>CM052080.1:15001686-16201686 GCA_020010945.3 Muscidifurax raptorellus | reverse complement strand
CATCGATCAGTCTACGTATGCATTCTTGCGTATATATATATATATATATATATATATATACACGCACACATATATGCATGCACGAGTATCGTCCAGAATTTATAATCCATTACATTTTCCTCTCCATCCCATGAGCTCTTTGCTTTTCTTTTTGCTCCTCATAGCGGCGGCGACTGATGCACACGCGGGACTTTATTTCACTCTACGCTATATAAATGAGCAACCATAAGGCGGAAAGTAGCCGCAAAGCGAGAGATACCCACATGCGCAGCCTCTGCGTATGTGTGTGTGTGTGTGTGTTAGCTCCGTGTATGGTCGGTCATCGCTCATTACCGGTTAATTACCGGAGTAAGTCTCCGGAGCTCGACAGCGCGAAGCCGGTGCGTGACTCTCAGCACTATACGTTCTGTAACTGTATTCACTCTTTTGAACTGCGCGCGCTACGGCAATGAGATATATGATATATCCAAAGCGCGAATATATAAGCGGTTGACGATAAAGATGCAGACGACCTCGAGAGAGAGAGAGAGAGAGAGAGATTAGATTAGATTAGATTAGATTTATTGTCTGTACAGAGAGAGAGAGAGAGAGAGAGAGAGAGAGGGAGAGCCGGAAGGATACGCCTCTTTGAACGCAGTACTATACTCGATATCGGGAGGAAAATCGCGAACATTAGCGGCAGACTCGGCTTGATGCTCGCGAGCGCAGCTGCGGTAATTAATTCGGAGTTTACGAGTGTATTTAAGAGGTCAGTATGAAGTTTTTCAAAACCCCGCGCGCCTTTACGAGGAGAAGCGGATAGTTCTCGATCTCCACGGATTTTATTGCCATGAGAAAAGTTTTGCGATGCCGGGACTTTTTTTGCTCGCTGTAGCCTAATAGGACGTAAATTAAGAGATATTGAAAAATATCTCATTACACTAGCTACCCGCGCTCGCGCTTATTATTACGTGTACTTTACCGTTATAACACGCGTTTATTTCTTCTCTTTCTCTATGTCCCGGGGAAAAAAGTAAAACATCGAACCATATCTCCAAGTTTCCACAAAAAGACGTGTACACATACGGCATACGATATATAAACACACAAGCCGCGTGCGTACTTTATACCGACAAGTCGCAACGCAATACAACTCCATCGTATACCATACATAATTGTATAATTCCGCTTCGAAGCCGCTAAAAGTTAATTCGATCTTTATCGCAGCCCAATGAAACACTCAACGGCGAGGTTCTCTCTCTCTCTCTCTCTCTCTCTCTCTCTCTCTCTCTCTCTCTCTCTTGATGCAGCTCGCTGTAACCGCAGCGGCAGCCCTTGCGCAGTTTGTCCGATTGCAGCGATTGTCATGACAATCCAAGCAAAGGAAACGTGGCAGCTCGTATTTATGGTTCCTGTCCCTCGAGCCGTCGCGGAGGATATTGTCTGTTGCAGCGGCCCCGCGAGTTAATCAGCTGCGGCTATACTCTTCGACGCCGCCTTCTTATTAATGCGTAATTAATTGAATGCCGCGATTCATTATCCCCTCGCGCGGACATTATAGTTTAAGTCGAGAGTGAGCTGGGCTTGATGAATCGTCGGTATATACTATAATGTATACATACATACGCGAATAGAATAATCGAGTCAGGCATATACTACATAATGCTATTCTGCTGAATCAGAATATACGCGTGTACTCGTGACAAACTGCTGTTTTATTGCGATGGTGTTCGGTGTATATAACGAAGACTGAAGCAATAATATTTATTTTGTTATTCGAAAGGCGGGGGCAATTAAAACGAGAATCGGCGACGCGGCCGATCGATTTTTCCTTAATTAACGCGAGATGAAATTGAGCAATTAGAATTATTCGAGTGTTTTAATTAAAATCGAACGGAATTTCATGTACGCCGCGTTTTATCAATTAACTAGCGTACGTAGCATACGTTCGAGCTTGCAGTAACATCGTCCCCCAGCATCATGAAAGGAATCGTTGACACGCGAATACAAGTCGAGTACGCGATGTTCCTTTCTAAGACGCTACACACACACACACACATTTACCATATATACGAGGCTCGAAAGGTCTGCCGAGCAGCCGTTTGCGTGTCGGGATATTTAAGTAGTGTAAATTCATTCGAAAGTAGTCGCTTTGGACGTTTTATCGTTATAGAGAGAAAGAGCTCGGTTAAATGTGTCGCGCGCGCGTCTCAAGCTAAGAGTATCGGAAGGTTTTTTATTACTATTTTATTATTATACCAGAGGATGAGGTATAACGCACGCGCAAGCTACAATTCGTAACATAATTTATCGACCGTAGAGGGAGATAGGAAAAAGTTTTTATTTTTCGAAAAAACAAGGTTAATTTAAATTTACTATTGGCCGTTAATCCTAGCCAATTGCTCGTACACACACGCGCGCTATATAAGTATAATGTATCTATATTTAACACGTTACTTTATAGTGAATTTTTTCGTTTGAAAATAGGAACGCGGCGAGATAGCTGTGGCATCGCATATTAAACTGTCGAAAGCTTTCTGTTAATTCAGCATTTAATTTTGAATTAATTTTCAGTTAGTTAGCAAAAATTGCTGCAGCCACGGTGCAGCGGACGAAAATTCTCGAAATATCCCGAAGTATTCCCACAATGGTTTTTTGTAAATATCAACTCCTCCATCACATTCCACACGTATATGTACCTATAATACTCTCACGCGCACGCACTTATTGTGACACCGTTTAAATCAATCGCCGCTGTACGGTTGGGAACAAAAAAATGTGAAATGCGAAATTTATGCAGCGCCGCTGCGCACCGCGACATCGATACCCTCTCGACGAACATAATTTACCTCTCCTCAAACACGCTATAAATTGTTCAGCGACGCGCGCAACTGCCGCAGCGCCGAGTGAAAACCTCGCAAATCTACACACATTCTCTACTACTTTACTCGGTCCAAAAAAGAAAAAAAATTCTGTAAAACAATCGAACCCAAAGATTATATTGAATGTATATACATACATATACTCGCACAACAGCTATATATAGGTCCAACGTCTGCATCATCTTGGCGTAACGCCGCGCGACGTGTACAGCGCGGGGGGCGTTAAATCGGCCGACGTGCGAAGAACGCACGCTTCATGAATATGCAAGGCATATCAGCGGGACGAGTATATAATATGCTCGCGCAGTGCGTTGCTCCCAATTTGTCACACACCATGGCATTATCTCGTTTCGTTAATAAAGCGGTATTATATAGCGACGACAGCGCTGTTGACTTCCTAAAACGTATTCATCGAGGCGAAATGAGTCGGCGAGAGTTTCTTGTGCGGTGCGTACGTGTGGTACATATATATGCACAAGCTACGAGAATTTATTCAAGAGATTACTTTATATACGGGAGCTTAAGCGTTATTATTATTGGTAAGTGTAGTGCGCATATACTCTAACGGTATTTGTGTATACATACATAATGTTTATCGAGTGATCGATGGAGTGTGGATATAGTTGCACATTAGCGTATAGTGCCGATATGATATTCTATTATTTTACGACCCTTGATTAAGCAGTCGACGTTACGTTTCTATATATATACATATATATATAAAATGTGCGAATAATTAACTCTCAGCTGCTCCAAATATATACAACCAATCTGTATATATATATATACGTAAATATAAGATAACTGAACGTATGGATGGTTTTAGCTGCGTACGAGCAAAGTCGTCGCGCGCGGTCCTGTTCGCGCCTACGCCACCTGTTAGCGCTTGTGGCGAGGCGATCGAGCGATTTATCGTCACAACGAGTATAAACTCTTGCGACACGCAATCGGCCCTTTTATGGCCCATAATGGCATGCGCAGTCAGAGCCTGCGCGAGCTACGATGTCTCTGATAAACTGATAAGCGCGAGAAATTCAAATGAAAGCTCGACTTTTTTGTATGTGTATATAAATATATATATATATATATATATATATATGTATATATCCCGCTTAAAGCGCGAGCCTTTACAACGCGTCGCTCGATGAAAAGACAGATAAGCGCGCGTGTGCGCGCGTATATAAGTCGATTTCTATTAAGTTTCATGTAAGCGTTTATTAAAGCGGCACTTGCTCGCGCTCTCAATCCGTTTTGCTTATTTGCTCGTGCGCGGCGCTCTTTTTTTCTTGACGCGCTGCAGCAGCAGCAGCAGCAGCAGCAGCTCGCTCGTATGTAATTTATGCGAGCTCGATCGGGACCAATGAGATGATTAACATCGCGGTTATTTTTCTTCATAATAACAGCTGTTTATTTTTGCACGACAGTATACGGGGGATTCCGAGAATATAAATCGCTGGGAATTACGTTAATTAAACGACAGACCTTTTCTATATACATATATAAATACGCAGCTATATAATGTGTATAGAACACCTGACAAATTTTCCTCGCTTGGTTTATCGAAACGTTGTAAGATTTTCAACCGCTTGATATATGTACATATTTATAGCTCCACTATATACTGATTGCTTGATTTTTTATCGCGTAGTCACCGTATATATACACTAAATGCACGTATCAACAAACCATATCGGCCCCTTTACAACTATACTTGGAAAAATATATATCTGCGCGCTAGCACTCGAGAGTGCGTCGCGCGACCGTTATAACCGCGAAGAGGAAGTCGTACACGCTTGAGAGCGAAGGGTTAGAAAAAGAATCTCTTATAATACGTACGTATAGCTGCTGTACATATACTTATTTATATATATATATATATATACACCTGCGAGTAGGTTATATACTGCATATATGCGCGAATGCGTGTCGTGGCGCGGAGTCGTCGCGCGCGCGCGCACCGATTTTACGCGAGATACATTAATGCGACATGACGCGCGTATAGCCACCGGATGTATTTTCTTTTGGCCTTCGCCACTTGCTCGCACTTCTACCTACATATGTGTGTGTGTGTGTATAGATATATTTGCACACACGCATCCATGTTAATATATTAATGTATACATATAGGTATATATATATATAGCAGAAGCGTCGCATCATCGAGATTTAATCGACGATTAATTCATTCTCCCGGTATTCGTTAGTTCACGGTGTGTCTCTGCGCTGCTGCTCGTCGTTTAAACGGCCGTATGAATTCCGTTGAAAGAAGGTAAGCTCGCGGGGGTTGTAATAGAGGCGCGATGGGAAGAAATATTTCAGAACAAGAGTGACAATTTCTGACCTCAATACTTAAGCTCTACAATATAGAAATTAATTTTCCTCAGAAAAAGCGAATAATATTATTTAATTAATTCGAACTCGACGTTTCCCATAAGACGCAGAGCATCAGACGTATACCCATATATATATATACAAGAAAGCCAAAGACAGTAACGTGCGTTATCCAGTCCGGGATCTCTGGCCGAGTCGAAAAATGCGAGTCATAGGGGGCTCAACGACGTTTCGCACTTTTCCTCGACGGCGGCGAATACGCGCTCGATCCTCTTAATCTTATCAGACCTCGAACTTTTGTCAGGCGGCCGCCGCCGTAGAGAGAGAGAGAGAGAGAGAGAGAGAGAGAGAGAGAGAGAGAGAATTCTGTAAGCCGTTCGTATACGTATACGCGTTATCGCGACCTCGACAGACGCGGGGGGGGGGGGGGGAGGAACCCGTTTTGCCTCTTCCATCTCGTATATGTGTGCGTTGTACGTGCGTTTGTCACGCGTGCGACCAAAAATAAGCTATGGCTTAACGATAGTTCACGTGAACACTGTATACATAGACTTATCGGTTACGCGAATATTCTGCGCCTGATTTTCTCACTTTCTAGCGTGGGACACATTTTCTCGAGTAAAGTTTATCGTGTGATTACGCAACTGTATTCGCGGAATTTTAATTAATTTATACGAACATTTTTTTCTTTTCAGCTCTCGCACATTTTCACGCGAGTGTTCTTCTGTATATACATATATATATATACACAGCCACACGTCCGATTCGTCCTCAAGTCCATCGCGGTTTATTTCTTCCCGTGGGACTATGCGCCGTAGCTCGCGAATCCAGGAAGCAGCAAAGCGAGAACGGCGACAGCCCGTATCCCATTGTTAAGACTGTCAGTAAAAAGCCACCCCCTTCCTAGTCCCAGCAGAGCGCGCTGCATGCGAGAAAACGAGACTCACGGAATCTAATCTGATGAAGCTGCGCGGTCCACCTAATGGCCAAGCCGTGTCGTGACACGCACCTAGGACTCGCCGATATTTTTTCAGCACTGCTGCTGCTACTCCTGCTGCATGGGGACGACTCGCGGGACCTGCTGTGTGAGATTTGTATGTGTTGTGCTTCGTTTCCCTGAGCCGAGAAACGCTACAAGCGCATGGTCCTCGATCGCGTTCGAATTAACTTCATGGAATTATTTTTGGGCTAGCATTTATATCCTGTATACAGGCACTTTCCCACTTCTTTCGTCCTTATTAGGTATCTGGTACTCTCTAAATTTCAAATAGTGAACATTTTTTGAAACCGTGTATATACACTATTTAGCAGTGCACCCAATACGAGAGTAATAAGTCCAGTCCAGTATATAACCTATGTATAATACAACTCAGATGTCATTCTTTGATCGCGCATCGAATAAGTTCACACGAAATTTGAAAACTACACTGCAATTAGTATAACCATCTCACGCTTTCCAAAAACACTATAATGCTCTGTACAGGTATACCATCACGTCATGCATCATTTGTCCTCTCACCATCGCGTATACAGCAGCTTCCTTCTCACCGACCGCGAGAAACTAATACACACCTATACGGGTGCGTAACACACTCACAAACTCGCCATCCCAGCCGAATAAATTAAATTGAAAAGCGTGCGCGGGACAAAGTTTCACGCAGTCGTTCGCACGCAATGCGTCCTGATACCACCACCAACACACACACACACACACACACACACACACACAAAGCTTGATGCATGTGTCGTGAAGCCGCGACTGTCAGCAAGTCTCTCGCGCCGCAAGACGCGGGAAAAATACGCGCTAGCTTGGTAGCTGCTATCCGCACGCGCACACGACTCGAGAATTGAATCCTGTAATTGGAGACGGTGAACACGAGGCGCGCCGAGATCCGTCGTTACTTACAACCACGCGGTGCTGACAGTTTGCCGAGGAAAGAATTAGGACTCGCGGATAAGTAACGAGCTATGACTTAATAGGAACGTTGTCAGCACTTTGCAGGAATTTTATCGGGATGAATTTAATGTGTTAGTCATGATATACATTTGTATATATAGCATATATACAAATGAGTGATCTTATAATTTTCAACAACAGCTGGGTATTATATAAACTGCGTGATTGTTACTAATAGCTTTATTATAGGTCATTCCACGCGAAGCGTGGACAACGCGGTAATCGTATTCGTATTTACATATTAACAATGTACATTAATCTATCCCTATATATATAAATGCACTGGATAAGCTCTCAGTGCTCTTTTCAGCTCAAAAACATGAGTAATAAACTTAATTCTAATGTGCTCAATTATTCAAACGAGTCGCGCGCTAATCTAACGATTATATTTAAACTTCGATTTACACATATACCTACTATCGATTGAGCTTGCTTCGGATAGCGCGTTAATCGGGAAATCATATATATATATATAAAGTCCTGCGCCACTAGAGGAGAAAGTTCACGGATCGTTACGACGTATATATGCACACTGCGTTTTTCGAATACATTTTTTTTCAAAATGTGAGTCACACGATATTTCAACACTGCGTGAGATAATATAAAAAAGACCCAGACCGAGATATTTCGAGTCACACGACTTCGGCGCTTGGATAATTGCTCGTAGTGTGTAACAACAAACGATATGTTTATGCGCGACTTGCGCGTAAGTACACAAACAAGTTGGAATGGGAATATATAAATGGGGGAGAGTAAAAAGGCTTTGGGTTTGGTATACGTATATAGCTATATATAATATGTATACGTAGACGTTCGACTGGATAATGCAAGCGCGCATGTCGTGAATTACGCTTACGAATAATTAATACATCCGCACTTACAAAATCAAAAGTAATTGCTGCGGACTCTTTAATCGGGTCTCGAGTTTCTACCAATAGGGATAATAATTCAGGTCTGACGGTGCCGCGTATATCGGATTAAAATTCACAGCTGCCTTTCTTTTATCAACCTGCCCATATCGGATCTCGCGTCGGACATATTATAAAAGTGCGCAATAATAATTTTACTTAATAAAACTTGTATACGCACTTGCTGAGAGCCAAAACAAGCCCACTATAGAAACACCCAATGACGAATCTCGAAAAAAAAATTGCAAAAAAATGAATCTTTTATAGCGGCCGCAAAAGCTCATTACGCGCGAAAAGACTTGTGCGCAACAAAGGCGACGACGTTCTCTCGCGAGCGCAGATCCCAAAAGGGGCAACTCTTGCCACACGCGAAGCCGCACTTGTCAGGCTATCTTTTCGCCGCAGCTCCTTCCGTTTTTTGCGCCGGCCACGAGAGGACCGCCACAGCGCGCGTGTCCCACTCGATGTGTATCGACGCGCGCGAGAAAGGCTGCAGCGATGATCATCGCGAGCCAATTACTACACAGAGGATAGTGTATGTTTGTAGCTATACACGCAGTCGATCGCACGCTCATTGAGATTTATTTGCGAAGCTGATGCTGTGGTTTTCTTTTTGCCGTGGCGCTGCGCAACGAGACTTTAGCTCGCGCGCGCGCGCGGCGCAAGAGATTGTTTTCGTGTCTTTCGTGGGACATCGCTTGCTCGCGCTTGTTTACCCTTTCTCGGGCAATCGTACTTACTCGGCTTTGTACTTACAGCGATACGCGAAGAAGGACTTTTGCTCGCAAGCAGATGGGTGGGGTGGGGACGCTTCGAGATCCAAGCGGTTCTTATCGGGGCAGTTTTTTCGGTGCTTCAAGCTGCACGATCGATTTGATAGTGTGCTGTGCGCTGGCTTTTTTTTTGGTCTCGATTGCGTTAGATCGTCGCTTTATTTCACACAAATAATGCATAATGCATAATAATAAGTATATAATATGTAATATAAGAATGTAAAATGTATATAGTTAATTAACTCACATGATTTGTAGCAAGTAGTCACAGACGGCTCGGTCAGACCTGCGGATAAAATAAGATGAATATTCCTTGTATGTCAGAAAACACAGAACTAACTCTACTAAATCTGCTATATGAAAGCTCGCAAGCTCAGCTATATATACGCCAAAGAGCAAAAAGCATCGCGTGTTTTATATATATACTGCATCTATATATATATATAGCAGGAGAGTGAGCGAAGCGAAGAGCAAAATCGCTTCTTTGCGGGGTCAATCAGTGAAAATACTTTTATCATCTCCCCACGCACATGTATATAATAGGTAAAGCGGGGCGCAAGCAGTCCCGTTTCAGCTGCGCGAGCGAAAACATTCCAGAGCTCTCGCCCCTAGCCCGACTATATGTGTACATACATATACACACGGGCATCAACACAGAGAGCACAGATGCTATCGCAGCTCGTGCGGCTCGCTGTCTCTGCTTGCTCTCTGAGCTACTTTGGATTGCGACTGTGCCCTCTCTCCTTGCTTTTCTGTGCGCTGCTCTCTATCTCTGTGTGCAGCAGCAGTGCGGCAGCGGCGGCAGTCTAGCTTGGAGGTATTTGATATTGACTTCTCAGAGGCAGCAGCGCGTGGCTTTGAACTCTGTCTCGCTTTCGCTAGCCGAAAGAGGAAAAAGAGAACCTGCTATATAGCTCTATATATATTTCGCTTGCCCTCTCTCTCTCTCTCTCTCTCTCTCTCTCTCTCTCTCTCTCTCTCTTTCTCTCTCTATCTTTCTCTCCGGGACTGAAGGGGGGACGCCAAGTGAGTGAGAGAGAAGGAAGCGCAGGATGTAGCTACCCCGAGAGAGAGCTGCGCTTCGTGCGTTTAATTAAAAAGCTTCGTACGTGCGGCTCTCTTGCAGACGCCCTCGCAGCTGTGTGTGTCTGATGCTACTGCTCTCTTTCTCTCTCGCGAGCGCGTGTGGGAGCCCGAGTACAGAGAGAGAGAAGGGCAGAGTCGATAAACTTCCGGGATTCTAATTTTTTAATTTTGCGGCCACTTTCTCGCAACTTCATGAGCTTCTGCGAGTATAAGCCGCGTTGTTATATTGTACGCTGCTTCGAGAGGTGCTTCTTTTTTTTGTTACGCGACTATATCACGGGACTTTTTCACTGATTATATTTTTGAGAATCATTTAATTTGATCATACATAGTGCAACCCGCAATACATAGGATTTTCGAGTCAGCTCTTGCGTTTATATTACACATCATTTACGCGGAAACCTGCGCGCGTTTTCATGCGATGGCCGCACAATTATCTGCAAGAGACTTCATTAGCCATTCGCCGAGAGCTATATATAGCGAGTCGGCCGTTCCATTCTTTATTTATGGACAAGCTCATTATTTCTGTGCAGGTAAGCATATGAAAAATTTCCTCCCTTCCTCTGCTCTTATATTCCTTCTTTTTCACGCTATATACGCTCCTATCTCTTTTTGTCTCGCATTATTTTTCGCGGCAGTTCAGACTCCTACTTCGCGTAATTATATGTAATACACGTGCACGAACGAGAGCGACTATTTGGACACAAAGTTACATCATCATGTTCACCGCTACTTGTCGTCGGATTATTTATATATAATACGAAACTATGCGAATATATATAAATATATATACGTAGATTCAAATCGGAGTCCACGCGATAAAGCACACATCAAGACACCGCAAAGGCTTCCGTGCGCAAACCCATATGCAAAGCGCGCGGGTGACACAAAGGACGCACTCGTGCGAAAGGCCGAAATTCCCCGGGACCCTCTCGCAGGCTTACGCATATTATACCTATATATCGCAAAAATCGTAACAGACGTCGTTGGCATTCACGACGCACGTCTAGATCTATGAAAATGATACGCGGAGATGTCTCCTTTCCGCGCGTATTATATATACATTCTTTCCTGTACCGCCGCCTTTCCCGGAATTTCGACTCTAGGGTTGGTCCGACTGTGTGTAACTCTCTGTATATGTATATTATATACAGGATATGTATGTATGTATATACGGTGCCTGTGATGTATGGGACGAGAGGACAGTTGAGAGAGAGAGAGGGAGAGAGAGCCGTCCGGTAGCCGCCTCATAACTGAGGTTTTAGTTTTGCTCGGATTCTCGCTTTCCGCGAATAAAGGAACACTTTTGGTACGCGCGCACGGTAGCTCGCTGTTTTGGTGGGAGACACCTGATATCTTTTTGAAAACTGCTTCTAGTGCGCGTTCAGCTTGCACTCGTATTATTTCATTTTATATTCACAGCGTGGCCTTTTGAGTAAACAAGAATGAGCATAATTCCTTAATAATTTCTAAATATGGTTTTAACTACACTTTTTGGGGGTATAAAAGCTCGAGGCGCGAGCGCGCTCCTTCAAGACTGTTCGTACACGCAGTATACTTAATCTGTAGCGCAAACAAAGCACGGGGCGACACCGTCTCGAACGAGATTACCAAGCGATTAAAGAATCCGCTGCAATTTCGTCTGGAAGCGAGCAGGGAGCAAGGATCCGCCCTCGGGAGGCTCCTTTGTGCGATGCGCTACTCAAAGAACCGCGATGGATACATTTTTAATTGCTTCAAATATCACTCGGCGCCCGGGATCTTCCCTATAATTAAATGTCATATTGTGCCCGCCGGGGCCGTTTGTCTTCGCGAGACGAACGATGATTCCTCGCTAATTTTCAAGGACGATCGAAGACCTTGTGTGCATTATATCATATTAAATAACACGATCTTTAGTAAAATTGTATACCGGGATCGACTAGGAATAAGAGTATAGGTCGCGCTGCAGATGGATAACATATTGCCGTCCATTCGCGCAACGAATCTACACATATATATGTGTGTGTGTATATATATTATACGCAGGAATAGCAGCGCCGCAATTCAAGCTCGCGCAGAATAACAACACTCAAACACTCAATAACGGCGGCAAGCCCCTAATAGAGATTTTACGCAAAAGCAAAGAGGCTCTTTCAGTGCGCGCGTCCATAAACAATGCGCTCGCAAAAGCGTGCAGCGCTGCAGAGCTAGCCGCGACGCTTTTCCAGCACGAGCACCGAGCGCGCGCATTGTCCGCCACGGCTGCTAAAGTAAATCAATGCTCGGCCATGCTCCGGGGTGGAAAGCCTATTAGAGCGTAGGCATGAATTTATCTCTCTATAACGGATAATACAATCGTAAAGTTGAGTGCGGCAGCGGCGGCGGCGGCGGCGGCGGCGGCAGCGGTCCATTGATAGCGGGGTATCGTTAACCGACGTTCCACAATCCCGGAAGCTCTCGTTCGAAGGGAGGCTCGAGAGCGCACAGCAGCGCGAGGATTATCGACGATCTGCTGCTGTACGCCGTCCTCGTAGTGTAGAGCGACACTGCGCGAGCGGCGCACGACTCGGATGGGATGCGAGATTCCGATCGAGTTCTTGCGGCTGTGCGGGGAGAGCTCGGCTGCTCTGTGTATATATACAGACTCTGTCTTTTGTTGCGCTAGCCGAGAAGATTTAAAAAATTTCCGCGGGGGCTGCTTATATAGAGCCCGACTCTACGGAGCTGTGTATTCGTCGGCTTCATGTGCAGCTTGTTTGTGCGTTGCTTTTCTCTGTTAACTTTTTTGCACCGGCTACTACGCTGGTGTATTGTGCGCAATGATTTTTTTTCACCACTATTGTTGACTGGCGCACTCTTGGCTTTTGTCTGTTTCAAAAAACAGACGGGTTGATTAGACGATAAGAAAGCCCTGAAGATTTTCTGGCAAAGGCACGTACAACAGCAATCAGTGTCATCAATGCGAAACTCTCCCTCTCTCTCTATCTTCATCTTCTACACCGACTGATTTGCATTCACACGAAGCCCAGCTAATTAATATTTCTTATACCTGATTTTCCGCTGCAATGAACACACTGTCATACAAAACGCGTAGGTGCGGTTCATTCGTTGCAACCATCACTCGTCGTCCGCCTCGAGCGAGCTTTCCATATCTGCGCAGCGCAATACATCAGTCTCCCTACATAAGATTCCACGTGAGCGCGAGAATCTGTCGCAACCGGAGTAATGTGCGACGTGCACATATATAATACGCCAGCCGCGAAATATTAGAATATCACGGCCTACGCCCACGCGCGTGCGATCATCTATATATGCGCATATTGTGTGTGTAAATTCAGCCTCGAATTTGAATATAACAACGGGTGCACTCATATACACCCAGGCATAAAATACGCGGATACATATCTGTGTCCGCGACAGGAGCTCGATTTTATTCCCGCGTGCGACTTCTCAGCAACAAGGTGGAGAGAGAAGAGGAGAGGGAAGGGGCGTATATAAGGTATAAAAGATCTATTATGGTACAGTGCACAAAACGTTCAGGCAATTTTTGTGGAATATTTAAAAATGAAGTCTATATGAATTTTGGTATTATTTCAAAGGTAATAACCCTGATGCAGGAACACAAAATTTTCTTTTGTGTTTGACCGAACGTTTAAACGTATATATATTATGAAATGGCTTCTTACACCTTGTATCCGTTATATGAAACAATATAGTTTATATAACGTTATTTGTTACATCATATTTTTGTTCATGGATATAATATTTAGAATAATAATGACCAAAATGTTTTTAAAACGTTCGAAGCTTATTAATAGAAAAACTCTTAATACTATTATAACGCCCAAAGGAATATTTCAAATTTTGTCTGACTATTTAAAATTAGTCACTATTTACACGAAAGGGAGTCAATCTAGTATGTGATCATACTAGAAGAAAAACTCGATATGTCTAATGAAGATCCCACGCTCTGGTCAATGACGTCATTCTTCTAAAAATGCCTATAAATATAATCTCATTTTATAACCTCTACGATTTTAGGAATTGTTTTCGACAAACATCAAGGTAGGTCATATCCCTTACCTTGCTCTTTATTATCTACAAATAAAGAGCAAGGCTATAATTTTGGGGGAAATCTCACTTAGCTATATTTCTATTTTTATGGTTAATAAGTCTGCAAATAAAAGCGCGCATGCAAAGCTCCCGATGAAGATAATACATCAACGGGAGACGTGGAGGAACGATTAGTCTGCAGTGATCCATGGTGCATCGCAAGAAAGTGCTGATCTTCATCGATACACGCAAATTCAGAGATGTAACTCTGCTGTAAATGTAGTGACTCAAAAACAAAGTTATGAATTTTTTATTGAATTTTGGCCTTTGAAGACATGTCGTACTTGGTATATAACATACTTAATATTTGTTTTATGCTTTTGAAAGTATATATGAATGTATAAGGTAGCTTTATACTTTATTTAAACGATTTAAGATAAATGTCATAATGAAATTTAATTTTTTATTTTTTGACACCCTCGGAGAAGAGCTTTTTGAATAAAATAAATTTATTAACTATTAAAAAATATTAATTCGCCGAAATACAGATTTGTTTATAACTACTAAATTTATTTGACTTAATCAAACTCTTCTTTCAGTGCATTTAAGATTATTCGCTCTTTTAAATGTTTTTATGAGCTAGGGAGTATTTGAAATTTTACATTAAATTATTAAAAAGGTTAGTATAATTGTCGTTCATGTTAAATTTAGATTGCTGCTATAAACTACATCTTTTAGCGGGATTGTATACTCATTCAATTTATGAGTGATTATACAACAGCATACAAAAGCTATCGCTTAAGCATTCAATTGATTGAAATCCACTCAATTGATTGTAATAATATGTACTGTTTAATCAAGTGTATACATCAGCAAACTTGTCACAATCGTGCGGCATTTTCACCGATTCAACCCTAATTCATTCTTTATTTATTTTTTAGATTCTACTTAACATTGTTAACTTTTTTATTTCATCGCACATATACGTTTTAATTAATCTAATCATAATTTATTTATAATGCGGCGTTTTACTTTGTATAAATAGGGTCTGTTAGTACGAGATTTCGAAATTGACGATCGAACGAACACGAATCGTCATCTAAATATCTTTAATAATGTACACTACTCGTTACTAGAGTGCAGTCTCGCTCGAAGACTAGAGAGAAGGGGAAACGCCTTGTTATAAAAAAATAACGTTCTTTGTATTTATATTAAATTATTATTCAAATAATTCTAAAGTTGTATCTCTGGTTAGAGTTAAAATTAACCATAGAGCAGCAGTTTAGTTCACTCAGATTAAGAGTGAAAGTTTACTCAAGCTTCGAGAGGCTCGTCACTCTATATATAGTAAGCTTAATTATTGACCTTTTATGAGAGTAAAAACTAGTTCTAATAAAGTTATTTTTACTGTAAAATTTTTAGCGTGTATATTGCCGCATCATTAATCACTTCAGTTACAGGTGCGAGCGTCAAATATTTAACAAAGATAACAGTATCATAAAGAAAATTATTCTGAAAAGATTAAAAAAATAAATTTGAAGCAATTATTTTGAGATATGGATGAAAAATGGATTATTAATAATTATATAAGAGTAATGATATCTAAGATAAAGTTCTAGACTTATCTGGTAGATATTTGTCGACAGAGCCGAGCCCATCATATATAAAGTCACTGAATGAATTTTAATACTTGTGGAGGCATAGAATCGGTAACAAGATGCGCGAAATAATCATCGTCTTGCTTTGTTTAGCAAACTGTCTTTCCTTCAGTAATGGAAAAAAAGTAGGAGGTCCATTATTGTTGACGCCTCTTATTGAAGACAAAAAAATCCATGAAGCAAGAGATTTATCACGCGTTCATCATGATGAAATGAGTAACGTTGAAAGTTATGCTGGATTCTTTACAATAAATAAAAAGTACAATTCTAATACCTTTTTCTGGTACTTTCCGAGTCAAGTGAGTAACATTTAACATTATATTATATCAAATTATTTTTTAGTATAAAGATCCAAGTTTAAATTATTATTTTCGTTTTCAGAATAGTCCAAGAGATGCTCCGCTTCTTTTGTGGTTAAACGGCGGTCCAGGTACAACATCTCTTGTGGGCCTCTTTGCCGAAAACGGACCGTTTATCGTAACGAAAAACCAGACCTTGGAATTGAGAGAATACTCTTGGACTCGCAACCACAATATAATCTTTATGGATAATCCCGTAGGTGCCGGTTACAGCTTCACAGAAAACGATTTGGGTTATCCTCGCAACCAGAGTATCATTGGACAGGACGTACTGAAAGCACTGATACAATTCTTCGAACTTTTTCCCGAGATGCGAGAGAACGATTTCTATGTCACGGGCGAATCGTACGCAGGAAAACATATACCTGTAGTCTCGCACGCAATTAAAATTCACAATCAGGTAGCGAAACATAAAATTAATTTGAAAGGCCTTGCTTGCGGAAACGGCATAACGGATTGGGTCAATCAGCTGACTTACAGTGACTTTTGGTACCAAGTAGGACTTATTGATCTCAACGAGCGCCGGCAATTGAAAAAAATTGAAGAGGAAATTAAAATATTGGTGAAGGAAGAGGAGTACCGAAAAGCAGTACTACTGTTAGATACTATTCGCGGCTCGCTTAACTATAATGCAGCACCGTCATTCTTTAAAAACGCAACTGGATTTGGTTATTATTACAATCTTCTGCAAACCTATCAGCCGAAAGACATAAAACGTTTTGTCCCATGGATTCAGCAAACCGACGTTCGCAACGCTTTACACGTTGGCAATTTGACATTTGTATTACGGTCTCAAAAAGTGATGGATCACCTTAAGGACGATTTGGTTAAATCTGTAGGACACCTTGTCGCTGATCTAGTAGAAGATTACAAAGTTCTTATGTACAATGGACAATTGGATCTTGCTCTTCCGTACACAGCAACGGAAAATTTCATCGATAAATTGAGTTGGTCAGGCGCCAAGGAATATCAGACGGCAATAAGAAAGAAATGGTGGGTAGCTGGTGAAATAGCCGGATATTCAAAAACAGTTAAAAACTTGAACGTTGTACTCGTGAGAAATGCCGGACACTTTGTACCCACGGATCAGCCTCTGTGGGCCTGGGATTTAATAACACGGTTCACCCATGGCCAGAAATTTTAAATTTAATAAAAATTTTGTACATTAAAAAAAATTATTTTCTAACCCAAACCAAATTAAAATAATCTCCCCCATTCCTGAATTTACACGCATAAGAGAAAACCTTTTCCTCTCTCCGTGTACCTCAAAAAATGCATCCCTTTGTTTCCCAGAAGCTCCGGGGATAAGCTTACTCAAATACAACTAAATTATCAACGCACCGCAGCATGCTGCATATATAGGTACAATCACAAAAAGCCGTCGTAAACAAGGGCCAAAAGCGCATCGTATTTTTTTATCCTCCTCGGAGCTCACTCATATAACAACTATACATATACAGGACTGCGTTGCTCATTCCTCTACATTTTTTACAAGCACACGGCCGTGTATATACACCGGCAACGAATTTTGGCGCACAGACGCCGCTGCTGCAGCAAATCCGGCGTTCAAACAAAAGCGCGAGCTGTTTGCGCTGACCCCGTGTTGTAGCTGCTGCTGCTGTTGGACGATACGCACGTGTACAGAAAGCCGGCTCTTTGCTATAAGCCTGTGCAAACGCGAGAGAGCCAAGGAGAGACGGACCGACTGCAACATCAAATATGAGAGCTCGCAATTATATAAAGCTGAGAGAAGTGGAGAGAGAGATAGAGAGAGAGAGAGAGAGAGAGAGAGAGAGAGAGAGAGAGAGAGAGAGAGAGAGAGAGTAGCTAAGGAAGCCCTATTACCTGCGCGCTGCTGCAAACACACTGCAAACGGCCGCTACTGCGGGTTTACCTTGTGTGCGCGCGCGTTAGCTGCAAGCCTGCTCGACATTATGTTAATATACACCGGTGTATTTCGTGCTTACTTAGTTAGCTTGTGATTTATTGCCAAAGTAGATATCTTATCATGAAGTGAGCTTTTTCGTACTTATTGCGAAATTTTCCGTTTGTCAATGTTAGCATTCAAAAGTGATTGATATATAGTATATATGCAAAGTAAGAATGACACTTAATTCCTAAAATAATTTCAGCTCCCATCACTCCTTGTCATTAGGACGTGCGTTGCAAGTCGCGCAGTTGAGGTATTTGATCGATGCGACGCTTTAAGTAACCCTCTACATTGGATAAATATTCCGAAAACAATCGGTATATGTGCCTGAGAAAGGGCGGTTATCACGTGTACTCATTTCGTAACTAGTTGCAAAAACCATAGGATGGTTATCTCGATAGCATTATAGCAGCAATTTACAAAAAAGCAACCTACATCATCAGCACCGTAAAAAGCAATAAATTCCAAAACAAACGTCCTTGCACACAGGTCTTCTCATATCTATATGAGCAAATGCTACCTTATTCCATTGCCAATATATATATATATATATATATATGTGTGTGAAGCGCATCCGCCGCAGCGAATAAACAAGATTTAGCGCTCGTTCGACGCAACTGTAAACGCTCGCAACAAATTGAAAACCTCGTATATAGAGAGCCTATATAGTCTCTCTCTATACCGTGCGCGCATCACGGGAAAGGAGGTCGCGCGGCAAAGTTCACGCTCGAATCGGTAGCTTTTGAAGACACGGTGCACAAGGCGTGGCATAATATTCCTTCCCTTCGTTTTCTCTTATAGCCGCAACTATATACTCCGGGCTGCCGCCGCGCGCAGCATTGCACTGACAAGCTGAGTTAGCGCGCGCGCGTCGTCCGGAGATAAGTACCCCCCCCCCCCCCCCGCGAGCTCGCGCAAAGGTCTTAGAAAACTAATAGACGGCGTTAAGGCGAGCGGCAACGGCGGCGAAATTGCGAGCGGCCTCCTTTATGCCGCTTTACGGCCGTAACTGCTCCCGCGGCCGACGAGACATTGCTCGCATACTTGGCTACCTCTTCTGCCGCGCGTGTTCAATCCCGCGCTAATGTCTCGCAATGATTAACCTGAGCTATTTATCTGCGGCCGCAAGAGAGAGAGAGAGAGAGGGAGCTTTGCTGCGCTCGCCTGTGCATAGTGTCTTTTACTGTGTCGGTAGGGGTTTCCGGTTGGCACTTTTTTACGTACGCTTCGATCGCGACGATTTTGCGGCAATCTGTATACACACAAGTTATACGTTGCATTTCATCGTGCTCCGGTTTGAATGACGCGAATGCTACTCGATGTTATTATTTTTTTTAGCTCACACATATGATTCTGCATCTAACGCCGTAGCTATGCCCGTATGACCGAGTTTTTGTTCAGGCAACTCTTAAAAAGACGCTCGCGCGCGGGCACAAAGCGAAACTTTGTATAATGCGCGCGCATTTCCCGGGACTTTTGTAGATTTTTGCGGCCTCGCAAAAAGCAACAACAACAACAGCAGCAGCAGCAGCAGCAAGTATTTGACATACGTCGTGGTGAGAAACAATTCGCCCTCTACATTCCTCAGGATCCGCGGTTGCTTTGATTCATTCGTATATATGCGCGCACTCGCTCGCGCAGCTTAGCAGCATTTCAACTATTTACGGATTAGAGCCTCGAATATTTTCCAGGTGTTCGTTATACGCTCGTTTCTCGGTAAAAGTACGCTCGTATATGTATATATATACATAGATATATAAACGCGGACGAACGGAAGAATTCAGAATGTTCGATGTAATGTCATTTCCCCAACGCATTCGCCAGCTTTGTATTTACAAACGATTCGCGCTCAAAGTGATTGGAATTGCTTTGTCTTTTTATAGGCGCACGGATGCCTGTTGGACGGAATCGATTGAGTTTGTTATTTTTCCCGGTATATGCGAATTTCGCATTATATATATATATATATACATACATACATACATACATGTAGACAGCCATTATATTGGTCGAAATAGCGATACGCGGCAGCGTCGAACAAGAGTTATATAAATAATACAGTGATTGAATTGTTTACACGATATAGTTATTTGTATTTCCGTCAGTAGCTCTGTCTCTTGAATCGCTCGGAGTTCTTAAAAAGCGCGTTAACTTTATATTCGCGCGGGAAAGACAAATGCTCCGTCACTAAATCTATCTCGCAATATATATCATCGTTTATATATATATATATATATATATATATATATATATATATATATATATATATCTACAGTAGTCAAGCCATAACTCAGCCTCGCTGCAGTCGGCATAATTCAATGCAGTGCTTTATGTATAGCGGAACGGTAGTCGCGCTACTGCTGCGCGAGGAACGTGTGCGTCGTTAATTGGCGCAACGCGGGTGATTTCTAATGGCGTGATGGACACGCAAAAGTTGAACGTCGCGAACTTTCCCACATTATGTATAAGTGTTGCGAGAGACTATATAACTGGCCGTGAGCAAGGACTCTCTGGCGAGTTAACGAACTCGCGAGGCATCCTTTCTCTTCGACGCGTACGCGCATATAACACCGCGAGCTGATGGATGCGCGCGAAAATTATGCAGTATAGAGCAGTATAGAGAGGAGGGAATGATGATTTTACAACTTCAAAGTGCGAACGACAAAGTTAACCAATGAACGCATTCGTCAACAGAGCAGCCGCTCGGAAAACGGAATTTTCGCGAACGTGTACCAGAGCCATCCTGGACCAAACGAACAAACAAACAAACAAACGTACAAACGAAAGCGTCCGACAGAGTAAAAAAAAATCCGTAGGGCGATTAACTCGGTGAAGGCTCAATTATGC
This sequence comes from Muscidifurax raptorellus, assembly GCA_020010945.3. NCBI lineage: Eukaryota > Metazoa > Arthropoda > Insecta > Hymenoptera > Pteromalidae > Muscidifurax > Muscidifurax raptorellus. Next base: position 16,180,941 of record CM052080.1, on the reverse strand, counting down.
AGGTGGCGTCTGACTGGTGGAAATGGTTCTTTTGAAGAATATAAATCCAGCGCGGAGGGTTAACCGAGCCCGTGATTTCACGAGCAAACATGAAATACCGCCTCCCGCTTCAGTCTCTCGTCTGTGCTTCTCTCTCTCTCTCTCTCTCTCTCTCTCTCTCGCTCTCTTGGTACATTTGCAGCCATGTATAGCCTGACCCGGTGGAATGACATTCCGCGTTTGAGCGCGCTCGCAAGGATTATAAATTATTTAATCAAGCTCGCGAGCTGCTGTTGGAGAGGCAAAAGAGGGAGAGACAGAGAGAGAGAGAGTGAGTTGGCGGGTAAAAAGAAAATATTTGCCTCATTATACAAACGCGAAGATGCGCGCGCTGTTATATAATAAGGTACGAGCAGACGAAATGAGTCAAAGGGGAGGATAATGCGAAAGGCGAAACTTTGAAAAAATGTTATTATATAGGAAGAAAAAAATAGCGAGAGTAACCGAATTAATGAAAAATAAATCAAACAAAAACCATAATATGTATATGAGCTGCATAGAAATAAACAAAGAAAAGGACGAAGCGAGGGGGTAACGGGACGTAGTATAGAAGTAGCCGATGCGAGTGGGGGTCGATCTGCAAGAGAGAAAGAAAGAAAGGAAGGAAGGAAGAAGGAACGGGGAGGGTGGCTCGAGGCAGTAATAAGAACGACGAGCATAGTTTTAACTTCTCTTTTATGCCGGCATTCTCGGGGCACGGCGGCAGCCGCCCGCTTTGTGCGAATGAAAGCACAAATTGCTGGAGCGCCTTCGGGGAGACATTGAGACACGACGCCCAAGACCTTTGCTTCCTGCCCGACGCCGCTCTCTATGTATGTATATACATTCTGCTTGTACTATATATCCTTTGCAACTTTGTTCCAGCGTTTTTCCTCGTTTTATTGCGCTCCACCGCCGCCGCCGCTGCGCTGCTGCTATGTTTGCTTAATGCTATACTCGCTCTAGTCGAGTGGCAATTATTTTTTCAGGATTATAATTCGCACCTATATACTCGTTTCGCTGAAACTAATATGATAAAGAATTTGCGAAAAAATATCAAGTCTATAAGAAGTGTAACAATATCGTATCGGCAAGACTGCGGACTGCGAAAGAGAAAAATTAGAATATTCTTGCACGCATATAAAAGCAGGTGGGTGGAACACAGGGAAAGAAGGAAGAAGTTTCAGTCCGAGTGTACTGCAGCGAGAGTCAAGGCGTTTTTGTCCGTCGACTCGCGCGCTGCGCACAGCTTAAGATGTGTTATCGAATGTTTTATTCATAAGCGCAGAACAAAGCCCGGCCTTTTATCACGAGGACATCTCTCGCCCGGTAGTAGCCGCGAAGAAGAGTATCTCGCTCCCTACGCAATAACACGTCGTTGTCGTCGTCGTTGGGATCGTCGCGTATATGCCTACGTTCCCCTATCTCTCTAACTGCGCGCGACCTCTTGTTTGTAAGTCCATACTCTACTGTCTCTCTCAAGGTACTCCTTGTCTTCATCGCAAATGAAGCTCCTGAAGTTTTCGTAAGCGACAGGATCATTCGTTTATGTATGTATCAACGGTCGTATTGTGTCGAGATCGAACAAAAATTGCCGCACGGAATGTCCATTGTCACTCTGTACTGGCGTATTAGGGGATAGATTTTTTTCATCGAAACTCTCAAAACTGCCGCACAAAAAAGCATGTACGTAAGATACTCTACTGAGAGAAGGCTCAAAAGACGCGCATCTTCCGCGCAATTTCCTGAAATAAAGCACGCGCGCGCGCGCGTCGCCCTCGCATCATCAAAAGCCATATCCGCACGGGAGAGCCGCTATTCAAAAGCGGCAACAACCACTTGTGGGTCGCCGGAATTGCCCCGATAAAAATGTTAGACCGCCGCCGCGTCTTTTCTTGCATCGCAGCGAGGGGAAGACGCGCGTGTCCGTGTGTGCTGTGTATATATACAATATATATACATACATACACAGAAGACGAGCGCGCGTCGGTGAAAAAAGAGAAGTCGATGGCTCCCACAGATAAAGCCGTATATACATATATACTCGAGCCCGCGAATACAGTAGCTCGTCGGAGAGAAGAGGGTATATCTTTGTCATTTGTATTTCTCCGCGGGGGCGCCCTCGAATGACAATGAAAGCGAGGAGTAGCCGGGCCCTTCTTATAGTGCCGAAAGCCACACGCCTGCTTCTTCACTTTCTCGAGTGCACGTTATATATCAAGCCGGGAATGGACAGGATACGCGCAGCCCTTTGAAAATGGGCGACAAATCGCCGTAGCAGCCACGTGTCTGCTATATACACAATGGAATAACGAAGTTATATCCGCGCATCGCAATCTCGTTTCTGCAGGCAGGCCTTATAATCAACTCGGCCATATCTTTTCCACGAAAAAAAGAAATATCACCTCGGTGCATCGACAGGTTCTAAAAAACATTATACGAGCGCATTCCGCGAAAGAGCGGCGCGCACTGCTTGCAGCCGAAAAAGCGAGAAGAAACACGAAGAAGAAGCAGCAGCAGCGGCAGAGAAGTGCACATCAGCCACGCCTCCACAAATAAATATCGAGAGCCGGAGAATATAATCCCCTCTCGTGTCTCGGGCGTAATAACTTTTGTCACAATCCCTTATTCAATCTCTGGTGCAGGCTCTCTCGTTCTCGCTCGGCAAAACCAACAATTTCGAGGTCGCGCGCGATTATCTCCCGGTGTTGCATGCACACATACACACACACACCTTATATACAGGAGATTTTTCCTCGAGGGGCGCGCGCGCGTATACTCGCCCCCTTGACCCCGTTAATTGTCATATCGTATCTGAGCTCTCGCAGTTTCGCGCCTCTATATCTGCGTGCACTGCACAGTATATACGTTCGAGGGGGGAGGGGGAGGAGAGAACGTGGGTGGATCGCGAGCGAGCGAGCGAGGAATGATTTACGAGGACCGGCGTCCGGGCCTCGGACTCTAGAGACGCCTCGCTGATAGCGTCAGAGCCACATAAGTCATCGGCGAGAGACTATATACCTAGGGGTCTCTCTCTCTCTTTCGCTTGCGATCTTTTGTACACTTTATTTTCTCTCGCCGAGCGTCGTCGGAGGTGGATATGCGGCTACCCCAGCAGCAGCTCGATCCGGGAGAGCCCGGCTATTCTTAATCTTCTTTGGAGCCCCATTATCGAGCCTCTGCTCCAATTATAACGAGTCGAGATATTAGGTATATATACACCGGGAATTATAATTGGCTCCGCGCGCGACAGCTGCTGAGGATCTTCCCATACTCTCGACCATCGATCGTTTGTGAAATTTTAAGAAAATCCTTTTTAGCAGGTACAACAACAAAACGGCATCTCATCTCCATCTTTGATCTCTCGAGAGTCCTCTTTGTGGACGGTAATCCAAGCATACCGATATCCGCACAGCTTTTGCAACCCGCACATTCGGCGGCAAAGTCCGGTCGCGCGATTTCCTCCTGCGTAATCTAGCCGCGAGAAAGGCTGCCATTGGCCAACATCATATATATACATATACGTATATATATATAGCGCGTTACGCAGCTATACTATACTCCGCGTGTCGGTCAGCGGCGTCGCGGATGCGCTCGCTTGTCGTACAGTCAATCGAAAAAGGCCGCACATGTATATACTTATACACGCGCAAGCGTCGACGATGCGCTGTGTGACCCAATTAAAGTTGATTTTCTCCGTTTCCTTCCCGGTATTAGTGTCACGGTGAGCGCGCAATCTCGGAATCTCTGTTATTGTAAGCCGCCGGTGCCGTCCCCCTATATATGTAGACGCACACACGCGGGGGCATGAATATTACATGCCTCTTACCTAGCGGAAAGATAATTGTCAAGGAGCTCGTTCTAAATAGCCGAAGAGACGAAACGGGTGGACAGAAAATGCATAATACATATAACGCGACCAGCGCCAAGTGTGCGCTGATGAGTGCACTGCGCGCATATATAGCATCATCACCTATACCTATATATACAGGCATAACAATGCGAATTTATTGCGCGTGCGAGTAAGAGCGTCGCGCGTCGTTCGCTTCCTATATATATATATATATAGTATAACGTAGGAGGTACTACTCTCCGCGCGTCGTTTTAATGCGCAACGAGGCTTTACGATTTTTCTTTCCAGGAAAAGCCTCCGGCGCAGCTCTGCCGTGTCCGAGCGCTACTATTTCCATTTTTTTTATTCCCAAGCTCGCGTGACTTCCTTATGCGAATTATACGCGCGAATGCCATTACGGGTCCGTGTGGTGCGCAATGTAACGCTGCGCGTATAGATAATATAAAGGCAATGGATAGAACGTCGCGGTCAAATATCATCGCGGCCGTGCTTGACAAGTTGAATCAGTGTGTATATGTAATATAAGCGCGACTATATGGTTCGACCGTTTTCTAAAAACGCGTAGACGGTTTCGCCTCGGAGGCACGACCCATTTCCCGGGCATAAATCACACTCGCAGACGTGCGGCATACGTGTGCCTATATTACGGGCATCGTCGTGGCATTTCAAAGGTGGGCATTATCGACGGACCTCCCTGTAATTAAGGCGCTATATATCCGTGGGGGAGACAATCAGCATCTTGATGAGAATTTGAGATTCAATGTATACACGTCCGCACGAGAAAATTCGCCCTCGAAAAAGCAGATCGGAGGAGGATGCGCAAAATCGGAGAGGCCGCAGTTGGGCTTCGACGTCAGTTTTTTATTTATAGATAAATTTCGAAAGGGAAGCATCTCGGATAGACTTTATGGAAGAGTATATAAAAGACGGCTTCTTTAATGACCGAGAAGCTTAATCTCTAAATCGACGACGGAGATGATGTATGGCTTGTTTATATTAAACGAAGAAGTGGACGATTAACTTAAATAGAGGCGGCGTTATCGAAGTTTAGGTAATTTTACGACAAGTGAGCAAATTGGACGGGTGACGGTTTGGATTCTTTTTTTGTCTTGTATGTAGAGCGTGAAAACGGCGAGTCGTATGCGTGGTAATTACGCTCAAAATGGAGAAAGAGAGATTCATTTCCTTCTGGGAACTCGATTTTTGGTGGCATTCTTTATGTTTTACTGACAGGAAATGTGTAAGCCGAGAAAGGCAATAATCTCGAGCGCAGGATCTGGGATTCTCCGGGCAAGATTGCCCCCGCCGTTGTGAATACAATTATGAGAGTTTTAAAATACACGATAAGCCCGAAAATCCGTGTAAACGTCATACTTATATACCGAGGGAAATCGAGCCTAGTAAAGCAGTGAGTGCTTTAATTAACGCGATCTCCGCTACAGATATGCCAAATAAACAGTTAATCGCGTATAAGATATACGAAATCTCTTGTGACCATTTGCATCTCATTCTTCGTTAACGAAAAAGAAAGCCTTATCTCGCAAAGATAAACCATGGACTACTGATACTAGAACAAATACTTAAATATATTGTACAAATGTGATAGGCACAAGCACATCGGGCTGAGCCAAGGGCACCGCCCCTCGTTTAAATCGGCAATTTTCTCGTATGACCGTAAAACCGCAGGAACAATATGAGGCAGTCGAGCCGAAAGTGACGTTAAAAATACACGGCGATTATGCTAGGACGTATATAAATCTTTGAGTGGCTATATATATATGCTATACTAGGCCAGTCGTGCTCTGCACACGTGGTCCTCTTAATTAGGGTCTAGCTCTACAGTCACCCCCTCGATCGTCTGCGATATTTCTTCCTTTTCTTCGGCCTATAATACCTGCAGTAAATTAGAAACGGTGGTATATTAGCGTTAAACTCGGTGTGTGTAGTGAGTAAATGTTAACGCGCCTGTTCATTACAGATATTACAATACACTGAGAGAAATGATATTATAAAATTTACTACTTATGTAGGAAAAATTGCTATGTTACGTAGTAACCGAAGGACATACTCGCATTTTAACAAATTTTACTATTCAACATAGTAATTTTTATGGAATAAGGAAATTTTAAAAATATAAATTTATTTCTTTAGTTGATTACCTTATACTTATTATTATTAACTTATTATTTATTTGTTAATCATTTAATATTATTATTCAAATTAAAAAATTTAAGAAATCAATTAAAAATTTTTTGGTGGCTGCGGGATTTGAACCTGGATCTTCGGGGTGACAGTCGCGGGCGCTAATTTTTTTTTTTTTTAAGCTTATTTTATTCAGTTATAATGTTTACAGTATGTACATTACTAAGATGTAGCGAATAAAAACTACAAGCGCACTGACAAGTCTTTTTTTCTTTTTTTACATGATCGTATGGTCGATAAGACGCTCACAATCGGTACATTTCGGTTATTTTCGAGATTATATGATAATACAAAAGTGTTTGATAGTTTTAAATTACCGGAGTAATTTGTTTACAATACAATCTGCTTAAAAGCTAATAAACAACTATAAAAAAAATGATCCGCTGAGGACTGTACAAAAAAGTAGTTGTTTGTTACATAATTTTTCGCTGTAATAAGCGACTTACTAGCTAAATATTTACAATGTAGAATACATAAGTGTTCGATACTATAACTTGGGTTTTATAATTTGGATTTTTACCAGTATTTTTGTTTTTTATAGTATTTATTTTTTACATCAATTTCGGGCAGAGCTAGACTGAATTTTATATCTATTGTTAGGTCGTGAGCATTGGTATTTGGTGGATAGACAATTTTTTTGTTGTTTTTCCTTCTGTTAACGGCGCTAACCATTTACCTAACAGAGCTCTTACATACAGAATTTCAGATCTGATATATTTACTTCCTCCACACAAATTAACTAACATTAATAATAAATAAACAGCAGTCAATAAATAATAACCAGAATTGTTTAATTAATAATTACTCATATCAGCTAAATGTGAAATAACGAAATCATCGCTTTATTTGGCAATAAATAAAGTTTTGACAGGAGACATAACCTTAAAATTATATACGTACTACCGGAAAATTAATATAACTCTAGCAAAAATTACTATAATACATAACAATCGGGAAGCAAAACTTCAATAATAAAAAAATTTGTTAGCTTTCAAATAATTTTTGTTATATTTTTAAAGAAATTTTATACGAATACACAACAAAAATTACTATGTTACATAGTAAAATTCCTTAAAATGAAATTTTACTATGTAACAGAGTAATTTTTGTTGTGTATTCGTATAATATTTCTTTGAAAATATAACAATTTTTATTATTTTAATAATAAAAATTATCTAAAACTTAACAAATTGAGTCATAATATCAGTATGTCCCGGCATTACTATGTATTATAGCAATTTTTGCTAGAGTTATAATAATTTTTATTATAGCATTTCTCTCAGTGTACTTATGCTCGTATAATTTTATTACAATTTTTATTAATATACACTGTATATATAAAGTCGACCGAAATATTTGATTCTAATTTTTACTCGATTAAAAGCTATAATACAGCACATTTTTCTTCTCTTTTTTTTAATACAGCAGAAAGTAAAATTTAGAGAGTTCAAGCGGCCGTACAATTATGCGCACGATCGCGAAATAACAAAAAGAAACAGTCAGAGCGAGAAAGTCGGGGAAGAAAATAAAAGACTCGTGGAGGGTCCAAAAGTGATATTCCTTGCGAAATCGCGTGCTCGCGAGTCTTTTACTTGCGGGTGTTGGGCATTCGTTATACACTCGAAATGTGAAGTGTAGGCAAAGTTTCCTATATACAACGTAAACCTAATAATAATGCCTTTTCGGAACGGATGCCGTGTCTTTCACGTGTTTCGTCGTTTTATCTAATTTCGGTAGCATTTGCACGTGGCAATCTGCGCGTTTCTCAATCGCCCTGTTTCAGAAACGCTCATTTGACAAAAATGTATCATACCGATCGTTGATAAAAAAATCTGGTCTAGAACTACTTCCAAATAAAAGCGTGCGGCAAAAACAAAAGCCAAGACAACGACCGCAGCGCGCTCCGACGCAGCTGGACTACCTTGCGTTTCAATATATCTCAATTATATCGTAAATAAAATATGAGCGTCTAGTTGCGCGCGGGCCCGTTAAATTGGCAGCTGAGGTGTCCGTCCGTTCTCTTTCTCTCTTGGACTTTTCGTGCGAGTATACGAGCCGCATGGCACGACTTGCTTTATTTTTTCCGCTACCGCAGCGGCGGCTAACTTAAAACTGAGAGCAGAGGAGGAAGAAGAAAGTTTGGCCAAAGTCTTTAGGCAGCTGCTTGAGTAAGAGCCTCGCCGCGGATTTGCGGATTTAAGAAGCTCGAGCTTTATCAGTGAGGTGCCTGGATTTGGCATTCATCTTTCAGCTGATGCTTGTTTTGGGTTTGAAAGCATGTCTCTATATAATATTTAGAATATATATTCGCTAGTTATAAAACTGTAGGCGTTCTCGTTGAAATTTTGAAAATTTTGCAAACGTATCACTGTACATCGTATGTTCTATATAAATCAAATTTCGAAAACTCGAGCGCAACCGCGTTTCCTATTTCGACTGAGCCGTCAAAATGCAACATCATTGTGCCCGCGATCCATAAACCACGCGCGAAATCTCTCTGGCAAAGAGCCGTAAACCTCTCCACCAAACATCGTCCGCGCGCGAGCACGTACCGGCGCACTTAATAACCGCTCTTTTATAGATTTCCTATATATGCACGGCCCACGTCCGCGCGCTATCTCCTTAATAACCTTCTTGAATTTCAAGGTCGCGACGTGACGCGCTGAAACTGCACCGATAATACCTGCATATATAGAGTCTTGCGAACGCTAATCGCGTATGCATGTGTATACGCGCGCAAAAAGTCCACGCGGACATCTGGCGCGGTTATATACGTATAACGGCGGCCGCATAAATTTCGACTAATAGACGACGCGCGGTCGTGTTTCCTCTTGTATATATGTATACTACGCTTCGCAGCTGTATGTGAGTATAATACGCGAAGCTGTGTACGTGTGTCGTAAAAAAAATTGCAGGCTAATCGCTGCTGCAGTGCGGAGTAAGCTGTCAGGTTATTTGCGCGATCGATATTCGCTTCTTGCGAATCACCTTGAGTTAACTCTAAATCTTATCGGTTTCATCGGCTTTATGGAGCTATCTTGGCTGTATCGTTCACATTTAAAATAAGGTGAACGAAACTTCATTCTACTCTCGTATCTAATTTAATTTTATAGTCGTTATAATAACCATCATTACGCACGTATATACTGAACAGAAGTATCAACGCTAAATAAATTAATCTTGCACTGAAAAAAGCGGCTCAATTTTCGTCGACTCTCCGCCACGCTATTTTTCAATTAATTATAATCCTTGACGTATATCGATCGATCCCCACCTCGAAACTGATTTCCAGACCAAATTTTCCCTTGCCGCATTAAAAGGGCGAAGAACCGGCGCTAAAGAAGAAGCCATAGAATCTCTCTTGTATTACGAGCAAACGCCGGCATTGAAAGTCTTTTTACCCGAGGCCCTAACGCGCTTTATTTTACGTTAAAGCGACAAGTTTAATATCCAGGACCGTGAGAGATGCCCCCCGACTCGAGACTGCGGAGGTGAAAGTTTAATACAATTTCATTTGCCGCCACTGCTCCTCTCGGCACTGACAAACTCTCGTCGCTTTTTCGCTTTTCCTATATATGTATATACGTTATGCTATATATACTGCTGCGGCGGAGGTGTACTCCCCCTTGTTTCACTCTTTACTGCCGTCGAACAAGGACTATTTATAATCATAAGACTTGCGAGAAAATTTTCGCTTTCCTCGAGCCTGCCGAAAGCGACCCTCTTTGCTATATCTCTCTCGCTCTCTGTTCTAACATTATTAACTGGAGCTTCGCGTGAGTATTTGGAAACGTGTGCCGGGCTTTATTTATGTTTTCCTTTTTTAGCTAAATTATTATATTTTCGCGTAGTCTGCTGCTTGTGCCGCCAGATATAAATTAGTTTTTCCAAATATATAAGAATTCGAATACAATACTACTTTGAAATAAACAAAGTGATTATAAAGGTATATAGAATACACTGTAATATATATTATAATAACAATCACCTAAATTTCCAGATTTATTTCCGCGAGAGATAATTTCATCTCGGCAGTCAGGAGCAGTTCCATATAATCAAGAAGAAATACGACTCGGAAAAGTTTGACGCGAAAAAGGATCGATCTTAATTCCAGCCGTACGCGTATAAGTATATAATACCAAAGGGGCAACAGTAGGAGTTGTTCAGTCGCGCACAATCACGGTTCGCGCGTGAACGCGCTATTCCGATCATTTTTCTCAGTTTTCCTGCACCCTCGCGCGTAGTATAATACGTGTTCCACGAGAGCCATTTGTCTAGTCTTTTTTTTTCGTTCCGAAAAAATCTGCCGACGTCAGCACTTAAAATCAGAGACGCGCGCGAACTGCTTAAAAATTCACGTCACAATGAGAGCGCGCGATAATTCGTTCCCAAGAGTTGCTACTGCGTACTACAATTTTTCATTAGTTTTTCTGAAGATTCATCCGAGTAATGGAAAGCCGAGCAAAGACAATGGGAGAATAATTTTCAGAGTCTAAACGGAAAAAACGAGCCATTCAAAAAGCAACGGCATAAACTAAAACTCGGCCTGTCGGAAGGAAACAAAGATTCAATTTCCCTAGCTTCTTTTTCCCGGGCCCGAGTTCTGTGTGTAGAGACAGTTCTGCACATTTAGTGAATAATGCAGGAGCAGCGCGAAGCAGCGGCGCATTGCAGTTTGCCGACGAGCGACGTTATACTCGGCGCGCCGCGTTTCCCGAAGGAAATTAGGAAACACGAGGCAAACAGAGAAGAGAGAGAGAGAGAGAGAGAGAGAGAGAGAGAGAGAGAGAGAAATGCCACCGTCGCCTCTTCCTCCTCCTCCTCCTCCTCCACCACCACCTATACGAACCTCCGGGGCTATATAATACTCCTGCGCGCTGCACCAACAGTCACAAATGTAATATTCACGGAATAATATAGCAGTAGAGAGCTTAGCTTTTCTTCATGCTTGTTTTCTTTATTTTTTAGTCTTCAGCCAGTGCTGCGTCTCGCGCGCTACTCTATATATAATATAATGATGCTAACAATGAGCAAGTTCGCTGCTTCCGGGGATAACGAACCATAAATGAATTTTCAGAATGACTCGAAGTAGGAAAGGATCGGAGAAGGGGTAAAAGACGGTCATTGTATGGGCAGTAAAGAAGAAAGAAAGAGAGAAAGAGCCAGTCCTTTTGACTCTTATATAGGTATATACTCTCAAATCAGATTTCGTGTCACTAACTCCCACAGCCTTGGGGATCTAATCTGATGCGGCTTCCTCGAACCGATTTGTCGTCCGTTAAGTCCGCGTCACTGACGCAAACATCCCTCAGCATATAATACATATATACACACAGCTACTATATACTTCGTTTAACGTGGATGCGGGTCTGATTACGCATAAGCGCCTCTCTCCTCACCCCCTTATATATACATACATTGAGCTCTATCTGGCCGACCACATCGGCTGGTGTAAAACCTGATACACGCGCGGGCTGCCGGTTATGCATATCCGTCCGCGGGAGCACAAAAGCCGCGTTGCGACGTCTCAATTTTTTAGCGGCGAGAGATAAGATTGTGCGCAGCCGCGCGACGCAGCGCCGCCGAGTAAAATCGATTCCGCGAAACGCGCGCGGTGCGCCGAGTCGCCCGCGGGAGCTGCATTAATAATCGGGAAAGGAAGATTCTCGCGCGCTTACATATTGCTTCTTCTTTATTATTATTATTTTTTTCCCGAGCGTCGGGACGCATTGTTGTCGAGGCACTTTGGCTTTCGCTGATCCGAGCGCGCAGGTAATCTATATGTATCTTCTCTTGCGCTTCGCGGCTACTGTGCATATACTGTCCTTCTGGCATCAGCGTATAATATATCTCGAGCCAGTATTATTATCTGTGAAATCGTACACCTCCAGAGAAACTCCTATAATATATATTGTTTATGTGCGTCGGTTTATATTTATACACAGAGATGTACGAAGCGCATAAATTATTTAAAGATATATAATGTACATTAGAGACGGTCCCTTAGCTCAAAAGTTGTGATTTTTCCTTTTTTAAAATCCTTATAACTTTCGATGAAAGCGATTATTTTTAACCATCCGGGACTTAAAAGAGAGCTCTTTTATTCTAGTTACATTTTAAATTTTTGCATCAAATCTCTGTTTATTCGATTAGCTATTATAATATAGACGATAATTAAAAAGGCCGAAATATAGCTGTAATTGATAAGCATATCTATAACTAATCGAATAAACAGAGATTTCATGTAAAATTAAAAAATGTAAGTAGGCAAAAAGCCCCGGATGGTTAAAAATGACATCTCTGATCAAAAGTTATTAGGTTATTTAAAAATCGCCGGTTTTCGTAAGAAAATTGTATATTTATGATTTTTCGCTATTTTTTTAAGCGTGCGCAACTTTTGATCTACGGAACCATTTTTAACCCAACAGCGATCAAATTCGAGTTCTTTTACTTTATATCTCTTCTAGTGATATGCAATTTTTTCTTTGTACTTTCTAAGCCTTAAGTTCAGATTTTCAAATAACGGCCACATTTTATTCATATTCCCCATATTAATTTCCCACAAGAGAACGTCAATAAAATAAGTTTTTTAAAATCCTGGAAACGCAAGATTCTTCGTTTTGTGGATTTGTGGATTTGCACATATACAGAGACTGCATCATCAATCAGCTCTCAGGCCAAAACAGGCGGCATCGCTCGCGATCACCGAGAATAAAAAAAAATACGCGGGCAAAGGTCGAGCCCACACGAAAAAGGGTCCGCGAGAATGATCTATTGCGCGAAATACGCTGCACGGAATTCCGTCGCCGAAACGAACGATAACGCTACACATAGCGATCTATTCCTTCCTTCCTTTTGCTCGCAAATCGTTTTGCCCATTAGCCCACGCATATATAGCAGCATACAACCGCCCGCGCACTCATCATCGCCGCCGAGATAATGGAATGGGCGTTACACGCACGCGAGAGAGAAAGATGCCGTGGATATGCCAGCTTGGAACCAGTCCACCGGATTCTAGCTGAGGGAAGCTGCTGCTGCCGAGCAAAAGTATATGTAATACATGTACGCACGGATCTTTATTGCGCGGCGGCACTACTCGACGGGGTCCCTTGCTCGACGAAAAGACAAAAAGACGCTTTACCCGCAGTCTTTTCGCGTATACTTCGGGCACAATGAGTTTCTACGAATGATCTCAAGCTTTTCGAGCTGTGTGCAGTAGTAACAGACAGTTCAGTCAGACGTCGTTAAATCTCGCGATTCTCAGCTGTGTAGCATATTATCGGTATATAGTTATATTAAATGCATTGCGTTTTCCAAAAGAAGCTGCAGTTCTTCAGTCGCCCACATAGAAACCCAAGCACTCGACTGTATTATATATAGCTCTGACCCTCCGTGAAAAATCGATCCGTATGCGCAGTCGACATCTCTCCGTACAACTCCTGTTTCTTCACCTGCTCGCGCGCGCGCACGCTCGCAACTGGCGCAGCACAGCGCGACAATAGAGAGACAGCTCTCCTCCCATATCAGTGCGTGCGCGGCGCGCGACGTGTGTCATCGCTGCATGCGTGGGAGTGACTGTCGCGTAGGTCTCGGAGGGGGATACGGCGGGCAAGCTCTTCATTGGTTCGAAAATTTTAATAAGCCCTACCGCGGATAGGCCGAGCCAGTACGCATGTCCGTCGCGCGATGTCACCGCAAGCCTGGTGACACTCGCCGGCGACGATATCGTCCCACCCGCGCGACGATTCGACCGGACCTCCGAAGGGAGGTGGGAGCCCCGGAGCTCCCTCTCGATAGGTGGACAATTCTCTGAGGAATCGACGCATGCGCCAAGGTCGTATCTTGTCGTCGTCGTCGTCGATTTTTTTTTATATTACGAAAAAGGACTTTTTTTTTCTTGAGCTCTCAATACGGGCGTGCAGCCATGTTGGTGATGGGGATTCCGATGGATTTGGATCAATCGATGCTGAGAATCATATGAAATATACGTGTTAAAGTCGCATCGGATCTCTATACTCTAGTTATAGTTATATCGCAGTAGTAAGGAGCTTCGTCATCCGAAACATCGATTCCCGGGTCACAGAGTGTGTATATAATATATATATATGTAGCATAGCCTAGGCTCTCTTCACCGGCGGAAATCCCTGGGCAGCGGCAGCAGCAGCAGCAGCAACAGCATCAACCACCCTCCCTCCCTCCCTCCCTCCCTCCAACCTCCGCCCTCCCATCCTCCCTCGCTCCCGGAAAAATGTAGGCGAAGATCCGAGAAAGGCGGAGGTGACCCGGGAATAGAGGTGCCACGCGCGAGGAGTCGAGTCGCGCGTCGCAGCCTTCGGAGGATCGATACGGAGCTCGCGCGTGTCCCCGTCCGCCATTGGTCATAGCGCACGGAGGGAGAGAGAGCTCGATATTCTCTTTCATCCTCCCCCGGCACGTTATCTCTCTCTTTCTCTCTCGCTCTCGCTATCCCGTGTATGGCCTTCGGTGCCGGAGGTCATCGCTATCTCTTTTGCCCCCGCATCACCGCCGCTTTTCCCTCACTTTCCGAGAGGAGAGCCCTTCCCCTTATTCGCCGCCGCTTGCAGGTCCTCTCTGCGGCGGCGTCTCGCTGCTGCTGCTGCTGCTGCTCTATACTACTCCACCGTGGCTTCTCTTATTCGGACTGACCGGCTAAGGGCACTTGGGAAATATTGTTTTTTTTGTAGCCAAGTTTCTCTTGGATTCGTATAGAGCTTGATCCTTGATGCGGTTATCCCATCAGTGGTGTTTGTTATTCAACGGATTTACATTCCGCGAGCTCTCGTGCATTCTCATATATAAGCACATTAAATATTATCATAGCTCCTTTCGCCGTAAAATATATACCTTTATATAATCGCGCATAGCGTCGGTTAGACGACCGACGAAAAAAAGAAGTCTTGATGAATTATGCAACTATACGAGTTTATCTCATTTTTATTCACTTTCAACCCTTTCCCTAGCGTCCGGCTCGCATTTTCTCTCTTTCTCTCCCCCCCCCTCTCTCTTTCTCTCTCTATGTATCCATGCCAAGTCTCCAGAGTAACCCCTACCCTCCTGTGCTGTTTGCACACTCGCGCGCTTTATCCCTCTTATATACTCCTCGCCGCACTTCCGCGTATCTCCTCTACTGCGTTTCGTACATGGGTGTATCTTTCCTCTCAGCGGCTACTGTATATACGCATGTCCTCTCGAGTCAAATATATACTTTGCTTCTGTCCGGCTGGCTACTTCTGCACTTTTTAAACTTTATTTCGCTATAGCGTCTCATGGTAGAAAACAGTCTTATCTCGAAAAAGAAAAAATTCCATTGTATTCTCGTGTGGATTCTAAATTTGACGAGTGATTTCACCGTGTTAGATTGGCTTTATGTGTAATGTATTTACAGCGCTATTCAATTAGCCAATTAAGTAATCAGTAGCAACAAGAGGCGAGAGTTTTGAATGTATATATTATTTCAAAATGAATGCAATTTCACAAGGATTGATTAACGAACAATGCGCTCATAAATCCACTCCACTTACTCCTCTCCTTCTCTCTCTCTCTCTCCACTATTCTCCCGCAAAGATATTACCATACCGACCGAAGATAAAAGAAAAAATTGTCAATGCACACACGTACCAGAGCAACAATTCCCAAAAGCAGCGACGACGATGTATATAATAGAAGCCAACATAAAAATCGGAGTAACGGATGTCTCGTCGACTTGGGAAAAGAAATTCATGAGAAACGCCCGCTCATATTCATCGGGATACAGATGAGGCGGCCCGATAAGCCTCGGCTGCGTTAATAAGAGACACGTCCTCCATATTTCGCCACGGAAGAAAAAGCGGCCGCCACCGGGACAGTCCCACGCGATGCGAGACTGTCAACGCTCTCTTTGCTATATATACTTGTACATACATACGCACCTCATCGCGAGAGACAGAGCGAGAGAGAGAGAGAGAGAGAGAGAGAGAGAGAGAGAGAGAGAGCGAGAGAGAGAACGTAATGCGTGTGTCTCGCGGAAATGCCTGCTTGAATATGGATGAGAGTCGTCGCGCCCGGACACACTCTCATGCTCGCGCGCGCTGAAGGAGAGGCAATAAGACAGTGCGCGGGGACATAATTGCGCCTTAATTAACGCTAATATGTTAAAATCGCGACGGCTTCCCTTTGTCCATCGCGTATAGGTATATACATAAGAGTGATTGGACTGCGCGCCGTCGCTCGTCAGCTGTAAGTAATAGAGGAGGAAGGGAGGGAGGGAACAAAAGGTGAAGGAGAAGGTGGAGCAGGTGCTGGCGCGACTTTGATTACGTTACGCTTGGTCCGAGGCACCTGACGCGCTCTCTCTCTCTCTCTCTCTCTCTCTCTCTCTCTCTCTCTCTCTCTCTCTCTCTCTCTCTCTCTCTCTCCCTCTCTCTATGGATGGGACGTGCCTGATGCGCTTCTCATGCAGTCCTCTTTTTCTTCTTGTATAAAAAAGAATGGAGTTTACATTCTGTATTATACACACACATTTAGAGCACAAATTGAAAATAGCAACTGAAAATGCCGTTCATTTACGAGCAGCAGAATAAAAGCCCGACGCACATCAGAGGTCGCAAAAAAGTGTAGTGTAATACATTAATATATATATATATATATATATATATATATATATATTATATATATATATATATATATATATATATGTATATATAAGGATTTCCACGAGCCCTGCGTACGTCGTCTGCTCGCATGACGCCGATATAATTATAATGGAGGCGAAGATACGCGACGGACGAAACGTGCATTTTTATTATTATCCGCAAGATGGTAATGGCGATTCCTATCTAAATCGCCGATGCAATTAGTCGGAGATCTCGTGTGGAGATTCGCGGAATTTTAATCGACATTGAATACAAAGTGCAGCAGCGCTTCATTTTTTACACTCACGTGCGAGCACGATTGTCTTTTAAAGAAAATGACTTGCAACGTTCTCTAATATTCTGCAAGCGCAGCTTTTTTAATAAATTTGTTCGTTTTATCCATATACACGACTCGAGTATAGTCGAATCGACTTTTTTATCAAAGGTCTATATAATATCCTCTTGTTTTCACCTCGAGTCCATCTATAGCTTTGTAAACTTGAACGACTTCCGCTGTCGTTCTCCATCAATAGGAACTGCGAACTCGCGAATCTATATCAACCGCAGACATGAAGGCTATTCCCGCGGAGAAGACGATAGTTAACTACAAAATCAACGAACGACTGTCATTTTTCAATTTGAAAAAAATAAAATCATTATATACCGTCAAAGCCATTATCTCGCGATAATAGTCAAGCCTAAAAGGCCCATTGCACGAAAATCTTGTCGTGCAGCAAGGGGTGGACTGTGTATACTCCGTGGCGCGCAGCCTTCGCACATAAGAGGCAAACCTCGGCGACGCTCGAGAATGCAGATACATAAATTCATGAGCGCGAGTAACAAGCGAGTGACGCCATGCTAGCTTCCGTGCGCGGCAACGGCGGCGGCGGCAATCGTATTCATGAACCGACACGGTAATTAGGGACACTAGCTCGCCTCGCAACCGGAAGTCGTCCCGAGAATCCTCCTCTCCGTGTATATATATACCGCGCTCTATGCTCTTGCTCTCGGTCTCTCTCTGACTCTCTCTCTCTCTCTCTCTCTCTCTCTCTCTCTTGGCCACTTGCCGCCACTGCCGCGGCGAATAATATCGCCGGAAATACTTATGCATTCCGCGCGCGGCAGTTCGCCTTCGCGCATTTCGTAAGGAACGCGAGAAATTTCACCTGCGGAGACACGGGATAGGAGGATATAGGGAGAAAATATTGTCGTGTATATATATATATATAGACATATACGGTTACGAGCTTCCGCAGTATAGAGCAGGACTGCGCGGTGCGGGAAGGGTTCGCGTGCGTGCCTGCGATCGTTCTCGTACAAGGATTGTTACTTGTATATAGACTGAACTGTGCAGTTCTTTTCGAAGTGCTCAATATAATATAATATATATACACATATGCGATTATCAATATTAAGAATATGTAACACACGATTTATTTTCCAGCGATAAAAAAGTTTTCATCTCGGTCGCGTGCAGCCGAGCGTATTTTCATTCGGCATCAACCAACGAAACGCGCAGAAAGTTCCTATATGTGCCATTCAAGTCCCGATGCTGCTGCTGCTGCGTGCCGCGGTGAAAGGTCCATTAGAGCCTCAGCCGCCATGCAGCCGCTCGGTGGCGAGTATATTTTCCTTTTTCCGCACATGAGCTCACTTAATACACACGCGAGCGTCCGAGCGAGCGCTTAATGAATATTACGGGGCCCCGGTGCGCGCGGGATCGTAACGTAAAGTCAGGCGTGTGTCTGTATATATGTATGTATATACATATATACAGACCCCTCCTTCGTCCAGTATAGTGGTACTTTTTAATCAATTCGATTTAATTGGCTCGTAGGTATATACACACGCCGCGGATTCGTTTCTTTATTATTTTCAATTGATAGTTTTGCGGAGATATGGATTTTCGCGTTGCGAAATAAAACTCTGCGCATATATATATATATCTGAGCGCAATTTATATAATGAATATAAATATCCAAATCTATAAAAAAACATAAAAAAGAAGTAAGCGTCGCTGCTAACAAGAAAAGACAAAGAGATGCATATATAGGCTGCTGTAGAGGAGGAAGCCGACACATCGCAGGGGAGGGCGGAGAGATACGAGTGTATTATATGGAGAGAGGAAGCCAATTATTTGAGCGCATAAGTGCCAAGGGCAATGATAACTCCAGGCGGCGCATAATTTTGAAGAGAGCGCGCGCACGGAGGAAGAGACCGCAAGCGCGGGCGATATTGGCACAGTGCGTTAATGCGCCGCCTGCTATGAATATATATATATATGTAGGTATAAGAAAAAAAGAGAGGGAGTACGTAACTCTGGCGGGTTTATAATGAAGATATAACCGAGCCGCCGAGACATCTTTACGTTCTCGTGGTGCGTATATAGAGATACCTGCACGTGTATGTGTATAGAGATGAGTCGGTCGGACGCCTTGTTATATGTGCGTGCCTACATCGAATGAAGGCGGGGATATACATATATATATACACATAGAAATCCAGTCGGTATAACGACTTGGATAAATCGATGAATATGTGCTCGGGATGGTGCGAAGGGGCTTTATACGCATATAAATAGTTGCGCGCGGCGCGAAGTTTATCGCACGCTCGATGTTACGAGATTTCAAGAGTGGAAAGGAAATAATTTTCGTTATTTTTGTATGCACGAAAATTACATATAATAGGTTTACATATTAGATGGCATTATATATACGTTAAAAATCTCGAATATTGTCGGTAAAAATTGAAACCGATCGGCGCGCATCAATCGCGCACATACGTACGTTTTTACATTTCGACAGCTGTAACAATGGAACATTTGTAATTTCGTTTGACAGCTTGAAGCTCTGCCAGTTCGCCAATTTAAAATAATCCCAAATACGCGGTCTCTCACTACGCCATATACAGCAAGCGTCGATGGTGCGTATTTAAAAATTAATTTAAAAACGCGCTGCTGCAACTACAGCTCGTGCATGTATGCCTGTGTACGCATAAAACGAGAGTAGCCGCTGGGCGAAAAAGCGACAATTCGGACAACAGCATTACTCATCGATTTTCCCACCGTAAAAGCGAGCGAAAGAGACGCGCGTGGGTATATATATAGATAGATAGATAGATATACGCTACTGTATATATATATATATATTTACAGTAGCGCATCAGAGAGATAGAGAGAGAGAGAGAGAGAGAGAGAGAGAGAGAGAGAGAGGGAGAGGCTCGTTCAATCGGATGTATTCATATAGCGCAGCGGATTTTCATTTTAGCGTTTCTATACACACATATATTCGCGCGGAGATTAAAAGCGATGCGCGTCGACGTGCCCATACACTACTGTGTTCATTTCGACTGGCCCTTAATCGAATACTGTTCGTTGCCGACGAGAGTCAAATAATTATCTATACGTGACTCGATTTTCACCGAAACGTCGATGCAACATTAGCAAATGTAGTTCTCTTTTTTTTTATACGCAAAAATCAAACTTGTCGGTATGTGTATCCGGCTGGAGTGCGTGCAGACAGCGTTTCCCATACTCGCAGTAGTGTGTAGACACAGACATATATATATAGTGCAGGGCGGTTTCACGCTCGAAAGAGTTGTCGAAATATTGATTTGCCTAATGACGCGCGGCTAGTGTCGGTGTATATGTATATACCTCTATAATTGATAGTATCAAAGTACAGACTGTGAGCGATCGATTAATAAATTTGTATGGCTTTCGTTAATAAAAAAAAGACGCAGCGAGCCTCTATGGATTTTGCACGTTATAAAAGGATATACACGACGCCCGGCGATGCATGCAAATTTATGCTAACGTCGTGCGAAATCTGTTTGATCGACCGCTTAATCACAATTTCAAATTGAATCAATCGTGCGAGGGGGGCTAATTTATTTTGATTAAAAAATTAATGGCTCGTGCTGGTCGCGCTTTCTCAAATTACGCATCAGAATTTCATAAAATTACAATCAATTTCTCTCGGAGCCATTTTTTTTCGAAGTGCTGTCATCATCCGCGCGATTTTTGCCCTTCACCGTCGAGTGTCCGGCCGGTGTGTATGCGTTAAATTACTGCGCATTTTCCCATTAGGTCGTTGTTCCGCGGTTGCGTTACAAATTATAGGGGCGATGCGCGCGGAACACTTCTAAACGAGAGCGAGACTCGCCCCATCAACGTTTCTCACTTTTGGAGATAAGCCCCTTTCGAGGCATTTTTTTCTCGTATCTCAATTACTCGCTATTTTCGGCGCTTAATAAGGATTCGACGATGATGCGCGAGTTATTATAGGCTCTTTAGAGTGTATTCGTGATTTGTGAAAACTTATCCGTTTTACCTATAAGGGATAATAAATCTTCTTTTTTAAATATTAAAATCGTGATTCGTATAAAAAGAAAACCTATCCATCCCTATTATAGTGGATGAATTTGATTCATATCATGTTTATTAAAAAACCCCTCTCTCTCTCTTTTTCCTAATACTCATAAAAATATATATACACATCCACGTCGCTAGAATAAGTAAATGAATGCGGCAGAAAAAGCAAATGCGATTTTAATGTCAAGCCAAAGTAAGACTCTGCTTTCCTTCTCTCCAGCCGCAGTCTCCCTCCTATAACGACTCGTAGAAAGTACAGCAGCAATCTCGGTATACGAAGAAGCGTTATATATACGCGCTCCCCGATTAAAAGGTCTTGGCCATTAAAAGTCTCGCGCGCAAGGCTCGTTAGGGACTATTAGTTTTTTTTATATCGTCGTTGTTTGTCGCCATACCGTCTCGTCATCTTCGTAACTTTCTTTTGGGAGTCGATATACGGCTTAAAAGGATTCGGCAATAAACGTACTCTGGCTGGGTGAACATAAATACATAGACTTATATCTCGTAACTGTATAAGCGCATATACATAGTCTCAATCGGCAAAGAGTAATCGCATCTTCACGTAAAATCGTTCGCTTGTCTAAACTCACAGAAATTGTTCTCATACATACTTCACTCATATCGGCCTCAATGAAAAAAACCCACAACGCTACAAAGTCTCGCATGACTAATTTCCGCATAAGCGCGATTCGTAAATACCAATAATCGATCACTCGTACTCGTCATAAAGCAGTCGATCGATCGCTCGCTCTCGATCATAAATCGAGCGTGACGCGGACATTAGCGCAAAAGACTCTCGCGCGTCTTGGGCCCCTTTTTCCGTCCACCCAGCGCGCACAACTAGAAGAGTAGCAAGAAAGCGACGAGGACGAGGCTCCGGTATAATGTATAAGTGTATCTAATTACCCAGGCGTTTACGTCAACGTTTACCGTGATTTACGGCAAAATTGTGGCCAGGCGCGACCTTCGCCCGCGATGCGGAGACGAGTCGGGCAAAAATGCGGGAGAGAGGAGAGAACGA
The DNA here is from genome assembly GCA_020010945.3 of Muscidifurax raptorellus. Lineage (NCBI taxonomy): Eukaryota > Metazoa > Arthropoda > Insecta > Hymenoptera > Pteromalidae > Muscidifurax > Muscidifurax raptorellus. The sequence continues at coordinate 16,158,844 of CM052080.1, read as the reverse complement.
TGCTCGAAAGGATTCGGTCATTTATCATAAAGATAGAGAGAGAGAGAGAGAGAGAGAGAGAGAGAGAGAGAGAGAGAGAGAGAGAGAGAGAGAGAGAGAGAGAGAGAGAGAGAAGCGTCCCGCGAGCTGCCTCAGGCCCGGCCATGGGAACGAAAGGGGGCGAGGAATATAATCCCCTCGACAGACTAATCGCGAACGCGCGCGGCTCTCTGATGCTGACTAACCATCCGGGGCATTATATCCCAGAAACAGCGCGAGCGGAGAGAGGGAGGACATCATCGCAGATGCGCTTGCAAATAGTAGTTTAGCGCAAGAGTCGCTCATTCGACTGCTCCAACGTGCGCCTGTATATACTCGTATAGTATACCTTATACGTTTTGAGTTGACGTGAGGGAGGTAAGTCTGCGTTGTTGATGCATCGCTCGTGGGGGTGCAGGTATATCGAGAGACGAGCTGCGAGATAATTAATGGGATTTCTGCAGGGAAAAAATATTTCCCACTTTTTATTCGACGAGATGCAATTGATAAATCTTGCGCTATCAAAGCGAATTGATTGTAAATATATTTTTGAAAAAACCCTCGCACGAGGGAGAGTATTTTTCGTGTCTCTCTTGCAGCAGACGGAAATTCAGGTAAAACCCCAGACCTGCAGCTAAGAACGAAAAAACACCGGGAAGTATAGCAGCGAGACGATAAAGAAGAGAGGAACGTCATACGGAGAGGAAACAAGAGCAACAGCAGTCGCGCCACCGTCGTTGTTTTGCGCGCGTTGTTAGAGGGTACACACACATAACGCCTTGGAAATTACAGAGTGCCAGGTCCATCCATCACCGGGTTTTCGCAGACGAGAGAGAGAGAGAGAGAGAGAGAGAGAGAGAGAGAGAGAGAGAGAGAGAGAGAGAGAGAGAGAGGAAGGAAGCGGGACGAGAAAGGACCCAGGGAACCCAGGTAACGCCCCGGCGTTTAAGTCGTTAGCAATTTCCTGCGCGGGACTAGTTTCGCCGGCGCGAAAGGGCCCCCAAATTCCATATGGCCTGATAATGCTCGCAATATAATGCAGGAGAGGAGAGACCGGACGATTCGCCAAATCGATCGGCTCGATCTTCACGGTAATTTTTTCCGAATGTCCTTTTTTTGTGTTCCCATCAAGATCGATTTAATGCTGCGCGTATCCTTTTTGCGCACACGCGCCCGCGCGACGGCTGTGTCGTTTCGAGAGCGAGCGAGCCGATAAACGGGCTTTGTGCACCGAGAGTGTTTAAACCGTTATGCACTGTATTTTTTTTCGATTACGCGAGGGTATTATAATAAAGTTAATTCGACAATTACTATTGTTTATAACTTGATGTCGATTATGGATAAAAATTATTTTGTTGCAAGAAAAATCTGCTTGTTAGCTACTCTTTTCGATAATAAAATTATGTTGGATGTTAAATAATAATTCATTAAGCAACCTGGTGTAACTGGCTGCTATGGTCGCTCATTATCGCTAAAATATCTTGTGTTCAGACTATTTATATTACTATATTTACGCCGAGATAGTTTTATGAATGGCCACTTGAGGCCAGTAGCTACCAACAAGCGAAGCAATATAGCTTTCTTAGTAACCTATATAGCTGCGGAACTACCTTACCCTCCGAAGGTAATGCCAACAGAGTATATTAAAAGTAATAAAAAGTTTCCATAACTGATAAGTTATCGACAAAGTTAAATTTTCATGTTTACATAAAAAATTTTTGTTTTTGAAAAGTTATCGAATTTTCATAATATTCTCTATAAAATCTATTCGGTATATAGATGAGGTAAAGAAAACATAATGATTTTGACTTATATAATTTTTATAATTACTCGGAATGCAGGTCGTACGCATTTATAATCTATTTTATGCATGTTTGGTTAAACTTTCTTGAAATTTTTTTTATCTACCATAGTATAGTGCGCAGCTTATATAATTCTTATATAATTTTGTTTATCAATACAGTTTTGAAGTTTATTGTCATCGTATATTTATCATTTACATATTGGAAGTATACACGAATGTATAATACTGATAAAGTAAAGATATATAATATATAGTATCGCTTTCAGCAACAAAACTATTGCTAATGAAAGTGGATAGTGTTGTTTGAAAGAAGAATTATGAATCAACTGAATTATAAACATGATTCGGGCTTATCAAAAAGTCGCTGATGAATAGTTTGAAAGAATATTTTACAATTTCAGTTTCTGAGAGCATCCTACATACTAAGATACTAAGAATATAACTAAAATCCTAAATAAATTAAATACCTAAATAAATCTAATTATTGTTATTATCACTATTGATATTGCTGCTGCTACCGCTGCCTTCGTTTATATCCTCCTTTCTCTCGGCGTTACCCGAAGTCTTCTTGATCCTCGCCCCCTCGTATCTCTCGTAACCGTCTATCTGACCGAAAATTTTTCTGCCGGGAATCCTTTCGTTGTCCTTGACACTGACTTCGGTGCCAATTTGAACCGGCCAAGGAATCCGGCGATCATCTCCCGAACGCGCTATCTGATTCTCCAATTTACGATCGTCGCTGCGCATTTTCTCCTTGTAGCTTCCTCGGTTTCTCTCCTGATCCCTCGGTCGATATTCTTCTCCTGGAATTGGGTATTGCGTTTGAATTTTACTTATATGCTATACCGAGTCTGACTAAAATAGCCCAACATAAGATTACTCAAATTTCATGAATTTTATCAAAATTTACGAATTTAATTTTCTATTTGAAGAAAATTTTTCTAAAAGATTATACATACTCGTAGTTTATATCGAACTGAGCAAATCATCTATATATAAAGGTTATTTCTGGTTGGTAAACAAATCAAGCTTTTATTCAATTTCATACAGTAAGAATGGAAAGTAGACAAAGAAAACACAAAATAAACGGAAGCCTCTCATAAATGAAATTTCGTACTCATGACAGTTAGCAGCGCCCAGAGAACCGCTTGAAATTATAACGAAGAAACAAATTAATCAGCTGTGTAATATTTTTGCCTTAATAAACTATTTCAAATATATGTCAGAAAATATACCTGCAGCGTAAGGAGGCCTCCTGCGATCGTAATAGCTCGACCTCTTTACGTAATTATCGTAATTATCATAGGGATAGCGCAGTGGTCTCCTGCTGGGCTCGACAGCGTTCGGCGTCAGCCTGTTCCTCTCGCCGTCGATTTGTGCCTCCGGGCCGCGTACCAGAGGATCGTAGGGTCTCTGATAGTTTCTCAAATCGACCGGTTTCCTCACGACTTCCGGAAGTGTTGCGTAGTAGATGATCCTCTTGGGTTTAGGCGTGGGTCTGTATCTACCGTAGGCCTCGTGGTCCTCGTCCTCGTCGCGGTAGCGATCGTACACGTAAGGATTTTGGTTGCCACCGGCTCCACGGTAATAGTAGTCTCGCTGTAAGCGGGTAATCTCATATAGCGTTACAGATCGAACACGAGTATATGATTATAATTACAGTACAACGAACCCCCTACCTGAGATCTGTAACGATTGGGGTAGTAGTAATTGCGCGGGATCTGTACATCAAAGTCGTGCTCCCTCACGATATTCCGAAAGACCGGGACGTCGTACTCGTCGTAAGATCGAGCGATCGGCATGTCTCTGGACTCTCTTCCCTCCGGCGGAGGGAGTCGGATCCCATCAACGCCGCCAGGGGCTCCCCTGGCCCTGCCGCTGGTCACGAAGTCAGTCTTGGGCGCGTAGTGTGCCCTGATCATCGGCGGCAGGTTCGCGGCTTCATCGCTGTCGAGGCCGTCATCTCCATACCGATCCGATACCATCTGATGGCCGAGACCGGGTCGATTGCGGAACTGCACCGAGAGCGGCTGCTTCGACCAGGTCTCTGGCGAGCCCTGCATCCTGGCCTCGCGCACGTTCTTGGATCCGGTGATTTGCTCCAGAGAGACATCCGGTACATCGCGACGCTCGAGATCGGTAGCGTCGACGGACCGCTTGACGGGTCGGCGAAGACGCTGACGACTCGGTCGACTGATGGCGCGTGTCACGAAGGGCGAATCGTCGAAGCGCATCCAGGCGAGATGGTTGGACGGGTAGTAATCTGAACGGTCTGCTGGCGAGACGTCCCAGTCCGCGCCGGATGCCGACGGGATACCGTAGACGCTGCTACTGGCTAGCGTTAGCAGTACAAAGCTCAATCTGAGTTTCAGTCTGAAAGAAAAATATATTATCACAAAATATAAGGAAAGAACGATCCTCATCTCGTCCGCCATGTTCATCGAAAAACGGATGTTATATTATAAAAACTTGAATAAAAATACTCCGAATTGGTGAATCGTTAGAACGAACAAGTGCTGGAACGCGCTCGGCTTTAAAAACCCGCCTCCGTGCTTCCTGATCTATCTTTTTTTTTAAAAAGGACATTCCATTCAACTTGATTCCCCTATAGCGTACACGGGGACTATAAACTTTCCCCGCACACAAGCTCAAGCGCAAATAACTTTCGAAGCGTGAATATTTCGGGTGAACGACACGCACGCGCGTTCTCTCTCCCTCTTTCTATATCAAACTTTTTACCGAAACCAACACGCAGAGCTCAGCAACAAAACAATAGCCAGAAAGCAGCGGCACTGCATCTTCCTTCCGGTGCCCACCGCGCGTTAGCAGATCCGATCGTCGGACTCCCGATTCTCCGTGACAAATATAATTTCCCGCATGTGCTTCCGCGCTATTATTCCGAGTTCCGGCGCGCCGGCGAGACCTGCCGCGGGATCCCGCGATTGTCCGGTCATCGTCACGTACCGCCGACGCGTATATAGTCGTATAGGTACACACTGTTTGTCGGATTTTATGTAGCTTGTGTGTACTCCCGTCGTTTGGTGTCAATATCCCTCAGTCTTTTTCGTCCTGAATATTCAGGGACTTTGATTTTATATATAGTGGAAGAAAGACGCGATATTTGGGTTACCTTCACACTAAAGTAGGCGATATGACAATTGAAAAATACACATTGAAATATATGCTTCTTATCAATCACGAAACCGTATTTTTCGCTGTCGCTTTCATCGCTGCGAATTTTCATTCAAATTTTCGACGCGACTCGTTCTGCTATCTGGGACAGTCTCGTATACGTATATAGAAGTATATACCTATACCGTGTGCAATTAGACTCGCACTATGTGCGAAATCTTTTTTTGATAGCCTGGCTTAATGAGCCATCGTATCGATGAAGAAACGTTTATAGAGACACAGGAAGGACTTAATTCGTAGGTTCCGTCATTTCCCAACTTTTCGTTATACGCGACGCGAAAACACATTGTCATTATATTAGCTTTCTGATTTAAGTTATACACGGGCTTTCATGCACGTATACGCTCACGAAATGTTGAATTTAAAAGTAGCGATGGCTTACGGAAGTAATCCTCAATCTTTACCTCTGTTATGCTATAACTATTTCAATAACAAGCTATAATTAATAATCCGTCGCATAAGAAACCAAAAATATTAAAAAATTTAAAAACCATCTTATAATTAGCGTCTTTTAGAATTGAAATTACAAGCACGTCCAAATTTTCGTATTTATAAAGAATGTAAGTGTACTTTAATGTATGCAAATGATCTTTTCCACAGTTTGCTTGGACCGGTTATACGCCAAGTATATACAAACGCGTTCATTAGCTTTACGCGCGTACCGCGAAAAATCGCGTCTGTACGGTTCAACGATCGACCGGTATACCCGCACAGTTACAAAAAAATCTCTTTGTAACGTTGTCTCAGAGTTCAAGATTCGCGAGTAAATAATAGAAGGGCAGACGCGCGCGTGATACGATGTGGAACGAATTTTCAGAAGATTGAGCCGCCGACATTCATCACAGTTATATGCCAAGACCTACAGTTAACGGCTTGTATAGAACGGAATCTTATGCAGAGTTGTTAGAAAAAGCTTGTTTCCGTCAATTTGAAATTCCTCGTACGAGGTAACTATATGAATACGAACGAATAAAATACTATATTGCGCTTCGCAATTGAAAATCAATTATCTATTGTATCGGTGGGAAAATTCGTGAAAAAGTAAAGAAAAATCACAGTACGTAAAACATGAAAATGTCATCAGATTTTAAATAAAAAGTTTGTATATAAGATCGGTACGTGAGTCTGAATTATCAGTAATTATATCAATATATAAATACAAATAATATGTGTTAATTAACACTTACCTCGACATGGTGTATCGTTGTCATTCGTCGTATGTCGACTGTTCGAGTTGTCTACGACGACTGAAGCCAAAAGAGCTCCGCGCGCGTCCTTTTGGCTCTTTAGCTTCAACGCGTTCACCCCTACCACTTTATATACTACGCACACCTAACGTTTTCATGAGACCATTGCTCTTTTTTACATTTCATAACCAGTTCTCTATAAAAGGTGCCGTACTTAGGTAGATCCATAAAGATATGCAATGTTTGCGCGTAATTTACAACAAAATTTGAATACTATTTTGTAACTGTTAATATATTTATATTCTTCTTCCTGCTTTCGGGCACTTTTGTAAAGAACAAAGAAAACTTTTGAATTTGTGTAAATAATGAAGGTGATAATTAGTTGTTAAAACATTAAAATAATAATGTTAAAAGTCAGTGTTTATGGTTACGATTATTATTATTGTTATTATTATTGTGTTAAGCAGTATATACAGATGATTTTTTTTAACGTGCATGCACAGACATAAGAATGTATACAGAGTCGATTATACGTATACACAAATATTTTTTTATGGTATCATTACATAGTTTCTTCATTTCATAAGACTTCATCCTAATATTTCGGTTTGGTCAAGTATAATTTATAATTTTACAAGCAAAAGTATATATTTTATAAACAATATAAAATAATTGAAAAAAAAACAGAAATGAATTAAAATGATCAAAATTTATTAATTTTGATAAATAATAGTACAAAAAAATTTAATTAAACAAGTATTTGGATCAGCTAATTATTCGAATAACCCGCCAATAACGCCGATGAAACAAAGCAGGTGGCACTAGTGTAGTCTGATGTGGTCTGATGTCTGATGCATATTCTGCAGTCGGCGGTGCCAACAGCATCAAACGTAAACATAAATCTGCAATGGCAGAAGAGGTAAAAAAGATTTCGTTCGGTTTTTCAAAATCCATAAAGAAACCAGTTCTCAAAAATGTAGTACCACAGGAGCAGAAGAAAGTTGATTACATTGAGTGTGTGGATGATAAGGCTATAAAAATTGTAGGGTATGTATTCCAGTTTGATCAGCATTTATAAAATTATAACCTCAAACTAATTTGTTTTGTAAATTAATATTTTATTTTTATTTATGATTATGATATTAAAATTTGGTTTTAAAGGATATGTTTATTTAAACCAATTCATGTTCAAAATTTCTGTATAACAGGGGAGAAGAAAAGAAAGATGAACCTCTTGTGATTCCAATGCTTGGATCCAAAACTTGGCATGAAAGGATTATTAACAAAGTTGACGCTGACATATTTGAACCAAAAATTATTGAACCTAAGATCAAAGATGAGCCGATGCCAGATGTTCAAGTCAAACAAGAAAAAGTGGATGACACACTCAACGGCGATGTTCCAAAGAATAGTGATGCATTGCCAATGGCAGTATCGGAAATAAAAAAAGAAGCTGTCGATGTTCAACCATTAACATTAGAAGAACAAGCTGCTCGAGAGATCATAGCTGATCTCAATTCGAACGATGAAAACAAAGAGCCGAAAGTTTTTACTTTACCCATTACAGAAAACGATGACCTGCAAGGTAAAGAAGAGGTAAGTTATTTATTGTACATGATTATTCAAGAGTGAGAAATCATCAATAGCATAACTTTTCATTTTTTATTGAACAGCCAACTTTAGAAGATTATGAAAACATACCTATAGAGGCTTATGGTATGGCAATGTTGCGTGGAATGGGATGGCAACCTGGAAAAGGCATCGGAAAAAATGAAAAGTAAGAAAATATTTTACATTTTATAAAAGATTTATAATTCAAATTATTTTTCAAATAGTTAATAGTGAAATATTCTATTTTGGTACGAACTTTATCTTATGCAAATCATTACATTTTTAGAGTTGTGCCTCCAGCAATACCAGAATTACGGCCCAAAGGAATGGGACTTGGTGCAGATAAGTTAGCCATCCAGCAATCGAAAGGAAAAGCAACGAACAAAGAAGGAGAGCAATTGAAATTAGTCAAGGGTGCCTGTGTAAAGGTTACAGCGGGGAAACATGGTGGTAGCTATGGAAAAGTTGAAGGATTTGATGAAGAGGCTGCTAGATTGTTTTTAAAGTTAGAGCTTGGCAATGAAGTAATATCCGTAAATGAATGTTTTGTGCAACCAGTAACTACAGCGGAGTATACACAAAACTCTAGAGTATTAAGTGAGTTTTCTTAAATATTATATGGTAGGGGCTTTTAAATCATTGTGGATGTCAATGTTTGCAATTGAATAAAAAAGGTAACTCTGTAGTTATTTTAAAGGTCCCTTTGATCATATTTATTCATACCGACTCTTATAGTTGGCTTAGCATTTAATATCATATTAAAATAATTCTAGATACGAAAACATATGAGGGATACAAGAATGATGAGGTCAGTAAGAGTGACAAACCAAAAGGCGAAACATCCAAGAGCTCTACGGATGACAGTGAAGAAGATCAGAGAAAAAAACGGAGTGAAAAATCAAAAAAGAAGTCAAAAAAAAGAAGACATCAATCTCCAGATGATGAGGGTAGCGTAGATAGGAAATCCAGAAGAAAAAGAGACTCTTCACGTAGTAGTGAGGAGGAGCAAAAGCAGAAGAAATCAAAGAAATCGAAAAAACACAAAAACCGTGATAGTTCGTCAGAAAGATCAAGTCGAAAGAGTAAAAAGAAAGATAAAGAACGTGAAAAGTCGAGACAAAAAAAATCGGATTATTCTGACCCACCAGAAAAATTAAGACATAAGAATCGCAGAAGGTCACGGCCACGCAGTAATTCCCCGAGGAATCGTAGAAGAACGCGATCACGAAGCGTTTCACCGAGAAACCGAAGACGAGATCGCTCCCGCAGTTAATCACCAAGGCGGTGAATGAGATTATATGAAAATCCTATGGATTTATAGAATTTATATTTTCATTTATATTCCCACACATTTTTTATAACTTTTCTTCGACGATTAATTTAGGAAAACAAGTACATATTTGTAACAGTCCATAATTTATTAATGAACAATGATCTTATAAAACTCATTACGGAATGATTATTAGATATACAAAATCATAACCTACTCGTTTGTAGGAATTTAAATGTAAAATTTTGTTATCTTAAATTGCGTATGCTGCAATTGTAGTAGACAATTATAAATGCAATTTGTTTTGAATTTTAATAAGAAAAACAGATATAAGGAAACGATATTTTAATAAAAAATAAGTATCGAAATCTCTAGAATATTTTGTAAACATTATTTAACCCTAGCATAAAATTAAAAGTTATAGTTTCAGCGATTGGCCTCAATTATAACATCTTATCTCTTATTGAAAGCAAGGAGCTTTACACAGTGCGACATAACCTCAGAATGATGCAAAGTTGTAACTTTGCTAGACAAACCGTTCGAGCAATGTCGAGTAAGTAAACCAACGAAAAATAAGTTTTAAATTAAATTGTTCTCCAATAAATTAAAATAATTTTGTAACAGCGTTTCGATTGGCTTTGGCCCAAATATCGGTCACCAGTGACAAAGACACAAATATCAATAAAGCAGTTTCTTTTATTGAAAAGGCGAAACAACAAGGAGCCGACATCGTTACTCTCCCAGAATGCTTTAATTCGCCGTATGGAACAAGTAAGAATTTTTTATGTATATATAGCGTAACAGATGCGTTTGGCTTTCAAACATATATAAAACACTTGTTGCAGATGTATTTGTTTTGCGAAATTTCTTATTAAGCCATATTTGCTCATTAAATTTTCAGTGAGACAGGCTTAAATGACAGTGTAATAATTTCAATTATTATTCATTAACAGATCATTTTCCGGAATATGCTGAAGTCATTCCATCCGGCAAAACTAGCATTGCGCTGGCTGATGTCGCCAAGAAAAATGGAATCTACGTGATCGGCGGAACAATTCCAGAGAGAGATGGAGATAAACTATTTAATACATGCACCGTCTGGAATCCCAACGGAGAACTTATAGCTAAGCATCGGAAGGTAAAAATGGACTATACATGTATACCTGCGTTATTAGCAGTTGTTTGAAACAATTAATCAAATCCATTATTATACCGTTTATATCTCGCTGAACAGCCTGTTACTACTTATCATTCCACTTCTGATACCGGAATTAGCTTAATTTAAAATGTAGAATTCATGTTCAAAATAACAAGAATCCTATGTGCAAGATTCGAGCAAAATTTAGTAATAATAATATCTTCCTGTTTTTCTTATAGATGCACTTATTCGACATCGACATTAAGGACAAAATAACATTCCGCGAAAGCGACACGCTGAGTCCCGGAAACGAGCTAACAATGTTCGAGGCCAAAGGTTGCAAAATTGGTCTAGGTATCTGTTACGACATCAGGTTCGAAGAAATGGCTCGTCTTTACCGTAATCGGGGCTGTCAGATGCTGATCTATCCGGCGGCTTTCAACATGACCACGGGACCATTGCACTGGACGTTACTCCAAAGAGCACGAGCGAATGATAACCAAATGTACATTGCTTGTGTATCGCCGGCACGAGCCGAGGGTCCTGGTTACATAGCTTACGGACATACCCAACTCACCAACCCCTGGGGCGAAATTCTCGCTGAACTTGACGCCATCGAAGGCCTGATCGTGAAAGAGATAGGTATGTTATACTATTATTAAATTTATTTTACGAGATTAAAAACTGTAACCAACATATAATATATTTCATGCGTTATTGTCTATTTTAGATCTGAAGATCGTTGATGAAGTCAGAGCTCAAATACCCGTATTTAGTCAGCGGCGCACAGATCTTTATGACACTGTCTGGAAGAAAAATTAAAATCGAAAATAGGGGTGATATTAACTGGAGCATACCACTTTTTCAATAATTAGACATTTCACAAAACAAAATTGTATACCAATAACACAATAATTTATTTTGTTATACCGATGTACCTATGTAAAATTACACCGATGTTTTGAATATTATATCGTCTATTTGTTTCATTATTTAAAATAGTATCTAGTAAGTAACTACCAGTTTAATTATTATGTAAAATTACTTCTCAGGCCTTCTCACAATTCACAATATTTCGACGACAACTGTATAAAAAAATCACGGATGCACGCATATTACTAGAATGAGCGTGTAATTTTCTGTAATAACAAGAAAAAGAATGGCTAAACTAAGCTTTTAATTTACATTTTTTTGTGTAGTAATAAACTTTATAATAAAAAACAATCAATTATTGTTTTCTTAAAAATTATAAATATACTGTTGAAATTAATTTAAAAAAGAACAATCCAAAAAAGATGCCAGTAAGTGGGTTATCTATTTTAGGATCGTCCTGATAATTTTATGTTATCTGATTATCAGTCTTATCTAGTATAGCTCTAGAAGAAATTTAAACAATGCCTGACATAACTTGAAAAGTAGTACTAGGTCGAATACATTATTGCATTTTCGCTAAATCAGTCCGTACAAACATGTCGAGTAAGTTGTTTCTAAGTATAGCCAAGTGCAAATAAATCAATTTCTTTTACAACTATTAACAAATTTTGTTAATTTTTTAGCAATTCGCATAGCTTTGGCACAAACTAAGGTTACCAGTGACAAGCATAAAAACATAAAAACTGCGCTCTTATTTATAGAAAAAGCAACACAATTAAAAGCTGATATCGTTGCCTTACCTGAATGTTTCAATTCACCATACGGAATAAGCACGTTAACTTCTTAAATTCTAAATAAAAACAATTATTTAAACAACAATTCTCAATTATATTCGCATGTTGTAACACAGATGAGTTCCCTGTATATGCTGAGGTCATACCAACGGGTCAGACTAGCAAAGCGCTGTCGGCTGCTGCTAAAAAACACGAAATTTATGTGATCGGAGGGTCCATTCCAGAACGAGTTGGTAATAATGTTTACAATACATGTACCGTTTGGAATCCCGATGGGAAACTCATTGCGAAGCATCGAAAGGTATGTGCCTAATAAAATGAGCTTATTCAAACTCTGTCATTGCGCTCGAAAATAATGTATACAGCTTATATATTATTCCGTTTAATCACAACATGTGTAATGTTATATATCTCGTATACAATTCCAACTGACAATAGATATTGAATAGTGTTGTTCCTTAAAACTCAAAAGTAACCCTGAGGTTGCATATAGTCAGAGCACTTTCGATAATAATAGCAGTCTACTGCGATCGACTTCCAGATACACCTATTCGACATTGATATCAAGGACAAGGTAACGTTTCGTGAGAGCGACGCTCTTAGCCCTGGTGAAACTTTAACAACTTTCGAGGTCAAGGGCTGCAAAATCGGTTTAGGAATTTGCCACGACATTAGATTTGAGGAGATGGCTCGACTTTATCGCAATATGGGATGTAAAATGCTCATCTATCCAGCGGCATTCAATATGATTACGGGGGTGATACACTGGAAGCTACTGCAAAGATCGCGAGCTAATGACCTACAAATGTATGTGGCATGCGTATCACCGGCACGTTCGGAAGGACCTGGTTATATTGCATATGGGCATACCCAACTCACTAATCCTTGGGGGGAGGTTATAGCTGAACTTGACGCTGACGAGGGCATGTTAGTCGAGGAAATAGGTTCGTATTTGAACGGTTTGTGTTTTATCTTTCTACTGCACAAGTTATTTGCATTTATAAATATTTTTTTAAATTCCATGGGTTTACATTGATAAATAAATAATTTATTGTAATAATTTTTCGACATGAATCAATCTTACCTTATTGTTCGCAGATTTAAAAATCATCGATGATGTCAGGAGTCAAATACCTGTATTTAATCAGCGACGCACTGAATTATATAACACTATTTGGATAAAAACTGAAAATAAATAAAAAAAAAAGTCTTTAAATTTATTTAAAACAGCGAATAAATAAGTAAAATTAAATAATAATAAAAAAATATATGTTATAAAGGTATATAAATATAAAGGTAAATAAAGAAATAAATATAAGAAGATGGGTGACATTTAAGTAAGGCTATTTTCACTGTTGGCAAAGTATAACTGTTTATTCTACAATAAATGTACAATGATTTTATTTTACATGAAAGGCCACTTGATGATCAAAGGACAGGTACTATTATAATGTGTTGAAGATTTAATTATTGTTTATGACGCAATTTATCGTTTGGGTCATGAAAAATTTCACAGGTACTTCTAACGCTTCTGGGTATCTTTAACAGACTTCCCATTTTTAAAACAAAATGTATTATATTTATTTATGTTATGCTCAATTATACGTGAAGCTTCCAGTATAACATGCGTCGAGAGTAATGTAAATAGGCCAGCAATATTACGGCACACGAATAAAGGAAACCAAATTTTGAATCCTTAATAATTTTTTAATGCCGAACTTTCATAATTATCGCTTGCGTTGCATATATATATATTTTACAGTAGCTTAACAGTATTTTAAAGCGTTTGTTGTTACTGTATTTGTATCTATCTTGCATTGCTATACATGTAAATCTACTAGTGTTAATTTATATTGCAAAAATTACATCGCGTATAAAAAAAAGTTTATAAAATTTTGCTGATTTTAGAAGTACGAGCAATAAACAAATGCATATATATATAGGTGGATCTCTGTGAACTGGACTATTTAATAAATGAATATACCTATAACTCTTGGAATAAGTTCTATAGATTGCCAAAGAAACCCCTACATTTTTTAAGATTTTTTTTATCAATATTATTTGAGCTACAGAGGTTCAGAGTTAGACAAAAAGTACTTAAGATTACAAGAATAACCAGAAACACTGTAAATGATGTGTCTTATTTATTATGTAAATAAATAATCCATAAACAAGTCTATCTACCTTCGCACAACAAGACCAGCAAGTTAAGAATAATACTCGTAACAGCAACATAAGTGCAGACAGATCACCGTCCGTCGATTCAATAAGCACGGACAGTCCACCTTCTGCCGGTCAAAGTAAACGCGGACACATCACCGTGACCAACTAGCTAAACTGCGGTCAGAGTACACACACATGTCCGCATAAAACCACCAACTAATTGCGACTCTAACATCTTCAGTGCCCAATAAATACGCTCAATGACAATAAGGCTCCCAAGCCTATGCTAGTTTCTTAATACATAAATAATTATTTGTAGAACTCACGCAGTCCGTCCTGGTCACAAGTACGGTGTTTACAAAAGCACTTTTTGCATTTTTTCGCTATTTTGATTAATTTGTAACTCCTTGGAGAAGCATTTTTTGCTAAAAACATACAGATACTTTTGTCGTCCAATTTTCTGAATTTTGCATAAAAAATATTTTTAATGCCATATATACATGCTTTAACTGACCTACCTGCAATGCAAATCTTAGAATGCAGATATTTGAAAATTTGATCTGGACTTCGGCAACCAAAAAATTAATGGAGCTTCTTTTTTATGATTCTGCTCGCTGACCGAGCTAAAAATCGATCAATATTGAAAATATTAGCAGTTAATATTGCACAGAAATTCGATACTTTAATCGATTTTTAACTCATCCAGGAAGCAATATCACGAAAAACGTTGAAGATATTTTTTCCTTTAACCTTTCCATAGAATTTTACTATATTTTTTTAAGCCCATACGTACTATCTTTTGAGACTCTAAAAATTGTATGTATTTTTGTAAGTTATAACATTGGTCAAGAACCATTCTGGAAGTTATACAAGCCCTTTCGTACTAAAAAACAACCATCTCCGTGAATTTTTTGATTGCCGAAGTCCGGATCAACTTTCAAATATCTGCATTCTAAGATTTGCATTGCAGGTAAGTCAGTTAAAACATTTATATATTAAATTTTACAAACAAAGTGTCTATATATTTTTAACAAACAATGCTTCCCTGAGGAGTTAATCAAAATGATATATATATGTATATATATATATATATATATATATATATATATATATATATATTGATCAAAATAATCTGAAAAATTCAGGAGTCTCTTTGGGAATCTATAAAACTTATTCCAAGAGTTATAGCTATATTCATTTATTGAGTAGTCGAGTTCACAGAGAATTACCCAAATATATATATTTATTTTATTAATACTCGAGCAGGCTAGATACAATGTCTTTTAACAAGAAAATTGATTGCGACTCGCCTAAGATATGCGCATAGTAAGAAATGAGAGGTAAGTGATTGTAGATATAGAATCACAAGGGTATTCTGCAAATATAAATACGAGAGCATATAAATATATGCGCTTTTCGTATCCATGGCTATATTATCGATTGGGCGTTTCCTTGATATTTTTTTCGCGGTTATAGAAATTGAGTCCACTTTAACCCTCTCGTTAACCAATGTATAGTGCACACATACACGGTGACTTTTTTGTGATGAAATATGCAAAATAAGCCTACTATCTGTCCATTTATCATATATTATCTTCTGTATCCTTCGAGCACTTTCGCCCAGAAAACAAGGACTTCGTTATTTCTTATAACCAATTCATCTACTATACTTAACTAATGCCTATGTGCCCATATCTTATCACTATTCCAACATCGAGATTGGATTATTCATGCTACACAAAAATAAAGCTTAACTTTTCTCCTCGCAATATGTTCATTGTACAAAAAATCTGTAGCTGTATATTATCACAATTATTTTCATACAATGGCAAGTATAATAAGACTTTGTAGTAGAGATTACTTGTAACTTAAAATTTAAATTCAGTAGATTCACAAGTACGATTGGTAAGGAAATTATTTTGGATTTTTTTTGTATCAGTGGGTTTGTGCTTAAAAAGCATAGCACATAAGTGGTAGGAAAAATGCGAATACTACCAGTCTCATATGTTGGACTTTGAACTTCGAACAATTTTTTGTAGAAGAGCATGAGGAGACTAATTGAATGTCCTGTATCAGTTTTCATATAATGAATACTTTTTCTTTTATGTTTCTATTAGCAATAAATGCAGCTACCTATTTTTTGTAATTTATATAGTTCATTTCGTGTATACTATACATTTTATATATTATATTTTTCTCTGGGCACGATACGTTTGCAAATGATATGTTTATGCAGATTTGAATGTTTTATCTATATATAGGAATGTTTTTTTCATTAGGCGATAAAGTACTCATTTATTATATTCTATTAATATTTTTCTTAATAAATTCTTTACAATATTCTACGAAACGAAGAAAAAAAAATTTTGACACTTACAGTGGAAATTCAATTTGTTAATGACCAGTTTATAACATTAACATTGTGACTTTAAAAAATATATGTATACTATAAGGAATTTCAACTTTGTTAAAACTTTGAAAATTCAATTTTAATTTCGATTAAAACCAGAACGTCTAGAACATTGAAGAAAGATCTTTATCTAATCCGTAAAACGTTAATATGGATAATAACTCTTCGATAATACATCATTCGATGTTTAATCGATATTTAAAATTAAAAACAAACGTCTTTTTGTATTTCACACCATATTTAAAATCTTTGCTACTATATTTAAAAGATGGGAGCTCACAGTTCTAAGCCATATACATAGGTATTTTTCTGTACTATTATAGCGTAAAAAAAATTAAAAAATAATTTTTTTTGTTTTTTCCAATTTATTAGAAAATTTTTTATAATAGTCTCGTCTTAAATATTTTTAATTTTAAGGGTACGGGCGAATTTTGATGTTTCTTTTAGAAAACCATTATATATATGATACCAATAAAGCTCCCAAGTCTAATGTGGTTTATGATAGAAAAAATTCAATAATATTTAGAGAGCGTTTTCGCTTAAATTTTAAATCTTAATCATATCGTGTATATCTTAAAGAGGGCTTTGTCTCACTTAAAATTATTTTAAATTCAACTGATTTATTCTTATTCTAAATAAATCTCAAAGTTCAATCATAATATAAATATACAAAAATTGAAATCGTTATGTCTTTGAAGAAGTGAAAGATATTCAGAAAAATATCATATGTTGCTATAATATTTTTCGATTGATCTTTCAATTGTATACCTGGAGGATTATTATCTTAAACATATAGACAAATATCTTGTTAACTATAATTCGATAATAGTAATCGATAAAATATTTTTTCCAATATACTTACTAAAATTTATTGATTGGACGTAATGCGATTTTTCCGAGTACAATAAAATTTTGGACAGCTCGGGCACGTGATGTATCGTTGAAATTATGCATGCCATTTAAGTAATGAGTCAAAATTAATAAGTTATACTTGGAAGACAAGTACCTTTACTTATATTGATAAGGTGATTCAAACCCAGCCGCAAAAGGTTATTGGTAAATTTTCATAAATACGATTCTTGTTTGAAAACATGCATAATTTCAAAGATAAATTCACACAACTTCATTAATTCTAAGCTATAACTATGTGCGAATAATGATTTGTACGGAGGGCATATCATGTAAGTATATGTTGTGCAACTCATTTCAGATATTGTCATTTCAAATATACTTCATTCAAATATTAATATAACTATATTAAAAGTAAAGCTAATCTGTCTTTTGAAATAAAATATATAGTGAATAATTTTCTTTTTTTTGCGAGTCAGTTACTTAATAGTTTATTAATGTGAGTTCTCCGCGCACATTGATCTTATCGCATAAAAAAGATCGTTAAAAATGAGGAATTGCCAATTTTCAGCGTTGCTATATATAGATAAGTTTAAAATCCTATAATTCACGGATACCTGCCGTACATATTATACTGTATATCTCGAGGCGCGCGCACCGCGCGGCGCGTATATGAATCAAAGTGTCAAAGTGCAGTTTGCTCATCGGCCCTCTGTAACAAATCATCTTCTACAAACTCTTACTATGTAGCTCTCGCTTTCTCTTTTCCTGAAAAAGCTATACTCGCGTAATAACAGATAAAAAATCTATGTCTTTCGCGCGTGACTGTACATCACGCTTGAAAAACACTCCACTTCGTATATAAGTATATATTAATACCTACGCGTGTGTGTATATATTATGTCTTGTCGTGCTGGCGACTGCAGAAGTAGCGCATGTAATGTATATACATACATTATATGCGCTAATTTTGCATATATATATATATATATATATATATATATATATATATAAGCAGCAATACGGGGTAGTAAAAAGCGCCGTGAAAAGAGTTATTCGACCAGTTGACCTCTCTTTCTCTCGCTTGTGGGCGTCAGCTGCCTCGTTCACCTTTCATTGTGCGCCGGCGGCGATGCATCGCGAGCGTCGAGGGATGCCGGTGCTACACACAGACTTTTAATAATCTTCCACCACCGCGGCTGCTAATTTCTCTGAGGACTGGCTAGCTACTGCATCGTCGGTTGCGAATATATAGGATGTGATATATATTGGTGTCTTATTTCCACCGACGCGCTGAGTTCGGCTCTTAAACACCTATTCACTTAACTGCAATAGAATACGAAAACGTTTATAGGTAAGGTATATAAATTGATTAAATTTGAAGTAAAAAAAACAAATTTCTTACAGAAATAATGGTTTTTATATACGTAAGAACAGCTACGTATATAGTGATATAGTAAATGTTTCTCACTTGACATACATATATATCATCACATACGTCAGGATCGAATCATCGCTGAGAGCTGGCACTCACCAATAATTATAGCCAAATTCAGCCAGGTTGACAATTAGAAGCTGCTCTCAGAGCCGGCAGCGGCAGCCTTTCGAGAGACAATACGAGTTAGGAGGCCGGCACATATATGCCGAGCGTTATTAACGCGAACGGCAGCATCAGCACCATGCCCAGCAGCAGCGTCAGCAGTTCTCGCTCTCGCTGTTGATGGACGGACGTCGAGCCTGCGGCTATGATCAAGTCGGGCTCGTGCCAGTCTTCCGCGGCGTCGGTGCCGTCGAGGCACTCGAACTCGCAGCAGCGTTCGCCCACCCGGAACCTCTTGCATTTCTGCGGACAGACACACCGGATTTCGTGTCTACAGATATATAGCTATGTATGTATGAATAGAGAGGGTTGAAATTCAATCGACGGTTAATTGCCCTCCAAAAGTGCGACGCAGTAGTATATGGGAGCGGATCAAGGGATAGCGTGAGAGAGAGAGAGAGAGAGAGAGAGAGAGAGAGAGAGAGAGAGAGAGAGAGAGAGAGTGAGTGGATGGAGAGCGTGGTAATAATGTCTTTGCGCAGACGCCTGCCACACGTGCGTCGCATACTTGCGAGGAGAGCATTCCACACGTTTGTGTGGGACTACGTGCGTGTAGATACTGCGCTGCTGATACTCTCCGCGTATATATTGCCTCGACGGACTACTGTGCTCGCTCTCTCTCTCTCTGTCGCGCTCTCTCTCTCTCTCTCCCTCTCTCTCTCTCTCTCTCTCTCTTTATCTCTCTCTGTCGCGCTCTCTCTCTCTCTCTCCCTCTCTCTCTCTCTCTCTCTCTTTCTCTCTCTCTCTCTCTCTCTATACTTTATTGAAAACGCCGTGATTTCGTGCCCGCGACGAGTATTTCAGGCGGAGGTGGTACGTACATAAGTATTACTATGTGCCGTGTATGTGTGAGCAAACCTGCATGGAGATGGGAATTTTCGCGAAAATAGACGAAGCGTTCGATTTTCTATTTTAGACGGTCGACGTCGGATAACTCGATTATAAATAGAGAGCTCTAGGGATGTAGAAAATTAAAGGGAAAAAAATTCGGCGCTCTCGTCGACGTGAAAAGTACTGCTAGCGTAAGTCGAATGAATTTTTCAATTCGTCGGCATGTATTTGCATTCTGTAAGTTTTTCTTCTTTTTTTTATCGGATTTTGTAATGGTGGGTGCACAGTCTGTCTTAATTAGTCTAACATATGTATAATTTATAGTCAGTGTTCCATATCGTACTTAATTCAGCGTATCAACTTGTGTTTTTAGATTTGAAGTGTGCCATATCAGATTGTAAGATCGATGATCAGCGTAAAGTCTCATCCTTGACCATGCATGCAGTCGCCAATCTAAATATAAACCAATCAACCGAAGTAACGCAGT
This sequence comes from Muscidifurax raptorellus, assembly GCA_020010945.3. Classification (NCBI taxonomy): domain Eukaryota; kingdom Metazoa; phylum Arthropoda; class Insecta; order Hymenoptera; family Pteromalidae; genus Muscidifurax; species Muscidifurax raptorellus. Next base: position 16,138,617 of record CM052080.1, on the reverse strand, counting down.
ATAGAGTACAAAACTATACAAAGCGCTCATCGGAGTATCGGAGGAAAAAGTACCTTCTCATCAGCCTGTATTTGCTGAAGATACTATCGTTTCGTCATAAATCGGGCGATTTATACTTTCAAACGACGAGCGAATCGTGCCTGTATGTTTTGTCATAGCAGAACGAAAAAAAACAGCAGCACAGGGAAGAGTGGCACACAGTCGATTCATTTCAAGGCCGTTGCATAAACGTCAAAAGAAAGAGTAACACGAAAGCTCTCACGGTCGTTTGATCATCGTCCCCGACAAGGGTGAGCCTCTTCATAACGACAACGCCAACTTGTATGAGAAAGGTTCAAAGAAAAATTCCAAGTGAACCCGATAACAAATATAATAGCCACCGGCGTATACTATATGGTTGACTGCAGCTGCTTTTGCGCACATTTTGATAATTATTAGAATAATGTTAGAATACTGAGTAAATTTTTTTGCAGTTCAAAAGATAATTAAATGTGTGTTAAATCATGGTTTAATGGAGAGTAAATATCTAACTGGGTGTTCTTAGAGATGATTGAACTCAAACATCGAGTGTTTTTTCAAATTCAACGCAGATCTTGTTTGATGAGTACGAGCAAAGTAAGTATAAAACTAGATGAGTCGAATATGTGTTGCATGACGGTAAGTATAATAATGTGTGGTTAGGAGAATGATTTTGACCTCAAAGCGTATCCGATTTAAGCTGACCTTGAGCGTAACTGATTCATTTAAATATTCATCGAGAATTCCAATGCTATATAGATATCTGATTTTATGGTCGAATAGGGTGAATATAATGAATATACACATATTGATGAGCTGAACTCTTTAGCTCTCTATCTCTCAGTGTTAATTCTTAGACGCGATTGACGTACTCCTGTTATCTATTCAAATTCAAGAATGAAAGGTAAATAATTGGATAGAGAATCATAAGTCAACATAAGTATAGTTCGTAATAAGCACAAAGTTATACCCTGGGGTGGTACTAGAGAATTTCCTCAAGTGTCTTTAGAATATTATAAATGCAAGAAAATTGGCAAAAAGATTGGTAATACGATTTTAAACAGAATCATAAATATATTGTATATTAGCAAATTATTTTCTCAACAATTCCCATCGCATTATTAGATAGTACAATATTCATTTAATCGACAAAAATATTCCATTGTGCATTCTCTCTCTCTCTCTCTCTCTGTCCTTCGAAAGCTTTCTTCAAAGGAACATGACGATATAACTCGAGAGCTTCCCTTTCAAGACTTCACTGGGGTATATCTATTCACCAGTCGAATAGGTGACGGTGGTATATAATAGAGGCTTTTGCGTATACTTATTCAAAATATGCTGAAAGTTCGAAATTTCCAAGTCCCAAGTGAGATCGCTTCGTCATTAGATTCACATGCATTATAAACTTTGCTCGCGAGCAGCCACACCGCGAATACATAGTATAGGTACAATAAATTTCAAAGAAAAGCTTCCAAGAGCGAACACTAGTTTATCCAAGCCATTCGCAAACTATGAGATAGAACGCGAGCGAACCGCGTATCAATTCCTTCGGCCTAGCCATTCGAGACATCAAAAATAGAACCGTTAATTTTCGCGGAACCTTCGATTTTCCCTGCATATTACGAAGGGTCGGCTGTGCAAGCACGCGGACCGGTGTCCGTGCGCGGCGCCATGACCCAATTTTCCGTACATCCAGAGTTTGCCGCACGACTTGGTCTGCCGCCCTCTCCGCTCGTCTGGTCTACCAGTCCGTCAGTGACGAGTCGGCATGTGTGCATCTGCGCTCCCATTCTTCATTCTTCCCGCAAAGTATACACCCGTATTTCACATTTTTTGGAGAAATTCCAAAAAAACATTAGCTATCAAAAATGCATATACCACGCTCAAATATATTTGTGAAGCTTTACTGAAGTGAAAAAAGGCTCGTGTAAATCAGTCAGATCGCGGAAAGCTATCAAGAAGAAGCCAATTTAATGTGACTGCGATATATGTAATTACTATCCGCATATTATTATATTACGAGTATATAGCGATCAAATATCGACTCACATTTAGGACACTCAACACCCGGCACTTCGGACTCGATGAATTTTTCGCAAATCGTCGAAAATCTAGGTAGTAACGATGTGCGGCTAAGGAATGAACATTTAACGCTAGGATTAATCTTTCACATGCGCCCTGGGCATAATGAAGATGAAATCGCGCGGCTCATTCGAGCTATATATATGTATAAGCGTCGATTGAGCTGTGTGCGCATGTTATACCGAGAACGGGATATTATTATGATGAATATATTATATATTATAATTTACTTTTTACATTGTTTGATCGGAAAATTTAATAACGAAGAGGTTGACCGAGTGGTAAAGTTTCATCGTAAAAAATGCATGAGGCTGTGTTCTCTTGATTAAAAAACCTATCCGCGCGCGCGCGAATGGGCTTTGATCGATGCGGCGCGCCTCAGAATGTCGATGAAAGATTTAGAGTCTGGCTTTTTATCACGCTGAATAGTCCATAGCCAAAGGTTAATAATATATACATATAGACGTTCAATGTCGAAAAGAGAAGCCGTCTGAGCCGAGCTATGTGTGCCAGATGCCAAAATAAACTCAAGAATAATTGATTTATATTTTTACTCAATACTCTATATTCCGAGCAGACGGTGGAATAAGATGATATGCCTTTAGAAGTACCTATTGATATTACTAATATTTTTATATAAATAGCGCGGCTCCAGGTACCCTTCATTCAAAGCTGACTCAGCTCAATCTTAGACTCACTATCAATATAACAATTAACGAGCACGCATACAGCCACAGGGCAAATATAGGAAGTAGATCAGATATCAAAATAGCTCTTATTAATCTCCATAAAAGCGATCCAGGACGAACACGAGAAATAAATCGCCGCATTTCAATTAGCGTTCAGTGTTTTTGGCTCAAACCTCGAAACTTATTGGGGTAAGTTTAATTTTCTACTTGACAAAAAACTTGGCGGTGTGCAGCCAATCTCGTAAACTTTGAGTGCGTATATATAGTAATAATATAGTGGTGCGCGCCTCTTTCGAATATCGAGATCGCGCGGCTATAAGGTTAATTGATTGCGACTGTCTCCTTTGATTGCCGAATTATCCGACAAGGCTGACGTTGTGGAATGCGTTGATATATAGGCGTGATACGGACGTAAAAGCAGTTCACTCTTAATTGACAGGCGTTGATCGAAATTGATATACGTGATGACGCATTTCAGGTATTTTGATACGTATAGCCCGTACGATTTTAGGTTAAAATTAACGGTCGGCATCACATACGATTCAGTGAAAGCATAACATTTGCAATGAGAAGAATCATCATGAGTATATCAGAGAGATTTTTGTTTGTTATAAGTTTAATTAAATTGTTTTATTATTGAATGATCCCTATTGAATTTACATATCCATAATAGATAAAAATTAAAAGATCATATTTTAGAATGTACTATGTCGCATAAAGAAATAAAATTGGCGCGGTCGGTGGCTCGAATCCAAAGAAAGAGACCTCATATATCCGTCATTTCAGAGTTTCCAAAACTTCGATGGAACCATAATGTCGAGACCCAACTATGCAGATAAATCAAGGCCGCACACATGCATCATGATGTGACGATGCGCCTAATCGAAAGAGTAATTTCGTCAACTATCACCAACACATAGTTCACCAGTCACGAGCGGAAGCAACTTATCTCTGACTGTCTTGATGAAAATTCGGAAAAAAACATTGCACAACTATAGATATACTATGGCTCAGTCGCGTTCGATAGCCAAAACAAACACATTTGACAACCCTGAACCACATGCGACATGGAACCAGACACTGCAAAGCAACGATCAAGATAAATAATTTTTTCTGTACTCCTCTCCAGAAATAGTAGTATACCAACGAATCGAAATCCAAGAAAAGTGTTGCTCTTTCAAGCAGCTTGAACAAGGCCAAAATAAAATTCCAGTAAAACTGACGCATCGACAAAATACCTCGCACGCGGCTTCAAGGGAATGCCAATTTGAGTATATGCGTGCAATACATTACATATAATAACGGTAGCGCGTTTGATGTATATAGCGCGGCTGCGAGTAAGAGCATTTTGACAGGGTGCAACGTTTCGCGCGTACTGCACTCCGGGCTATTTACCTGCCAGCTTGTGACATCTGTACAGCTCTGTACGACGTCGTCGACGATTTGCGATAGTCGATATATTTTTGCTGAAAGACAGATTCTTGGGTACTATGATTTATAGTGTTTCGAGTTAAACTTGCGAATCTTCATCCTAATGTATGAAAATTGAAAGTCGAAATTTATATACACGTGTCACAACGAGTAGTCCATTATAAAGTAAAATTCGAGTTCCGCGCGCTGCATGCAGCTTTCACCGAATCAACAATATACTGTCATCTCGCATTTCCATCCGTCATAGCGGTAAATCTTCACTCTCGCTCTCTTACTCCGGTCAGTAGTTAGACCCACGATCCGGTCAGACTTGCCGCAGTGAGTTTATTATTCACTGTTCGTCACTCAATCTTTATTCAGTGAGTATGCAAACCACGGTGATTATAATTACGACTAACATTGCAGTGTACAATTGGGCCAATTTTTTACGTTCCATTTGATTGATCTGCTTTTTCAGTAGAAATTAGTTTGACTCGATCGAGACGAGAAAAATCCCGAAGAAAGGAAGTTCGCTGAAAGTGGCTTTCTCTCAAAATGTGAATGTACGGCAAAGCCTTTTACGTAGCAGCTAATACCTCTGTGTTGTTTTACCGTTACTGATTAATACCTATACTGCGCTGAACAATTAAGCTAAGCAACGCCAATCAGACTTTTACTGAGACTTTAAACCTTTTCCCGAGAAAAGGATAGCGCGCACATTCTGTACCATTTTCTTTAGCTGTTCGGCAGCCAAAAGAAAGTTACTCGACACAACTACCCTCCTCGGTAACTTCTCTTGCTCACCTAAGTAGTGTAGGTGTGGTAGCTTGGCTTTACTTTTAAAGCTTTAATTAAAGCGAGAAAATAATTCGAATGGACGAGTGCGTTATATGTTTGTCGTATGAAAAGCTCTACCTTTACATAAAAATAATTCAAGTAGTCACGACCAATCAGCTAATAATACAATAAACACAGCCAACCGTCCATCGTTAATTGCATGCGAGATTCATAGATATCTCTATATATACACGCAAGGGCGAACAGTCGCCCACGGATCGCAATTCAATTATAAGCGAGTTCGATTTGAATATGGTCGACTTGGCTTTGAAGAACCGCACGCTGGATGCAGTGCAGCATTAAGTTATCGTCTTGAATAACGGAATTATAAACGAGATTTGAAAGGAGCCAGCGCTGCGGATCCGACGACAAAAGATATCCGCTATACATAAGTCGAACCACCCGCTGCATGCGAATAATGTGATTTCCCGAAGTTTACGTTGACGCGAGACGCGCAAATCCTCCGGATTACCGCCCAACATTGCAATAGATGTAGTCAACCAGTTACTGCTCGGCATTTACTGCTCAAATATATACGTCCGAGCTTCCTCACAAACGTATACAGAAGCGAGATGGGGCAAACCCACGTGAAAAGATCCAGTCTGTATATGTAGAATGTATATATAGAAATCTGTATACAGACTGTTTACACATGTTATATACAGATTATACACAATCTGTATACAGCCTGCATACAATTTTGCAAACAATCACGTACCGTGGTAAATATTTATCCAGACTATATACATATGACAGTATGCAAAAATGATTTATTCAGCCTTATCGGAGGGTACGTAAAGGTATGTAAGTATTCTCCATTCAGCGGTAAAACCGAGAAGACTCTAGGATTCTGTGCTGGAAAGAGCTCCTCTCCCTCCCCACGTATGCCCAACCTTCATTGGAGGGTATATAAGAGGCCTCTTACATGGATCGCTCCAGCGATCAAGCTTAGTCAGATTTCAGACCACCATCCAGCTTTCATAGACGGATATCTAGAGGGCCTCTATCCAGCGTTCAAGCTCAGTCGGATCTCAGACTGTCCCCACTTTTCATCTATGATAAGCCTTCATCGGAAAGTGCATAAAAGGTCTCGAAAATACAGACTAGGTCAGCTGACTCTAGAATTTATTTCTTTTCCTTATCCTTGACGCTGGTTCTATACGTTAATATATTATAAAATGCAACAGTTGAGCTGATTGAGGTTTCCTATTGGCTGGCAGTATAGTGTCCATTTTGGCAATGGGGTTCAGTCACTGGTGGGTTGTCACGTTTCGGCGTGGATCTAAGAATTCTACATAGTAGCTGTTCCTCGCTCACTTGCATGAACCACAGGCCAGTTCGAATGTTCAAAGTCCTTTTTGAGAACATAATGTTGATTTATTATTCCATTCTTTGGTTCTTATGAATCAGATCTCCCATATAAAAGTTTTATTATAACTGAGATTTTTTTGTAGATACGAATACATTTTTATTTCAGATTCGTTAAGTTTTCAATAGTTATTTCTGCATCTTAAGCTTCCACCAACAATATACATATCAAAATGTATAACTTCCTAATGACCTTCTAAGGATCATTATTATATTCATATCATTTGATTATTGCATAATTATGCTTATGAATCTGTTTTGATTTTTAGTTTTAACAAGTTTTTTGAAATACAAAGAAAATGTATTGAGCTTATGAAGCTGCACAAAGTGTAAGCTTTATTTTTATTCTATGTTTGTATACCTACTTCGATACGCACTGTTATAATTATTTATCCAATGATTTAATTTAATGACGATCCTAAATTATATATCCTAAATCGGTCAGGTTTCGAAGATGAGAGAAGAGTTATATAACAGGATAGAAAATTCGACCAAAAAGTTATCCTCGTATTTCGTCTCAAGAACTACCTCCGTTGGAGGGCGTCCTCTTTCAGAATTTGAGTAAATGAATATATATATATATATATAACATTTTCTTTATCGTTCAATAGGCATTTTTAACGCATTTTCGCCCTTGGAGCCAGAAAATAGTATGTGCACCAAGGGCGCATTGGGGATTCGCTGCCCTCGGGTGAGTCTTTCACCCTCGCTTCGCTTGTGTACAAAAATGTACAATTAATTTTATAATTAAGCGCGTGAAATTTGATTTTTCTCGTAACGAGCAACGCAGTTAATCAATTAATTTGTACGTCACGCATTGCGAATGAGAATGATTCCGAGCGCAAAATAATTGCATGTAATGATAACCCAACGAGTCGTACAAAATGATGAAATTGGATGAGTAAAGCCCTATTTTTGTGTTACGTGCGCAAGAGAGGGAAAAAGAGAGAACTAAAAGATAAAATGAAAAAAAGAGCCATTTCCATGGCATGTGGGAGTCAAGTAACAAAGCAGCGACCTTGATTTGAATTAGCGTTCATTTAAAACCGACACTTAACGCTAAGCGATGCGTAGTGCGCAGCGCAATTTTCCACAAACATTCAAAAGTGCTGTGGTTGGTAAGCCGCCTTCGTGCCGTTTCAGCATGGAAGTGCGCCGAAGGCAAAAAAAAACATAATAGGAGAAAGAACTCAGAGAGAGAGAGAGAGAGAGAGAGAGAGAGAGAGAGAGAGAGAGAGAGAGAGAGAGAGAGAGAGAGAGAGAGACTGTATAGTAGTATCAAGGACTTGCATTTACTGATCCACATACTTATGGAACCGTCAGGTAAATCGCTCGTTGTTCTTTAAACATTGCAGTACTTATTATTTCCATTAGGCTGCCAAGTCTAATAATAACGACCTAATATAGGAAATTCCATTTAAAAACAATTTTATATTTCCAAGTAACATTTAATGCAGTTAGAACTTGATGCGTGGACAATGAAGACATAGAGTATAAGGTTCAATGCTAAAAGCTTTGAATATTTTTAGTGTGTGGTCGTAAATTCTTAAGAATGCGTCCGCGTTATCAAAAACCTTATTTTTCCAGGGATTCATCAATAAACATCAATCGAATAATCATATCCGTTAAATTTGGAAGCTGCTTTTGCGTTCGATATTTAATTATAAGAACGACAAACGGCTATCTCGCGATTTCCGAAATAATACAAAAATATACAGATTGCTCGGAGTTGCACTTCAATTATAAATCTGCGTCAAACACGCAATTACCGCAAAATGTGTAACATGCGACATTGTATAAATAGCCTCGACTACGAGAGACGTTTCATTAAAACGTGCGAGAATCGCGTGATAATGAAAAATATGTTATATATATTTATATATTATTTCCGAGAAAAAATGATCGTTATCTTCTATAATAAATCAGACTGCGAGTGATATTTTTTCCACGAACGCTGCAATCTATTCCTGCTTGACTTTGCAATCATTTTCATATTTCAAACTGTATAAAGGTATGAAGGCAAGGCTTACGAAGAATACCGTGAAACCGCAGTAGCTGCACTCGAAAAGTCAATACTGAATCATCTCAAAATGCCTGAGACCGTGAAAAAAGACGCTGCAACGATGAATAGGCCGAGGCGAAGGCTCGTCGCATTGCTCATGACCTATAATGAGCGCACGAACGAGCGGTTCTCGGGCACACTTTATCAGCTCACAATCTAATTGCCGCGACGATCGAAAGAAGCCGCAGCCCGGAAATTTCGCGCGCGCCCTTTAAATCAAGCTGCGCGGCTGCATCGTGACGAGAGCTTGAAAATCCTGTCCAAGAGCGGAACATCAGATTAAATGGATTTGCCCACTTTCAAGAGTGCTAGAAGTGCAAATCTGAAGTCGAGGTCTCGTTGCTGATGGTTACGAGCGTGAAGAAGATAATATATATATAGATTTGTCGCGTCGTCGTATTGAGGATGTATGTATACCGCGTGGAATATTTCACCAGTCGAAGTCGCGGAAAAAATGCATGCGGTGGAGATTCCAGATTGCTCTTGATCTCGATGGGGCATAATTGTGCTCGTTTCGAGAGGAAATTCATTTTGTAATCGAGAAGATTCTTAATGCAGATAATTTTCTCATTCCGGTTTGAACGATCATATTGCTTATACAACGAAAATGATTTGTATACGCGAGGATTGTTCCGACGCGTAATATGAAGCGGGACAAGACTTGTCGCTGAATTTCTTGTATTTTGCAAGAACATAATTTTCAGATAAAGCCATAATGAATTTGAAAATGTGGCTTTTTACTTTTTCTCAACGCCGCAGTTATGCGGAAAGTTTCAGCAACTAGCAAAATTTTGAACAAATACGGCTGAACTCAAAGTTTTTGACTCAACATTTTTCTTTAACGACATTTTCATGCCAAACGGAAATCAATAATTGCAACCACTGACACGTTATACATGTTTGTAAAAAAACTATCCCACTGAGAGAAATATTTCTTTGCTACAAAGAAATCGATTTCTTAATAGTCAATACTTTAATTGCAATTTTCAGTATACACAACTAAATAAGAATGTAAACAAAAGTATTCTTCATATTAATATATAAACCAAATGCAGTTCTGAAGTTAATAAATTAAAAATTTCGTTCCTAATCTCTTTTGTTCGCACATAACGTCTGCATTCAAATTATGCAATAATGTTAACTCTTGTTTACATTTTTAGTCAGTTGTGTACTGGAAATTACAATTAAAGTTCAATAACAGTGTATTAAGTTCGCGTATTAACTATTATGAAATCAATTTCTTTATAGTAAAAAACTACTAAAGAACTACTCTCAGTGCCCTAAAATTTATCCATCGGCGTACATTCGAGAACCACAAAAGCCCCCCCCCCCTCCTCTCCCTCGCTGCCAGAGAAACTGACATAATTCTCGCCTCTCGGACAGTAGAGAGCAAGCAGTACAGTAGAGCGACAAAAATGAAAGATCGCGCGGCGTCGGGGGACACGGCAATGCGGCTACACTGCTTTGATTTTTAAATATTCGATGCGGCACTTACGTAGGGTGGCGTACAATAAATGGCCTGACACCACATTGGCTCCGAGTGGTAGCAGACGCAGAGACTGCAGACGGCCGGCCCCGGAACGTAGAGCAGTCCGTGCCTCACCGTGCCACCCTGGAAGTCCGTGCAGTTCTCCTCGAGAGCATCTGAAATCGAGGGAGCGAAGAGACAAGATCGGAATTCCACGTGAGTAATATGTACATAATGACGCAGTGAGACGTATGTATGCGTGCGTGTAATATATACTAGCGGTACACACGTGAGAGGCTTGCGAGAAAACACTTTTAAACGGAGCCTTTTTTTAGCTACGGTAGAATGTAACTGTATTTTTCACGCGGAGCGTTGATTCGCGATCTCTCAGCGGCGCAAATTAGGTGTTATATAGATCGTATATGCACTGTAGTTGCGGCAATTTCTGAACAATGATGTCCGGCGCTGTCTTCGTTTATATCGCTTGAATTGTAGTTTTTGGTTGCGCGTTTTAGAGAAACAATGCTAGAAATAATTGTTTCGTCTAGAAGTGTATGTATAAATATATGTATAATTTATGCGCTAACGAATTCACCCGAGAGAACTTCCGTTGTGTGCAACTTAGCTCATTAAAATTTATGAAGGTCTTACCTTTGAGTAATTAAAATAACTTTCTACCGACGCGCTATACTGCGTGTATTTGCGACGGTCACCTCGTGACAGGCATGGCTTGACACGCGGTGTGAAATTCGCAAACAAAATCATACTTTGGTGTCATATATTGACCGAGGCTTTGTACCAATATAGCTGTATATATTCCATCGGTGAACCAGAAACTCAATTAATTTTGCGAAATTCAAGCTCTTATTTGGACCAATTTTTTATATGCTCTCACGCGGATCAATTACAATAGAAGCAAAATGAGTGCGGTTTATTCTCGCTCCATTTAGCCAATGAAAAAATTAAGCGTATATCTCGAAAAGTTGAACTCTGAATCACTAATAATCACTCCCAAGCCTCTCCCAAACCGTAAAGCAAGCATTGGTATAATTGAAAGCGCGGGTACACATATAAATCACCTGTTTTCACGAGAAAAAGCAGCAGGGTAGTGAGATAAAAGCTCCCGGCCATAGTCGCGCGCACGAAGACACAAACACAAAGACTGCACAAATTTCTGCGGATCCCAGTAGTTGGTTCACGGCGCTGCTCTCGACTCAGAGCTGTCCGAGGCTCGCCGAGGAAAATCGAGCCGCGGGTCTAACGCTTGACGGCGCAGCGCCCAAGTCCCGACCTCAGTTATTTCGCCAGCGACTTTCTCGAGCGCTCCGCGACTGACGGCGGCTGCATCGGGAATGGCTGATGCGCGGCGCTGTTGCCTCCTTCTTCCGCCACCACTACTATAATGCGGACACACACACACATATATAGATATATTATAGGTACGTGAGCCAGAGAACACAGCAAGGAGTCGATGAGTGCTCTGAGCGATATGTATATTGCATTTGTCATTGAGGGGGAATACGTAATGTCTACGGGCACTGCATTCCGAGAGAGCGAAACTTCTGATGGCAGGTGTATAATACAGGCTGCGAATTGCATAGCTGCAGTGCCAAAACGTGCAGTATGTGTGTGTATGCGTGGGTCAGGTGCACAGTCGAGGCTTGGTGGCCAAGGATAAATCGTCCGAAAACAATTAAGCCGTTCTATGTGTAGGCATTTGGCTCAGTCGCTACACATTAAGCGAGAATTATTCAAAATAACTGCTGAGGGGGTGTTTCTATTCATTGAAATTTTTTCGCATATTCTCTCGACGCGCGCTTTTTCCTGCTACATGTCTATTATCATTTCGCTGTATGTTGCATTGTTGGTTTCTCTAAGTCAACGTGGAAATCGAGCTTTTTATTCACCGTACACAACGTGTATCGGATATAGCGGTGCAACAATTTCTTCGTCTATTCTACGACTGCGGATTTTCTACGATTTGTTAGCGCCGAAAATTCAGTGTAAAAAGATTATTATCATTTATTTTAACATTTATAAATGACTCGTATTTGAATATTAATGCAAAACGAATTGATAATTAGTAAATAGGATTCACATCAAAATTGCTTTTGGAAAACGTTTCTGATTTTCACATCAGGAACTTTCTTTGCAGCTTTGTGTTTGTACAATCGCTATATAACAAAGCTATACGAGTTTCCGTATGAAATTTTCTATAGGTAGCGTATTGAGGACAAAATCACATTTTTCTTTTTCGGGAGTATTTCGACTCGTTTACTTTCTTCCCAGACAGGTGCAATCAGGTTTAGAGTTTTCCTTTGCCAGAGAAAATCAAGTGAATATCGATATGACCTACTACGACGCGCTTCTTCAAGTGCAATATGCACACGCACGGTTCGCGAAATTTTTGAGTTGCTCAAGTTCTCGAAACGAGAAACACTCAATTGCTGCGATCTATAAGCATACACTGGTGTGCAATATATACTATTTCGATCTCGCGATAAAAACGCAAATTTAAAGCTTATACAATTCGAGGGATAAAAAAACCCGTGCAAAAAGGCCAACGTATAATATACTTTTCTCACTGTGCCAAACTACCGCGAAAAAAAAAGAAGGGATCGAAGCCATTCTTAATAAAACGACGAGCAGCGCGATAAATCTCGACGACAGGGTGGACAAGAATTAAAGATATTCTCCAGCACTAAATATCCTGAAATTAAACGCGTGTGAGGCAAACAAAAAAGGCTGAGCGGAAAACGAGATTCGAATATTACACCGGCAACGCTACGACACAAGGGAAAAATGGAGAAAAGAGAATTCAATACCCTGGCGTTGAAGCGTCGCGCGTGTAGGCGATTAATCACGTGTAAACGCCGTGTGCGCTACAGCTGATGCAGCTCTGTATATTGGTGAGGCACGATCCATGTATGCGAGCAGTGCAGTTACGTGAGAATTTGTTCGGAATGCCAGAAGCCGAAAATCCTACTCTTGTATAATCGCGGCTGCTTCGTCATGTTGGAAGTGTGAATGCGGTGAAAATAAAGCTTGTTGGAATAAGTGGCGTGTCTTTCGTCATGGGCAAAAAGCGGCGTGGTTTTGAAAGCTTTGGAAATATAAAATTATTCGCATTGATTCGCATATTTCAATTGATACCATAATGAATTTTAAGAAACATTCAAAGTTGTATTAAACTGCATAATATGTACGAGAGCAAAATTTGAAGATGACTTACACTGATAAGGTGACACGTGAAAGTATATACATAACTAGTCGTCCGATATTGAATATGAACCGCGCGCGACACCGCTACACGCAACCATCACAAAAGCTTCAAACGTCGTTTGAGAAGGGCCTACACTCTCCTCCCTCCCCGGGATCCAAAGCTCACCGCCCGAGCCAAAGCTTTGTTCTGCATGTGTAGGCTTCAAAAAATATGAAACGGACAACGCGTACGTGTGCATTTTATTCACAGCTGCTGCGAGACTGAGAACTACTTATAATGAAAGAAGCCGACAAACAAGTGCATGATGCCGTGTGCGGATGAGGTGAGACATACAGCAGAGTGAAGTGCAGAGTGAAGAAAAAGTATAAGATAGAGGGAGAGAGAGAGAGAGAGAGAGAGAGAGAGACTGAAGAGTATACCTTCGAGCAACATATTCGAGGTGATGCTTCTCGCGCTCGCCCTTACGTTTTCGCGCGCAACCTTTCGCTTCCGCGCACCATATTGTATGTATTATATATCTTATACTGAGCGGTATACAATACTACATATACAGAGTACAGCGAGCGACACTACAATACGACGGCGGTTCGTTCGACCCCCCGCCCCGGAGTCAACTCCCTGCGGCACTGAAAGCCGCAGCGTCCTCGGCAATGCCTCGCTTTTTCTCTTGTATTCTCGCTCCTCGTTGTCTCGGGTGCAAGACGAAGAAGGCAGTGTCCCTCTAGCTCGTCATCCCACAGCTGTAGGTGCAGCGCTATACCTGCGATATGTAGATGAGCAAATCTACGAGAGAATTCAAGTCAATTGAGTATATATTCTATGCAGATCAGCAGCTGGTGCTCGCGGGGAAGCGGCGCGCGCGCGACTGATGCTGTCGCAGCGCGACCCGACCGAGGCAGACCGAGGCAGCAGTGCTGCTCGGGTCGATCGAACGAAGCTCCTCTCCGCACATATACCCTCTAACGGAGGGCGGCTGAGTGGGTGGTGCTGCTGCCTCTACTGCTGCAGGCGAGGATGCACGCGTTTTCCTAATATTCTGTAATAATACTGCCGAGCTTAACAGTCCAGGCGCATAAGGAAAATATTTTTTCTCCATTTATATTGTATAATCATAACGCATTTTTCCTCTAATTAATTAATCGGACGTTTTTGATTGTATGCACCACGAATCAGTTATACGAGTTGTTATATTTGGCTTGGATTAAAGGACGCATGAGTGCGCGAACTGCGAGTCCTGCGTTTAGTTCGGAATAAATTTGCAGCTTCGTTTTTCCAGACGTAATTAATGGGGAGACATTTTTAGCTTTGCGCGAGGGCAAGAGTTAATAGTTGCGTTCATATTCGACGTAACGACTAAAAAGCATTACATAGCGCGTATAATTTTATCAAAACTCTTATTCTACGGGCATGTATAACATTGCGATTCAAAAGTCGATAGATGACATCAAAAAACATCTGGAGCGCGCCGGCATCTGAGTTCGACTCGCGGCGCGTATATACGCTGTGCATATATATGTATGTGTGTGTGTGTGTGTGTGTGTGTGTGTGTGTGTGAGTGTACGTATACGTGACGGAAAAAGAGTTTTACTTCAGCGGAGCTTCCAATTTTCCGGTGCCCTTCGCTCTTTGCTCGGTTCATCAATTTCTCTCCGCTTGTTTCGAGTCACGTGCCAACTGTACATTTGAATTTATATATACTGATGTCACAGTACTGCGTCTGGTTATTTTTCATTGATCTCCTGCATCAGTTGATTAATTGCGAATCAATGAGTTTTTATTTATTTAGAATTTATATTAAAATGTCATAAAAATACATATATATAAAACCTCGAGGTATAAATAATTAGAAAAATCAATCAATCCAATCCGGCAGATCCGTATTATAGAGGACTATGTGCTATCCGAGACTCTGTTCGTCACTCTGATTTTCAAGAGTTCAGCTCGTCGAGTACTACGAGATCCTCGGCTCATTGTTAACGAGCCGTATTCACATACCCTCTTAACGTTGAGTGACGCGTTATACGGCTAAGTGCGCGTAACCCGGTGAATTATCGAGTGTCAACGAATTCACGACGGAAAATACGCAAAGATATAATCATGATTATATCTACAGATTACATCAGGATTACTATAATTAATTGATGGTTTCTCAATAACTAACCTACCTTAAGTACAATATACATAAATAATTTAACAAATTCAAATTTCAGGTATAAATTTAATTCAACAATTTAATCCAACGTGCAAACAAATCTGTGATAATTCAATAAGGAAATGTCCAATGAAAAATGTCTCTTGGCCGTCGCTATGGAAACATAGTGTAGCCGCCTTGTTTTTAATATAAGCACATGCTCTGGAATCATTACAATTACGTTGAGAAGGCTAAATTGTATGTATCATTCAAAGGATCAATAGCTAAAACCAAGTTTTTATTAACCAGAGTCGGTTTTAATAATGGACGGACTTTCAATTAATGCCAGTTGCAATCGTATAATGTGCCTGGCTCGAGAAAAGGTAGGTGAATTTTCATTTTCACAAAGTATTTCAAAAGTTTGTTGTAATACGTATAAAATTTTTGCACGAGCAAAAGGTATCAAATAAAAATTCAAACTATATTTACGATTGCTGCGAGAAAAGTATAAATCCGTCGTCATTGAAGTACATAATTTTTAACCCCAATAATATAAAAGCTGTGTGGTTTATCCGTAAATTAATATGGGTAGTTTTAATTTGTTCAAATCGAAAGACTACATTTGTATGCAAAGTAGTGAATCCTTTCTTCAAGTTTGTTGTTAAATACTTGAAATATGAGCTTCTTGCAAGCGTAAGCTAGATATATAACATTTACTAGGCAAGGTTAAGACTCTACTTGAGGACTAATTCTTAATATGATAATCAGGAAGAGAAGCGTGCTCAAGAGCGAAAGCGAAACATACTGTACCTCATCGCGGATTTTCTACGAGAGCAAGGGTAAATATTATTAACGTCTCTTTCACTGTTGTTTTTTTTTGTAATGCCGATTTTTATATTATTCAGATGTAGCGATGCCTTTGAAACGCTTATCAAAGAGGCGCATCTGTCACCAGATATCGAAGTCTGTGACAACATAGACCTGGAGACCATCTTACTGGAATATTCCCAGTACTATTTCGCTAAGTTTAATAAGTATCCCAAAATTTGTAAAAAGAGTGAGACAAGCTTCGCAAATGTCGTGTACGTTTCTATTTTATATACCTGCAAATTCGCTTTTTTAAAATTGGAATTAAGAAATATATTTGTATGTAAAGATCTAGGAAAGATAAAAATAACAAAAATGTTAACAAAAGTCAGCGTAAACCAGACGAAGACAACATCTCGATAACGGAGAAGTCTAAGAGCAATAATTCATCCACATCAGAGCCAAATTTCAATATCACGGTCACTCCGTTGTTCCCACTCGATAACTCGCCAATTGATTTGTCCAAAAGCATCAGCAAGGAACCGTCAGACGTAGGTAAATTTTTAAAACCTCTGGGTAACCTTTACCCGTTGGGATCTGAATGGCGGGAAATCGCAGATATTATTGTAAAGGTGGGTGATAACAGAATCTATATACTTTGATTATTACATTTATTAAATTTTGAAATGTTTGAATTCTCAGGAGATTGTCCTCGGAAATTTAAACGTTCATTGGGATGACGTAAAAGGGCTCGAGAACTGCAAAGATCTTCTAAAAGAAGCAGCCGTTTATCCGCTTAAATATCCGTGCATGTTCAACGAAAGACTGACACCCTGGAAAGGAGTTCTGCTTTACGGACCTCCAGGAACAGGTAGAGTTTCATCTCTTTGTGAACAGATTTTGATGCATGAATACGTTCGTAAAAATGTAAAAGTTTGAATTTTACAGGAAAAACGATGCTGGCAAAAGCTGTGGCTACGGAATGTAAAGCTACGTTTTTCAACATTACTTCTAGCTCTTTGATCAGTAAATGGCGCGGTGAAAGTGAAAAATACGTACGCGTGAGTAGTATTGGACTTGCAGTTAGATATATATGTACAGTTGGTGTCTATAAAAAGTGGCATTGAAAATTTTATTTATATATGTGTTGAAGGTTCTTTCGGATTTGGCAAAGTTTTATGCTCCGTCGATTATATTCATCGACGAAGTTGACTGGACAGTCAGTGGCGGAGCTAACGACGTGTCAAACAGCAAATCCGAGCCAAGTCGGAGATTCAGAGCAGAACTTTTAGCTCGATTAGATGGACTTTTGTCGATGGAGAACGCTAACATTTTGTTGTTGGCAGCTACTAACGTTCCCTGGTTTGTATAATTCATTTTTTCCTTCTATTGTCTTTCACCTCGTTTTTTCGTCTTCCGTGACTTGAAACACTGTTTGTAAAAATTCAATTTCCATACAGGGAATTGGATACAGCTCTGCTGCGACGATTGGAGAAGCGCATTTACGTAGATCTTCCTAATGAGCAAGCTAGGAATCAGATTTTTAAAACTTATTTGAAACCGCAGTTAATGGAAGAATCGTTGTACAGTAAAATCTTGAAAAATACCAACGGTTACTCCTGTGCAGATCTCAAGCTTCTGTGCAAAGAAGCCTGGATGATGCAGCTGCGTCCTGTGTGGGCTTATTTGGAAAACGAAAACCTGTTTCTCAAGGATTACAAAAATGATGAAGGAATCAATGATCTTAGTCATCTTGTCAAGGCAATGACGATCATCAGGCCCATCGCTCAAAGTACTCAATCAAAGTACGAAATATGGGACAAGAGTTTTACAAGAGAAGCTACCGAATACGATGATGATCAGCATTCAAATGCGAGTAATCTTATTACCAATCAATTAACGCCCAGAGACACATCGAATTATTTTGTGTGAAATTTGAAGAAATTTCACACATGGAATTGATCTTCAATAAAAAGATAATTAGGTTACAGACTGGCCAAAGTAGCCTTGGATGTATTGGTGTGCACTTATACAGAAGATCATGCATCGCTTGAAGAATATCAGAATTTTGATTATCAGGATATATCAGAATTTTAACTTGTGATTACTGTGAATAAATGTCCATTCTTTTTGTATGAAAAAGTTATTTAATTAAAAATTAACTTATGGATAATTTACATTACAAATAAAATTTTATGTTTTCCTTCGATGTTGACTACTCTGAGCTTGCTTTAAACCATGATAATAACCTGAATTAATATAAAAATTTCTTTAATAATTTATAGCAATTTTAATATCGATCGATACCATTCCAATTCAAGACTTTTCTTACCCGTGTGAAAACCACTTATGTACCAGGACATTAGCATACTTGACAAAGCATCGGCATCATTTTCAGGCAAACTAAAACAATGACATAGAATGAATGATATTTATAAAAAAAGTTTAGAATAAAAATAATAAAGATCTACCGAGCCATAAGTTGTGGTGGCAGGGGTGGAGCAGGAGGCATAGTGCCCATGGCAGGATCGAATGAAGGCCCAGGAACATACATATTCTTTATTGACTTAAATTCATTGCTTTCACAGTCCATTTGGTTTCCTCTAATGCCATTCATCTTAGGAGTTTCCTCAACATCCATGGAATTGACATTTTGTTCTACGGTTAATGCTTCTTTTTTTTGCGCAATTTGACTTTGCAAACCTTCTGATTCAACAAGAGAAGATATTTCCACAGTTTCTGTATTATTGTATCCTAAAGTATATAATAATAATAATTTATAATACATTCATATTATGAATATGCAGAGTACTCGAGTTATACATTTTATTTGCTAATCTATATCTACATCTGTACCTATAAATTTGACCATACATGTTCCTGTGTTTTCATACATTTTTGTGACTACTGCTTCGTACAGTTCACCATCTGCTGAATACACTGCTCTACAAGGAGATCCTACAACCCATTTCTAAAAAAGAAATACATACTGAACTGAAACTTCATCATTTTTATTATCAGACATTATACTTACTTTTTGAACTTTTTGAGCTTTTTGAGCTTTCTGAGCTTGACGAGCTGGCTTCTGAGATTGCGGTTTCTTTTGTTTGCTACCATTATTATGATTATCTAGACCTATACGTTTTGAAACTTCTTCTTTTGCCAAATTAATTGCCTTGTCGTAAGCCTTGATGAGAGCCGAGTCATCCCAAACATCGTCAGAAGCTATAAAATAGAACTTCTTCTACATAAATAAGTCACTTGAAATTGATTAAACCCTGTTTACTAGTATTAATGTCCAAAGACATAGAGTTCATTATAATTGTAGTAAGCTGTACAATTTCAATACAAACTGAACACATAACCTCAAGGTATAGAAGCAATGAAATTAAACCTACACGAATCTTCGCCTCCTCTGACAAATAACACATTATCGTCTTCTGCCATCTTGGGTACTTATTTTTAAAATCATTAATGACAAACTCTACTTTTGAATCAACAAATTTGATATAAATTAATCATAAGCAAAAACCAATAGAGGCAAAACCGACAACACTCATTTTCCCTGCTCGTACAGTGGTGACTCGCAGCGGCAAAAGTAGAAACTACTATAATCGAAGCAACTGATCTATGGACGTAATAGTGATTTGAATTTAACAAAAATTGAAGTATATTATTATAAATACTTTGACTAATTGTCAAAAGTACACGTATGTATACAGTATTCTTAAAAATTCAAACTTATTAATAAATAAGAGTGAATTTTATATTTAATCGTATTTGTTATTCAATTATCCCTTGAAGACTTTCTTCCCCTTTTATCTAGCTATATAATCCTCGTAAAATGACTACATATATTCGTCGCAGTTTCTCTGTACTCGAGCACCTGCGCTGCTCATAAATGATTTGAGCAAATCTATTTCAATACGCTTCGCACGTACGCAGTATAATTATTATACTTATATACCTACCCATGTAGTCAGTTGAACCATAGACAAATTCTCTGAAAAGACTTGCCAATCGCGGATAATCTGCACAAAATGAGAGAGCGCCTGACCAAAATTAGTCAGAGCTCCTTGTTTACCCCTGTCGGTAAGAGCTCGTGCGTGTCTAATCGGAGCTGAGCAGCACAAATATACATATGTACATACAACGTCGAGAGCATATCTAGTCGATGAAATCTGATTGAGCAAAGCTTATTTAACCTCTCGGGACAGCTCGCTCTTTAGAAAGCATTGTTCAACCACACCTGAGCTACTTTGCAAATGTATGATATATGGCAGAGTAGAGCTCTACAATCAGCCCGGCGATGACGTCGAATAACACGTACAGCATAGGTCCATGCAGAGGTATAATATATAAGTGCGCAGAGCGACGCCGCGCTGCGAGTTGTATTATTGATCAATAAGAGCGAGACGGAGCGAGAGCTCGCTGCCTGCCGCTGGCTGGCTTTACTACTACTCTACTACTACCACTATACACCACGAGCGTACGTGTGAGCCCCCCGCGTGCAGCTGTCATATTTCGTGCAGGCGAATTCACGCGCTCGCGTAAACCCGAGTCGTCGTCGTCGCCGCCGCCGTCCTTGCACGCGTGACAGTCCGAAACGCTCTCGGACCGAGCGACTCTCGCAAAATACTGTATACGCGCGGGCAGTCTTCTTTTTTTCTTGAGTGAAACAAAAAATAAAAGCAGTGAGTAGCGAACGGGGTGAGACGAGAAGCACACATAGGGAGAGAGTGCGGTTTATAGGGGGCTGAAGACAACGACAGAGAGAGAGAGAGAGAGAGAGAGAGCAAGAGAGAGAGAGAGAGGGAGGGAGAGAGAGAGAGAGAGAGAGAGCGCGAGCCCTGTGTGCGCGAGAGCTGGCTCGCAAGGGTGCGCGTTCGACGATCATGCGACGGCGGACCGTCACTTTTGGGGAATAGCAGAAAACACAATAATACAGAAGAGCCTAAAGCGTCGAGTGTCTAAAGCTGCGAGTGCCGTCGTCTCTTAGAAGACGTCACCGCGAGGCGCCTGGGAGTTGTATATACATATACTTCTATATACGTGATCGTCCACGGGCGTGGTGTACGGAGAGAGCCTGCAGCAGCTGTACTCACTGGCTACCGCGGGATTTTTTCAACCACCTCGGGAGCCTTAAGCCGGACAAGTGGAGTTCCTCATGCAGACGTTACGCAAGAAAAACAGCCCATGCAAATGTGAGTATTCGCGCTCGCTTTTAACCCTATTTGCAACATATACGTTTCATGTGTACATATGTAACCTATATATCGTCAGCGTCGGAGCGTGGATACAGTTGATCGAGTTCCCCCGTTGACGCAGTCGCCGAATTTTCCTTCGGGCCCGGCTCGAGCGGCCTCCAGTGAAGTGGAACGATCGATAGTCAGGCGCTCGCGGGTGATGTGTCTGTGCACGTGTGTATGTCTGTATTTTGAAAAAAAAAATTCGTATTCGTGTACTATATGCAACGCAGCGTATGTGTGCGCGTGTGAGATTGGTACGATGAAAAAAAAGGAAAGAAGATATATCAGCGCGATTGTTTTCAGCTGACTCTTTGATCCGCGTTGTTTGGGGACTACCTTACCCTCTCGCGCATTAGGGGTTGATTCGCGCGCCGCACCGCGAAGAGATGGCGCCACGAGTACCACTCTCGCACGCGCGCGGGCGATACATTCGTGTCAGCGGATTACGACCTGGGCACGTTCACATGGCAGCTCCCGCAGTAGTTCAAGTATTTTTCGTCAGCCGCAATTTTATCATATTCCGGCGAGGATCGCGCGACGATCGAGCGTTTTCGGAAGCCTAACGGCGAAATGTTATTTATATTATTTTTCTTGCGGAAAGTGCCGCCGGCCGACTTTCCGACTATCGAAGTCGCAATACAGGAAAAAAAAGGTTCGCGTGACTGACTGACCGACAAAGCCGTCGTCGGCGCTGCGCCTCTAATACTTTAATCGGCAAAAAATACGCGGCGAGACTATACGAGCCATCGATCGGCGTATTTAAATTATGCGATTTTATGATATTGTGTTAGCTACTGTAATAAGGCTACCGCTTTCCTTCTATACAACGTATAAACAACGTTGTTCCACCGAAGTAGGATTATCAAATCTAGTCCACTGAAATTTTATTATCCTCTAACACGCGCAAAGATTTCAATGCGCCTTTTTACTTTATATGCTTAGAAAAAATTTCGTATCAAGATTATTAGAAATCACACGCGCGACCATATATTATGTGCTTAGGCGCAATTGTGCTTTTCAACAGCGATACTACACCTTCAATTACACTCGAGTATATATATACCCTCATCCCGATATGTATTCGGGACGCACAGATCGACGTATCCGACATCTAGGCGCTCCGCACATATCGGACGCATCTGGCGCGAGAGGCTCGAGTGCTCGAAAAAAGAAATAATGCATCGGCGGTGGCCGAGGAGAACCCCGTGGATCATCGAGTGTCGACAGTTGGCGTTCTCCACTCGAGCGCCGGGACACAATCACATATATGTATATGTATATATATATGTGCACATCGCTTTCGCAGTCGTCGGCAAGAGCTTTCGCCGATTGAAAGCTTAGTCAAGTGTCTTTCGTACTCGCAGACAAACTTGTTTTTATATGTATGGTATTATTGTTCTTCTCGATTCTCTCCTTGACGATGTTTCATGGCAAAATGTGTGTCTATGCTATTAGACGTCGCGGCATTGTGCTGCCGAGTAATCATAACGTGATTACACGCATGTAATCGTTGCGCTATAGCAGAGGGGTGCAAATATATTTTCACGATTGCTTTCTGAAGAACCACATAGAAATTATTTTAAATGCGGATACGGAACAAGTTGTATTGTTTGGAGAGTACGATATGTATTCAATGTGATATATTGATTTACTGCAATGGGGGTAACCATATATAGCTCATATATATGACATAATTTTATCATTCAAACATCTTCGACATATGATACATGTCAATATATTTGATTATATATACATACACGATAGCAATCGCTGCACCTCGAGTATAAACTGATGCGAATGAAATGCTACATTACATTCACTAAATATATATTTCGAACATTTGAATGTCTCTTTTCGTTGCGTGTGTGTATATAAGATTGTCAAACAAACACCAACTTTTCAATCATCCATCAAAAAATACATGCTGCTTTGAACTTGACAAATATCTGCACAAAAGATTTTCCATATGATTAGTTTTAGTCCGCGGGAAGCTTAAAATGCATGCGAAAAAATTCAAAGCTGTAAAGGAAATTCGTGTAACCATTCGCGTTTCTTCGAGCAGACGTAAATCGATCTAGCTTGTCGACGACTTAATTCGTTTGTGCCTATCGCTGTTATATCGCTACAGCCCCCCGCGAGGCAAAACTCAATTTGATCCCCGCGCGCTCAGCGTGATTTCATTTGTCGACAGAGAGAGGGGGGGAGAGGGGGGAGTGCTGTATAGAGAGAGCTATATAGAGAGCCACAGAGTTGTCTGGGCTCGACTATGCGAGCCCGCGATAGCCGACCGTGTGGGGCACGCCATCGCTAACTGACAATAAGTTGCCGGCGAATAGCATCGTTCTCTGCGGGACGAAAACCGATGGGACTGCTGTGAGCGCTCGGTAACAGGGTTTCGCCGCAAAGTAACTTCAAGTGATACCGGCTGCCGTACGATGATAGTAGTCGCGCAGCTTCATTAATAATTCAAATTCACTCTTCGGAGAATCTGTCGCTGTGTGAGCGTCAATTTCAAACAAGTAACTGCCCAGAAAATGTTTCACTGTACCCCATGAATTTGCAATGCGTAAACGTCTATCAAATCTTGTTACATTTGCGGGTACTGTGCGAACCGACGCGTCGAATAAGCCGATCAACTCTGTCCTTTGAACGCGGAGATTTATTTGCACATTGATTAAGTTTCCAAAGGGTTATTTGCATAACTTACGTTTCAGTACAATTATAATATACGCGTTCATGCATCGAGGCAATCTAACACTTCGCTTGAACTTTTGCTTTCAGTAAAAAACGAACCCACCCGCTTTATGGGGGAAGGCGTGTCCTTCAAAGCGAAGCTCATCGGTATTTTAGAGGTATCAGAGGCTCGCGGCGATCGGATGTGTCAAGCCGCACTAGCCGATTTAAAAATGGCTATCCGAGCCGCTGGAGAACACAAACAACGAATCACTGTCCAGATCAGTATCGATGGGCTTCGGTTGAGAGACGAAAAAACAGGAGTACGTACCTTAATTATATATTAGGATGATACGGTTGGAAGCTCATTCCAGATGCCGCATGTGCATGTGTGAGTCGAAAGTAGTGGATTTCTAATGCGCACGAGGTATCAGACAGACATACGCAAACGTCTGCGTCTGGTCACTCTGGCAAATGTATATCCCTAGCGTAATGTATAGATTTAGCGCGCATGCGACATCTAGAACGAGCTTCCGACAATAGCATCCTAATACTTTTTCACATGACAAATGAACAATGTCGAATAATACGTTGACATAACTTTCAGGATTGTTTATACCATCATCCGGTACACAAGATATCATTTATAGCACAAGACATGAGCGACTCTCGAGCATTTGGTTATATATTTGGTTCCCCTGATACTGGGCATCGATTTTTTGGAATTAAGACTGATAAAGCAGCTAGTCAGGTATCAATTCATATATATATATATACATACATAGATACCATTACATTTTCTAATAATAACACGGATCGATGCGATTCTCATTTTATTTTTAATGTTTACTGTTTAATAGGTGGTCATTGCCATGCGTGATCTTTTTCAAGTTGTATTTGAATTGAAGAAGAAGGAAATCGAATTAGCGAAGCAGCACATTGAACACAGCGTAATTAAATGCGGTAATTTTGCACTCGAGCGGACACACGACACTAAGGTAAATAAAAAAGTAAACAAATTTTATATGCAAAACATGAGAGCAGAATCAGTTTCTAAAAATGTATAACTTTTACCAAAAGGGTGCTGCGGGAAGTGAATCGTCACTTCATCGAACGGGTTCCGATAGCGATAGAAGTAGAAAACACGAAGCGCAAAGTGGAGTAGTAGCAGATTTATTAGACTTGCAATTTGAATTGAACTCGTTGCAACAAGGAATTCATCAAATGGACAAAATAACTCCTGATAATCCAAGACCTGTGGAAGATCCTTTTGAATCTGATCCTTTTGGAGATTCATTCGCAAATATGAAGGTATTTCTCATAACATTTCCGTTATAAACTTGAAGTCGAATTAATTCTCGTTCACATTTTTCAGATAAAAGAACAAATACAACCAATATTACCTCCTCCTCCGTCATCTTCTAAACGAGGTCACTTTGAGAGGCAACAAACTGTACAACAGACACCAACATCTGGTACATCTAGTCCAGCAAATATAGTCAACAGTAAAACGCCACCACCCCAAGGTTCGGTACATTGGTTTGACAAGGAAACAGAAGATTTGTTTAACGAAGGTGAACTATCAAATCTAACTAGGAAAAATTCTTCAAGCGACGAAGATAAAGAACCGGTATGACGAATAATCTATTGCAATTATGTATAACTAAACGATAATTCTCACAAGATTTTATAAATTACAAATATATCTTTTGCAGAATTCGGCATCTCTATCACAAGACCGGTATAAACAAATAGACATTTTCTCAGAATTAGATCCTCTTGGAACGGGAATCAAGAAACCTTATGTCGATAAAAAAGATTTTTTCCAGCATTTGAAAAATCCACCAAAAAAAGTGCTGAAAGACTTAGCATCAACGAATTCAGAAGATACCTTTCCTACGAATTTTAATATAAATTCTGACTCAGCAGAGTTGAATAACAGCCAAACATCTGAAAATGAATCTAATCAATTTGACGATAGCGAATTTGCTGATTTTGATAAATTTAAAGAAAAGGATATTTCAACGCCGACAGAACGAACTTCCCCCAAACCGCAATACAAAGAATCTAATAAAAGATCGATTCAACATCAATCTTTATCAGTTTCTTTGCCACCAGAAGAAACTTCAACACCCAAATCTTCATCTTATGGCTACTCGATGTCTAATTCAATGACATCCAACAGATATGATAATAAAGATTCTTCAGAGAGCATACAGTCCTTAGTAAAATTACCAAGTCCTAAAAAATATTTGCATTCGAGAAGCAAAACTGAATATTCAGATTACGGTGGGAATAAGTCACAATCGATTGATAGATCCTTCCCTGTTGACTTTTCATCAACTAGTGAGTCGCCAGCTTCGCCGTTGAGATCTTGTTCATCTGGGGCTAATTCTAGATTATCAAGTTCAAGTGCCGAAATGGAAAATGTACCAGAACCACCACCGCGAGGAGCTGGAAGTATAATAATAAATCCTCCACCTTTGCCCCCTAAAAAACATAGTTCTAGAAGTGGAATTAAACCACCTCCAAGACCACCTCACGGAGATGGACATTTCCATTACGATTTCTTGGAACGAGAAGAAGGATCACCTTCCCCAACACGTAAAATCAGAAGTTCTGGTTCACCCAAGAGAACAAGAGGTAGATTTGACGACAATTTCAGTACGCCCTTACCGCAATTACCAAAAAGATCTGATACAAGCTCAGGATTTTCCAATTCGAGTTTTGAAGATTCTTTCAATACAATGATACAATCGTCTAAATCTGTAATCGATAATTCAATCACGAATAAACCAGAAATCAATTGGGCGAATCTCACAAAAGACATAACCTTAAGCCAACTGACCTCAACTTTTTTAACAGACTTAGCGGATAATCTAGGAATGTCGGTGGCAGAAGTAACAAGTCTAACTTTACAACAGTTAACAGAATGCATAGAAGCGCTAGCAAAGAAAGATACTTCAGTAGAGAAGAAAACCAAGATTCCGGAAAATACGTCGAGCATTGCCAAGAATATGGAAAACAGTTCAACTGTTATAACAGACAAATCGCAACCTGCGGAAACATCATTTATTGCCAACGAACCACTTTTCAAAGCTACGTTTGATCAAGAGCCGAAAGTAGAAAATAACGGTAATTATGATAAATATGCCGTATTCAGGGAATTATTAGAAATGGAACAAGTTAATAACGAATTTCAAACACAAAAATCTAGCGAAGAAGAAGAAGCCGTCGCATCTGAAAATCAGGATGAACCAGGTGATATTGAAGATGATGCTCAAAGTGATGAAATAGATGAAACAATTGCTTCTCTTGCCAATTTAACAGTTAAATTACCACCAGTCTCTGAAAGTCAAACAAAAGAGGTTTCTACGTATTATGAAATGAAATCAAATGATGAGCCCGTTGAATCTCCAAAAGATAATGAAAACATCAGATTAGGCGAGCCTGAAAAACAATATTACTCTAAAGATAACGTGAATGAAACTGAATCAATGTCTGATCTTACAAGAATTCAGGACGAAAAAGAGGAGAAAATAGATAACGATGAAATCATCGAAGATTCTACAAATTACGAAGATTCAAGAGATTCAGATAATTTTGTAATAACAGCAGAAGAAGTAAACGAGTTATCTAAGATCGTCGACAAGAACACGGAAATAAAACCATCAGTTTCTACATCAAGCGATAAATATGCAGCGCTACGTGAAATAATTGAGGAAACGGAACAAACATCCATGAAAACCGATAACTTTGTCGTTACCTCTCCAAATAAAAGTTCAGTAAGATCATCGGCTGAAGTAGATTTGCAAGGATTATTTTCTGATAATTTTAGTCAACAGTCTATTTCTGTAACTGCAAAAATTACAACGAATAAAGAAGAAGATGTAAAGGCCAGCGTAATGGATATTTTTGAAGAAATAAAAATGCTGAATACTGATACGCATCGTTCAAAAGAAACCAAGCCATTGCCGTCATCTTCCAATTTAGAATCAGTGTTTTCCGCATTTACAGATACCAGGCCAGAGAAAGATAGTTCAAAAGATGATGAGAATTGGGCCAAATTTGAATCAAACGTTTTCCAATCCGACAAATCGTCTGCTGAACGACAAGGATCTGTAGGAGGTACCTCTCCTTGGTCTCCAGAGGGTATGGAATTTAATCTTGAACCACCAATAAAACGAAACGTGCATCGGCACTCTGGAGAGAGTGATAATGAATGGAAAGACGATGAAGAAAGCGAAGAAAGTAACGGAAGACAGAAAGGTGAAGGTTCATGTTGTGTAAGGCATCCGCGATACGATCTGCCACCTTTTGAAGAAAGACCTTTTTACGATGAAACTACAGAGGGGGATAAGGATCGTATATTTCGTGAGAAAATGGTCCGAAAAACAAGAGGTGCACCATGGGTTAAAAGTGCTCATCGAACGCGCGAACCTATGCCATGGCACGATGAAGCTAGATGGGAAGAAGAGCGCCGACGACATTTACATCGAAAAGTTCCATACAAAGATGAGGAAGAATATAAAGCATATTGGAAATGTCGGCCGAAACAAAGACCGTGGAATGGAGAAAGAGAAAGCTTTTGGGGACCCGACCATCCATTTTACGAAGAAGAATGCAAAAGAAGGATGGCTTTATGGACTGAAGAAGAACGCGACAGTAGAGAAAGATTTAGTAGCCAGGAAAGTATGGGATACGAAGAAGATGAAAGATGGTTTAGAAGAGAATATGAAAGAAGGCGATATGAAGAAGATGGCATGTTTTGGAGGGGTCGAGGTCCTGAAGGAGAATACCCATCCAGAGAGGCCTACAAAAAACATGATCCGCACTATTTCCGTGAAGGTAGAGATCGACATTATGATTATCCTCCGAGTTGGGAAGAAGAGTACGGGCCCAAACGCGCTGAAGATTCTCCTAGATATCTTACTAGAAAGAAACATTGGCCAAAGCGGCCAAATAGTGCGAATGATGGAAGGGAAATGATGTATGTAGATATCAGACCAAAATGCGCTGTGTCGAGATCTGAATGTAGCGACAATGATTCTGACCCATACCATCGACCATATAGATCAAGAAGCCGGGAAAGTTACTGGGGTAGTGATCAAGAGTTTGAAAGTTGGGGAGAGAGGCCATATTGGTCCGAAGGGCCCGATGCTAAAAACGAAAGCTTACATCGAAAACGAATGAACAGGCACAGATCGAGACCTCAACCGAAATCACAATGCTCGCCATTCGAAGATGATTTCACTCAAAGCGTAGATCGTAGTGAAGTGCCAATCGACCCCGTAAACGCAGAAACTCGCATTCGTCCAGAAGTTGAAATGAAGCAACCAACCAGTCCAAGAAGTCCAAGAAGCACAAAAGAACAACAAGCACGTAGGGAAGCAAAATCATATAAAGCTT
The DNA here is from genome assembly GCA_020010945.3 of Muscidifurax raptorellus. Taxonomy (NCBI): domain Eukaryota; kingdom Metazoa; phylum Arthropoda; class Insecta; order Hymenoptera; family Pteromalidae; genus Muscidifurax; species Muscidifurax raptorellus. The sequence goes on along the minus strand of CM052080.1, from coordinate 16,109,191 downwards.
CTAGCTATTTCGATGACGATCTCACACCTACGGCAAGTGCGTCAAGTGACGCGTCGGATAGACAAAGAATAGGTTCTGATTTAAAAGGTACACCCGAAGAATTGCCTTGTGATGTAAAGGATCCGGTTGTTGATGGATTTGCGTCAGAAGATAGCGGAAGAGATTCGTTCTTTAATGGTGATCCAAGATTTGATGATGATGCATTTGCTTTTCGTTCTGAGTTAGAAGACCAAGTACCCGAGCATGCTACTACCTTACCGATGAAAAATTCTAGGCATTTGAAGTATAATAATAGTAGGGGGAAAGGAGACCAGTATATCAAAAAGTCTGAATCTATAAATATATTCAGTCGCGAAAATGATCCCTTTGATGACGACGAATTCTTCAATTGATCAAAAGAACCAACTGATTTCTTTCGTACTACGTCAAAACCTCGAAAAGGGATCAGTGCATCTTCATCACATTCACCTTTGCATCATTTATACAAGATGCACCGCTTCTACCCTTTTGGATATAAGTGAAGTGCGTATTTAATTTTGCGACTACATGGAAGAATAATATTTTTGTACCGCGTGAAAGCGATTGTTCTCCTGCTTTTCTTTCATTATAAGTAGAGACCTTTGAAGAACCCGCAGTTTCATTCATAATACGATCGCTAAATAATATAATTTTATTATTGGCATTTATACATGAGCAATATATTGTATGAATGTGTTTAGTTTAGAATGAAACAATATGTGCAATTTAGGAAAATTAAAAAAAATTCGTTGAAAATATAAAGGATAAAAATATTGTTTATCGTGTTTTTCAACTCTCGGGAATTTTATGTATGATATTAATTGTTAGTTAAATGTTCAACCAGCAAAGTTTTTAAGAGTGCGGTTAAACTTGAATGAGAATTTTACCAGAGGAGGATCGCATGCCATAGAATACATAAGTTATTGTAGGAATAAAGTTGTTTTGATCCTACAGTCGATCTACGAATTGTCATAAAATGTATCGACTACGGAGATACGGGCGAGCTAAAAGTTTTCGGAATGTAGTAATACAATATGAACTGACTATAAAAGAGTGACTCTAAAATGTATATAGTTATTAATATTTGTAAACCTAATACCTTTGTTATTAATAACAATATCTCTAATCAAACTGTTGTTTTAAATTAATAATCTAAATCAAAAATACACACCATTTCATTGATCAATCATATTAAAAACTTTTTCCCTTTTGAAATATTCAACCCATTTTACTCATTTCAATATTAAAAAATTTAAAAGAAATTCTGACATTAGTTTATTACCGCTTCAAATTGTAACATTACTCAACTTATTTTAAAAAATCCATAATTTACTTCTTGAGCTTATTCAAATTGACAAGCTAGGTAAGTAGGTAATTTTCTAATAATTCTGCAATTTGAAAAACTCCTTTAAATATTGAATATATAATTACATTTCATATTTGGAAGAAGAACGTGCGAATATACATAGAGAAAAGTATATGATATACTTTTAGTTTATCAAGTGGTAAATATATTCTGAACCAATAAGGCATATCTTTTGTATTAGTCTTTACTCTCGAAGTACTATAAATAGTTTGAATTGGGTGTCTACTTTGCTGACGATGCACTTGATGCTTTGGAGGTACTTTAACACCTTTTTTCCCTAGACTGCAAAATTTTTGAAGTTTTGGGTCAAAACGGATGATGTCTCGCCATTCTCACCTCATGTATATTAAAATGATCTTGTCGCTCAACTATATTAATAATTTCATTTCATCCTGATTCTGAGTAACACTCAAGTAAAGCGTTCACTTATTTGAAATTCAATCGTATGCAAATTTCCTATGCGGTGAAGTTGCGCAAAGACGGAAGCAGCCATGGCGCGAATGAGATTGGAAGGAGATCTGTAGTACCGCTTAGTAAACACTTATCGATTTACCAAGCCTATAAAATATTAATAAATCAAGCATTTTAACTCTCTTTTTAGTAATATAACGTGCCTGCTATATATTGATAACGATAATAAATGTGCGCATCCAAAATATTTTCATTTAAAACTGATGGCAAATTTGAATGGAGATGCATTCTAATTAAAACTTTTACTCAGTTACAATAATATAGAAAAAAAAAGTTGCTATAGTTTTATTTAAAATACCGCTTGAAAACTAATTTTCATGTAAAAATTCCTCAAAGAGCAGAATTGTATGAAATATATAATATCGAGGTCGGACTCGTTTTAACCTTCTTCTTAAAAAACGTTTCAGGCTAGCGATTTTAAGCTTCATCGCGCACACATACATAGAACGTGACCTTTGAGTGTGTATATACGTACACCCAGGCACATACGGCATGTGTGCATTTTACAGTTATAGGCGCTGCACTCGCTCTCGGTGCTTGGTACACTATTGCGGAAAACTGGTTGATACATTTCTCTCTACTTCAGCGCGCGCGGCTCTTTCTATCCTTGACAAATCCAACTGTACAGAACAACGGCGGGTCGACAATCCCAATTATAAACATTTCTCGTGCCCTTTTGGAGTTGCATTTGCCGAGTAGTAGAGTGAGTGAGCGCGGCGCCCACCGCAGTTCATTTTGTCAGCCCCCGCGCTCGCGCGTATATGTATAGAGGCGCTTATAGTCCCCTCGCATTCTCTTTTATAACAAAAGTACTTTTCGTGCCTCAAGTGTGCGCGCGCTTGCTTGTGCTCGTGTGTAAGTAAAGCGGAAGCTGCGATTGTGAAAGAAACGAGAAATCTTATACGTATTGTTTTAGTCACTGCCATTGTCGCATCAGAATGTATATACACGACTGAATCATCAAAAAAATATCTCATCTACTCTCAGATATCTGATTAAATTAACAATTGCACGAGGATCAATTATACAAGCGCATTTTATGAAGTCGCGATCGAGCCACTTTTTTTATACGAACCTCTGAATATGCATCTGAAAATACACTCATAAAGTCGAAGGCTTCCTTATTATACAGAAGACCATAGTGGTTGACTGATGCATCACCCTCGAGGCCGCGCAACGTCGCGCATCTACAGTCTGCATATTCATAAACACGGCTTAATGACTCGCTGCGCGCGCTGCTAAAAAATAAGGCCGAAGCACGGCGGTAAAAAGAATAAAGCGAGGGTGATAATTTGTTAGCATGCGCGCGCGCGGGTGAGGCGCCCTAAATGCGCGCGAAATCCCGTCGAAGTGTGCGGAGCCCGCGCGCGCGAGAGAGAGAGAGAGAGCGGGGCGCATTGTTTCCTTGTTTGCCAGGTGTTTCGAGTACTCCCGTGGAGTGCGCGACTGCGCCATTGTGCCGAGAAGTCGGTGGCGAAGCGGTTCAACAAAGCCGGCGGTGGCGGCGATCTAATGCTCTTTTATTGTGCATTGTGCAAAAGAGAGAGAGAGAGAGAGAGAGAGAGAGAGAGAGAGAGAGAGAGAGAGAGGGGGAGGGAGAGAGTAGCAACCAAACCAAGAAGCGGGGAACTCGCAAGGCACGCGCGAGTTGAATGCTTGTATGCGGGGGGCGAACGATATGTGTGTATTTGCGGTATGCGAGTGTATATGTGCGCAGCTGAACCTGCTGTATAGCGCATATGTCCGTACGATTTGCGACTCTCTCTCTCTCTCTCTCTCTCTCTCTCTCTCTCTCTCTCTCTCTCTCTCTCTCTCTCCGGTCAGCGCAGCTCGACGGAACAGTGATTCGTAGAACAATTGCAGATCAAGCGAACGGGACGAGTGTTTGATGAAGTCCTAAATATATCGAATACATATCCATTTTTAACAATGCCGACAATGGTTTTATGGCATACATAGTCACATAAGCGCACGATTTTGAGGCTTAGGCGCAGTTTATCGTTGAATGCTTGCGTCAATGAGTTCTATCAAAGTTTTCTTATTATAGATATTAAAATTTTATTCGAGATTGTGTTATGCGAATCCTAATATATATATATATATATAAAAAGTCCATGTTAAATGATACTTAGTTCAATTCTAGACCCCATTTAATTCTCAATATATTTTGTCTCTTGATTAGTCTTTGATCGTATAGGCCTCAGGATGTTGGCATTATGGAAAAACGTCCATCGTGAGAAACTATGTATATATTTGTCGGACACGGCTCGTGTGCACTTTTTCATCTATATTTGCACGCGCAGCATATGCAAACAGTTTCGGAAATCTACATGCAAAGCTATAGAAGGCATTAAAAACTTTTTGAAAAAGCTCATATATTGTATATATATCTAAAATAGGTGAAAGGAAGAAGCTCTAAGAATTATTATTCTATTCTTGACACGCGCACAATTACGACGCGGAGTAACGCGGATGAGATAAAGAAGCGCGAAATTCGTACGCTTATTAAACGCAGCATTGTTGTCGAAGAAGGCAAACAAAGAAGATTAATCATAAAACGCCCGTGAATGTTTGAAACTATAAAATATAAAGCTCGCGGCGGCGAAAGGGAGACAGGCAAAAATAAAGCAAGTGCAACACGAAACAAGGAGAATAATTTCCTCAGTGAAGAGGCGTAGCGGGAGTAAGCGAGAAAAGAGAGGGAGAGAGAAGAAAGAGACAAGCGCCGCGCGCGCTATAAGGTTCGAGGAATGAGGAAAGAGTCTTCCCCCGCCGGTTACAGCGCGAAAGTGGCATATTTGAAAAGATGCAAAGCCGACAGTATTCTTTGTGACGGGCATAAAATGCCTCGCCGTAGGCCTCTTCACACTCTTTACTCTTTTCGCCTAGCTGTATAATGCTGCTGCTGCTGCTGCGACCACCGCTGCGCGTTATCGTCCTTCAAGACACCCGAGTAAGAAAGCCAAGCTTGGAGATGAAAGACGAAGAGGAAAAGAGAGAGAAGGATGAAGTTGGCGGTTCGAGCGGGGTGAAGGGGGGGGGGATGGGTGAGAGGCTAGAGAAGCTGGAAAAAGAGGACGAGAGTAAAGAAAGACGTGCGCAAGCTGTGTGCGCGTGTGTATGTGTGTGTACTTCTCTCTTCCCCTGCGTTTTACAAGCATCCCTTTAGGGGCGGGATATTTACCAACATCCAAGATGGCGGCGTAATCTTTCAAGCTCTACGCGCGGCGCCGCGAAAGTCGACGAGTCATCCGCCGTCGCCTCGCTGTATATATATACTCGTCGCTTTTGCTTACAGTTCCTTCGCGTGTAATCCTAAAGGAGGCATTGTCGCGCGCACAAAAGACAAGGTCGAGTATTTACATGCGCGATCATCAAGGCTCTGCTAAGCACGAAAATTACTTTGGGAAATGGATTTTAGCGTCTTGCCTCGCGTGGGCATACTTTTATACTATACTCTGCCGGTAAACAAGGTCTTATTGCCAACGAGTTTCTTTCATTTGAGTTTCGTTTCTTATTGTTCCGCTAATATAAATATTGCCGATAAACATTAACGTTTCTCATTTTTGCTTTGCTAAGCGCGTAAAAGCTGTATCATCAGAGAAGGGATAAAAGTTTTGACAGAAATAAGAAATAAGAATAAAAAGCTGGGTAAAAGTCGATCCAAGTGGTATATATAACGACAACAAAACCGAACTCTAGGATAGATGCACAATAAGAAGAAGGAGCGCCGCAGCTGCGGATTGAGTTCCGCGGTATGCGGAATTTGCAATCCGATGGAATCTGAATAGCAAGGGTCTAAGCGTTTGTCCTTGCCCCAACAATTTCTGACCAAGAAAGCCCGAACCGTGACTTATCAAATTGATTCGATATGTAGATGGAGAAATGGTGCAAAAAGTAATGGGAAAAGTTTCTACAGATATTTAATACCACGCAAGCTTCTTTCCTCAACGTACCGTAAACCGCAGTCAATATAAATGTGTTGACTAAAAAAAAGTAAAAAACACGTGACATACGTATCGTACAGCTGACGGTAAATTAAAAACGCTACAAATTTCTGCATCAGTGATTTTTGATCGCAGCAAAGCTCTTGAAATTGGAAAAATGGCAGGGATATATATACATATACATATACCTATTTGAAAACTCGAAAAACGGCAAAGATTCAAAAGAGAGATTTATCGAATAGCATCACAGGCGAATAGGAGGGGGGAGGATACCAGTTGAAGTGAGGGAGAGAGAGAGAGGGGGAGAGCACTACGAGTAAGTGCAATAATACCAGATTATTTGCATCGCGAAGCCGTGTGTACGGGTAAACATAATATTCGCTCTCTGCAGACTCTGTGAACCGATACGAACCAGGTAGATATATATGTATATATATCTGCCTCTCGCTCTGCCTCTCTCTCTCTCTCTCTCTCTCTCTCTCTTTCGCTCTTCGACTGTGTGTATAGTTATCCGCCCGCCAGACTCTCTCTCTCTCTCTCTCTCTCTCATGCTACGCGCGAGTGTGTAGAGTCGGCGCCGGATTGGCAAGCTGCCTAGCTGGCTGCCAGGCCAGCGAGGCAGCGGTCTATAGCGATAGCAGCAGCAGCCTCTATCGTCTCTCATGTGTACCACTGCCACGTAATCCAGATTCTATTTGAGCTGCCTCAGGGATGTTAATTTGTCATGCGTGCAGCGCTCTCTTGTTCACGCGACCGAACTCGTTAATCGCGAGCGCTCGTTGCACATCCACAGGAAGGAAACTCGCTCTGTCGAGTCGCTTCGGCAAACGCGATATCTATATATTTTTTGTTGGTCAATCCCCGGACTACTTTTTTTTATATTCGATGCACCTCTCGGTCAGTGTGCTCTTATTTTGAGCGGGTATATATAGTCTCTTTTATTTGATGGGGAGTCGAATACGCGAGCGCGTCACTTATTGGAAAAATTGCCACCGCTACCGAGTGCCGAGTTTCTATACAACTACTCTGCGCTTGTGATCGTTATTTTGTTGCTACTCCAGCTTTCGGAAAAATGTCGTTCGCGCGTATGTTGGCTGCAGCTGATGCTGTTTTCAGACTGTCAAAGTCGAATTGGACGAACGTTACGTGTATCCCTATATATCGCGAACGGATTTAGCTTTCGCGAGTGCAGGAGCGGTATTATGCGACGATTTTTGAGCTTACAGCTGTATTTGAAATACAACATCAATAGTTGATTTGGGGTAATGTCGACAACTAATATTACGCAACAATTATTGATTTTGGTGTGAATAATTTTAGGACTATATGAATAAAATATTATTTATGGAGAGAAATGGTCAATTATTGAAAAAATTCTCTTATTCAATAAGAGAATATTTTTACTTATTGCGGAGATTTATAAAGTACATATACATATGTCATCCAAGATGCTTTTGCAATTATAGCCTGTGATTCGCAACGATAATCAAAATGCCCAAAATTAACCTTGAATTGATATAATAAAACGAAAATAAATCTAATTGTTTAAAACTATTTTACTGTTTCTGCAATTTTAACAGAACGTCAAAACCGTGTATCTGGGAGTTCTATATAAACCCCCATGCGCGCGCCGTCGAGAATACACAGTCACTCTGGCGCGACCCTCGCGGTATTCACCTCTCAGCACTCTGAAAAAAGATAGTGACACACGTGCGTTTAAAAGAGAGAATGGTATATTTCGCGGCTTTCGTTCAGTGTGAAAAGAACATAACACACTCTTGGCCTTAATTCGCAACACCAAAGCTCATGTGTTATATCGGGTGACAAGAGAATGGCCGATTAGCAATGTGGAAAGTGCGTGCGCATTGAGTTATTTAGCTTTGATTCGAAACTTGCCCAACCCATGCAAGATGAGTACGGTATGATCGCTTTACTTTTCATCACGATTATTTATTATTATGTGTATGAAAATACGAGTATCGATCAACAGATAAAACATGCTAAAATTCTTAGACTGAGTCAATATATATTCGCAAGTTATTTTGAGATTTTTTCGATACAACTATAGATAGACCACTCGAACTTCGAGTGGACGTTTTATTCGAAACAAAAGCGTTAACAATTTCTTATATAATATCGGTATAGTATATATAATTAATTAAAAAACTCTAAAGCTTAATTTTTGTTAAAACTTTGATATAGAAAGCGCTCGCAATAACAGCCACTATATCCAGGCAGTTCGCATTCCCCGAGACAACGATGAGCAATATTATGATAATTCAAGCCTTTCGCGCGCGCGCGTGCATATACACATCCAGCATCACAGTAACAGATAAGCAGGATCCTGGCGAAGAATCCCGCGCACAGGGCTCCCGCGCGCGTGTCCAGGCTTTCTGCAGAGATGAAGTGTGTGTCTGTGTGTGTGATGTATGCGTGAGAGAATATAGAAGAGAGAGGAGAATCGGCCATGTTTGCGGAGGCGTGGTTTCTGGCCCAGTTGCCCCGGCGACCGTCGACGTTATCCGGATATCGACCTGCTGCTGCTGCGCGGGAGGGTTGCTAGGCTTCTATTCCAGGAGGGAAAATGTTATCACTGCTTTGTGGTGGCTAAGATAGCAACTGCTGCCGGCTGCAGCGCCAGCGTCGTCCTCGAGCTTTCTATATACGTATGTGTGTGTGTAGATCCCTGTGTGGGTATTATACACAGCCTCGCTTATATATACGCACACCAGCACATGCCACGCTTATCATCCGCCTAGGCTGAGCGCGTGCGAATATTCTCCTCGCGGAATCTTTTGATGCATATATACACGCGTCGATTGTATTGTCGCCGGACGGCCTGATATCTCTCTCCCTGCCCCCCCCCTCTCTCTCTCTCTCTCTCTGCACGTTTAAACGTCGGAATTTCCAGAATGCGTGTGTACCAGAGATGATATTAGATTCTTGGGCAAAGTTTTCTCATGGACGAAGTCGTCGGCAGAGAGCGAGAGGACGTATATACGCGAAGAGTTACGCACACAGAGAAGCGACATGCGGCGCGCGTGCCTTTTGTACTCTCCAGCAATCTCTCTTTCTCTCTCTCTCTCTCTCTCTCTCTCTCTCTCTCTCTCTCTCTCTTCCTCTCACGTATGCACGCGTACTTATAAAAATTGTCTACCTTGAAGCTGCAGAGGATGTATTTAAGCACGAGTGCTGCGAGCGATAGAGGCGGGAAAAGAAGAGGAGTATTTTGACTCAACTGTGTACAATGTAGTCCCTCTTTCCGCAGAGTGTGTTTCTCTGTGGCGCCGCAGTCGGCATTGATTTTCTCTTATTGAAAGAGCGAGAGAAAGATAGTGAGAGAGAGAGAGAGAGAAAGAAGCCAGCGCTCGAGACCGTAATAACAGGCGCCATGTTATTTCTAGTCTGCAGTTAATTCTCTTTGAGAGATGTCGCGGGCTTTCTTTTGCCGCAGCAACCCTTTGTTTTTCCCTGGGAGTAGCGATGTTTTTTAAAGCGGATGAGGCTTGCTTTTCTAACAACATTTTTTTTCGCCTTATTAGGAATATTGAAGCAGTGCTTTATAGGTAAAAGAAAACGAAAATAATTTTTAATTACGAATAATAACAATACATGAAAATGCATTTATATGTTTAATTTTAAGCACTACTGGTATTTCAAAATACGGGCATGATAATAACAATTTCGATTAAGCGGTGACATAACATAATGCTAAATTTTCAGATGGGATGGTTTTTTATTATTAAATTGTAAAACAGTATGTAATATTTTTTTAGCTGAGAAATTGAAATTTGATATTACAAAAAGGTAAAGTAAAGCTGTTAATTTCTGAACAAACATAAAATAAATACAATTTTAGAAAAATCTTTATATAAAACATTGATTTCCAAGAATAGTTAAATAAAACCAACTAAATAAAAAAAATGTTCTTAAATGTTTCTTAAAATTTTCAAAGAAAATATTTCTATGAAATTTTATCATTTTGATAAAATACCCCTACCCTCGGTATACATATAACGATAAATATAATGAAACCATATCGGTTTTGGAATTATTTCATCTATTGTATTCATGTGCAATTGCAGTTGTCCTTATATAGTTTTCATTAGGGGCATTTAGGTCGAACGTTTATGTGGAATCCAATATCTATAAGCATCGCATCATATACCGCCATTATCACCGAGCTGAAGAATTTCGTATTGCGACCTTATGAGACTAACTTTGAGGACACACAATATCGGACGTTATGTCAAATTCACGCAAAACGAAAAATTCCCCTACAATATATTGATTGAAAAACGGCTTTCGATGATTATTAAAATTCATGGATTTTCCAGTAAAGCAACAGGAGACAAGGGAAGAAAAATGTCCAACGCTCTTCATTTTGAACTTAGAACCTGGCTATTAAAAATGAATAAACAAATAAACTTGTCGCTCGTGTATAATTTGTCGCGAATGAGCAGACACGCGCACGCGCTGATGCATATATCAGAGACGCGATAGGCCCTTCAATCGGTTGTCAAGTGTGTGTGCAGACGGAATGTAATATGTCCCGGTGGTCGCGTGGCCGGCACGTGCCGGTAAGTGTTTGTTTCGGTTTGTATTGTCACCACGGATATGAGCCCGGTGGGTCCATCCGGAGGCGCGACACGCATCTTACCCCTTGCATAGTGTCCCTTCAAATTTAGATTATTTCCCATTCTAAGGGTAAATAACGCTCAAGCGTGCTTAATACTCTGCGCGATCATGGGAACCGCGGCGGGCCGTCTTTGTCGCGAGACGCGAAACCTGCTTTCTCCGGCGAAAACTCGACACAGAATTCGCGCGGGATGCAAACATTTTCTCGAGCGGCATGCTTGAAGGCTTTTCTCTATATCTCTCTCGTATAAGACGAGGGACCACCCACGTGCTCGAGCTTACAAGAGCGAGTTGTTATCTTCATCACGATCGAGGAATGCAATATTCTCACCCCAAGCGACAAGAGTTGCCTTCGTCCCTGCAACGCCCGTTCACGCCAGAGCACGCGGGCGCGAGATCCAAGAGGGGATTAAAACGCAATGGAAACCTGCTCATCCCCTAGGCAGCCGCCGCTTTTGCTGTCTCTGCTCTTTTCCCCCTACTTCGCATTATTTCACCTCCGCGCCTAACTGCTCTTATATACGGCCAATGTAAGTAAATAAGTTATTACTTCACGCAGAGCGTGAGAGCTGTGTCTTTTCTCTTCGCCACGGCCACTTTTAAATTAAATTCCTCCGAGCAGAGCGTGAATTATTAATATATTTTGTGAATATACTTTTTTTCGCTGCAGCATATATATTAGGAGTGGAGGGGGAGGGGTGTTGACGATATATTATTCATGTCGCGAATGCGGTTGATATACTCAAGTATACTTTATTATCATATATTTATTTATAATATATATTATAAATCTATCGTTTTGACACATTCATATTACGAGCTACAGGAAGGAGGAGTTCCGTCCCACGAGCGAGGTACAAATTAATACAATGCTCGATGTTTGCGTGCGAGAGCTCGAAATTAATATACGCCACGAAATCGCAAATCATTTGTTTTGCACGAACGCACTTTTTTTACAATGTGGTGGACAATGATGAAAGAAGTCGAAGCTATATAACGCGAAACAAAAGCTCAGACTTGCGGTGTGACTTTCGTTGCTTACTGCGGATGCGCGCGTTATCTATATATTAGTATTTGTGAGTGTCTATTTGATACACCTTTTAGCACTTCTCGAACGCCTTATCGCTTACACCTGCATAGATCTATTTTATACGTCGCAATCTTATAGCTAATACTAATCGTACAACGTCGATCTCTAGACACTTTACCATATACACATTGATGCACAATCATCTTTTTTTATACAACGTTTTTTCTTCTCACGCGCTAAATGCGCGCTATACATAAAGTATGCGGTAATTGTTTATTTGCGAGAGTTAAATCAATGTACACGAATATCAAGACGATCGTGATCTAGCTAAATTAATCGAAAGTTCAAACAACATATTATAATATTTCAAGCATACAAATGTTAAATAACTTATATATCGCTGTATTGATGAACGATACGACTGAAACACGGACTCTTGAAATGTTACGAATGAACGAAATGGAAAAATCTAGTTGCTATTGTATTGAACAATAATCTGTGCTCGGATTCAGCTCTTTGGCTGCGCATATTTTCTTACTTCGTATATATCTAATTCTACATCACCATATGTACACTATACGTTCACTTTGACCGGTTGCGTGCGGTCTGCCGAATACACGTTATATACCTCTTACTATCCAATAAAAAAAGCTGCCAGAAAAGTGAAGTGCTTGGCACACATCGAATCAAGGGCTGTGTCTGTGTATTTACAATGCTATTATTAAACTACAACGTGTACAAATAGGGTAATCGGCGGACAATCTTATACGACGAATATGCCATATAAGAAACTTTTCATCTCATCGATTCGCAATATCTTAGAAATTATTATCTTACATGTATATTATAATATGTTCTCATACGTTTTAAGTACCGCCGAGTGGACTGACTCTGCTGTGTACTCGTACTGCGACGCGAAATAATATTAGTCACGAACACAGTATTAAGTGTGAAATACATCCTAGAACATCGGAATTTTGGAATCTATTATACACGCATATCTGACGTTGACGTAATCCGATTGTCACTCATATATCGTAATAGTATCACGGTATTCAACTGGAAACTTGGCACAAGCTATCATGAGATATATGTATATATACCAAGCAAAGTTTCCCGAAACTTTGCGCAGCAACAACGCGGGACGTCCCTATAAAGTTACGTCGCCAGCTTTTCATTCATAAAAATTATACGGAAAACAATGCGCGTGGATTATGGGTATATGTTACACGTACTCGTCGCGAGTATATGCCTATATATACAATTATAAATAAGCGCTTGGAAAATCAATTCAACGAACGTTAATACTCTAATATATAGCTAAAAAAATACAATTTACAAAACTCAGCCTGGGAGAGTCCTATATATCATCATCATCATCATCATCATCATCATCATCATCATCATGTACGTATATCGATCATTCGCGACAATTATTGCACTTTATCGAGGTTATCTTTCACAGTATGTATAGTATGTATAATATAATGGCAAGAATCGGCGAATAACCGCGACGAAACTTAATAGTAAATACAATCTTTGGCCTGTGCTTATAAATATATATATATAATATCAGAGACACGTCCGAGCATCGCTGCCCGTGCATCATTATCAGCTGATGCGGTACAGCTGCGCGGCGCTTACACGAGAGGCGAGAAGGCCGAAGCTTGGCTCCTGATCTCCCTGTGCTCCGAGGGACTGAGGTCCAGAAGACCGCTTGCCTGGAGGCCCTGCTCGCCGGCGCCGTTCACTTGTTTGCCGATGAGGGCGTCGATGCTAAAGCTCCTCTTCTTCTCGACGACGGAGCTGTTGAGGCCGCCGCCGCCGCAGCCGCTGCTGCTGGTAGTGGGCACAAGGCTGAGACTCGTCCTGGCCGGTGGATTGTTGTTGATTTGATGCCTGAGGGGCGGCGCGCTTATGGGCACGGGCTTATAAAGGGGGGGCGGCGGCTCGAGAAAGCCCCGGAGCTTGAGCGCCTCGAGCGCCGAGGAGGGAAAGTCCAGCAGCGGAAGTCCAGCGGGCGGCGCGAGGTACGCGCCGGGATAGGGCAGCGGCGCACCGGGATGATGTCCACCGCCAGGGTGACAGGGTCCTCGGTCGCCGGCGCCGCCGCCACCGCCGCAGATCGCGAAGGTAGCCATGATGGCGCGGTCGCGCAGCACGTAGTGCGGGGGCGGCCTCTTGTAGCGTTTCCTGCGGCGCAGGAAGCTCCCGTTGTCGAACATGTCCTCGGCGAGGGGGTCGAGGGTCCAGTAGTTGCCCTTGCCTGGGTTGCCGGGCTCGCGCGGGATCTTGATGAAGCAGTCGTTGAGCGAGAGATTGTGTCGGATGGAGTTCTGCCAGGCGGGAAACTTGTCGTGGTAGTAGGGAAACCTCGACATGATGAACTCGCAGATACCGCTAAGGGTGAGCTTCTTCTGGGGCGACTGGAGGATAGCCATCGTGATGAGGGCGATGTACGAGTAGGGCGGCTTGATGAGCGATGAGCTGAGCTTGTCCGAGGAGTAGTTGTTGGCGGCCTGGCCGTTGCTCTTCTGCGTCGCCGACATCATCGAGTAGGTCTTCTTGTAGTTGTTGCGGTTCCGGTTCCGCGAGGATCCGCCTCCGGAGGAGCTGCCACCGCTGCCGGACATGCAGGGCATCGTGGGGCTGGACGACGGCTGGGGCGAGAGCTCGTTCTTGTCCAGGCTCACCGGATCGACGATCATGCTGCTGCTGTCGGAGTCGTGGTCGCTGTCGACGCAGCCGTCGCACGAGGCGTTCGACATCATCATCATCGGATCCATTTCCATGTTCAACATTTAATTGGCTTCTTCTCGGTGTCACCTGTGCTGCGGACAACACACACACGTGCGACGCTCATTATAAGCTATATCATTATACGCAGCGCGTACATACAGAAGCGATGGAACTATAATGAATACTTGTAGCCTTACCTCGTTCAGTATGAGATCAGATGGCGCGCGGGGAGTGAAGCTCGGCCTGTTGGCGCTGAAAATGAACCCGACGACGACGCGCTATTTCTGCGTGCCGACTCTTCCGACATCTCATTTTCCTTCACTGAAAAGTATCTAATGCGCCTCTACTGTCATCCAAGTTATATCTCCGCTTTTATTATCTTACGCTAATAGTTTGTTTCCTCAGTGATAAGCGTGCCGTTTTTTTTCTTTTTCCCGCACACTCTCACCAGCGCGGCTGTCGCTCGTGCGTGTCGCGACGGTCGTACACAGACTCGTCTGCCACGCGCTCTCTCGACGGCTTCAAGGATCTTTGACTTTCTTCTCTCTTGCGATTACATATTATCGTCGCTTCGGAGCGCGCTCTCTGCGCATATACTGCGTTGCACTTTGATACTTATTATAGTAAGCGATCTTGACACGCGCAGCCAGCCCAAACAAAGCGGCAGCTCACTTTTGTCACTCTATACTGTCCGCAGTCGGAATCTCGATCGAGGAAAATACGGAAACTCGAGAGCTGCAGCAGCGATTCACGCGCGCTCGCTTTCGTCATGATGATCGGTGTGCGACGAGACGAGCCGCGAGGGCCGACGGTGCAGCGCGCGGGGGTTCATGACGAATTGATTCGAAGGTCTCCCGACTACACGAGCCCGCGCACCTACGGCCGAGGGGCGGATCGTGCGGAGGGCGGAGATACCCCCACCAGTTTCGGGCTTCGCGGGGGTGGCGGACACCCCCGCAAATGCCTCGCCGGCGCGGGGAAAGAGGGATGCCGCTAGGAAAATAGCGAGAGATGGATAAAGGCCCTCGTGGTTCGCGCGAAAGAGAGAAACTGCTTTACTTTCAACGCTTTGAAGGATATACATATATATATAAAAGTGTGTTCGCGCCCGATTGCGATTGTGTATGCAACGCAGCGCAGCAAAGGAATAAGAGCCAGGGACAAATGAGGCAGTTTGGGCAATACCAGCTAAAGAACTGTTATATTACATATATATATATATATATATATGCGTATAGATTTGGGAAAGGAAAAATTGTAGAAAAATTGCCTATTTGCTATAGGTTACGTCAACGTTTTCGGCTCATTGACCGACGTGTATGTGGAGAGAGATCCCTTTCTCGTCTCGTTCTCAAGTTTTAATTAAAAGCTCTTTTTCAACGTTACGATTGAACTCTATATACTTTCGTGTAAGAGGGCTTATTTGATAATTCATTCGATTATATATATATATATATATATATGCGTATAGATTTGGGAAAGGAAAAATTGTAGAAAAATTGCCTATTTGCTATAGGTTACGTCAACGTTTTCGGCTCATTGACCGACGTGTATGTGGAGAGAGATCCCTTTCTCGTCTCGTTCTCAAGTTTTAATTAAAAGCTCTTTTTCAACGTTACGATTGAACTCTATATACTTTCGTGTAAGAGGGCTTATTTGATAATTCATTCGATTATTATTTATTTAAAACTGATAACTCTTACTCGAGACATTGACGATCATTTTCCATATCGCATTTACTTTTAAGAAAGAAATAGTTTCCTCATTTCCGCGCATAACTCGAGAGAAACTTATATTATCCTGGCTGAAGCGCGAAGAATATATACACGGCAAAGTGTTTAACGTTGCAAAGTAGTTTTCTTTCCTCGGCGGCAATCTTGTGAAGCATCCAAAATGACGTGTATTAGAGTACGTCGGGCTCTCGCTAGAAAAGTATATTAAAGACCCTCGGGTTATGTAAGTTGGCCAAAGTACCGCCGGCATCGCGTGCGCGCGCGCGTGAAGCTCAAGGATTAAACCGTCCGATTACCCTCCACTGCTGCTGCCGCTGCTGCTTTAGGCTTTCGGGCAAATTTAAATCTCGCTAAGCTCGGCCCATTAGAAGCCAGTGTAAACAGCAAACACAGTGCATTAAACGCAAGCTCTTCTTTGTACGAGTATCGATGCGCGCACGTGTTTGTATACGTACGTGTGTGTAGCTCGCAAACGCGCGAAGCCAAGTGCTGTCTATTCCCACGGAGATTTCAGGGATAGTGTGGTGCCCATATGCTTTACGTGTATACTATGTGTGTGTGTGTGTGTGTGTGTGTGTGTGTGTGTGTGCGCGCGCGATAGAGTGTCCGCTTTGTGCGCGTATCTAGCGCTGGAAATTACACGCTTGCTACCTCTGAATGGATGGAAGTGTTTTATTTCATCCGACTGCTATCGTTGCCCGATGCTAAAGTGGATCACTGAACAGGAATAGGAAGTGAAACTTTTTTTTGAAATCACTGCCAAACGGAATGTTTTTCTTTTTTATTTTCGTTCTAATGAAACTGTGATTACACGCCGAGCTTGCTTGTGCAAACAAACTGCTTTAAACTGATGCGCGTCGTTGTGCATTGCGAAATTTGTTTTCGCGCATTGCGGCCGCGCAGAAACACACACACACATACACACACACACGCACACACACATACACACACACATATATATACATAATACAATCTCGCAAGTCTATTGCAAAGTATGTATACAAGTGTATGTAAATGTAATGGCAACGTTTTTTATATACTCTAAGATTGCAAAGCTTACATTGCTAAACTTAAAGCGTCCACAAGAATATAATACAGTGCTTTCAAGTACTGCCACGACGATACTCATCAGAGATAACAGTTACAAGATAAATTCGCCTACTAGCCGCAATATAGCAAAGTCTTATAGCGATAACAGATTTAACTAATATTTATCGATTTAAAATTTATCCTTTCTTTCGTATCTGCGACATAATACAAAACTAATATTAAGGCTCTCTGGAAAATAACTGATTATTTTCTAATTTCATGAAAAAGAAAAATGTTATCGTAGCGATATAAAATAGCGTAAGGCTCGATCAATTCAATTTCATGTAGATATCAAAAATACCAGTTATCATCGAATGTGAATGCCGGTAAACAAAATGGACGACAAAAAAAATAATAACTCGACCGAAAACAGGCGTCTATTTTCCGGAGCATCTAACACGTTGGTGCGATATACATTCATATATACAAGAGGTTGATAAAGCGAACGATGACGGATCGACAGACGTTAACCTGTTATGCATTAGTGGTGCATGATAAACGCTGCGGGTGGTGTCGCAATGAAATGAGAGTAGCTCAGGGGATGAAATAGATTGAGAGGATGCTGGGGGTACGAATAAAACAATTAGGGCTGCGTCGACGTACACTCGAGCGCACACCCCTCGCGTCCTGCGCGCACACTCGTACATATCGCACGCGATCACAAGTACACACACACACACACACACACACACACACACACACACATACTTACATATGTATATATATAGGGGCGTATAAATCGTCGGTCGTGCTATCGGTGACAAGCGCACTAGAATTCACCTCCGCTAAAACTAAATGAATTTTTCTTCGTCCATGGACTCGTCGATATATGGCTCGCGATTAATCGAAATATCGCTTATTAGTCGCTGACGATATATTTTAATAAAGTTTTGCCGTGCGCATAAATATCTATATATGATCGAATATCTATAGCGCCGAAGCAGAAGGGGAGTTAAAATGAATTTAATGAGTAAGTGAGTCTTTTATTCCTCGACGTTTCGAATTGAAATGCCCGATAGAAGAACATTGTGGCGCACCGGGTCGAGAGTAGTCTCGAGACGAAGAAAATTTTGCAATTAAAGCCTGTTTAGATACGGATTTCATAAGGCCTTAATCGTGGACAACAAGCAGAGCAATTAGCAGTAAACGATCGAACTACACATAACATTTTTGTAAAGTTCGTTAGGACAAATTTTCATCAGCAATATATATAATAACAAATAACGACTATATGCCATTTTCTTTTGTTAGCGCAAGAGATCCAAGCGTGAAATAATCATTTGTTTTGAAAAGTATTCGAAAAGCATTTAAAGGGTTTTCGATTGAATGAAACAGCATCATATCGAGCTATAATAAAAAGACGATCGTATAAATCCGATTAGCCGTACAAATTTATTTTGACAGGAGCACGTGACCCAACAAAAACGTTTCTACCCTTAATCTACTTAGCACCTGCACCTGCTCCCGGACAGATGGACTCGGGACTCGGCTGATCATATATTATATAGTTCTCGAAAAGATTTTCACGTGGATGCCACACCAGATGACAAAGGAATGAATAATCCAGCGGAAAAAAAGAGCAGTTTAAAACATTCGAAGCGCCTCCACATATAGGTATATACAAAGAGATTCATGTATATTTCATATTGCCACGCGGCGCTGAATAGAATTCCCGCTCCACACGACGGCATTGACATTACAAGTTCTCGATTTTTCTTCGGCTGAATCGTTCGAGTGCTTTATCGCAACAATAATATTTTAAGATGTCGTGACTAATGGTTCAGCGGAGAAACTTGCTATAAAATAATGTCGCAAAAATATCGACAAATTTTTACTCTCGGGTATATATAGATAACAAACTGACGAGCTTTTATTGGACTAATCAATGCGGTAATGAAAATGTTAAGGTGACCTTGATTAAATATGACAAGCGCAAACATTGTGTTATTCCTTCTCTCTGAGACATGCTGATAAATTGCATACAGTTTTATAGCTGATAAGTGAGCATTTTGCTTTTCGCTAGAGATGATAAATATAGTTGTAGTTTCGTTCCGTAAGCTTATGTTCTGTTATCGCGGTTAAGGTAAAATGATATATAAAAATTGTATTTAGCTTTGCAAGAATATAAATGTTTCCCGAGCCTCGAACTTGCTATTTTACTTTAGTATGATCTATATTAAATTATCTGATATGCGATTGATTTAATTAAACTGTAAAAGTTGTGATATCGATAGATAAAGAAGTTTTGCTCACGCTGCATCACTGTTTTCTTGTATCTGTGCCATAGACATAGTGTGACGATAAACGACTGATAATTCTACTTTAAATATTAATAATGTTCATGTAACAAATGTATTCAATGTGTACACTTTTCGGTAAAAATGAGTGAACAAGTTTTATATAGATATTATGCGAAGTTTCAATATTTGAAGTTCAACGACATAAAGTCATAATCTAATCACAGATAAAAATGTTTAAAAAAATCACAGTTCTGCAGCGCGCGTGTACAAATCGGAATATCCATATATTTCTATATTCATTTTCCAATTCAAATTGCAATCATCCCAGAAAATTACTTATCTACTATACATATTATTATACAAGAATATAAATTTTAATAAAAAGAATTTTATAATTTCTTGAATCGAAGGTGAAAAAAATATACGAATAAATTTGTTTTATAAAATACTGCATATAAATATATTCTTATAAGATCTATGTGGATAATGCGAAATGAAACGCAAATATTTATTGCCAGCACTATGCGCTGCGGTAAACAATCTTCGTCATCGACAGCCGGACCACACACAGATGCGACGATCGAAATTAATGACACCAGATTCCACAAAAGGCTCGTTGGCCACCAATACAAGCCGCGCTGCAACGCGAATTCATCGACACGCGCATCCTTATATACTGATGCTCGCCCCCCTTAAATCTACGCGCGATGCTCTAATGACGCGTGATCCCTATGACAAATCGCTGGCCGCACAATGCACTTTCATGAACTAATATCTCCATAATTTAACGCGGGCTCAACCCCAGCCGTTAAACACACGGGCGTGCGCGCATATAATACGCAGCACAATATATGGCAGTGCCATATAGATATATATACACAGAGCGAGCGAGCGAGGCTTCCTCCCCTCGTTCAGCGCGCGGTATGGTAAAATGACCTGTTATGCCGCGCACAAAGTCAAATATTAAGTCCCCTTCCACGAGCGAGGCGCTATTATGACGGGATTCGCTCGAAATTTTCACAACAAACAGACTGTATGGAAGTTTTGAATGGCCCGGAGAGTGGGACGAGTCACGTATATTTTGTAATAACGTGCAGTATCATTGGTCGGGATGGCCTACTCTAATAAATATTGATCCTCTTGTATAATATCGGGAAGGGCTGAAGATGTCGATGACAAAGGCCCGTGGTGACGATTTATCGTTGCCGAGTCATTGTGGAGGCGGTGTGATCCGTTTGCTATAGAAATTGAATCTTTGCCCTGAATAAAGTATGTCCGGTGGGTCTTATCGTTATAGCGAGTTTTCTGATTATGCTTGCTTTTGGATCAGGCGCGAGCCCTTTGAAATATACAAATGCGGAAAATACTGCATTGTCATTTCTTGACAAGGTAAATCCACCAATTAATAACCATCGTGTATAGAAATATAACTGATTCTAGCAAAAGAAAAATCCTCTCCCGCAATCGTACGTCGTCCTGCACATCCACAGCAGCCAGACCTTTTTCTCGAAAGTAAAAGTAACAATTGTTTTGCTTTACTGCGTCAACTTTTTTCTTGCCCGAAAAAAGAGAGAAACAGAGATGGAAAGAGGGAGGAAAAAAGAAAAGTCCAATCTCCAGCGGGTGCTTACGGAGGTTATATATATATATATATATATATATATATATATATATATATATATATATATATATATATATATATATATCGTCGAAGGATACCCCAATCAACGTGAATCCGAAGGGTCGAGAACCCTGAAAGACATCGAGTTGGCTCCGCGTATAACAATCTACTATCACCCTTCTTTTCTTTTCGCTCCTCGCTCTCACTTTCTCAACCCTCTGCAAAATCTAGGCGGACGAGATCTACACACATATACGTAGCCCGGCCTCTCTATAGATTTTCATTTCGGCTTCATTGCGATACTGCTGATTCTTTTATATTCCTCTCGACAGCGGCCGGCGCGATCGTGTAAATTTTCGTCCTCCGCAAAATATAATCTGAAAAGGTGCATCACCGCGACCAGCAAAAACGAAAAGCATAGATCCCGATTCTGTGTGCTTGAGTGCGAGGGAGAGAGAGGGAGAAAGAAGTTGTTCACAGAAACAGTAGAAGAAGAATAGTCTAAATGAAGCCTCCTAAATTTCAACACCCTCTTTACGAGGGCGAGCTTGTGCTTATATACATAGTGTGCAGTAGTAGCTAGCACAAAGCAGTATAGCGGCGCGCAGTTCCACCCCGTCGCATCGTTATCCTGGCGCGGCTATAAACGCGGCCGCATAGCCGTCCCTTCCCTCTCGTAGCTACCACCCACACACTCATCCCCTCTGTTTTCGTATCCCTCTCTGTCCGGCTTTTTGCACCCCGTGTCTCTCTGTTTTGCAGCTCAGCGGCTTCCTCCCCCTACTCTCTCTCTCTCTCTCTCTCTCTCTCTCTCTCTCTCTGTCGTCTGTCTGTCTGCGCAGTCTATCAGCGTGAAGTTCTCAGTCGAAGCAAGAGCGATAATATTATACCGCGAGTGAGAGAGACAGTGGCGGCGGCGACGATGACGCGAAATCGGCGCGGGCCAATGAACTGACTGCAGCGAGGGCTGTTCGGGGCGTGGCCAGCTACCAGCGACAGAGGGAGGGAAACAGTCGGGGCTCTGTATACCTATATAATATATATAGCGTATATAGCAGCTCTGTGTACGCGAGCGAGAGCAAAGCTTGCCCCTCGGGGTGTAATATCATACCGCTAGGTGGAAAAATAGACGCGCGCCGATACCTATATATATATAAAGGGGATGGCGGAGGCAGGAGGACATTCGAATCGCTGATGCTCTGCGCTATGCTGCGGCACACGAACGAGAGGACCAACATTTTAGCGCAGTGACGGACTTGAGAACACTTGTATATAATATAGATGCAATGCTCTGACTAGCTCTATTTCTATCTCTATATTTATGTTTCTACCTCTGTCCGCCTTCCTATTCTAATCCTAGACTACTGTCTCTTTCCCCTCACTGTTTCTGCAAAATTCATTGAAATCATCAGAACTCGAAAAATGCCTGCTTTAAACCTTTAGTTTGAATGACTCATCTGAATAATATCAATTGTTATCTAGCATGAATATCTGTTTCTATATTCGCAAGTGATATCTTGAGTTTATCAGTACTTGGATGAATAATGTACAATGCAATATGAATTATAGGAACAATAACTAATTACCACTGTTTATCATGAACTTGAAACATTTTAGGAGGCAATTTTCAATGTATCCCCTACTCTCAAAAGGCTAAAGTAAAAGTACACGGGTTCATCGGCTGTATTTTTTAGCCACTGTAAGGTATATGGCATTTTCCAGAGAAGGAGGAAGTATATAGAGAGAAAAGCGAGGACAAGCGGAAAATCGGCCAACCAAGGGGGACTAGAACAAATAATGGTTGTAGTGAGCCTTAGTTACTGCGGTATTTCGTTCCAGGACAAGTTATAGGATGGGTATCTGTCGTGAGTCTGAGGGCTCAACTACCTCGACATTCTTCGAGCTATATAAAGACAAGAGCTTTCTCCGCACGTTCTCTCTCTTCGTCTCTTCTCTGACTCTATATTCCATCTATTCTAATATATACAATATACATATCTAAAAATGGTAAAAATGTCAAAACAAAATACAATACCTATTATATACAGTAAAATGGGAAAAATAATTACGCGGCGAATTGACGATAATTTGCATAAAAAATCTAATACTCGGAAGTGATAAAAGAATTGTAACTAAAGCGCGCAGACTGATACAACAGTGAGTTAAAAAAGCTGCGGAGATTACGTCCTTGAAGCGAAGAGAGTATATATAGTAGGGGTTCACCGTCGCGAAAAAAGCGGCGCTAGAAGCTCGGTGCAAGGCCGCTAAAGGACCTAATCGCCCTGCTCGGCTCCGCGCACAACAGCAGTAGCAGCAGCAGCAGCAGCAGCCGCAGTGTTCTTTGAACACAAAGTTAATAACGCGTATTTATGCATTGCCGTGTTTAATTGCCCGCGCTGCTATTAAGTCGGTATATAGCGTAGGGGCATGCATACGTGCAATTTCTTGAATGCTCCGTCCTCTCATTCTCGACAATTCCTAAGAGATGCTTTCCACGAAATCAAAGCGCGTTTAGCTCGCCGTCACCGAGGTGGCTTTGTGCAGCGCCGTGACAACGAACGACCGAAAAGCACTTGCTCTTATCCTTTCTCTCTTCACCCTTTTTTTCTTCGGTTTTTTTTTTAGCGATTATTTTACATCTGCAATAAAGTGAGTGCTGCTATTTTATGAATGTTTTGAAGTATATGCCAAGAATGAAGCATTGTATAGCGTATGAATTGGTAAAAATAAAAGTATACTTTAATTAAATGCAGGATCGTAACCCTGGTAGAAATTTCACGATAATTTATCGTTAACGTGTTAATCAAAAGGGGGTATTATTTATTAATTTTTGTAACTATGATTATTATCTCCACAACGGTTGTCTTGAGAGAATTACAGAAACCTGACTTTAATTTACTTTAAATATAATATGTTATTATCAAAATATTGTTATTAAGTAGATAATATCGTTGGTTTCTACTTGGAAACTCGTGGAGACTTCTACCAGGGGAAGACACGTGTATTTATAACTCTGATGCGTGGTGCTAAAAAGTTGTATATCGGACACTTTGTTGCTCAAAAACGGAAACTTATGAAGTCTGATATAGACCAGGCTTATCAAACCAATTTATTTTCGTTTCCTTGAACTTTTAATAAGCATGGATAGTAAGTCTGAACCATATAACCAACAGAATACTATATGACCGATCACTAAAAATGAGCTTTCATGATATCATTTAACAATAATTAACTATGCAAGAAGAATACACTTTCTAATTGGTTTATTGAAATTCGCTGAGAATGAGTATTAAAATAATATATGAGCGTAAAAAATGCTGTGATTTTGTAAGTAAAATCTACGGGGCGAAAGTGCAAGTTGCAGGGAGAAAGTAATATTAGCGGGGCGAAAGTAGAATTAGTCGGTGAAAACAGAATTAACGGGGCAAAAGTAAATTAAAGGGGGCAAATGTACATTTAAAAAAAAATTCGAAACAAAATCGTAAATTTTTTGTATATTACAGCAAAATATTAAAAAAAAGCATTGGCCTTATTTTTGAAAACAAGAAGTGAATTTCGTGATTACTGCCCTCTTGAGAAGATTCCTCCTACGGTAAACGCACCCTTATTGAGATCGTCTCGCTTAGATAGTAAACCAACCAGCGAGAAAATCTGTTATTTTCGTCCCTTGTTGCATAATGTACTATATTACTCTCGCTTCAAAACTATGAAAATGCAAAATAACTATAAAAATGCACCTAGGGCAAGGCAGTGCTAGTTTTTTTACAGACAAGAAAATTTCTTTTTAATTTTCAAAATGTATTAAATTTTTGTTTTCTATCAATTTATAAATGTGTAGTGGCCGTGTAGAAAAGTTGCTAATTTATTCCGGCTCCATGGATATATGAAAAACGTGAAAATCCGTATATATGTATTACAAAAATGATGGTATGCACCAAAGGCTAAGTGAGCCTTTTGATCTCGAAACTCTACATTCGGTTTAAAAAGGCCTACTTTGCACTTGGTACAAATATACGATTTCAAGATTCCTTTTTGATAATTTAGGTTCTTGGCTTACCAAATACAAATATTATAACACATATATTTAGAGTTATTAAAATATATAAAAACTAGTAACTCAATAACTCGCATCTTTCATCGCATTAATATATTTAAATACTACTTTAATATTTTATATATAAGTAATATTAAAACCATATGAGATTCATAAAAGTATTCGCCTTGTAAAAGCAGCCTGGCAAATTTGTCAACTTGTGGCAAAAGTGGTAAAGTGACGACGATTCTAACGCCATCTTTGTAAGAGTTTTAAAACGCACTATGGAGTGTATATCTATTATCGATACTACAGGGTTAAGGGGTCTGCTCCTGCTGGCAGCCTGGCGCGCGTTCGAGCTGCCACTGCTGCCAGCGCTAGCTCAGCCAGCTGATGTCAATGTCTGCTGGTGGTGCTTACTTTGCACAGTAGACCTAAGGTGCCCTCTATGTTTCTAATTGTCTGAGTTTGGTGAAAAAAAATCATTATTGAGATCATAAATTCACTGATAAAATGTAACAATTTATCTAAAATATTCCCTGTTTGTAGCATATAAATATTCGTACATTTCATGTGCTTGAAATGTAACTTGCAAATGCCATAAAATGTTACCTTGAAATTAGTAAATTTTTATATTTAAGATTATGCATATTTTTCCAGTAAATTTTTGTTTATTATAAGTACTGAGACATTCCAAAGTGAAATGTGACAAGTTGAAATGATTCAGTTTGTAAAGTTTTGTTGTGTTCTTTTGCTATTATTCTGTGTTCCTCTAAGCAATGGAGTGGAAATTGATTGCAACAACCTGCGAATGGGACAATATATTTGTCCTCATCCTGATTACGACTTTATTGACCCTAAGACTCAACAGCCAAAAGGATGTACAAAAGAAAACAAGGCCAAAGGTAAAAGTATTTCAGCTATTGTCCATGTGCAGTGATAAACATTGATTTTATAACCTATTTAACCTCAAACTTGTTAGACAAATAATTTTAGTGTTATAAATGTTGTCAAGTCAGACGTTAATCATCTCCATGAGTTAATAATTTATTAAATTTTAGCCAATGTTTCAGAAGCGCCAGCTTCCCTTATCAAGGCTACTAAGAATCGTGGACATAAAGATTTTTTACAAATATGCCATGGACTTTGACGAGCTCCGAACAGAGATTATCGTTATATTAAATTTTAAGGGAAGCTGACACTTCTGAAAAATCAGCGAGATTTTAATAAATGATTCACTCATGGAGATGACTAGTATCTGACTTGACTACCTTCTTGCACTTACAAGTACTAAAGTCTCGTCTATTATACTTTATACAAATATTACAATAGTTATAAATTATTACATCAATTTATTCTAACATATATAAAATATATCAATTTTCAGTGGTTTGCCAAGCAGCTGATGAACTTGTATGTAGTGAAACCAAAAACAATACTTTTAAAAAGGATATTCCATGTAAATGGACGTAAGTAACTTGGCAAATATTTACATATTATATCATATTATATTATATCAAAATTAAAAAGTATATAATTCTCATTATTTAACTATGATTGCAGCAATGGATACTCGTTCGAAACATCGCTTTTACTTTCCATATTTTTGGGAATGTTTGGAGCGGACAGGTTTTATCTCGGCTATCCAGCTTTAGGTTTACTTAAATTGAGTACTTTGGGTTTTTTGTTTTTGGGACAATTTTGTGATGTGATACTAATAGCTACACAAATTGTTGGGCCAGCTGATGGCTCGCACTATGTTATGCCTTACTATGGAGCTGGTGTTACCATAGTAAAAAGTGATAACTTTACCTATAGGGTACCACAGTATGATTGGTGATAAAAACAGTGATTTTTTGAAGCTAAGCTTTTCGCCCTCACCAAATAATTATATCTGTTTTATACATAATATACATATACATAATATACATAAAGGATTATTGACAATGACCTTACTGCATAACATGGTAAAGCAAAGCT
Source organism: Muscidifurax raptorellus (assembly GCA_020010945.3). Lineage (NCBI taxonomy): Eukaryota > Metazoa > Arthropoda > Insecta > Hymenoptera > Pteromalidae > Muscidifurax > Muscidifurax raptorellus. The sequence goes on along the minus strand of CM052080.1, from coordinate 16,082,286 downwards.
TAAATTACAAACATTTATAAGTAATATTCTATAGCAGTTGCAACGATGTGGTTTAAAGTGCAAATAATCATTTCTTAAGAGAAAATGTGCTGAGCATTTACACTGTCAAATTCACGATGTACAGTCGAGCAATGTATTATTTTACTTACTTCTCTATGATATAAAATATAGAATAATTATTCCTTTTTAAATATGTAAATAGTTTATTATAAAGAAACAACATTTGTGATTGAATAAATCCACCAATATCAGAAAGATTTTTGTTGTATTTACTTTCCGAACATTAAATCACATGAATAATACCTATCGAATAATAATCGCAGACTCTTGTATATATTTTGTAATTAATAACTCAATTTCTTATACAAAAGTCATTTGCCATACTTTCTGAATTCTCAAAAAGTAAAAAATCGTTACATAATTTCAAAGTATATCCATTCTATAGTTTTATAATATCTATAGCCCGATTATACGGGAAAATTCGAATCCCCGGGTATCGCATTGAAAAAACCATACATAAATTCTTTATCTTTATTCGGATGTTTTCTTTCCCATACCTATATGAAGGGGTAAGCATATCCTGGCGCTAACAAGAGATAGTTGAAAACAAATAAAAGACGGACTACGGTTTCTTCACTTGGGTGTATGTGCAGAAATGGCTTCTACGCCGGCAAGCAGGGGCACGCGAAAAACGTACAGTTTCGAAGAAAGAGAAATTCTTGTAAATTTGATTTATAAATACCTGGTTGACGGCGACGAGGAGAAAACTCCGGACACAACGTCAGGTTCTGGCTCGAAAAGAAAATCGGCCTGGTCGCAACTAACCGCGGAATACAACTCACTGGTGGGGCCGGACAACACCAGGACCTCTATCCAGTTGAGGAGATGCTGGGAGAATATGAAAGCTAACAAAAAGAATCGCGATGATAAGCGGTACTTTTACATTGCGTTATTAAACTACAATTACTTTATTAACAGTTTTTTGTTTCTTGGTAAAAAATAGAATCACTACTTTGTAACGGTTTTTTTTAGAACGACTGACTACCGGCATTTCCCCTAAACGTACTTTTACACTGCATTATTAAACTACAATTACTTTATTAACAGTTTCTTTGTTTCTTGGTAAAAAACGAAATCTTTACTTACTTTGTAACGGTTTTTCAGAACGATCGAGAATCTGCAGCTTCCCTCAACGACTGTGAGCCTTCCACCGAACGTTATGTTTCAACCGACCGAATCGGAACCGTTGACGTTCGAAGGGTTGCTGCCCTCTACTTTTCAAAAACAAGATTCAGACAAAGGCAAGTTTTAGAAAAAAATTTATTTTCATTAATAAAAATAACAATAAAGTATAAAGTACATACATTTAATACAGAATAGGATATACTATAAACATTAAATTAAATTAATTATATGATTATGTATAGATATAGAACTGAATGGACATGTAGCTGCTGAGTCGAGGCAAGTCGACGATCGTGAATCGTTAACGATAGACGAAACGCTCGTTGATACTAAAGATCCGCCGACGAAAAAGATGAAGAAAAAGTCTTGTAAAGAGCAGATAAAACAAAAAGTACTGAAATCTAATAAAACGCAGAAAAACGAGCTGTACGATTACACTATTTCCGAGGCGCAATTGAAGTTGGATACAGCTGCTTTGTTGAAAGAGGAAGCAAAACTCAAACTCGAAGAGGCAGAGTACAGAAAGGAAGAAGCCAGGATGCGCATGATCTGCGCTAATTATAAATTGCAAGGATTAAGAGAAGATTGCGAAGTTGCCATTGACGACGGGGAAGTAATGTAATACATTATTCTATATTCTATATCAGGTTGTCAAGAAGTTTTTTCAATCTTGTACTGTAAGAAGCCATTACATTTAATAATTCAGCTATAATAGTTATTATCAATTGTTGAAAAAACGTTATAATAATATTATTAAATGAAAATATAATCTACTTAAAAAGCTCTTATAAGTATATACTTAAATTTAAATTATATCTAGGTTTTATTACATAATAAAGTTGTTTACAATGTACAAATGCAGTTGGCAGTTTTAAGAGTTATTGTACCGAATGGCGTTCAGAATTGCCTAATGTCAATGTAACAATAACCTTAAACACATCCTTTAATTAATAAATGCAACAAGATTCGATCAAATTCTTTTCTTACAGACTAAAATTGCTTGTATAAAAATTTGAATGGCGCATGTAATCCATTGTCGAGCGGTAAAGTATAAATGATATATTTTCAATAATAATAATAATGTATTTACTACATATAAGTAGTTGAATATTTTAAGAAGCATTGGTTAATCCAATGTAAAGCAAATTGTAACTTCATCATTTCTTTCCTACTAAAACCAGGAATTCAAAGGTAGATGTAATTTAAACTTGATAACAGTACGAAAGAACCAATATTTTATATTGCACAATGTAAAAAATGTAATATAATAAGAAATGATGATGCTTTATAAAGGAAACATTCATTTTAGTAAATCCAAATGTTTCTAACTATCAAGGTATCAAAGCTGAATTTCGCACAGGTGCTCACATCAAGTGAAAATTGTCATTCTGTGAACTCTTAGATTCGACAAGTGAACATCGCGAGACTTCAAAGAGCGATGGATCCGTATATATCGGTTCACTTGGATCGAAATTCGTTCGGTGGTTGCTCGACGTTCCAGCGATCCCAGCCAAAGTCGCCGTCGAGGTTGAGCGTTGGTTTATCATATTGCTCAATGATCTGGCTATCGGTCTAAAAGTAAAAATCAAATTCACTAATTATTGATAGGTGATTATTACGTCACAGCTGTATTTTGAGACTTACGAGGATCGACTCGGATTCTGGAGTCCAGATCGCAGAAAGGAGAAGTTGTTCGCTCGCGTGCTGTAAGTGTCGTCGGAGTTTCTGCTAAGATTCGACGATCTATCGGCCCTACGATTTTTAACAATCACTGCATAAACGTATTTCCTAAACAGTAGAATATGCATGTTATTGATGATGCATTAAAAATATATATATATATATATTGAATTTGATACAAAGATTGTTTGTAAGAAATTAAATATATTTTGCTTAGAATACCTGTAAATCAATACTGTCAGTAGCACAATCGAAACTAAAAGAACGACGAGGACGACAACTGCAGTGATAAGCCCGTAATATTCGTTTGGAGTTATACACACGCTATCTATGACCGGGGCAATTCTCTTTTCAGCTATGGTATTATCTTCTTCTTGTTCTGTCATGTCGTATCTCGAATCGAAAACCTAATGAATTGATTTTATTTTTAAATCAATTAAATATTATGTTAATCCACAGCATGCGAGACAATTTTTGTATGAAGTATAAGTACCTCGATCATCTCTCTAACGAATTCTTCCTCAGCTTCCGAAGCATCCTTAACTTCAGCGTCGGTTCCATTGACATTACTCTCGGACGTATCAGTGAAGTTTGCGCTTGTGGAGTTCAAATTATCTTCGATCTCGGTCGCGTTGCTAATGGATCTACGTTTTCGTCCATAAGAAGGCTCACTCCTTCCTGTGCCTGACGAACAAAAGGCTGGTTGACAACCGTCTCTGCACGTTCGTACGGTTGCTTCAAAGACCAAGAAGTTCGATTCAGGAATCTTGAAAGCGTTGAATCGAGCCTCGAGACTGTCACCATCTCGGAGTCTGTCCAAACCAGGGAAGACATAATTATCAACCGGGCATCTGTAAGGAAAATTACAATTAATAGGTTGTTTAACATTATTTTGTATTTTAAAAAGCTTTTATTTTTACGCACCCATATCTATCTATAAGTTGCACACTTCTTCCGGAATAGGGATCTCTAGCTACGACGTTTGTCGCAAAGATATCAGTGGCATAGTTGTATCTGTAATGTTTTTCGGTCAATATGAAATGAAAAGTAATGTTGAAAACAGAGAATTTATGATAGTGATACGTACCCGTCTTGTGCTTCTAATCTGAATGTGAGAGGATCTCCGACAGCGATAGTGGTAGTTGGTCGTCCTTGATACAGGATCAATAGTCGTACTCGCGAGCTTAAGGTATTCTCAGCTGGTAAGTACTCGATCGGAATCGGCGAACCCGATCTGCTAACAAATTGAAATATTTTTTTATTTTATTGGTTCAAAAACGTTTGAAATGCCTATCTTCTAAAAATGCTGCAATACTAAAAATGAATTCAATATATTAATAAGGTACATACCCTGATCCAATGTAACCAGACGTAACCACGGCTTCATCGGGTCCTCTAAAGAGACAGGTTAAATTAAACCTCTTATCTCTTCCAGTTTGGACGTAATCGGAGAATTGGACTACAACGATGTTAGTCATTGTATCGCCATACTGCAAAATTATCGTTCTATTAATAAATTGAGCATTTAATTAAAGCATGAACATCTTAATAACCGATATTATCTTACTCTCTGTGTTCCGCATTCAGGATATCCCTGAGCTCCACTGATTCTTAAAACGTTAACGGTCCCCCCATTACCACGGAAGAAGCATCGGTCGTAGTAGCCGTGAGTATAAATTCTACCGATAAAGCCTTCAGGCGTGCGTAAAGTAAACTCCATGCCGTCTTCGTTACAAACTTGGCTCACTGAAACGGTTAAAATTCGGAGCTGATATAATAATTACAACAACAGTAGCCTTTTTTCATATAGATAATATAAAAAGAATCGCACCATCAAGACACTCATCAACCCCTTGTCTGCCGTTATTTCTCTCATAGAAATCATAATCCGAGCCTGTGTCATAATAAATCGGATTGCCCACATCCATGTCTCTTGAGTCTCTGTCACTTAGTTCACAGTTGTCCCTTTCAGCCCCGTAGAGTGCGGCGTACGGTCTGAAGTTGAAAGACCGACATACAAAATCTCTAGCGTCAGCGCACTCTCGTTCGCACTGAGATAGCGACGAGGCGGTGGTGTATCTCCTGACGAAAGGCTTGCGAACTCGGGTTCCTTGACCAACCTGTCGGAAGTTCTCCTGTTCATCGCAGCGCGAAAGCAGAGGGGGTCGACCGATAATGGGACCGCCGCTAGTGCCGAAGGGCCGTGAATGATAGACACCACCTTCGCCGATGTAGCCACCTCCGACGATGCCACCCTCGTCGTAGCCACCGGGACCAAGAGAGTTTCCGGGCAGCGGGGCTATCGAGCCACCGTTATTTCCTGGGCCACCGATGCCTGGACGGGCTGGGCCGTATGGACTGCCGGTGTGAATCGGACGTTCACCGTAGTCTTTGCCAGTGTATCCCGGGTACCTAAAGTAGCATTAACAATGATCAATTGATAGAGTGAAATCATGTTTTTTTTAAATTTTACTTTGTAAATTAATAATAATTCACCTATCGCCATATGGATATCCATCTTTTTCAGGGTATCGATCGCTAGTGGGATACCTTTCTGGAAGACGGTTGCCATCTAATCCCCCAGGAGGATACCGATCAACTGGATCATCAGGGAGTGGATAACGATCCAACGGCGTAGCTGGAGGTGGTGGGGGATACCTGTCGTCGACTGCCGGGAATCCAGTGGTGCCCACAGGGAATCTCGAAGGTCCAGGATATCCAGACGGTCGATCGAGCGATGTTACCACTGGGTACCGGTGTATGACTCCCGGAAATCGGTTACCCGGGCCGGGTCTTACAGGCGGTGGTCGACTGGGATAACGGCCACCGATCGGGCGCATAGGAGGATACCTATCATCAGTTGTGGGATAACGATCGCCGATGGGGTAGCGGTCACCCATAGGGTAACGATCACCAGCTGGATATCGATCCATGGGGTAGCGATTCACGACGGGGTAGCGATCGCCTCCCGGGTAACGATCGTCTGGATATCGATCCATGGGGTAGCGGTCGGGACCTGGTGGCGGGTGGTAGGGACGACCGTTCGCGGGTGGGTAACGTTCGTCACCTGGTAGATAATGAAGTGGATATCGACTACCCGGGTATGGGTACTTGTCCGGGAATCGATCCACTTTGTTACCTCCTGGATAGTCTTCGGGGTATCCTGTTGGTGTGAAAAAATACATTAATGCATAAGTATCACTATTTTTCAACTATTTATTAAAAAAATGCCAATCAATTAATTCATACCGGGTCTTCCAAGGAATGGCCGTCCGTGTTTGGTATCTTGACCCAGCGGATCCGGCCTGTATCCAGATCCTCCATCGCCATCTAAATATTGATCTATGATAAAACGTTATCCAAATTCAATCCTGACTATTTACATAGCTCACTCGTACTACTTTCTAAATCCAATCAGACACTTACGCATGAGGTTCTCATAGTAGTCATAATCGGCATCATATATGATCCTGTGCCCGTCTTTTTGATTAAACCTGCTGAGCCTGCAGGTCCTGAAGTGCTCGGAGTAGACGGCGCTCCTGCACTGGAAGCTGGTCTGCCTGAGACACTCGTCGAGGCACTCGCTCAAACTGCGTCCGGTGATCTCCGAGTGGAACTCCCCGCTGAGCCGGGAATTCCGAAAGCGTTGAAACGCCGTGTCTGGTCGTCGGCCGTCCGAGAACAGGTGGGAGGAGACACTATTGTCCGGATATTCGGAGCCTCGTGCTATAGACGGATCTACGTTTCGTAAGCGAGCATTGTTACGCACGGCTCGGCTATGTACAACATGTCGTCATATATCTGTGCACCAGATGCACTGCTGACGAGCCGGCTTATTACGGTTTTTCTTTGCCGAGCGCGCGCATGCGATCGCGCTCGAAGCGAGAGAGATGTCCCCCTTTTTTCGCCGCAGTTTTATGAGTTATAGAACTGCACGAGAGATGCGACGGAGAGATACGATAGTGGGTGCATAAATATAGGCCGTCGAACGTGAAATTGTTCTGAGCGTAGCTTTTTTGTTCTGTTGCGAAAGCGCGAGGTGCTATCGCTGGAATGGGCACGAAATATCCAGGTCTGTGCAGAGAGTAAAAATAGCTTTTGTTATTTTCAGGTGTGAGAGAAAAATAATGAAATAGTACATGTGGTCAAGTGGTGAAAAAGTTGTAACATTAATTTGTTTTTCCTTATTGGTAAAAAGTGTGATACATTTTTTTGCAATTCTATTGCCTGCAGTGTTCTGCATTTTCGAAATTATCGCAGTGCGTTTACAGCCTCAAAGCACATCGTGACAGTACAAAATGGCTTGTGCATATATTATACAAGCGGGGAAACTTACGATTATCCAAGCAGACCAGGTCATAAAAGTGATAACTAGGACTGTTGCTGATCCCAATATCATCTCTCTGGGAAACCGAGTCTTCCTCCGAAATAACACACTGCCGAGTTTGTTCGTCAAACTCGACGCTGCGGCAGAAATACTTCTCTGCCCTCAAGCAAAGCGCCTGGCACTCGTCGAGGGTGAGATTCGTATAAATGTCCACTTCAAACGGACCGCGTAGGCGTTTATTTTCCTCCTTTATAAACACGGCCAGCCCATCGCAGCGATGTTCCGCTGAAAATACGAAAAATTTGTCACTCAACACTGCAAACGTACACGTTAATCTTCATAAATTTCAAATGAGAATATGAAAAAGTAATTACCATTTAAGCATGTGTTTTCTAGATACTCGGAGTTTGCATTATCCTCCAGTAGTTCCGGATGCGTCCTCCTTGTGAATCTACTGAGTGAGCAGCTTCTCAAGGATACGTCGTAAGTCGCCGATCGACAGACGAAACTGAATTCGTTGAGGCATCTGAAAGTTCGATCATGTAATTTTTACACCTTACACAACTCAAACAATTAGTAATATATGATATAATTTAAAAAAAAAACTCCGTGAATCTCACCTGTCCTCGCATTCCGTTCGATTAGTAGCGGTGACTTCCTTGACATCCGTGGCCGGTAGTTTCAGCTTTTTCCGCGAATGCCTCTCGAAAACGTAGCGGCGATTCGGGCATTCTCGCTCAATTCGACTCGCTGGAATCGTCAAACAAAAAGGAAAATCATCACAGCAGCACATCCAGAAAAGAATAACCGCGAGAATAATCCACGCGTTAATACAGAATCCCTTTGTCCGGCTAATCGTCGCGTTAATTACAAACCTCTTCAATACATAATCGAGGCAAAAAAATTACACACACACATTCCTAAAGTTCGTTCATAGAACGTCAGGCGCCGGTGCGTGACGATCGCGTGTGCCTTTTACCTGTTACCGCGGCTGTCACACTCCGTTCACGCCAATGAACACCCTCGAATCATTGTTAATGCCTTTGTTCGCGCTGTGCTATTCAAACGAGTACGTGTGCGTATGTGCGTGTGTACATATGCATACTCGTGGTTGAATTAAAAGAAAAAGAAGGGAGGACGTGCCGTCGTGAAAAATGTATGCGCGCGCGTATACGCGATTAATGTCGAGTTACCTCACACGGCTCATCGTAAAATCGTTCAGATTTACCTGTGGGTGTATTTTTGGGTATTGTAATTTGGAGCGCCGATGGCTTGCGAAAGAGAAGCCTGCGCGAAGGTCGAAACGGAGCCGGGCATTAAAATATCGTTACCGCAGTTCGTTTTGAAAGTGGTATCAATTCGGAAACAATGGATTTTTGCTGAGCGGTACGATTTGCCCGGTGAATATATAATTCCAGATGAACTTGAGACGATAAGTATGGGTGAGAGAAGACAATCACATATTGGACTGAACGCGCGCGTTATTTCTGCCTGCGCGCTTCCAACGTGTATAATAAAGCAAACCTTGATTAAGTGCTTAACTATGCGTGCGTATGGAAAAATTAACTACCGTGAATTTACTAATTCATGAAATGCACACCTTGGCTCATTTCATTGAAACGCGATGAGAGTTTATTTATAAACTTGATAATGGCAAAGTAGAAAGAGCGCGTTTTGGTCAGCCGCGTAATGCAGCCAATTTATAAGAAAAACAGATTATACAGATTAAATGTTCGTTACACAAAAAAAATGTACTTGTGCGACATACTATAGCTGCACGCGTAGCGGTGAAAGTGTTGTAACTTACACGTCAGGCATACTTCCGTGAAGTGCACACTATTGGGGACCATCATGAGGTTCCCCATGCCTTCCGGCTGCGCTTGCTCGGCACTCAAATAGCAGGTGCTCTCCTCATACTCGGCCGCACCGCTAAAGGAAGCTATCCTCGTGCCCGGCTGGAAGTCGAAGCTCGAGCAAGCTCGCACCAAATTGTTGGTGGCCGTCCGATCCCTTAGGCATAGTTCCTGACATTTTTCTAATACTCGGAATGGCGGTGCTGAATCCCTTACCTATACGATCAAGAAATATCGATCGTTCATTGTTAGTTAAATATCTTTCTTATATTATTGATTGGTTTTAAGTGTACATTTCTTAAGACTCACCACTTCGTCGTCGAAGCCTTGCAATTGCTGGTCTGGTAACCTCTCGTAGACGACTCTGCCCACGCCACCATTACAGGTAGTTTGGGCTGCAAGCAATTTATCGGTGTATTATTATTTTTTATTTTTACGTTCTATTTATCTGATTTTGTTTACAAAGTAATTCTAAGGTACTCACCGTTGACGAGCATCTTCAACACCGTGAGAACAGTAATAGCTTGAACCATGCTGAACATACTATGAATCCTTTTCATTTTGAATTCTGATAACTGGTAGTATCAAGTAGTCATGTCACTCGAAGTGGGACTGCAACAAAAACCATTTTATGTAAACACACGTGTACTGTCTAATTTTCATTTACGCGCGTTTGACCTAATTAAACAGCAGTTCAGATTTGATTTTTCGAAATACCATCATGCGACGAACAAAAGCTTACCACGACACAAGGAACTTTAGAAAAATGAACAAAAAAATTCGCTTCATCTTGACTGCAATCAATGCTTCTCGATATCAAACACGAATAAACGGTTTTGCCCTCGTGGTGGAAAAAAATGAATTTTCAACAGCGATTTTTACGCGGAGTTAGTATGGAAAACTGCACGGCAGACGCTCTCGACGCGCGCTTATGACAACGTTCACCGAACCGATTTCAAAGCGGACTGCGAATGAATTGAAGGGAGTTTGGTGAACGAGCCGCCGGAGTCAAAATGCGTGACAGCTATTCGATGTCCCCATCTGATGTCACGGATTAATAAAAAGAAAAAAAAATGGTGCGATGCTTCCGCACCTCAAATAATGAACCTACACATTTTGCGATGACTCTCGTTTTCTCTTTTTCCCGTATATTGGCTGCTGATCGATTATTTGCGGGTAAGAGGCTCTTTCTTTATCATGTCCGAAAATTGATTTCCTGTATGTGGGCATTTGGTATAAATCCTACGATCAATTTTCCTTTTATTCTGTCTGTTACTGGTTTAACGTTTCGGTACTAAATGTCCCTTTTCAATATTAAATTAACACACTTTGTTATTTTGTAAGAAATATTAAATGGTAATTTTCAACATATATAAGATATCCGACTTTTTATTCAATATTCTAATTTGATTCAAGCATTTTAACAAACAACCGTTATACATTATTCTTATTCTGCTATAAATTTGGCAATAGTTTATCATTAACATGATAATGAAATGGGAGAATTATTTGTCAATATTTAATTACTGATAATATTTAAATTTTTCAAATAATGATTATTATCACAAAAACTGCCATTTTCATAAAATTGCATAGGCATAACCTTAATTAACTCTAAAAATTATTAGCAAAATTATTATCAAAATATTGTTTTTAAGTAGAAAAGATCGCTAGTTTATATATACTTTTAGCAGGGATACTCTCTGAATCTAGTTCTGGGCAGATTTTCTGATCAAAATTATTTAAAATGAGATATTGCTGGAAATTCTGCTCAGAACCTGCTCAATTTTCTACCAGAGTATAGAATATGGTAATTAAACTTTACCTCGAGTAAATATATAATACCATCATATAGAGTACATATGAAACTCCCATGAAAACTGTATTCAACGCAATGAAACGAGACGCAGCTTCGCGAAATGCACTCTCTTTACCCTCGCTTTACTCTACTCTCTCTCTCTCTCTCTCTCTCTCTCTCTCTCTCTCTCTCTCTCTCTCTCTCTCTCCCTCTCCTGTGTATCTGTCTCCACACATGTATAGCCTCCCTCTCTCAGCAGTATATACAGCTAGTGTTCGAGCATTCGCGATAACTGCGAAGATAATAGATCCCTAATAATGCGCTCGCCGCTGGGAAGTTGGAACTACGCTCTGTTGCCTTTACGGGCGCGCGAACATGTGTGCGTGCGATGCTATACATATATATGTATACGGCTACTGTCCACTTTGGAACTTCCAGCATAGCTCGCGGCTTATTCAGCGCGATTCGACATGCGGCTCGCCGTATACTCGTGTGTGTGTGTGTGTGCAGTAGGACGGGATAGGCATACATACACATAGAGTGAGCGTGTGGAAACGGTTCAGGGTGAGCGCTTGTTAGGAATCCCGAGCGAGCTTTTCATGCCCAGAGACTACTACTCTCTGGTACTGCACAATAGACTGACTCGGCTGACCGGTGGACTATATATGTGTGTGTGTGTGTGTGTGTCCGCGCAATGATGAAAAATCAGGAGTCGTCCTCTCAGATGCGCGCTTTGTATACATCTAGTCGAGCCGGCCGCACAGTCGGATCGTCATTGGGAGCAAGGATTCGCCGATGGATTTTGAAGATAGACCGATTATACCGGGCTGTTGCGAAAGTTGAGCGAGCGCGAGCTGATGATGGACGGCTTTTTTAATGTATGTATGCATGCATACGTATATATAATGAGCAGCACAAAGGGACGAGTCGCTGATGAGTGAGCTAAATACGCGCGTATATACATATACATTTAGGTATTGCGTTATTGGACTAGCCTTTGTTCGGATGATTTTCAACGTTTTTTGCGAGAATCTTTACGCGATTTACGGATCATGCTAAGTATACCTTTCGTCATGATTGCGAACAGAAGGATTTTTAGAGCAAGGTAGTTGAAATACTTATGCCATTTCCGAATAATTGTGTAAGAAAAAAATTCTACAAGATAAGTAGAGTTGTATTATTTCTCAATAGTCACAAAAGCTCGATTCTTTTTTGAGAATTAATTTGTATGAAATGTGCTTTAGCCAGCCAACCGTGAATTAGTGCTTTAATTTGAAAATTGGACGGATCAAATGTTTGAAAATTTCATCGATTCGTTATTTTTAAATCAAGTGGTTAATTAAGAGGCGGTTGTTTAGCATCTGATGTACAAAGAATACCATATCTAGCTATAGCTAGAATATAATTAAAGCTTTTAGGTGCGTAGATGCATGGCATTTCAGAATAAAAAAACTTAATCGAGCGTAACTTGAAACTTTTATTATAGAGCTACAGAGATATATATCTGTTTGATAGGAGCCGAAATGAAATGCAGAGCATGCACTACTTAACATTGGCCATTATATACAAAAGCTCTACGATACTACATGCGTTCCCGCACGAGAATGTATATGCTAATTTAAAACAGAGTTGAACTTCAAATTTCGAAGCCTAATGTCTTTTGTCCTCGAAACACCCGTAATATATGTATATGATACACACGAATGAAACGTGTTTTTGTGCACGGTTTTGATGAATCCTTCAATAATTAAAAGTAAAATCGGAATTCCAAGAATCCAGCAGCCAAGTTTCGAATAATCAAAAAGTATATCGAAAAGCATTTTTTTTAAATTTTTCTCACTTATCGAACTCCTGCCCGATCGCAGTTGACGACGAAAGCTCGGCGAGGCGTCCCACGCACCAGGAGAGTCTCTCATGAATCCGGCGATGATCCGACAATGGAAAGGGCAGAATGCACAGAGAAGAGCAAGAACCGAACTTTCCTTATAAATATATATATATATCGTTGTGGTACAACAGAGAGACGGCTGTGGAGTCCGCGCGCACTTGCGAGGTGTGAAAAAGGGCCGGAGCGGCGCGACTGGCACCCGTAATCAGACTGAGCTCCGAAATCGCGACTCGAAAATAACAGGCTGTACATTATAGTCGCGCGAGCTTGCGGGGGGTAACCTCCGCCTCCTTTTCCTCTCTTACATTTGTGTACAAATATATACGCGCGCGCGTATAGGCGGCTATAACGTTGTACATAGGTGGGGCGTGTGTGTGATGCATCGGCTCTCTGGCCTTGCGAGCATAGCCGGAAGTTGCTCGCATTGTCCTCGGTTTCCGCGCTGTACTCGCGCACATCCGGGAAAGCCGGGGGTTCTGTGTCTCTCTCTCTCTCTCTCTCTCTCACTCTCTACCCACTGATGCTATACGCTAGTGTATTAGGCGCTGTATAGACTCTCGATGATGATGTTGGTGTGTATATGTGCGCGTCGCTGCGGAACCACGGATTAGAGATTCCACATACATGTATGATATATGTACCCACTGCCGTGGGTCAAGGAGGACACTATAATGTAATCGATTCGACGGGTGACGGAGGAGAGGGATTTTTTTTGTTTTCGGGGATGTGCCGTTATCTAGGTATGGACGAGAGGCGCCGGTATTATACACATGCGCTCCGCACACGTGGGAAGACCGCGATTGCGTATAGGAAGAGTGGCGTGCAATCATGCGTGTACTACCGGTGCTACATGCTGGTGCCGATTGATTTTACCGCAGCTGGGAATTGTTTATCGATGGGCTATAGAGGCATAACGGATACTGCTTTCTTTTGCGGCCGAACTAGACGCTCAGAATATCAGGATCGAATTGTCTTCGATATTTGCGTTACAAAAAAAAAAAAAAAAGAACGATGCTCCATGAACAAAAAATCGAAAATAGGGACCGCTCGCGTGAAATTAAGGATAAGCTTGCGCTGCGTCATGCAGTATTTACAAGCACCCGATGAAATACAATGTATCCTGCGTTACCACATTGCGCTAATTAATTATGCATTCCAAGGTTCCTGCTTTATATATTTGTATGCGTTACTGTCCACCGTGTACGTTGTACTTTTAAATAATGCAATGACTGACATACGAGCATTAATTTCAATCTACGAGGGAATCTGTAGTGCAGCTCACGAAAGTTATTCATTTGCGTATTGTCATAATTATTGCAATGGGAAAATTAACGCTGGACCGATTCTTTGGGAAATAAATAAAATATATGTGCAACGTCGCACAAATCCAGTTTTATTGTAAATTTCGCGCCGTCGAATCTGAGTCGAGATGGATTGCATCATTACGGCGATGAGCCATGATTTTCCGAGTTTTCTTTTATTTATGCGGTTCTTTAACATTCCCTTCTGTTGCATAAATATTACTCTAAAATGATTCTTCTATTTTTTAAGTACTCTGTCCAGTAATCTATCTAAAAACACAAACCAATTATCATACATCTCTTTTTCTTCCTCTGGTTTTTTATGCAGAGTTTCCGTATTTGTCAATTCACATTTTCGCTCTATAGGTATAAATACTACAGTATCCGGACACAATCTCACGTAATATTGGCGGGAAGAAAAAACGTTTGGATCGGCGCTATACTTATTTTGCCAGTTAAAGGATACAAAAGGTGTCAACACGCTCGCCGTGTTTGTTTACTCTCATCGTTGCAAGTACTAACCTGTCTCACTGCACCTGACGTTTCATCCGAAAGCAGCATCTATAACGCTATCCTCATCCTCGCCGTCTTTTCCCATTGTCCTCGATCCAAGCATCGGAAATCCACGCATCGTTGATAACTTCTTCCGAAATGCACTCCCTCGGCGAGCGAAGCCCAATTCCAAGCAAAATGTAAGTATTTGTATATTTTTCCAGCCTTCCCCGTCGACTGGCGCCATCTGTCGTCTCTTCGTGGAAGCAGCGTTCACATCGCGTTTTCTCGCGGGACGCGGCTTCCCCTGGAACCACGCTTCCGATTCGCTCAAGCAACGTATATAGGTATACCTATATGTATAATTCCACGCAACGCTGGACGAGTACACGCACGTCATACACAGAGCGACTGCAACGCCCTCCGGTTGTCAATGTGTCCGCGGCCAGCGCGACCTGGAGGAGTAGGCTGTTCCGCGCGACGAGTCAACCGAACGATTCCCGGATCATCGTCGACATCGGCTCCAAGCTGCTTGTGCACGAAAGTGAGAGAGAGAGAGAGAGAGAGAGAGAGAGAGAGAGTTGCGTACCCCTGGAGAAGAGCTCGCGGGGAGTCAACGGCGTCTTCGAGATAAGCCGAGCCGTCAGCTTCTCGGATGTGGCTGCCCGATTGATTTCGAGTAATTGTTTATTGATTTTTACGACACGTACGGGAGAGACCAGTCCTCGTTGCTTATTTGTAAACAAGTACACGCACTCGGGAATGGCAATTAGACTGCGCTGTTTTGACAGATAGCTACGTTTACGGTATGGGGGGTCTGAGCGAGTTTTCACTCCCTCAGACGTTTTGTTGTGAAAGATGTGCACCTGCAGCTTGACGGTTGCACATCCCCAGTGCGCGTGTACCTGCATGAAGGACGGGCCATTACTTGCGTGTGCTGTCGTTGCCTTGAACGAATTGCTCACTGAGCTTCATAGAATTTGCTTTTTTTTTACAGGATTGCCTGCGAAGAGAGGTTTCTGAGGAATCTCTTTGATTAGGGTTTCAGAGGAACGGAGCCAAAATGACGTTGAATACAGGTGAGTGTGACTTTTGTTACGCTGAGTCGATTGACTGGTGCTCCAGTAGCTATGGTATTTGCATTAAAAATGTCCATTTTTGTTTTATAAACAAGAGCTATATATATAGTCAAATCTTTTATCGTCTGATTTCACGCCAGCATCTTTTGACTTTATTGAAATTAATTAATTATATTCGTTTCCAGATATTTCGACGGCTTTGCACTTGCTAGAGCATGTGCACAAGCGAGTGGAGGATTGCGACGATCCAAAGTTGCAGCTACATACAAGTCAGGATCTGCAATCGCTTATTTCACTCTTAGAGGATCCAGTATTCCGTAGCATTGTGACTATTCAAGATTCATTAGCAGAACTGAATAGTCAGCTAGGACAACATCCTTCTATATTACCTGGTGATTTTGACATTAGCCTTGGCGGGCAGCTTGAACTTTCAGTTCCTAATACACCCGTTCAGCCTGTTGGACAAGCAATGTATCAAAATCTCTATCAAGACTCGAGTGAAGTAGATGATCAGAGAGTTCCAGTAGCACCGTTATTACACAGCAGTAGTGAAGATACCAGTGCACAGGTAGTTATGTAACATTCAATTTCATGCTCAGGTGACTTCCTTATCTAGCTCCGAACCACTAATATAAACGACTGAATACTATCTATTGTTTGTCTACTTGATCATAAATTAGACAGTTACGAATAATTCTATAATTTAAATTTTCGACTTTAATTTTGTTATCTAAGATGTTGTTCTCAATTTAGGTCACAAGTCCTAGTTTAACGTCAGAAGTCATTGGAATGCCACCTATTATGACCCCAACCTATGCAAAAGAATTTCAAAAGGTTATCGAAACTGCTGCGAAAGGTCGACAAATTTTTACAGTCCAGGTAACTATTCAGTGGATTATTTATATTATTTTCTGGTTAACAATATATTATTTTTGTTTTTTAATGTCTCGTTTTATTATAGCTATTCAAATCAGAAGGAACGAGTCTTGGGTTCAGTGTAGTTGGACTACGAAGTAAAGATAGAGGTGAATTAGGAATATTTTTGCAAGAGATTCAGCCGAATGGAATTGCTGGGAGGTAAGAGAAATTGGATTTAATACTTCCATAACCGAGTAAAGCTGCATATCATATTTATTATGCATCTTCAAATTGATTTCAAATTAGTCTTGATAGCACAGTTACAACTCTTTCAAACTCTTTAAAACCTTATAGAAAAGTTAAAAATACAGAAAATTAAGTTTATCATGTTATTCATTTTTGTTTTTACTAAAGCATTAGTTTTAATTTTGTAACATTATGTAACATTATAATGTAGTATACTGTATTTTTATCGAACTACAAAAGAGTTATACCAATTTTATATTAATTTTGAGTCCTCCATTTCGCGCTTTCAAATCCAAGAACTCTAAATAGTTTGAGTTATTAAACTTTTAAATAAACTGCACAAAATAATTAGGAGTTTCTCCTGAAATTAAAGGAATCAATACATTAAGGCCTATGCAGGTCAAACATGGTATATTGGGATATTAGGTCGTACATTACTGAGGAAAAGTTGTTTCCTTGTACTGCTGCATGACTCACAGGGAGATGTGCCCACATTTCATATTATGTTAGACTAGCAGAAAATAATGAAGTACTGTAATTTAAAAAGATTTTTAAGAAAGATAATGCTTGTACATTGCCAGCCCTTAAACTTTTAATTACAATACCATATGTAGAGCTGTTTATAGAATCTTATACGTATGTGGCAATATAAATTGTTCGCAATACCTGTCCGCTGGAAGCCTAAAAGAACATACTTAAAATAAATAAGGCGACATCGATAAGACAGACGACACATGCTCTCTGCGTGCACACTGAATCTCCCAAGGGTCACGATACCTCCGCACGACGTACCTAAGGTAAATTATTTATCCGAGCGTCCGAGTGAAGAGGACGAGTCTTTGCGGCGCGCTATGGAAGAAAAAGAAGAGACTCCCTCGTCGTTGCCGGCCGATATAAAAGAGCTCGTCGTAAAATATTTCGCCTGTACCTTGCTCCATCAACATTTCCCTTATCCCGCGTATGCGCGCATATTATATACTCGGCCACACAATAAAAATCCGAGCTTGCAAGCTAGCGTCGTGCGGCTGTGAATTATCGATTTCTCCGCGCGCGCTCTCCCGCTTCTCGTGTGTTCTATACGTATACTTAGGTATAATAGATGTCTTCGCCAAAAGAGAGAAAGACGGCGTTGCCGCTGCTACTGCTTCCTGTGCGTCTCTTCTGTCTTGGCGTCGCGCCTCCTTATTTTCCTGTCTCTGCGTGAAGCGCGAACTCTCCGCTTTTTAGGCGTCACTCTCGTATACACTATATGCGTGGGTGTGTGCGTGATACAGGGCGACTCTATTTCTGGAACAAAATACTTTTTCCTGTCTTTTTTAAGTGCGATAAATCGCTCTTCCTCGAGTTTGGAGACGGCAAATTTATGGACTTTACTTTAAAAGCCGCTACGAAATCTGGAAAAGCCTTTGGACAGATCTGGAATTGATTTTGCTTTTTGACTTTTGAGATAACTAAATGTTGTTTTTAAATTATTTTCGAGTGAATTGTATTTTACATATAGGCACAGAACGATTATTCTACAAGCAAGCTTTCTTTTAATAAATGTGACAATGCGTTTGAGCAAACATTCGTCAGCTTAATAGTACGGGGGCGTTAAATTACTCAGACGTTAAGGGGGAATTTTCTTAGCCGAGACTGCTGCGCCCTTTTTTCAACGAACTAAATCGTGCACAAAGCTTATTCTTATTATAAATTCATGTTAAAAGACACATTAATTACAATGAATCCTTCATATTTTTTACATTCTTGTTTCACTCCTCATGCGAGTATACTCCTTTGTTTAGCAGCACGTAAACAGTGAAGATTTTAAGGCAAATCTTTTATAAATATATATTTATCATAGTTAATTCTAATTTGTCCTCACAATAGCGGAGCCACTCCCTTATACCGTGACTGTCACATTTTTCTCTGTTAAATACATTTTCTTTCAGCGTAACGTGTAATTACTTACACAAAATCTCGTTTAAACTTCAGATCACAACAATGATGAATGGTTGTAGAACATGAATTTATTTTCACTGTAGTCGCGTTTTTAACACAAATCAATTTCATAAGATGACTTTTACTGCGCGTGAGAATGTTTCAGAAAATGTATACACAGAATAAAAAGTCTTAGCTGAGAAAACCCTTGTCCGGAATTAAATTAGCTCTGGCAAACTTTTATTTAACGTCGCGGGAGAGTAGTACGCATAAGTACAAGAAAGTACTGTTTTCCCCTGAGTTACATTTATGGCTGTTTGTAGAAAATGTTATTCTTTAAAACTAACAGTGTAAATAAATCACGCGAGTGAAAATGCCGTTGTGCGAGCGGAAAATTCCTCTTGTTGCCGAAATGAACAGACATTGCTGGTTTTCAGTTGCGGCAACATGAAACTCTAGTTGAATAAAAGCTATCGAATATGGCATAATGTGGGTATTGGAACCTTTGATTCAATAACAATTTTACCGCACTACATTGCACATAGTCGACGGAGAACTAAATGCGGACAACTGTTCATAAATACCGACTGTGAATATGCGTCGATGCGAAAATTGTTATCGCGAAATGATAACGAATTCGATTAATTTAAAGGACACCTCTCGTTTCGCAACTCTTTCATCTGTAACGTATCGATCGTTGCTTGGGTTTAGAAAAACGACAAAATCCTAGAGGGTGGAATTTCGGGGGTCGCTCAAGGTGTACATAGCCTAGCATTTCAAACGCATTCCTATCTCCGTACTATGTCTTTGACCCACAATATTGTCCCTTTAGAGTTTTTCTGCTGCTGGAGGAAGAAATGCGCGAAAAAAGTGCGCACTTTATTCGAGGCATTTAACGAATGCAGCATTTTTAGGATTCAAAGTAGACTGAAACGTTTCTTGGCTACTTTTTTAAATTATAATATAATCCGGCTATTAACAAAAAGCTTATAAAAATTGAAATATGCTTTGCGAGAGTATGATATAATTTACTCGACGTCCCTGAACATTATTATGTAGTAGTAAATTACAGTTCTAAATCGATTTATGATTCACGCTATACACTTCATTATGAAAGAGTTAAAGCGGCTTATATTAGATCGAAACGAAGTTAAGTTTCCTAACTAAGTGCCCAGCGTAATAAGTAACTTTCTTTTTTAGCTTCGAGCGCCCCGCTTGGCAATAACTCAAAACTTTCTCCGACGATTTCAGAGTATAACTTGCTTTTGTCGCAGCCAGCAGTCGCTTAATCCTGCAAATAGAAAACTATTTATTCGACAACGATTTTCGCACCTCGAAAGAAAGCAATCCGCTCAAAATGATCTGCGTCGATGAAAAAGAAAAACTCGATAAGAGCAATATCCACGTCGCTCACCAAAACCGTCAAAAAATTTTTTGCAGCCTTAAAACGAGCGCACGAGAAACAAGAAAAAGGAGACGAGAGAAAAGCGACAAAAAAGTACCTCTGGAGATAGGGCTTACCTTCTAATTTATCCGGACCGTATAGAAACGCAGAAACAAAAAAGCTGCCGGGTGAAAAAAAGACGATGTCGCCGTCGTCGTTATGGTCTTCGTGCGGTCGTCAACGACGACGACAAGAAGGAGAAGGAGGAGGAGGAGGAAAGGCCAACGCAGTGTAGTCAGAGCGAGAGAAAGGGAGACGAAGACTGCTCCCACCCACGCTCGCTCAGCACATCATATATAAGGGTCGAGAAGAAAGGGAAAGCGGCAAGAGAGCACTGCGCCACCGCGTAGATGATTGACCGCGATGAAAGAAGGGTTGTACAACGAGTAGCAAGAGCGAGGGAGAAAAGACTGCTGTAGACTGCGGTGCGCGAGAACGGACAAGAGAGGGAAAATAGAGAGGACGAGAGCCCCGGGAGGGGAAAGAGAGCGAGGAAGCAGGAAGTAAAGTCGTCGCGCCGAAGGGCTATGTACACGACGGCACATAGAATGACGCTTATGTTCGCGCGCGCCGCCCGGATGTATAATGCGCTCGGGCTAGGATTCTAGGGATTATCTATAGATTGCTGCGTATTAGCGGGTGGATGAAATCTATCTTATCTGCGGGCTTTTTTATATTATTATTATTTTCTTCCCTGCGCGGCTGTGTATTAGTCGGCGGGGAAGCCATTGGAGCAATTGGCTCGCGCCATTCAGGGCGCGAGCTTTCTCTTGCGGGAAATATTGGTAATGCTCACGCGAGTGATAGTCGTCGAGGTGAAAAGCAGAGCACCGCGCGATATACGGAAATTCTTAAAATTTCTGACCGTTCGGCTTGAAATTTCGAAAAGAGATCTCGGGCGCGGTGGCGTGGAAAACTATTTCGGTGAAATTTCTCGGAGAATTTTCCGGGTACGAAGAAAAATTTAATAATTGCATGAATTTTCATCGTTGGAGATACCATTATACGTAGATTACTTGCCTTTTTCTTTGTTTTCCCATGTAATCACTATAATTTTTCGTTATAATCTCTGTTACGGGTATGCTGGCATTCATTTCGTCTCCTATTTAAAAAAAAATCATCTATAGTTGCGGGACAAAGTGAAACTTATTTTTTACATACACGGAATCTCTCTGGCTTGAAAAGTTAAGTACTCGTTACTTTGCAGCGAGTGTACTTTTCTCGAACGCATTTTTCACTTCAAAGAGCTCTAGAAAATACTGATATACTGACATTTACAAAGGTACTCGCGAAAAATTATTTATACGGTTTGATTCATTGAGATCGCGTGAGCATTGAAGCTCGATAAGAAGAAAGGGGGGAACGCTGAAGCGCAATTAGTGATCCGAAATAAAACGTTTGAGAATGCAATTAAAAAAATTGTTTACCCCCGACTATATAGTCGGTCCAACGGCTAATTGTAAAAACAAAGGGCTCTCTGCTGGTGAAATTAGAGAAAGAAAACTAATTACGAAATGGAATTGCTCTCGAGATTAAAAAGTTATTTTCTGACCGATTATAAAATTTTCTCTAATTAATTTAAATGTTTCGGCGAACTTGTCCCTTTGTCAAATAGACTCGTATAATCTCGCCGGCGTGTATAATTATACTCCGCTATGACGCGTTGTAAATTTATATCGTCTGTTGAAATCGTATAGGTCGGCGCGTCAAACACCCTTTGTATACGCGTCATGCCGGTTTTCCACACTTGTCAATATGTCTGACTTTAACAAGGTTTTAAGTATAAACTCGTGTATAAACTCTCATGTGATAAATCACATACTTTTCGACGCAAATTATCCCGAGAACATGAACGTACTATCCTATACAATGGCTTTCGGAAAGCACGCGACTCTTGACACATCCCCTTCGCGCGTTTACAAAAACAAGACCTCCAGCCGAACGACGTCTGCGATCGAAGTCCGGAATTTCAATTCACTATAGCGCGCAGTTAAAGCCCCTTGGCGTCCCAAAAACTCCGAGATAGCTCTCTCTCTCTCTCTCTCCCTCTCTCTCTCTCTCTCTCTCTCTCTCAGCATCTTATATCCTATACCCATCCCTCGCGAGTCAAAGATAAGCCAATTTATAGTATTCCTCACACGTAGGGCGCTCCACTCGGGCATCGCAGGCTCGCACATACACACACAGAGAGAAAAAAAGGGAGGGAGAGAGAGGGAGAATATTTCGTGTATACATGTGTACACGTCGACGGCCTCCGGAGCTGCGCGCATGTCCGTGCTGGTGGCAACCACCCAAGTATATATCCCGCGCGGCGCTACTGCACACACGAATCGAGACGCGCGCTCGCAGTAGTTACCGACGAGTAGCCGCCGACGAAGGAGCTGCTCGCGGCCGCGCAGCAGCTGTCCTCTCTGCGCCGCCACTCTCTCGTGCTTTCTTTCTCTCTATCTCTCTTCCCCTCACTCACTCACTCTCTCTCTCTCTCTCTCTATTCCTTTTTTTCTCCCCTCACTCCCATCTGTACACCCCCTCCGTCGTCTGCTTCGTCCTGCTTTTCTCTTTCTTCGAAAATCTCCTCGGCTCCTCCTGCGCTGCTGCTACGGGAAGAACAGCCGCAGCGACGTACGTGTGCAGTGCCGCGGAGCGATGCTCTGAATAAAAGAGAGCCGGAGGAGTCGCCGACGGGAGGAGTTGCGCCCGACGCTTTTGTCTCGAAACTCGGCAGCACAGCGCGAAGAGCGAGCCGAATGCGTGAGAGTCGGTTTTGGTTTTCGCGGGGACGGCGGTTACGCGGCCTCGTCTCGACGACCGATGAGAATAATACAACAGCAGTAGCTCGGCGACGTCGCGCCGACAGCATTAGCCGTTCGATCATTGTGCCATTGATTTCCCGGGAAGAAACATCGAGGACGACCAGCAGCAGCCACGTACGTGTAACTCAGCTGCAGCTGGCGGAGTTGACCGAACCGGAGGAATAAGGATGATCCGCCGGGTAATATAATGCTGTTATTTTACACCTGATTTTTTTGTTCGACGCTCTTCACTCTCGCGGCGACGCTCGCGAATGTCGAGGTTATGACTGCAGCACACACGAGCGGTTTATTTTTAATTTTCTTCGACTTATACACCGCCGGCGCAGTCGTTGTCGGACTTTTTGCATTCTATAAGCGCGCCCGAGGGCGGCCGATCGATTTTTACGAGATGCCGCCGTGTGTTTTGCCCCGCTTTATGCGGTTGTTCTTGCGCGCGCGCGCCCCCGTTGCATTATACGGGGTTGGAGAGCCTCTTTCCTTTCTTTTCGCGCGCGCGGCGGCTTGTTCGAGGAGGCCGGATTTTCGCGTCGCCGCTATATATATGTATATGCTGATGCAGCCCTTGCTCTCGCTTACCTCCATGTATAACGACTTGTGCGAGCACGTTTTTAGATTGGGAGGAGAAGGGGAGAGAGAGAGAGAGAGAGAGAGTAGATGATTAATTTTTGTATACACGTCAGCGTCGGATTATATGTATTGTTCTTTTTTTTTGTAAACAAAAATTTTTACCCTCTGCAGCTCGGTGAAATAAATGTAAGCTTTTCGCTTTTATTATACTGCGCGCGGTGATAAACGTATCGTAGGAGAGCATTTTCGACGTTTGATTACTCGGCGGGCTTGAAAAATGCATGCACTCGCGTCCGTCTTCGTTTACGTATATATGTATATGTGTATAATCAATTAGCGCGACTCTCTATCTCTCGTTCAAGGCTGCAATAAATTATTGACGATTGGTTATTCTTAGTCTCTTTCGGTGGAACGATCCATGCTGAGAAATTAATACCCAACTCCGGCGGACAAATTATATATATATATATGTACACACACACATATATATACGCACTCCCTGATTAAAGCGCATGAGATTGAGCAAGAGTAGTCCCTCTAATTAAATTTCCGGCGAACGGTAAGCGGATTGAACTAAAGAAACATCCTGTGTCTTTCTCTTTCCATCTTTTCCGACAAATCTAGCGTAAAATTCTGCATATTCACGTGCACTGTGTGGTATAGACTGTTCCAGATTTAGTCTGAAAAAGGCGAGCAAAACGACCAGCTCGGGCGTGTAACGTAATGCGCGGACGTGCCTAGAATTTTAGCGCCGAAAAAAGAAAAAAGCTCTATAGTCTCGAGCTAGTAGCGCTCACGTACGATGCATATAATTAAAGCTGCTAATTTGGCTCGTCTGGCCTCGTGGATATATATATATATATATATATATATACACACACATACACACACAACCACACGTACACACACACACACACATATATATATACACGTAACATGCCATCGCAACGGTGAAAAATATAGCAAAAAAGCCCGAGAGCAGGGATGCAGTTCTATATAAGCAACGGTCATAAAATATTTGATTGGATGGCGAGTATACGCTACTTTTAGCTGGGTAACGAAAATTAATCTGGGCTGCAGCTCGTTATACATAATAACTATAGTTCTCGTTCAACTATAGAAAAAAAGAAATAATAGAAGAAACAAATTTATATCCTCCTGCGTGATGAATGAAATTTGCCGGCACCCGCGGATAAAAAGGAAAACTTGCCGGCTCGGAATTATCATTTCAAGAAAAAATTCAGTGGATCGTTGAAACATCTAGTTCTGCAAGTAATAATTACCGGTAGCGCGACTATAGAGCCACGCAACTATGTTTTATGTGTATGCATATACCATAAACCTGGAAAAGGAAAAATATTTCATTCTTTTGCGAACGTCGGCGCGCACATAGGGCTTCCGCGCGAATTTCGTCGACGTGTCCGCGATACAGGAAAGCGTTATAGAGCTGCTGCTGCTACTGCCTACTGCAGAATTGAAAAGGTTTTCGCGCGAGCGCGCCGCACGTTCAAAGGAACTAATTAGCCTGTTACGAGGATCTATGTATATATATATCTCTCTCGCTGTCTTCTCGGCCTTCGCCGTTGTCTCGTGCCGTGCGTCCGGGCTGATTTTCAATTCAATGCTCGTGCGGCTGGATATTTCATTCATGAGCGTCCATCGCGCGCATTTCTCCAGCCGGTATACACGCCACATTATGCAGATTGCGAGTAATTAAAGGGCTCGACTGTAGCGGCAGTTTGTGCTTCGCGCCTGTCCGCGTTTCCATCCGTCCCTCGATTACGCACATTATATCGCGTCTTATTGCCTTGTCTGCCGCGAGATGCGTCGTTGTCGATATACATAAGTAATGACGGATGTCGCTAATAATATCTTGGTCTAGCAAGTTGTATTTCTGATGGACACGTCGAAAGAAACTTGTTTTTCGCTTCTGCGGCTATAGGCGAGTTGGTTGATGTATTATCATCCAAGCCCGCGCACATACCGTCTCTTTTAATTCTTTTGTCTCATGACAACGACAATTTTTTTCTGTGTTTGTTCTCTCTCGATTTTTTTCTGTGTTTGTGCTATGATGTTCAAGACGTGATCTCCTTTCGGCCAAAGTGATTATTTGCGAGCCTGGAAAAGCCGTAATGTATAAAAGTTTCCCAAAGCCGTTCTGCTTGCCCCCCCCCTCTGTGAAAACTTTTTTAATTATAAATCCCCTCTTTCAATACTCACGTCTATACATGCTACCCCTATACACAACTTTAACGAAAACTAAGAAAGATCAAAAGCTGAGACTCGTATATATGTATACCTGCTATCACGGAGTCGAAACATTCTATTCACCATAATCGACACGTCTCGCACGCAATATCGGATAAACTTTCCGCCTCTTCGAGAATCACGATAAACTCTACTCGCACGCCGCGGAATTTTTACGACGCAAAGAGTAGCAAAAGGACGAAGAAGAAAAAGGAGGAAGAAGAGGAGGCGGAGACTGAAGGAGGCTTACATTGTATATATGGCGTGAGAAGAAAAGCGCAGCTCGTTCGATAAATTCGCAGACGCGGTAAAGGCATGAGATTTGAATTTTTCAAGACAGTAGCGCAGGCGCGCTTGCTCACTCGCCCGTAAATTAGGTCGCCTCTCTGCTCTCTCGCGCTTACTTGCGTTCGACTGATTCTTATAAACTCCCTCCTTCTACTATTATCTCCGCGTGTATATGTGTTTCCGCGATAGCTATATATTTCTTCGAGACACTACGCAGTCGGGGGGGGAAATGGAAACTTGCGCCCCCTCCCACTCTGTATTCTACCGCCGGGAGCCGAGTTATTAGCGATTCGAAAAATAGGAATAGGGGACAGTGTTGCCGGACGGGAAAAAATATGCTGCGTCGGAGTGTCTTAAGCCCTTCATTATGCATGTCTTATTAGACCGTTTGTGGGTGGAATTGGATCACCGTCGCGGTCCACTGTGTGTAAATAATGCAGGATATCCCAGAAAAGAAATATTACGTATATATGTGTGTCGAATGGTTTCGGTTTCACAAAAAGGATATGCATTCTGTAGAGCCGCGGTGCTGTATCATTTATTATCGTATATAACATGATGTATACCTCGAAAATCTTGGCAAGCTCTGCTCTTTCACGTATCAAAGAGTGCATATAGCTCATCCTCGGGCCGTTTTAGCGAAAGTATAATAACAAAGCAAAAGCTCGAAAGAGAGAGAGAGAGAGAGAGAGAGAGAGAGAGAGAGAGAGAGAGAGAGAGAGAGAGAGTAAACTGGGAGACAGGTAGGCCGTCGTCTATGAGGCTGATTAGTCAGGCTGAATCGAACTGTTGGCTCTCATTAGCGAAACCTCGCGGCGCTACTAACACAAAAGTAATGAGCCGCGCGGGGATCGGAAGACGGACGATTCTTGATCGATGCCCATCACAATGCATTTGCCCGACTCCCCCTCCCTTCTCATATAGATATTCTGGTCTGCAGCACGTATTTACGAGGCTCAGTGGGTGCCCGCTTCTGCACTAATTTCGAATTCGTCAGCGTCCTGTATACACATAAACCAATTGCTTTGATCACGAGCTTTTGTCTGCCCCCTTATCCGCAGGATTTTCGTCTGGTTTCCCGAGTCATCCATGTGTTTTCCGCTCCTCGCTCAGACATGTTATATATAAATATATATGAGAGCCGGGATTTAATTATCGGCCGAGACGTCGTTATTACGTCTAATATTCTCTCTCTCTCTCTCTCTCTCTCTCTCTCTCTCTCTCTCTCTCTCGGTGCGGGTAGTTTATCGCGCCGTTGCTCCTTTCGAGTGTGTGTACATCACACACGCACACACACATACACACGCACGTGCGATGATGATGAGTGGACAATATAATATGACGTGCGCAAAAATAACAGGCTCCGGAGAGTTGAGAGAAAAATTGCTTCCGCAGAGATGGGGATCTTATGGTGGTACTATAATATTGGAATAAGCTCGCGCGCGCGCAATCTACAATCTTCATCAATATTCAATCGTTTGGCTTCATGAATACCGGGATAATGTGGATTGGTAGCTTTTGGGAGCGATCGCTTAATCTCACCCCGAACTCGGCTAATGGTCTCTGATAAGCTTTACGAATAGTTATATATATATCCCATTGGTTATGATATCCTGTTTAATCGATTTTTCACTCCGATATGAAAGGGGTGTAGACGCGCTTGATTCGCGCGCACTCAATGTAGATAATGAAATTGAACAACATACGGCTAAAAAGTTTTGACTTTTATTCATACGTATACTTTTCGAAAATCATGAATCAGATATTGAATGCGAGAATATATTCCAGAACTCGCGTATTATACGTTTGCCTATAGGATATATTCACGTTGTTTATCATAGCGTCGCACCAACAAACTCATGCATGCGCAAATTATAGAATTTCAATATTAATATATATCGACATTCAAGTTTACATCTCTTCCCCAGCTCGACACTTTTGATATACGGGATGTATATGAATGATAAATGTGAATCAAAAGATTGATAAATAATGAATTTCTCTTCATTCATATTTATCTGGAATCCAACAGGAACTTCGGTGACGTTTATATATATATATATATATAATCTAACAAAAGCGCAGACAGTTATGTGAAAGTTTAACTAGTTTTTAGAAATAGACGTAGAAACAAATTATTAGAGAACGTTCTAGCGAATATTATTCGCGCTGCTGGGCAGCGATGTAAAATTCGTTAAAATCAAAAGCGAAAACAAAAAAATCCATTCAAAAACGGGCTAAAAATCCAGACCAAATGCTTTTTAACGACTCGAGCCGACTCTTTCGAGCGATGAAGCCTTAATTGCGCACTGGTGTGCTTAGGCGCGTAATTATAATTTCAAAATTAAAATTTCAAAAGAGAAGCGGTCGCTCGCGTCAGAGATGTATATGTATATATACTGCATACAGAGAGAGAGAGAGAGAGAGCACGCAGCAGCTGTTCCGCCCCGCCTAATTACAGCCTCATCAATATCCGCTTATCGTGCCCGATATTAAAACCTCACTGCGTCTTTTTTGTCTTTCTAAAGCGTCGAAAATGACGCCGATAAGGTGCGGCGCGACATCGAGTCCGATGAGTCCGAGGTGGCTGCGGCGCGTCGCATGCCAACACCGAGTCCACCACCCGTATGCGAGTCGCAATTTTAACGCTAACGTATTTAATATTCGTTCGTTATACGACAAAACTAAAGACAAAACCATTGAGTAACACAATGGCACCGGAGTGCTGCGCTGCATAAACGGAGCCGTTGAACCTCGAAAATCGATTGACACGAAACACTGCAAAGAACCGTGAGCTGTGCCGAGCTGTCGAGAGCGTTGTAGTATACCAAGCTAGAGTAGGATTTTTTTTGTTAACTTTTGCGGTGCCTCTGACGTTGGTTAGACAAATTTACACATTGTTTTAACTTGGTTGCCGAATGGTTAATTGTTTGTTAATTTATATTTGTTGGACTCCGGCGTATAATTGGTTTCTTGCACCTGTGTGATTTCGTTCTTGATTTATTTATTGATTTATATATACCGGCATTTTATATAACAGTTATTAATTTTCGACATCTATTTATCTGTTGTGCTTTTTATTTAACTGATGGCAACTCGAAAGTTAAGCTTCATAATGCTTAGTATAATGAATCATCATGAGAGAATCGATAGGATTTAAAAAACGAAAGAAAATGTTTTCTCTTTCTAATTATGGTCGCTATTTCAATGAATTATCCTGACGTTCAGGATAAGACTCCTTGAGAGATAAACTTTTAGGTGTTTTTCCGCGCGTGTGAGTATATATATATATATATATATATCGTACACTTGACGTGTAAAATTTGACATTTATGAAGTCGGGGGATCATAATTTGCATTCAATTATTTCGACGTTTTATATATATGAATTCGTAATTTTTACGACCGGAAAATTACATTTTATTGACTAAAGAAATAAAACTACGCCAAGGATTTTTTCTGTACAATTCGTTCGTTTCTTGCCAATTGGGGGCAGAGCGACACTTTAAAAAAATTCTATTTTTGTTCTCAGAAAGCCAGCAACAAATGTCACGAAATGTTGAGAACCTTTTTTTTTAACGATCATGTAAGCACATTCGAAGTTGTTACTTTCAAATTAAAAGAATGTATTAAAAAAATTAGTTTTTATAAAATATAGTTGTAAAACATTTACACACAGTACCTTTATTAAATTGATAGCTTACACCGCGTTATCGTACATAGGAAAGTTATCGTGTTGTCGAGCGTGCGCAAAAAAAAAAATACACTCAGATTTCGATAGAAAATTTGCGGACAGGCATACAATATTCAAAATATCAAATTAAATGAACCTCTTGTTAAAAGCAAACTTTTCTCGCCCGACGCAAGCCAAACATGAAATTTGTGCGCAAACGAGCCGACCACAAAACGGAAGACACAAGCGGGGGCGGTGGTGGCGCAGAATTAATTGTTATACGGTATTTCGGAGTAGAAGCCAAGCAGCGCGAGTAAATTCACGTCGTTTGAAAAACGTGTTTACCCGCGGTGCGTACGTGCCCTGGCTTCTTCTCTCTCTCTCTCTCTCTCTCTCTCTCTCTCTCTCTCTCTCTCTCTCTCTCTCTCTCTCTCTCTCTATATATATATATATATATATATATATATATATATATATATATATATATATATGCTACTGCCGGTCGAACTTTATCGCAGCACTTTTCCTCCTCGCTAAACCGTAGGATCCAGCAGGTAGTTGGCACTTTCATTTAGCGGCCTGTAGTTTTCGCTCTTCCCTTTTTTCGCCGAGCGCGCTAACAAATCCAATTTAGCGATGATGACAACTCGTTTGCACCCCTCCCCCCTCTCTCTCAGGAGTTGCTGTATATTACAACTGGAGCGTCGGAGCAAGTAATGGCCAAACGCGACTGTTTGATGTTTCCCGAACTTTGCAAAATCAATTTTCCGCAGCGCCTCCTACGCCGCCACCGGTAGGCCAAACGTGACGGGACATTTTCCGAAGCCGAATCTATATGCAGATAGCTAGGCGTATATATACCGCGAGAAAGTGTCTCTGGCGCCGATATGAGAGCGTCCGATGTTGCCAATTAACTGTTCATGCCTAGAGTGAAAGAAAGGGAGAGAGAGTTTGCTGCATCTCCGCAGTGCACTGTATCGCTACCGCGACTGTCCCCAGCAGGCCGCACACTACTACTCTCTGCAAATATTCGCTGTTCCTCTTGTCTTTTCGTCTTCAACAGAACGTTCCGGTACTCGCGGATGTTGATTTTCTACTTCGTTATGGAAGAATGTCATGCCAAAGCTGTATAGTCGCGCGTTTTATTCGTTCTTCTGCACACGGTATACGCGGTCTTGATTTTTCCGCAAGCGCGCATAGGGGTTCACCCAAGTGCAAATAGCGTGATTTGCCGGCTGAATGGAGCGTTGTAGAGGTTTATTGATTGTCATCATCAGAGATATAAATATACTTATAGGTACTCCACCGGCAGCGCTGCATGCATAATACTCGATCAATCGTTACATTTGATCTTCCGCTCGACACAGCAGTTCTGCGAATAGCATATTATAGCTGGAATTATACGCGCGAAATGCTCCAAAACAATAATGGCTGCGTACGATCGGTATATATAAGGGAAAATGAAAATAGATCTAATTTCGAAACTCCTATAAGGGCCCATGAATATTCAGTGTAGCAGCAGCAGCAGCAGCAGCAGCAGCAGCAGTAGCGGCGTCTCCAAAACTGCATAAACATGTGACACCAAAATTCCATCGACCCGACGCGGCCTAGACGCCGCAGGCTTACAAATCTCCCGATGCTTCTAGGTATATAGCACATTCCATAGTCGGCGGTGCTGCCGTTAACCCCTCGGTCATTCACTATACATAACGCTCCTTATAGAGTCAAAGGCGTGCATATCGGCAGTAGCCTAGACCAGGCCGCAGACGTTTGGTCTCGCTTCTCTTTTGACGAATATTTTCGCCGCGTGGCTGTTTTAAATATAGCGCGCGCGTGCCTTTATATACGTTATATATATATAGTGCGCGGTCGAGTGTGTCCGAGATCGATATAGCAAGCAGCCACCTCACCAAGGCAACCATGCGAGCAACTTCTCTACTCCCTCTTGGGCCGCTTTCCTTCGCACCCTCGACTATACACACCATATATATATACACATATGTATACACTCGTCCTATCTTATATATATGCGCGTGTGCTCGTTTTATGAATTTTTTTTTCTCTTTCTCTTCGTGTGTAATTGTCGTGTCTCCCATGGACACTTTTCCTACTTCCTCGAGCCCCTCCCCCTTGCGATGCGCGTTTTTTCCAGCGCCCGCGCGCGGGGGTAGAGGACGAGAGAGATTAGTTTGTTAGGGCTGTGTTTAAATACTTGATGAGAGGGAATCTGATTCAATCCGCGCGGAGCTAGTTCGGGAGAGACAATAATAGAAACGAATGGCACTCCTGCAAAGGAGATAATCACTTGGATTGAAAATCGTTCTCTATTTTTTTTTCAACTTTTGCTAAACTTATCTACCGAAGTTTGCCATTGCCTTGAAATTCCCACACGTATTACTACTACTACTTGGATATTATATCGTGAATCATCGAGTAATGTAGAAGACAGGTTGGAAAGTCATAAATTTGCCCGACATACGGCGAGGCAGTTCTCAATCGATTCGACATTCACGTCTTACACCCCCGCGCGGAGCCAATAACTTATACACAGCAGCGCACGCTCGTACATTAATTCGCAAATGATATTATATATATATATATATATATATATATAACAATCTTCTTCTGCACTTTTCGGGTGGCTTACAAATCCAGCGCACAATATTGCTGAAAAATAAGAAAACGAGAAGATAAAGTCCGAGTATAATTGTCGGCAACTTTTTCCTCTCTCCGCATCCCCCTTTTTTGCGCGCATGAGGGAGCTTGTGAGAGAGAAAGTGAGCGACTACGCGTGTCTTTATATATATATATATATAGGAAGGACGAAATAATGGCTGCTCAGGGATAGCGTAGTTAAACGCGAGAGCGCGTGTTTCATTTTCCCCCTGATGATGCTGCTGCCACATTCTTTTCCCCGACGCACGCGCGCTTTGTGTTGCAGCTCTTTCCATTTCGCTGGGGCTTATTACTGATTGATATCGACGATAAGGGGACGCGGCAAACTTGCGCCAAAATTGCGGGGAAGAAGAGACCTCGTGCGAAGCTTGCGGTCGACGCTCAAAAGCTCTCCGTCGAACTTATCGGCCGGAGCTTTCGTGACGGCGATAAGAGAAACTTCCGAATGCGGAGAGGAAAATATTGTTCTTAATGCAGCGTGTGCACGACGTGTTGTTGTCGGCGAGAGAATAGAGTATGTTGAAAATGATGTTAACTTTTGTCATCGTGTCCCGAGCGATGGAGTGGATTTTGTCATCAACTCTATACGCGCTGACACAAACAGCCGACAAAGTTGCGGTTAGTCGCGGTTGGAAATTGACGCTGCCGAGCGTCGGTAAGAGCTGCATGCGAAGTGTCCTTTTAAATACGTTACATGAATCCGCGCGACGAAAACTAATTAATGAGCTTCTAGGATATAGCTTTGCAAGTGTCGACTTACTTGCCGGGCGCTGATGCTGAATTCCATTAAATAGCGCGGTGACGGCTAAAGTTGCGTCACATGTAATTCTATTAAACTCATTACAGTCGACAAACTTGCTTAGCCAAGCCCTGAATAAATACTCCCATACTTACCTAAATAAATATATATTCGTTTCACGATAAGTCAGACTTTGTCGGTTCCAATTACCATTCGAGGTTAATGATGTATATGTAATGCGTAAAAATTGGCAGCTCAAGTGATATGCGATGCCTTTGCTCAGTGCCACGCGCGGTATATAAGGCCATAAAATGAAACTATGCGTGATGAGAAGTTTAATCCTATACTTCCCTACGCCCACTGTACCCGCATACACACACATACATATATGGCCGCACCGTATCGACCTACGCTCACGATTTCCAAATTCAAATATTTACACTATCTATATGTCATTTCGAGACGTTGGCGCGGCCCCCTTCTTTCCCGCACGAGGCTTCCGGTAGCTCAAATATTAGTCCTGGCTCGTTTTATTTTGCCGGTTTTACAAGGAAAATAGCCTCCGGGTCGTGCGATGAAAACTTCAATCGTCACTTGCTATCCCCCCCTGGAAACGCCTCTGACAGTGGGCAGCGCAGTTTGATCGAACCCAAGAGTGCAATTCAATCGCATAATGGACGAGCATCCAAATATTTGCATCGAGGGGTAAAAAGCTGATGCGGATGATGGGGCGGATAGGAACGATCTCCTCGATCGAGACGTTCACGCACACCTGTTTGCTGACACTTGTAATACTTATATAGTATTTTTTTTCGCTAATACAACAAAGAGGCCTATCTATATAAAAATATACAAAATAGGATTATCAGTAACAGAGATAGCGTAACGCAGTAGATTTTCAGGCAAATCAAAACGCGGAGAGCTGTACTAACATTGACGGGAAAATCAGAGCGAAGCGCGATGATAAACATCTGGATGCTTGCGGATATATAGAGTAGATGTTGAAAACGTGATAGACGCTGGAAATGAAAGGGAACGCTCGGCGCCGCTATATCGCAGCGTAGATATACGTGCTCTCCTTGGAACTATCATATTCCACCTTCACGAGCTCGCGCTGTGACGTCGCCCTGACAACACGGTTAAACATCATTAGGGAGTGCTTTTGAAACCTTCTTAAAGAGACCATTTGCAAAGAAGTTTACGAAGGAATATACCTACTATACGCGAATTTGCAAATTGGAATCGCGAACTCAAACTAGCTAATTTTACAGATCACAAACAGTTGCGGAACTTTGAAACATCCAAAGTTATAATTGTCAAAAGTTCAGAACTGTATAATTATAACGTAAATAGTAAGAGTCTTTGAAGAGTCCGTGTCAAATTTCTGAAACTTATATGTCGGATATTGGTAAATCCTTATATGAAAGTACGCAAATTCATCGAGTCATCTCGAAAGTCAGACAAAACATATTATAATATCCGCGCGTACAGAATCGCGTCGTTCGATAGTACCTACAAGTCACCTGTCACTCGCTTTACCACAATATAGGTGTATACACGCGTGACTGAATGAGATTGTTCACGAAGCGAATGATTAAAGTGAACGCTAATTGTGTCCGCTGAGCGGAAGTAGTAGCCTATATTCTCTTCCTCCCCCCCCTCTCTCTCTCTCTCTCTCTGTGTGCGGTATCTAGCGGCGCGTCATGCCAACGGGCTGCTACTTAGTCGCTCTGTGTAAGCTCGTGAGTACTATACGAGCTAACTCGGCTCAATGGGAATATGTAACGCTTGCTTTTGTCAACGCGGGTTTTTACGCCAGCATATAGCGAGCTGGTATTAAGCGTTGCCGCGTGTATAATAGTCATTGAGCTTTCATCCGTACGGCCGATCTATTCGAAGCTTTTTTCCATGTTCTATCCAGCCGGCGGCCTCCCTGTTATGATGCACTCGTTCATTTCTCCGTTTTTTACGCCGTGCGTGGGGATCATCGTTTCTCTCCCGTTCATCCCTTGCTCGCTGCAGTTTTTTGATTGTTGCCGTTGTCTATAGGCTGTTCCGGAGTGAGTGGAACGAGGACCCGTTCACAGCATTGTTCGAAAACTTTCTACTTTTTTTTTGTGTTACATACGTCACTTTTCTGCAATCATTCAGATGTGTATACTATACGAAAGCTGCCGCATTCGCGAAAAAAAGCGCCTTTGAGAGCACTTCATTTACATCAGTCGTGCAAGTACAAATACGCACGAGGAGGCGGCACACACGAGTTTATGTATAAAAGTATATATCGTCTTGGAACATGAAAAACAGGATTCGTAAAAAATCTACTATATAAACATTGCGGGAGAGCTTTACGAGGGAGAAAAGAATATGGTGCACGCAATAGCTCGCGTTATATACAAACAGTGGCCCCTGTCCCATCAACTCATCTGTTACCACTGAAGCTCTACATATAATACCTACTTTCCCACACCGCTGAACAAGCTTCATCGTTCTTTCTCCTTGAAATCGCGTACATTTTTCCTATATACAAGAACGGCGGCAGCGAAAAGCTTTCAGCATTACCGCGCGAAATACAAATATGTAACGCGAAATCGATTTTCACGTTTATGATACGATGGTATATAAGTATATATAGATAAAGGGAAATCGAGTAAATCAGATTAGAGGAGAAATTGTACGAAATTCAGTTTTTAGCGCGCGGCGTAAAAAATACGCTTGGAAGGGAATTTGCCTGAGCCGCGAGCTCCCCAACTTTCCCTTCGGTTTTGCCGCTCTGAAAGCAGGATTACCGCGCGGCGCGGTAGCCTCGACCCCGGAAAATAAACGAAAACCGCTGTTAGCTTTTTGTTTATCATTACGAAATGCTCTTTCACATACGCAATTTTTCTATAATCGTATTATTACAAATATGTATATTTAAATATGTCTAGACGAACTTATTTCGCTATCCAGAAAGTCCAGAATTATCATTTTGCAAGCATATCAGCTACGTCCTGAATCCCCCGGCTTCCCTGCGACTTATCCGACGTTTAATGAAGCTTCTTCGGCTCATTCAAAGAATCAAATTACTCGGGCTAAATTTCGCCCCATTGCCCCCGGGAGAATAGAGAGGAGACCGGTGGCTCTCGTGACGGGTCTGCATTAAGTAGATTACTGCAACGAAGAAAACCAGAGGCGCGGTCGCCTCGGGTTTGCTTACGTGTTAAGCGGCG
This sequence comes from Muscidifurax raptorellus, assembly GCA_020010945.3. NCBI lineage: Eukaryota > Metazoa > Arthropoda > Insecta > Hymenoptera > Pteromalidae > Muscidifurax > Muscidifurax raptorellus. The sequence goes on along the minus strand of CM052080.1, from coordinate 16,046,000 downwards.
TAAAATTTCCCGGCGCCCCTTTGAAGTGCTTATATACTTTATGTATATATACGCACATCGTGCGCATGCGTCTCTTTCTCCCTCTTTCTCTGTGCATGCTTCCCAGTCCGGGCTTCGTTTGCGCAGGAGTGTAGGCGGCAGTTTTTGTGACCCGGAGCGAAATTCAATCCGACCGCATTGTGTCCAGGATACGTTTAAAATTTCGCGGATGTTTAACTCTCTCACAGTAGTCCAGCGAGGGGCTACACTATAGCTTTTTTCTTTTTAATCTTCGAGAGCTCCGAGAGGGAAAAAAATTTGAATGATCAACGCCGGTGCAGACTAATCCTCGCACTGAAAAGACGGCAGTCGATTCTAATACAGATGACGCTCGCGAATTCCTCGCAAGCGTTCCCGCGGCGAATACCAGCATTGACGACAAACGAATTGCATGACAAATGAGAAAGATTGATTAGTCACGTTCAGCGATTCAGCCGGGAACGCAATTAAGCTCCTGTGAACGAGAGTATATAGCTACGTGTGTGGCGCGGTCACCTACACAAGTATACGCGCTGGAGAGCTAAACACGTGCGGCCGATCGAACAGCATAGATTAGTCAAAAATCGAAAGAGAATCCCTCTGTGTCATTTCTATGTCGGATGTACCGACTGCAGCCGTCAATCAATAATCGTGGCTCTGTACGCGCGCCGCACTTTCTGTAGATATATGTATATATCTATCTCTCTCCTCTTTCTCCCTTTCTGGAGCCGTTCGACTCTATATCTCTCGCCTTCTCGTTATCGCTCGCTCTCCCTCCTGCTTTTACGTCTCTTTTACTTTATTACTCCCTTTATCGCTCGGTTTTTATCTCGCTTCGTATCGTCCGAATGGTCTTGTATATACTTTCTTCGAAACGCGACGTTTCTGCAAACTCGTTTTCTCTCGCGGTTAACGCATCAGTGCTATACATATATGTGCAGTAAGGACCGACAATAAGTACTGATTCTCCACGCAAATTACACACGATCGGATGAGCTTCAAAACCGGCCTTTAATATCACGTCGAGGTTGTGGTAACGCAATTTACATCGGCTCGAGTCTACTTCGTTGGTCAATTGGATTGCGTCGACGATTCGATTTCTCAAATTTGGTTCCCTACGGATGGACTGCTCTGCATCAACGTATAGCGCTGAAACTGTGTCAGAATGCACGCTCGGATCGCGGCAAAACTCGATTGTTATTCAAGAGTCCAGAATAGAACCGCAAGTTAAAAATAAACTATACGCTGAACGTTGATCGATCAAAAATAGAGCTGCGTCCGCACAGTATATATCGAATTCTTTACCTCTGCAGTACGTACAGGCTAGCAAGGATTTTCACGTATTACTCGTGTCTATATCCCAGAAATTTCCATGTCCATAATAATCAGCAGACTTATTCAAGCTGTGAAGCGATGTCATATGTGGCGTATCACGTCTGGTACACTGATTTGTATTATCATCATTTTACATACTTATAATTAAAAATCATTGATATCAGTATAGGTATAAACGCACCCAATTTTTCGTAATACATTGATAAAAATCAAATATCTTACTCCACGTCACCTCGCACATCGTATCACTCTGTGGGTCGCGCAGCGCTGCAGGCAAATAATTGGTTTACCCGGGCTGTGGTCCCGCACGCAATTATATTATATATGAGCCCATTTGCTTGTTTACAAGTTTATCTAGCAAACAGAATTGTGCATCAGCAACGGAAACTCGTCCGCATACCTATATACATACTCTGAACCTCCTCCCATCGAAAATATATACCTCCATGAAAATTTTGACTGTATCAGTCGGACGAATGACGAGCCCGTGCCAAACCCACTTTCGGCCTCCTCCGATACAAAATATAATATTATTTTGCGTCACCCAATTTCAGCGTTACGCGCATGTATTCTGTACACGCGTCGATACAATCGATTGGCATGATGCACTCGTGTCTAATACACGCGTTACGTGAATTCAATGTTACAGAAATGCGCGCCCCAACAGTGCGTATATAATATATTCTCGCGGCCATTGTTTACCTCCTGGTCATCACGAAAGATTCGCCAGCCGCCGTTTGTCGATCGTCGCTGCTGCTGTGGTCTTTCTTGCGGGCGCGTTTGCCATCCGTCCACTTGGCAGGATTTATTGACCCGCGCACGCCCTCCTCGTATTCTGCGGCTATAACAAATGTGCTCGCTGGCATTCCACTGCTGCTTTCCCTTTTAGCACATCGTGGCTCGTAAATAAGGAGATGGCTCTTCTTTCGGGAAAAGAAATTGCATTTTTCAGTAAAACTTTTTGTTTTTTAACAACTCCTGAACTATTCAGGCGACCTTGCGGTATAATAGCAGTATATTAAAAGTCTTGATTAATATTGCAATTTCATTAATACTATGTGTATATATATTATGTATATTCGACAAATAAAAAATCATTGCAATCGGCTTTCGTACGGATGAAACTGTAATGCGCTATGGTTCGCCGCAGCTTTTTAAGTATTCTCGTGTGTCTGAATTGAAATGTTAAAACCCGGTCTAGCTGCGTTGCATAATACAACAGGCTTTAATTCATGAATGATACAAGGGCACAATTTGGTGTGAAAAAAACTGCTCGCACGGGCAGCCACGCATCAGTGATTTGTAACTCTTTTTTATTTCCTCCAATATTATGCTGCAATGCTGATGCACGTATGAGCATTAAAATATGCATCGCACACAAACAGTGGAAATTTATGATAGGGCGCTTGTTTCAAGCTTCTTTTTTTTTACTTTTCGTGTAAATATTTGTCTTGTATTTTTATTCGGCGCATATTACCGTGTAAAATTCAACAATTTCAACCAACAAAATACACGCTCGCGATTTACTGATTGCATACCATAATCAAGGTATAATTTAACATTGATTTATCGGATATTCACGTCATGTTGTACCGACGAGTTATTAAGTTATATTGTAACGAAAGAAATATATAATAGAAGCTATATATCCACTAGCGATTGGTAAATGTGTAATACACCTGACCAATCGAATAGGCCAGTTAAACAACCAATCACAACAGGAATAGATTAATTACAATGTTTTTTTAGAGTAGGAAATGAGCCACCGGAATTATATCTAAACTCTATTGTTCGCATTATTCTTATTATACGCAGAAAATTCGTGGTATATATGCCCACGGCCTTTTATAAATTCCTCATCTCATCGCGCTTATCCGGCAGCCTAATAATGTACGGCTTTGATGCTCTCGGAAAGGCCGCGGAAGAGAGAGAGAGAGAGAGAGAGAGATAGATAGATAGATAGATATTTATTTATTCGCCTCTACGGCAAAATTGTACAATATATACATATAAATCCTTATAAGGTATTGACAGTTATGATACACAATTTTAATATTTAAATTAATATTTTCTTACAATTTTAAATACTTAATACTAAATCACAAAGTGTGCAGCCAAGAAGGCTGTGTCAGACTAGACGAGACTAGAGTTAACATTTTTAAAGCCACCACGGTCGATGTGGCGCGACTACGGGTCGAGATCTAGTAAGTGCCGACGCAGTGCTCTTTTAAATGATGCGAGGGATGACATGTTGCGCAGAGTAGAAGGAAGTGCATTCCAGAAGCGTGCACCTTGAACCTGAAAGGCCCTAACTCCGGTTTCAGTGCTCACTGCTGGGATGTTAAGTTCCGGAGGAACTCCCCTGCTGGAGGGTCGTGGCCTGCATTTGTTGAAAAGAGCGGCTAGGTATTGCGGTTGACCAATGCGTATTGCCTTGTAGAGAAGGACGGCTTCAAAATAAAGCCTCCGCGAGTCAGTACGAAGCCACTCAAGACTCCTCCGGTAGGGGGAGATATGCTCATCCCTTCTTACCCCAAAGATGAACCTCACACATGAATTGCTTAGTCTCTGCAGACGTATACGTTGAGCGTCCGATGCGTCAAGAATTGTCACAGTGCAGTAGTCAAGGTGTGGTTGTATTAGTGTCTCGACTAGCTTTCTGCGGAGGGTCTCGGTAGTGCAGCCCCTGATGAACCGCAAGCTATAAAGGGCTTTATTGACTTTTTTGGTAATTGAATCTACTTGCGGCTTCCATGTGAGTTTGCTATCAAGTACAACACCGAGACTTACGACCGTTTCACTGAAAGGGACGATCACTCCGTCCTGCAGCTCAACTCCTGGCAGATTCCATGACTTGATGTCATTAACATTCCTTTTGGAGCCGAAAAATATTGCTTTAGTTTTACCAGGGTTGAGCCGCAGACCGGAGCTCCCCGCCCAAACAGACACTAGTCGTGCCGCTTCTGCCAGCCGAGTCAGGCCCTCCTGGAATTTATCCTTGGTGGTGTGTAGATAAATCTGGAGGTCATCTGCGTAAAAAAGATGTTTCATTGTTCCTCTGTCTAGTAAGTCCTGCAGGTCATTAACGTAAAGACTGAACAGCAGAGGTCCCAGGACAGAGCCCTATGGAACACCCAGATTGGTATTTAGCCATTCAGAATTTCCATTATTATTAGAGATTACCATCTGGGTGCGCCCCTGTAAATATGATTTTATCCACAAAAGAGCCGCCCTAGAGAAACCCAACCGTTGCAGCTTAGAAAGTAGTTTAGAAGGTGATATGGTGTCAAACGCCTTGCTAAAGTCAAACAGTAGCAGAAGGGTCACCTTCTTCTTGTCCATGGCCATGCGTATGTCGTCAGTCATCTTTAATAAAGCAGTCTGTGTGCAGAGAGAGGGGGGGAGAGATAGAGAGAGAGTGAGAGAGAGAGTGAGTACAGGGGGACGAGGGAGAAAGTTAAAAAATGAAAACAAGCAAACGTAACGGCGAACTGATTCTGATCACGAGTATACTTTTTGCGCTCGATTTATCTTCATATTCCTTCTTCCTATTCCAGCACTCGTTTTCAGCTCTTTCTCGGCCGCAACATATAACAGCGCACTCTGGAGCCTCGGTTATATATAATCAGCATCCAAGCGCGAAAAATGATCTGCATCTTTTTACGGCTCTACTCCCTGCAGATCAAGACACATTTCGCTGTAGACGTATATATATATATATATATATATATATACGCACGCAGACGAGAGATGCATGTAGGTCGGAAGGAACACTATGTGTCTGCCGCTGTTTGGCGCCCCGCGGGAGTGGAAGAAAAGAGTAGCGCTGCTTATACCGCGATTTTCTGCAAACTGCAAAAGCGCCGAGTCGATGTACGTTTGTTCCGATACCTAGATACATAGACGCAAACACTGCACGTACACACATACATTTCTGAATTGCAAACAGCTCGCTCTTATTTCGCTCTCGCGAGAGCGGATTATAGACTCGTCGCGCAACGACGACGACGGCGACGAGAATCGAATTCCGCCTAATCCAAGAACAAATGCAACCTCGATTTTCCTTCCGCGCCGTACGATAATAACTTAGAACCCGCGGGGATAGTATTGAAAAATACGCGTACCCCTTTCTCAATCTCGTGTTGCGCCATCTTTATTTCGATTTAGAGGAAGTTTCGCGGGATTCCTTTCTGCGATTGAATCAGATATCATGTTTCCAGCGATTCGTATGCATGCATTTCCAGTGCATTTCACCAGCGCCGCGTATTTTCCCCGAGCGAGCTGTGAACGCGCGCCCTTTTCCGTCGGAATGGCATCATATTTTTTACCCTTTTATTAAAGTGCATAAAAATGCTTTTGAATATTCCTCTGCATTACGCCCTTTTTTTCTCCTCGTATAATATACAAAGTAAGCTAGTATAGCTTTTTACGAGTTTTAAATAAAATACTTTCCATCGGTCTTTCTGAAATATTCAGAGATCGCGCCTGATTAGCTATATTCCTAGTGCGCTCGCGATACGGAATATCTGTCTATACGATCTCGAGCGCTTTCATTGAAACTCACGCGCTGCGGGTATTTGCGTGGAAACCGACACTAAAAATAACTCCTATCGCCGAGTTATATGTTCAATATGCATCGAAGAAAAACAATATACGTACGGGCAAACAGATATAAAAACGGTCCCCGAACGACGCGGGCGTATATATATAACTGGAGTCACCTTTTCGCTTACAAATCCTTTTAGCTTTATTGCGCGGGCGCAACAGTTCAGGTATACCAATCTTCAACCTTTATGGGCCCCAGAGGCGCTCGCGCTATGGCCGATTTTATTACAAGTTCCACCTCTGCCGGTTCGAGGCGCTGACGCCGATCGTATAAGGTCGGAAAACCGCAAAAAAAGCGCATCCCGCGCAAGCTGCGCGTAAAGTTCAGACGCTTATTTACGAGCAGCCTCCTTCTAATCACCATTCGTTCTCCTTGCGAAAGGAAACTGCGGCTACCGGATATGGAATGAATAGAGCGTCTTTTGTACGCGGAAACCAATCGCCTGAGGCTTTTCTCGGCATATAATAAAAGAAGGTTTGTGTGCAGCGAGGATGTGTGTATAGCTAATTGAATTTGCGACAATAAAAACTTCGCGCATAAATCGAACTTTAATCTGTCTGAAAGCGAATGCATTCGTTAAGAAAAAAAAAAGAAGAAGAAAGGAAATAAATTGTATATATCAGTGCCTTGGTGTTGAGAATCGACAGAATTCATTTGCCTGATTCAGATGCCTTGTATAAACGTATTCGACTATATAGCTGCACAGGTCCAAAGCGAGACGTTGAACCATGAAGCAATATTGTAAAATAGTAGCTAACTAATGAAATATAACAAGCGTCGCACCCGCAGATTTCGCGGAAAAAAGTATTACATAAATACGCGATACGTTTCACTTCTACAACTCACAATAGCTGCTCGCAGTGTACACAATGCCATACTCCGTCCGAATGAAGAATCTCCCAAGAAAGCGCGTGCTTCAAACTCGCGAGCTTTCCTCGTGTTTGTATTGGTCCTTTGTTTTCTCCGTACCGACTCTACGGCGAGGGAAAATAACGTTGAAGCTTTAACGATAGCTCGTTTCGTTCTCAGAAAACCTTGGCGTCTGTATAATATTTTGTAAATACCAGACTTTCATGCAGCGCGCGAGCGATCGACGTTTCACCGTTTAATCAAAATACGCGAGATCAAATCAAGCTCGATCTCCCTTTCTCTGACTCATTAGCTAATTTAAATTCGGAGCTGTTTATGTTAAACTCATCGTCCCAGAACTAAATTGACGTTTTATTTAGTCGCCGAAGGAGATGCGTCGCGTATACTGCAAATTCATTTGAAATAACGATTCCTAGATGCAGCCAGACGGAGAACTTGATTCATCGCAGTTGCGTCCATTGCTAAACTGTTGCCATTTTCATTTACTCGCGAATCCCTTTGAATGTATACTCTGGGCTTCGCCGACGTTCCGTAAATAAACTACTATATATACGAATTCAAGTTTCGATCAGACCGCCGGCTGGAGAAGCTCTGCTCCTCGGAACAATCTGGTCTCGACTCGAGGGAGAGATTCGGAATGAGTAAAATCATCGAAAACTGAGCCAAGCGAGTGCACTTTTATATTACGCAGCGCAGAAGCCGAGCTATAGGAGAATGAAGTGGCTAAGTGCCCCTTGACATTCGCGCGCGCGTTGACGCGAGCTGTTGACTGAAATTTCACTAATGCAGTGTCGTCCTCTCGCGGACTCTGACACGCAGCTGAGAGCAAGGAAAACAGATCCGCGAAAAATATAGTTCTCCCTTCCCCCCTCTTTCTCTCGCTCGCTCTCGCTTATACTTACGAGTTATGCAACAACAACGATCTCGACTTCTATACTGCTGCCGCTTCGAGTGCGCGCACGAGTAGTTCCGTTCGCCGTCCCGGAAAATAGAGGCAAGGTGCTCGTTGTGTAAACAGCCACTGTGTCTTAAGCTACGTATATCCCGAGGACGGCGTGAGACAAAGACAAAGTATATGCATATATATGCATACAGGCGAGGCTCGCTTTGCTGTGTGACTTCCTTCCTATAGCTCTCTATCTCTCATACTGTCTGTTTATCCGCGCTGCGGAGGAGAGCCGAGTTATTAAGGCCGAAATCGAGGCGAAATTCGAGTCTAGAGTTCGCCGACGGCCACGAATTCGAATCGATTCTGCAGGCGAAGACGACGGCGGAGGTGGAGGGAGACGGGGCCAAATTGCCGGGGAGCGGCTTCGTAATCCGATTCGCGCAGACGTCGGAACTTGCCGGGAGCGGGACTTTCAATCTGCGCGCCGACCGATCGCGTTAAAAGGTGAGTCGGGAATACGTACTCCAAACTTCAGTCCGACAGTTGTGCGTGCGAGACTTTCTTCCGAGCTTTCGTGTTTTATTCGCCGCGCATGGAAATCGTCTCTCTCCCTCGCGGCAAAGTGCTGTAGCGCTGGCTTTTTAAAATATGCATTGGAAAAAGTAGCGGCTGTTCAGGATGGAGGCTCATTGGCTGCGAGAGATAAAGCTCGCTTATACTCTCGCGGGGAAAAGGGCTGGAAATTTAATTCCCGTGCAGTGCGATCAATGCGCGCGCAAACTACAGCCGCGGCGGCTCTTGATTAACTATATAATTCGAGTGCTCGGATTATATTTCAATTCCGAATTTTCCAGGCGGAATATGTAACCGCTCATCCTCTTCACTGAATAAGAAACTCCTCTCTCACGCTCCAATAACACAGCTTGCAAATATACTGCAATGCGCGTATTTATTTTATATAAAAAGCAACGAGAGGCCCAAGTGCACTTTCTCGCTCGATGTGCAAACCTCCCGTATATATATTTACTGTACACGTGCAACAAAACGAAAGCCCGACATAGTTGTGTGTAATACGGTGTACGCGGCGCAAGATAAAGCTATTTTGGCTCGTGCGCGCCACTTAGGCCGTGTTTTGCGGATAACAAGTTCCTGCATAATGTTTTCATGGAAAATCAAGCCCGTCGGGCTAATGACCCGGCGTCATTCGTGCGCGCGACAACAAAAGAGCGAGACATGCGAGAGGCGCGCCTGCGCATGATTTTCCCGATACACGCCACGTTACGTAGCTTTATATATACATATATAGTTAACCAGCAACAGGGGCAGCAGCAGCAGCAGCGGCGGTGATTTATGACGTATGTAACGCACGAGTGCGTCGTTTTTGAGGACCGCCGATGATGCATCAGCTGGTGCGCGCAATATCAAAAGCGCGCGGGTGTTAATAAATTACGCCGCCGTCGCGCTAAACTGCTTTTTAACGCTCTGCGTGCGGAACAGGAAAGACGCTGTGTTACTGCTGCTCCCGCTGCTGCTGCTGAGGGGTAATTAAGGACGCGTAAATATAGGCGCGTTGTTTTTGGATCGCGTGCTCTTGATGCGTCCATATTTTTGGATTGAATAGCGCATTGTGGAATCTAAGGTTCAATAATCCGGAACAATATTTCTCACTGTCCGATCGAACACTGTGTCGTTCTACTTTAAACGCTATGCTTATGAATAAAACAACCCGCGAAGTAATTGGTATCAATAAAGTATATCAGTTTACTCGCCTCGTGCACAGAATACTTTATATATAATTTTCTGCGGTGAAGGACAAATTAAATTATTTTACGGGCCACCGAGCCGTGTTACAATAGATTTTTGAGCCACACGTACGATGCAGGTTCAGCCGATAAACCAATTTAGCTTTATCGGTTGGATCTTCCGTATAAACTGATGCTATTTTACACACAGTCCACAATTTCGAAATGCGCTGAAAGTCCGCGTTTAAAAATACATTTAATCAATTGCATGTTTTTTTCATATCAAACCTGGCTGCTAGCCGCAGCATAAAAATCGAAATTAAAAAGTGAGAAGGAGGCTTGAAGCCGCTGGTTCGGAGTGCAATTGCGGCAAGCATTCGCGTATATAGATCCGCAAGCTCGGCCGGTTCCGAAGTGGTATAACGGCGACGCGGACGGCAGCGGCACGAGTCGTGCCTTTTGCACCGAGAACAGAGAGGGAGAGAGTGTGAGAGAGAGAGAGAGAGAGAGAGAGAGAGAGAGAGAGCAGTATATAGTTGAGTAGGAAGCGTATATCGATCGGCTGGCGGCGTCGGCTCTCTCTCGGTGTTTGCTGGCATGGACGCGATTTTTCCGCGGGCAGGAAACGGCCAAGTGGGGCATTAACCGCGCGCGCGAAAGCTCTGCCATTATCTGCGCTGCAGGGCGGCGCGGAGGCGGGATTTCTGACCGGATAACGGTCTGCGTGCACGTTAGGTACATACGCTCTCTCGCGTGCGGTGTGCAACGCACAGCTAGAGCCGGTCGTTTATCGCGCCAAGTGCGTGTACTGCATGTATAGTTATATACACCAGCAGGCCTATACCGCGGCATTACCTGCACGTGTATACTCAAAGAACCTTTCGATTCTTCTGTTGCAGCGACGGTCGACTGGTCGAGGGTGACCAGATATTGGCAATTGATGGACAGCCCTTGGACTCGAATATCTCCCACGAGCAGGCGATATCCATCCTACAGAAGGCCCGGGGATTAGTGGAGCTGATCGTTGCAAGAAGCGCCCAAGGTAGGCACTATTTCTTTATATAGTTTTACTGCATGCTAATCGTATGTAAATATCCAGCATGTGTATATGCGACCACATATATATATAACTCGAACCTGGCGTACAACTACCACGTTTCATCGGCATCTCTCGGCGCAGGCGACATCATCCTCTACACAGTCACTTCTTCCACGGCCCTTTCGTTCCTTTTGTTCGAAGGAGATTATGATGTAGCGTGCTTGTGTTACGGAATTTCCGAGTAGCGTCGTTGGTGTAAAAGATTCTTATAAAATACGCGTGAACGTAAAAAGCCTCGGAGGGGGGTCAAAAATTCTCGCTCGCTCGTAATTTTTTCTTCGCGCCGAAACGAGCGCTTAATAGATATATGAAGATGATGGTGAGATTGAGCGATGGTGTGCTTATCATGAAGACGATCTCAGCTGAACATAATTTTCCTCTTTGGCCGGGGATTATAATATACGATTCAAAATGAAACTTGTTATTGAAAAGCCGCATTCGGTATGATTTAAAAACGCTAATAAATATTATGCTTTTTGTAGTCGCGTTCAAAGTTCTCTTTAAAAATCAACGTAAATCAACTTTCCGAACAACAATCTCGTATCTTTCTGGCTTTTATTACGTGTGTGTATATATATATGTATTGTAAAAGATCGAGAGCTGCGAGGAAATTACACAGTAAAAGCTTTCATGCCAACCAATGACACTAGGAAGTCTTTCTCGACATTCAGCTCTTAATTAAATACCCTCTAAAAGTTTTATAAGTCTTGAACTGGTAGTGCAAAGCAGGCTAAATTAAAATGAGTTATTTGCTCCGCACTTTATGATCCTTTGATAACACTTCCTACGAAATGAAATTCGACACAAGCGTCCCATTAAAAAGGCTAAGAGTCAAGTGCTGCAACTAAAGGAATTAAACTTTTTATCTCACTCCCGGACGTGGATCTTCAGTGCACGCTGAGTATACTTAATACAGAACGACTGCAAAAAATCTGTAGCCGTTACATATCTTTTAGTGGGAATCGTATTTTTTAAATTCGCTCATAGTTCATTCTTCAGATATGAGAAAAAAATGAATGCTTATCGTATATAGTTTAAAGGCGAGTATGCTTTCTTTGAATTTTGTTTTGCGTCGAGATAAATGCGAGGGACCATCAGGGATTATCGTGAGTATTTCGCGTTGTCTCCTGCATCATTGAAATTCAGCCTTTACATAAATACAGATGAAGTCGGGAGCCCGATCTATACGCGCGTATCTCGTGAATATACACGGAGAGAAATTTCGAAGGCTCAGCGCTCGATACTTTCGAAGCTACGGGAACACGGCTTCGAATTCGAAGTATAGATACTCTACGATTTTCGTGCATGTACGGAGCGAGACATGGTATTATTAGCAGTCGAATTGCGAGAGTGGGGACTCCAAGATTCTCCGTACCGCAGGGACTCGACGCTTCGCAGTCTCAGACCTCGAAACTTGGATACTATAGCGTGTCGGCTGGAGTTTGAAAGTCGAAGCGGTAGACGCTCATGTTCGTACCGCCAGAGTTCGGAAAATTTCGGGATTCGGGAACGACGAGAATAGACGGCAAAACACTCGATCGATAGAGATCTGTACGGCCGCAATAACATGGAGCGCTGAGCCGTCAAAATTTCTCTCCGTGTAGGGTTACGAACGATATCCATGAGTAGAATGACGTTACAGATGTGTCCCTTTGTTGTCCGTTGTTCGACGCTCATCATTGTGTAGGATATTTTCTTGAGTTTATTATTCACTGTGAACAACTGAGGTACCTTAATCTTTTATCGCACCTGACTTTTTCATATTACGTATACATATATGTGAATCCTCGTGCGCTTTTATTGCACGAAATGACTACTTACACTGAACAAATATTTATCAATGTCATCATTATTAATATCGTTCTACATGTTTATCTTAAGCTAAAATTAACTTTCATCTGTTATTAATTGTGTCCATCCATTATAAAAATCGAACTTATCGGTCTTATCGATTATCAATTATCTGAAACAAGACTCCGTTAAGTTATATAAAATGCTTTGACCAAGAATAATGAATATTATCATGAACATCTTATCTTTAATACAATCAAAAGGATATATTTATTACTCAAATTTAAATACCTTCCCCTAGTTTGAGTTAAATTCGTACGCTCAGAAACTTTTCTTTAAGACCTTTCCAATATCAGGATCACGATGCAAAGTGCTTATGAAGTTGATACTTTCATAAACTGATGAAACCCCCGTTTTATTTTAATAAATCTGCCCGTGCGTTGCAAGAGATGTAATACTTCGTGGGGGAAAAAAAATGCGCAAGTCAGCCAAGTATAATATCATATTTCTAAGGAAGCTATTTCCAGGGCAGAGGCTTTTCTCCAAATAAGTCTATTTTCATGCAAAATTCCCTAGCTCAAACATTTTTTTTTCATCTTGTAAGTACCCATTGTAATACCCTGCTCGACAAGAACGGACACATAATAACAAGACGTCTGAAAAAAGTCCAGTCCTGAAGCATAAAACTTCGCGGTGAAAGAATTAAAAAAATCTACATACCGAGCTCGTAAAAAGTCGACTGTCCCTCTCTCGCGGGAGTAGCTCATGCGTAATTTCCCACGCCACCTCTTTTCGCCCGTCAAAGGCTAAAGAAGAGGAGAGATCCGAGCAAAAAACGAGCTTGCGAAACGCCAAGCTGTAGCATAGCGCGCACAGAGAGAAAGAGCGTCGGCTTCCCTTTACTCTGTCGGCATTTCTGCAGTTAATTGAGCAAAAGTGTAAGCGAGCGATTCCGGGGGTATAGAGCAGTCTGCGCACGCCCACATTGGCTCGTCTCGCGAGCGCGCGATCATCGAGCAGAGCTGTGCCTGCGGCAGAAAGTGTCCTCTCGACGCACCGATATAGCCCGACGATATTCCCGGCTGGTGTTTATATTTCCCGTGCTTCGAACTTTCCGTTCCGCCGCAGTGCTAGTACGCCAGTAGTCGTTCAAACTCCCGTACATAGCTACATATATATAAGGCTGATACACTCGACGGCAATTGAGCTGCGCCTGCTGCAGAGACAGTGAGAGAGAGGGGGGGGGGGGGAACTTCACAATTTTATTTAATAACTAGCAGCGAAGATGGGTTATATTATTGCTTCTTTCTCGGCAGTGCGCCGAGTTTCATGCGCACTGTAGTAGTATATCTGAATTTATACCGCCAAACTTTTGAATGTATGCACGAGAAAGTTGTCGATTTGACGCGGGAGTGCGAGAGTGCTGTGCGGTGAAGGATCGGCGAGCGGAGGGAAGTAGTAACGCGCGAGAATGGTCAGACCGCGGAACTGCACGGAAACACTCATGAATGATGTACAAGACGTGTAAACTGCTACTCTGTGTAATGAAATGCGAGGGTAGAGTTTTCCTGGGCATTACTTATGAATAAACATTTCGGCTTTCTTTCCATGCTTAATTGTCGGTTTTTAAGGTGCTAATTCTTGGACATAAGCTCGTACAACAATATTTTCTCGGGAAATCCGTCTTTTTAAATTAACTTCTTGTTAACTTTGCGCACTTGATATGGATGTTACATTTCTTCTTATTTTCAAAGGCAACACTGTAACGGATAATTATAGCCGGAAAACTTTCTTTTTCACAACAACAGTATCTTATAGGTCTAAAGAGAAGATGTAAGAGTAGATGTATTCATACAATGGTTTTTTTCTTCAATATTGATAATGGAAGGAAACTCGTCGTAAAATTGTTTGTGAATCATATCATACGCTCGTATAAGAGCTAGAGTGCATTAAGTCGACGTGTAGGCGGCTATAATGGATTTCAATTTCGCCCTGATTTACCGTGCTCTCACGTAAACTCCGACAAGATTGAACTTGTATTATCAGAGCAAATAACTATGCGCTATAATATATCATGACACTAAATAGACTAGGTGCTGTATATAAGCAAGCGTTAATAACGCTCTCGAAAGACAGCCAGCGAACGCTTTCGCACTCACTCTCAATTTGGCTATATATATATATATGAACGTGTGCAAATGGCGGACGGGTTCAATTGGAGTGAAAAATAGAGCGAGAGCGAAAAACCGGGTTGTCCAGTCTATTTGGAAATTGTCTAGCAGCAACTCGCTGCGCAGAGTATTCTGCGATCGCTGGGGCGTCGCAAAACTTTTAATTGGCTGTGCATAGTTCGTCCGCCCTCCTCCTTTATATATATATATATATATATATATATATATATATATATATATATATATATATATATATATATATATATATCCAGCTACACACAATATCAAAGTTATACCGCACACATTTAGAGAGAAATCGTGTGCGGTTCAAAAATCGTCCGTCGCTTTGTGTGCGTCTGTTTATATATGTGCGCTGAATGTGAAATTTTGACTGCAAGTTTATATATGAGGGGCAGGTCGGGGCCGCCTCGAGAATAAATTTACGTCGACTTTGGCGGTGGCGTCGAGGCGACGACGATATCCCGCGGGAGGTGTATTATAGCGCCGGCTCACACAGAGTCGTTTATATTGGGCGCATTTAAATTTGACGCGCGAATCTTGAAAGTAAATTAGATAGAAGTTTGCCGGTGGGCGAAGCTGCGCGACGGCGGAGGCTATTATTATAGCGAATGAAATATAAGGGCAGCTTATATAAGAACGGCATAATTGAGCAAAACCTCCGCTATATGTATATACGTATATATATATATATATATATATATATATATATATATATATATATATATATATATTCATGCGGAAGAAAAAAATAATCGAGTTGAAAAGGTGAATTAATTCGATTTTCGTTCGCGCGAGGCTCGTTGTAGTAAATAAACACTTGAATATTTTATGTGCGAAAATGCTCGTATAAATATATATACTTGTAAACTTCTTCATGGGTCTGTTTGTCATGTTTTCCGATACAGGAAGAACTTTGTGCTGTGTTTTCTTTTGATACTGTAACCTACTCCTCTCTGCGCGCGTTGTATTTTTCGATATTTTTAGCTGTATTAGATCTGTCACTTGGAGTTTGCAAGTTTGACTTTCGATTCGCGATCAGTGATCTGGAAAGCTCTCGAAATACATTTCAAGAGAAACGAGCATGAAAGTGTCGTGCGTGTATCTGACAACCTTAAAGAAATTCTTTCTCGCAACACTGTTACTGTATATAGTTAATATCAATAGTTTGTTTTAAAAAATCCAACATAATTAAAACAATAATTTATTTATTAATCTTCCGAGTGGATTAAAATAGAAAGTGGAAGCGTAGCCGATACGAGCGCAGATCGGAATTGCAAATTCGTCGCGTGCGCTCTTCATTCAAATGAAAATCAAAAAGTTCCGTCAACGTTTCTATTAGCGAACTCGGGCACAAATCGATTCTACTATATAATATACGCATAATCGGAAATCGAGTTTTTCCTTCGAAATTATTATAATATAGGTATAATTAAATTTCGTTACGCCGAGTGGATTCGTAGCGCATTTTCAGCGTGAAATTGATACCTCGTGCGTTAGAATTGGCAAAAGAAGGGAGAGAGAGAAAGAGAATGAGTGGAGCAAAAAAGATATATCGTACATATACGCGCGCACGTTTTCTTGCTCTTTTTTAAGCTCCCAAACGAAAATGCGCTTCAAACAGTATTTTTTTTATCGCGGATCAATACACGTGATCGCCCGGTCGAATAAAGCTTAACCCCGCTTCGCTGCATTCGATCCGGCCATTCGGTTTTCCTGACTCTCAATGTATACTTATAACAATACGAGATGCACGAGCTTTATGCGCTGCGCATGCGAAAATTTCGCGCGATGGGCTCACGCCGCGTTTAACTCTCTCGCTCGGCGTGCATTCGAAAAAGCTCATCTTTGATGGATCGCTTAATTGTTGTAAAATATTGACGTCATTAAAAGCGAGCAATTTGCATGTTCGAACTCAAACGTTTCTCGATCTTTAGCCGCAATGCTATTAGATCATGCGGTATATGCATTAAAAATTGTTCGTATTTACTTGCGCGGCGGCAGGTATGCGAACAGTATATGGCGAAAATCAATACGCGAGGGTAACATGTCAAGGATTAATTTTTCATATATATACACTTGCCACTTGTCTGCTGCACATTTTCATATTTATTCCCTTCGAATAGGGAGACAATGAACTCTCTAATGTATAGCCCACTAAAAATCGATCTCGATAGAGATTTTTATTATGGACTCGAGCGTGTTTGCCAATTATATTTTATTTAATATAGTTACGACGACATAATATATGCGAGTTGAACAATAACAACGCTTTCAATATGTTGTTTTGAATATTATTGTTGTAAACACCAGAGGTAGAATGATATTTATCCAAGTAAACTCTATTACACAAACATGCATTCTTATATAAACGAAATATCAGATGTCCGATGGTTATTTCGCTAAAAATGACACGAAATCTTCTTAGAGAACGTAGATCGAAGCAAAAAATCTGGGGAAATATATCTCTGATGCGGTAGAATGAATTTGCAAATTCGGAATCGTGCTCGATCGATTAACCTTTAACCCTTCGCTTCAGTAGCAGCAGTCGACTAGCCGTCTTTTCCTTGACTCGAGGGGAAAAAATATAAAAAATGAACGTTTTATATACTGCGAGTGACAGTTCCAACGGTATCGGGCAAGGCCGAGCGCGAGCGTAAGAGACAGAGAATATAAAAAGCTAGCGAATGACGAATGATGATCGATGATATCGGGTCGTACACTTTAGCTATCTCTCCCTCGCGGTCGTCTGAAAAATGTGCGCCTGGCCTATCAATCAAACGCGGCGCCGAATCTCATCGGAGCCATTGATGTACAATAGATCATCGTTATACCCGAAGCGTGGTTTTCGCACTTCTCTCTCTCTCTTTCTCTCTCTCTCCTCTCTCTCTCTCTCTCTCTCTCTCTCTCTCTCTCTCTCTCTCCTCTCTCTCTCTCTCCCTCCCTCATAACCGCACGCCGCATTTGCGCAATATCAATCTGCAAACCGCTGCACATCTTTCCCGAGACTCTCGCATTTGTGTACACACGTGTGCAGTGCAAACGTAGTTCATAATTATTTAAAAAATGTTCTGTTATCGAACGCTCGATTAACCCAAGCGTTCTCGTTTTAAATAATTGGTATAGAGACAAGAGGAATTATAAATAGATGCGCGCAATTATTCAGCTCGCCGATGTATCGTTGTCTCCATTAATGGCTGCGTGATCATCATGGCCTCGTTATTCGCTGCGGAAAATACGATTGAAATATTCACGATCCCGATTAGTCTTGGTGTATCTGATTGAACATTTGAAGATATATAAATATACATTATATGCGGTACACATTTAGTATCGTTTCACTTGATATCTTCGTCTATACACCTTTGAATACAACAGACGACAATAACAATTGCCCTTGAGTAATGAATAAAGTTTTCACTTTAATATTTGGAGGCATTAACGCTAATGATCATAACCTGGATCAGAAAGTTAGAGCGCTTCCCGTAGTGCTATGAACGTATATAATTACAGTTGGGCAACTCGACTTGCAAGATGCCTGACCGAAACAGATTAGAACTACTTACCATCTCTACTGTCACATGCATATTCTACGCTCATTGGTATTCAATTTAACCATCACCGAGTGCGCGCAAACTGTTGTTTCATTGGCAAAAGTTAATTTCCAGCGCGAGTCTGGAATCGATTGAATTTTTCACAAACTCGCAGCGAAGAGAAATTCATTAGTCGCAATGATGTCGACCGTTTGTATACTCAATTTATTTGCAACTGCAATATTGTCATTTTATTTTATCCCACGTATTTCGCATGCACTATTGTGTACGTTATCCAGCAAGAACATTTCGAACTTAATTCGTACAATTTTACTTTACTGCCTTACCCAATTGACTTGGATTAGAGTCGCAAGTGAGCGAGATCATCAAATACTAGTACAGCGTAATACCGAGGATTAGAGAGAAACGAGACGAGCTTATAACGAGGCTAATGGATCTTTAAATTACTTCTGAGTGCGCTCATACCAGTGCACCTTTCGCGCAAAATGATAATTTAGTACGCGAACGAATTGAATTTTTTAATAACCAGTCTCAATTCAGCATTCATTACCCTAATATAAACTTTACCGTGCTGCAGGTGAATTTATAATATCGAAACTTGTGCTTTTCTCTGATCCGCAGACATTGGGAGTTCTCTAGCGACGGATGAGTTGTCCGGGGCGCCAGGTGCAAGCGCAGCGGCAGGAGGAGGAGTCGTCACGGCATCAGCGACCGGAAGCGGCGCGAGTCCCGAGAAGGAGCCTCAGTCCCTCTCGATCTCGAGCTCGGCCAAATCCTCGATTGCCCAGCCGGCGGTGGTCAGCGTATCTGCGACAGCAGCACCGGCACCCGTTGCGCCGACAGCCGCGAGCCAGCCTCCGGCCTCTGGGGGCCTCGTCGTCGAGAGGAGCAACTCCGCCGTCAGCGACACCTCCAAGAGTGGTGACATGGTGGTAAGTTGAGCGAACCCCTCGGTCTATCGGTCGAAGAGCCACTGAGCGCAACTGACCTCGGTTATAAATGACGAATGAAAAAGAAGAGTAAATTATAATTATTACAAGTGGAAATTACAAAAGATTTGGCTCGTAAGCCGACGACAACAACTTGTCGAAGCTGTCATTTGTCTCCGCTGCCGTTTTTTTTCGCTGATAACGAAGCATTGTCGTCGCGCTATATAACTCTTTTAACCAGCCTCGGAGGCGCTTTTGTGCAGAGGCGACGCAGAGCGAGAAACAAGGCGCGACTGACTGTAAAAACATTGTAAACGCCCGACGCCTCTCTGCGCGCCACCTGACAAAGGGGAGGCGAAATGAATGGCGACGGCAAGTTTTTCACAAAAATAAAAGAGGCTCGAAGTTGCGGGACGGGCAATGAGAAACAATAAACGAAGATGGATTCTGACGGCTCTGTGCGCACACGTGAACTTCTGGGCCACTGCGGCTGACCTTTTGATTTTTCACCGGCTTTTACGCGCGCGTTTTCGAGAGCCTGTTAGCAAAGTTTTTCATCGAGAGATGAAACGTATTGCGATTCAGAGCTCGTATATATATCGACAGGCTGAGTGCTGTCGTTCCTGTATGGAATTTTCGGATTCGTTTTGATTACTTTCAGCTTGTTGTACGTTACTTTTCCAAATCGTTGTGTGTATCTGCAAGAAATTATTTCTGGGTTACATCTTCCGCGTGTATATATATATATATATATATATATATATATATATTAAAAAACAACGAAAGTAACTGGCAACAATTTATTATTATACCCGCTACTTTCTGCACAATGCTGTGTGAAATATATTCTCAAAGGCGAACTTTCAGCTTAGTATTTAGTGCTGAATGTGAGCCGAAGTAGAGCAGAAAACAAGCTTCACGCGCTCTTTGTTTCTCCTTCATTCATCATGAGCCAAACTTTATCTATTATTAAAAATGCTCGTTTTTCCTAGCTTGCAGTGTTTCTTCATTCTCCGTATACTTGTGTAATCAAGATGCCACTCGAGATTCTGGAATATAAAGTAACAAATGTTTTCCTGTGATTCCGAGTTTTCGCTTTTCTCGTCCCTATATAATACACTCAGCTCTCAAACGCCAATATAGTATGTACGCGTATCTATGCAAAGAGCAGCGCCATAACGAGAGACGCACAGAGACACGGACTCGTTAGCAATGCGAAGCTTTGCAGTTATCCAGGCTCTCCACCTTGCCTGTTCCAATTAAATCAGCGCGATTGCCATTTAATTGAGCCGCAGTTGCTCACCACACTCTATATAATACGGCGGGCTGCATCGATACGTATATATAGATATAGGAGCTCTAGGTTCACTATAGTGCTCTTCGGTGTTTGCCGCTACGCAGCAGCAAATACTGCCTACTCGAGCCAAGAAAGTCCTATACGCGTGTACGTACATGGATTTAGACATCGACATTTAATTACCCCTCTGCGGAGGGCTTACCCCACGTGTCATGTATATAATACAGTACATATAGCTTCATATATCAATTACGCGGTGAAGTGCACGGCACTTCGCATGCGCGCCCTTTTAAGTGTCCCATTCGCGCGTTTATTGGATGTAAGTCTGGCGCGAGTCCAACTACGTGTTCGTCGCTTCAGCTGTCCCACCGTAAACTCGCTCATCGGCTTTAATGCCGACGTTTATCGTCGAACTATTCTTGGCCGTTCTTTCGACCCAAGCAGGCCTTCCTCGCCTTTTTTTCGACGTTATTAAGTACGATGCAATTTGCCCTTTCTACGTTCCGCTAAGCTGCGCGCTGCTGCTCCTGTAGATGCCGAGCAATTCTCTTTGCTGTCAGAGAAATTTAAGCCGTGGAAGAAACTGCTCTTTAATTGCGCTTTTTCTTCTGCCCTCTGCAGCTGGTTTCTACTACTGCTGTTGTCATAGGAAAAAATTTCATTTTCGCGCCTTCGTCATATTGGATGTTTCGAGCGATTGAGCTTTCACGGTGATTGTGTCAATAATAACAATAATAATAATTCCCGATTTTTTCGCGATATCCATTTGCGGTTGTATGAATTCAATGGCGCGTACGACATGTTGTTGGTCTTTGCAAAGCTATTATGAAATTCGATTTTGATCGACTGCTGGAAGATAATTATGTTAATTTTAAATATAGTTTTTCATCCAATTTGTATTAATGTAATTCGAATCTCAAAATAGAAGCAGATTTTTAATTGATACAATAAAATTCATCGTGTATAAAAGCCGAAACTGGCACAATATTGGTGTATCAAAATCCAGGCTTTTTACCTTCAAGTTCACTTTTCGTAGTAATTAATATATACATGCGAAACGAAAATAGAGTTGAAATGTACATATCATTGTCTCTTTGTCGGCTTTCCAAACAATCGCAAATTCCGTTTGCTCATCAAAACATTGCAGTATACTCGAGAATCGATCGAATATAATTCTGTCTTGTATAGAATATAACAAATCGCTCATAATTTTCTTGTACAATTTTCAGCTGAACACCGAATGGGCGCAAGTCGAAGTAATCAACCTGATCAACGATGGCAGTGGCCTTGGGTTCGGTATCATTGGCGGACGAAGTACCGGCGTTGTCGTTAAGACTATTCTTCCCGGCGGAGTCGCCGATCGCGTAAGTGTGATCCGTCGGATCAAGCTTTCATTTCCCCGAGTACTAATCACCGAGATGAGACTTAATAAACCGAAGCCGAAAATCCTCTTCCAGAGAAAATTACATTTAATCAATTGCTACAACTATTCCTTCCGTCTTATGTAAGATATATGAGATGGAACAAAGTTAAAACGTTACATTGAACGCAGTAATCCTCGTGGTATCTGTTTGACTTTCAATAAAATAGATCGATTTGTTATCCGGCCGAATCATTTAGTCCCGCGACTTCATTTCCAAAATACTAATATTGAATTTTTTCAGGACAATCGATTGCAAAGCGGGGATCACATCTTGCAAATCGGTGATGTCAATCTGCGGGGAATGGGAAGCGAGCAGGTCGCTGCGGTGCTGCGTCAGTCAGGCACCCACGTGCGCCTCGTCGTCGCTCGGCCCGTCGAGCCCACTTCGCCCGATTATCAGGTAAACTAGCGTTCTCTCTTTTTCTCGTTCTCTCTCACGCTTCAACGATGTTTGTTTATTTGTTCTGCTGGATTTTTAAATTCTGAATGATTATACTCGCGAGGGTACGGATTAAATTCGATGAGGTTATGGGGTTTATATAACGGTGCCGAGAGTCCAAGCAAATACTGTACGTAGGTATACAGTTTGAACATCGAGAGCATTTATATTGATCCACGAAATGACGCAGCAAACGCTGGTCGGTTATTATACTTTTTTTTGTTCTACGTTTTTAGCTTGCACGTAATTTGGGTATGCTCACTCTCATGTTCAATTTATTTTTGAAAATTATAATTATCACGAGAATTGCGTAGCATATCATCATTCCTGCATTGATCATTCCGAATTTGAATTAAATCCATTCATCTATTAAATATGCTAATTTTAAGTAGCCACTTTGAGCGGGAGAGTTTTAAAAAATAAACACGTTTTCAGAGTACTGTATACAGGGACAAAAATGGAGTGAGTTCAAAAGACAATGAGTACTCGAAGATCTTAGATGTTTTTATGATATTGTTTACAACGTTAAAAAAAATTTCTTTTGTTGTTATACGAAATTTTCTTTTAAAAAGCTTTTCTATCGTGACATTATTACTTTACATTTAACTTTACGTTAGATAGAATGCATGCTATCTTCTAACTGCTCGACACAATTCTTATTCATTTTTAGGAGAACGCACATTTTCATTTTTTTAACCACTACATAGTGATTCCACTAAGGCATTATCTCTCATTGTGATTATTGTATTTTTTTTTTCTTTTTACGAAGAATAAATGTCATCCACAGGCACTCGAGTGGGTATGACGTGAAGCACCTCGAACACAGTAGCAACACCTTTTGCAAACATATCTGAGTATTTTTTACCACTTTGTTGTCACTTTTTTCAATTCTATCATGTCATTTCACTGTCTACGACATCATCGAAATCGCGAGAAAATGTTTGCTCTCAATATATACATGGCTATGGTTTATAATGAAATAGCTCTCGCTAATACTCTAGGCTGATTTCAAGTAGTCGCCATTAGATAATGCGCTGCCAGA
Source organism: Muscidifurax raptorellus (assembly GCA_020010945.3). Lineage (NCBI taxonomy): Eukaryota > Metazoa > Arthropoda > Insecta > Hymenoptera > Pteromalidae > Muscidifurax > Muscidifurax raptorellus. The sequence continues at coordinate 16,022,777 of CM052080.1, read as the reverse complement.
CATGGCAACGAACAGCTTAGAGCAATAACAACAGCGCGCCCTATAGACAAATTAGAACTAGAAACAGTGGGAGAGTAGTAAATCAAGCTTCAAACTTTTACGCCTGCTCGTGGCAGCATAAACTTCGTCTTCCCGAGCGGAGCAATTACAGCCCGAAAACTATCGGGACCATTACTCTTCCACCTGTCTAATGGGACAGTTCTCTCCGTCTGTGTGTATATATATACCGTAGCCAAACTGCTGAATAACATAGATTACTTTCATAGTGAATACGTCTACCGCCTCTCGGCGGTATAACGATGATAATGAAGGAAGCGAATGCATCGATATACTTACATAACCTGTTGCTTTCTGTTTTTTCTTTCTTCGCGCTCACAGGCGCTGGGCAATCATGCTCCGATCGTACCGACCAAGATCCTCGGCGACCCGGACGAATTGGACAGACACCTGCTGCGGAGTGGCGCCGATGCCCACAATCTCAGACGTGCCCAGGCCGGCGGTGACACCAGCTACGACAACGGCTCTGCCTACGGAGCTGAATCCGACTTGGGGGCCCACGTAAGTCATCCACTTATTTTATTTATGTACTTTTTTTTACTCTACCGATGATAAATAATTTAATTCTGGAAACCGTTACAGTAGCACTCAGCCGTAATTAAAATGGTTGTAGGGTAGATTTAATACCGTACTCATTACCGCGGAGAAACTTTCGCTTCCCTGTTTATAAAGTTTCCTCGTACCGTTTCGGAAATATTCGCTGAGAGTTCGTGACTGACTTCAACAAAAGTTTTCAGCAGCAGTTGAGAGGGAATTGAGTCCCTCGAAGATCGTTTTGGTTGCTGATGCGTCCACACTGTCAGATCTTGCCGAATTGTTAACTTGCGCAGCTATTTTTCTTTCGGTTGCTTTGGTGTCTCAATATTGGCTTTTTGAGTATAATTTTAATATTACCATACGCTCAAACTTTAATGATTCATTAAAATTTCAAGTATGCGTTGCTTACGATTTAATTAATTTGACGCGTTCTACTTATCGCATCGTTACTGTTGCGATATTTGCAAAAGCTAAATGAAGTTTATTTTATCAGAAGCAGTGAAAATTTCCATAAAAGCGCGGGAACGGAATCGGACGCAATGTTTTAACTTCATCATTGAATCCCAATCACTGTATGAAAGCCACAATCGCTATTCAAATGAGAACTACACGCGCCGTAAAAGTTTGTTCCTAATTCGCAATCCCGGTTTACGTTGTGAGAAACTTTGAGAAATTCAAAACACAATCGTACGCATGCAACTGCTTTATTTCTGATTACTTCATCGCATCGATTACGCGCTATAACGTTGATTGCAACATTAATCAGTCAACCCTTTCATACCGTCAATGTTATTCCCGACTCGTCAATCATCAATACCCAAATGCATGATCTATATTATCATCCGACCCGCAAATAAAATGCGACTCCGCCCCTTCACAACTCGCGTATACCATTGTTCTAACCTCTCGCTTTATGTGCACTCGCTCGTTGCAGGGTCGCTCGAGCCTCATCATGGAGGTGGGCCGGAGTCCGCTGCCCGTCATCGCGTCGTCGGTGCCGGTCACTGAGTTGCCAGTTCTATCCATGGATCCGATCGACGTCAACGCCCTACCCGAGATGGAGAGATTCACAGTCGAGCTCAAGAAGGACAGCTGTGGTCTGGGTATCACCATCGCCGGATACGTTTGCGAGAAGGGTGAGTAGTTGCTGTTTCGATGCTTATGCTCTTGGAAGTTCTAAGACAAGACAAAGAAAAAGTTTGGCTGGGAAATGGATTGCGATGACAGCTTGCCGATGGCTTTGTAATTAGTTCAGACGTCTGGAAAAATTGCAGCATCTGTTTCTTCTTCTTTTAATCAATCAGTTAATTGAATTTTCTTGGCTTAATGAGGGTAACGTTTATTAAAAGCACATTGTATATTTTTGGTAAATCGTAGGGTATACACACACACACATACATATACATACATATACATATATATATATATATATATATATATATATATATATATATATATATATATATATATATATATCTTGAAATGTTTTGAACCGCGCCATAAAAATTTCGCAATCATCTATACGCTATTGTTAACTAGATCTCCAGTCTCAAAAGAAAAAAAACGAAAGCAACCTATCTGAAGAAAAACCGAGTCCTTCAAAGCATCCAATTCCCCGCATGAAAAACATTGTCTATTAACGTGATTGCAGAGGAACTGTCGGGTATCTTCGTGAAGAGCATAAGCGAGGGTAGTGCGGCGGATCTGAGCCAAAAGATCCAGATAAATGACCGCATCGTTGAGGTGAACGGGCACTCGCTCCAGGGCTACTCGAACCACGAGGCCGTTGAGGTGCTGCGCAGCACCGGCCAGACTGTCATACTTTGCCTGGAGCGCTACCTGCGCGGACCCAAGTACGAGCAACTTCAACAAGCCATCGCCGCCAGCGAACTTAGGCTCCCCCAACCTAACTCGCCCTCCATAACTAGCCTGCCTACCTTTCCAATTAGTGCCGTAAGTTATGCTATTCTAATAGTGTAAAAATATAATAGGAAATATAAAGTTCTGCTTGATAGACATGTACAAATGCTTTCTATTTTAGGACGGCGATACGACTCTAGAGATCGAACCGGAAGGTGAATCGCATACCACGGTGGATAGCGCAGTTCTGCAGGAGATCGATCGAGACGCTTTAATGGGTAACTTAGATGAGGTCACGAATGTCGAAGCTCTCCTTAGCGACCCCTCCACGGAGCTGACGCCGAAAATTGCGGCGGCCATCAAAGCCAAATGGCAAAAGATCGTTGGCCCGGACATCGAGATAGTGGTAAGCTCTTTGAGACGCAAACTGTTTGCTTATATATACATCTATCTTGATGATGGAAGTGATTGCATATAGAGTTTCGTCTCTTTGTTTTAGGTGGCCCAACTGAAGAAGTTTGCGGAAGGCAGCGGTCTCGGTATTAGTTTAGAAGGGACAGTTGATGTTGAAAATGGACAAGAGGTCCGTCCTCATCATTACATTCGCTCGATTCTGCCGGAAGGACCAGTTGGACAGAATGGCATTTTGAGATCGGGTGACGAGCTTCTAGAGGTAATATCAAATTACGATAAATATTCGATTGCGTCGCTCGCGAGCACACTCTAACATTATTCAGCAATAATAATGGATTACACGATGCGGCGACTCGTGATATTAATTATGATATGTAATTCGAATGTAATACGATTGATTTTTCAGGTAAATGGCTACCGCTTGCTCGGTATCAACCACATGGAGGTAGTTAGCGTATTAAAAGAACTGCCGATTCACGTTCGAATGGTTTGTGGAAGAAATATCGCATCTCAGGATCCACTCTGCCCAATTGATACTGCCCAACATCAAGCGGCCTTTCAGACAAGGGTATGTAGCTTGGTTGTGTTTTAGATTCTATTACAAATCCATTGTATAAAAACATTATTCATGAAACTCTTTTAATTGCAGAGTATTCTCGGTGGCTCCCTGCAAAATTTACTACCTACGTCGGACCGCTTAGTAAAGGCGAAATCAGATGGTTCCTTAGCTTCGACGACAACGACGGCAACTGTGACTGATGCTAGTCTGAACAAAATGAAATCTCGCTCCTTGGAACCTTTGACTGGACTAGCTATGTGGAGCTCCGAGCCACAGATCATCGAATTGGTTAAAGGAGAGAGAGGCCTTGGGTTCTCTATTTTGGATTATCAGGTATTTTAGAATTCAAATGGAAGGCATTGAATAGAAGTATTTATTAAATTTGGAATGAAAACTAGAATTACTGCCATGTCACTATTTCATTTTTGCTACGTGATTATATTTTGCAGGATCCAATGAACCCCAATGAGACTGTGATAGTTATAAGATCCCTTGTGCCGGGCGGCGTTGCCCAGGTCGACGGGCAACTAATTCCGGGTGACCGGCTGCTCTTTGTCAACGATATTGCCCTGGAGAATGCGACTCTAGACCAAGCGGTGCAGGCGCTCAAGGGCGCACCTAAGGGCGTCGTACGCATTGGCGTTGCAAAGCCGCTACCTATTCCCGATAGCATTGCACAGGTGAGCGATCAGGCCGATCGGGTCGACTTTAAGAAAGACGTAAGTCTCGCGCCAATTATGGATAGCCATAGGCAGAGGCTCGAGTACTTTCGTGAGCGAAAAATCAATGTCATACAAGCGCCACATCATATGGACTTGATTGAGGGCTTACAACATCAGCATAATCTTGTCAAATCAGAGAGTTTTTGATTTTTGAAGGCTTGGATTTAAGTTTATTTCTATTTTTATTTAATTCTTAAACAACATCGACAGTAACATATGCTTTTGAAATTATGCGTTAAGAATCTTGACGATATAATTAATTTGTATGTAATTTTTTATGGATGTGAAAGTACTTAAAAAAAATAACCCAATACAGTAAAAAATTTTGCGAGGATGCAATCGAGGTTCATCAGTTGGCAATGCAAGGTAGTTTGAAAGAAATCGGACAGTATACAATGTTTTAGGTGTATAGTAATGTTTTGAAAGTACGTTCCTTTCTCGCAAAGTTTTTCAACAAATTTTGTATTAAACTTTTGATGTTGTTTGCTTAATTGCAACTCGCGAATAACTTGATTATTATACTCAGTGTTATAGTTTCTTTTAATGCCATTTGCAGTATCTTGCATTTTTCCTTAAGATAAAATTTTTTAAAAGTATTTAAAAGAAAAACTCTAATCAATTTGTCTGATACACCTTGGATAGCTTGCGTTGAAAATCTTGCGTGATAATTCGTGAGTAAGTTGCATTTTTAATTATCCTTATTCTTATTTAAGGATAATAATTTGAAGTTCACTCAATCGCTATTTTAACTTTCTAGTTATTTGAAAGTTTCACTGCATTCTATCCTTGGTAGAGAATTTAAGAAACTTAAAGCATACAGAATTATAAAAAAATATGTCAGTATTACTATACTTAACAAGTACAGATTTAAAGCAGAATTGGAATTACAATTCTGTAAATGTAATATCAAAGATAATGGCAGAAGTATTGATTACTGATAAATAACTCATTTTATTTAACTTAAGATCATGTCGTAGGATTAAAGTTATATTAAATACTATTAGTGGTTTTCTAATGAAAAACCAGTTGCCATTCTATTATTTCAAGTTCTTTAATCGATTTAAAATTTATCTTAACTTAGTAGTTAGGATATCGTTGTTGATTTAAACTGCCAATGTAGAGTTTATGACCTATCCACATTAAAATTAGGTTGTGCAATTTTTTTAAGTTGTATAATTATGGATACATAATTTTTATATGTATTACCAGATTTTTAAATACTTTCATAACAAAGTTGTATCAGAAATTGGTATAAGAACAAAGTATTTTTGAACAACTAGTAAATATTTTAAATACATCTTGTCCATGTATAATATTACAGTCGTAATACCAATATGTTAGTTTTAAAGAAATTCAGGAAGAATGGTTTCATATTTGTAGATACACTGTCATCAGTCAGATCACATTTATTTTTATTTGTACAAATCACACCCTGCAGAATCGATATTTTGTATACTTTTCCCTATTGTACTTATGTTATTTGTGTTAACAGTCTAATGATAAATTTATGTTTTGAGTGTATTTAGTTTTTACAGAAATGCATGCTTCAATCAACAGCTGATCGTTGTTTTCAGAGTGTGCTTTTTATTGTTCATTGTAGCACATAACATTTTTTCGCTTGTCTATGTAGCAGATAAAGACTTAAGAATTTTAAATATTAAATCAATCATAGGAAAAACGATGCTAAAGCGATTTTTAGAGATTAAAATCTGTTGTAGTCATTGTTGCCGTCAACCTTTAAATTTTATCAAGCCTTTATTTATTGATATTGTTATTTATCAATCGTACAATAGCATACTTTTAACGCTGTTAAACAAATCAAATGCATAATTTTGTAAGAAAACGGCTTGAAACCTTTGAAAATTGACGGTATTTTTATAAAAAGCTTCATGAATAAAATCGATCGCAAGATTGTTTACGTGACTGTTACCACTTTTTTAATATAATTCAGAGGCACTTCTTACGTACATTCGCAGCGACTTCCTAAAGCACATTAAGAAGCAATGTGACACAGTTGCGTTTTTTATAGAAGCACCGAAGAAATGCCATTGCAATTTTGTATTTTTCACAAAACAATAAATAGGTTGTCGCACACGTTATTTTCTTTTGTTTATTCATGACCTTCATTTTCACCAATTTAGCTCCTATTCACACACATTATTCTGTACACGGAGTATGTGATGAATCTGAATGAATTGACGAATCATGTTGAAACAACGATTACATTATACTAACTGAAATACGGTATTTTGATTCAATCGGATTCAATACATTTTCCTTTAATGTAACGCTTTAGTAAAACTTTATATTTTACGTTCTTTGGCAACAATCATTCACCCTAAATGCATCGTAATCCTCCATCCTCCAAAACCCTTCTTGCTGAATAACTTTCCTTCGAATGTGATGATAAACAGAAAATGTTGAAAGTTAAAACCTTTGTTTAAAAAGAACAGCCTCTATTATTACGGTTTGATTCTTTTGAGTAAAGGAATGTTACATTTAATTTCTTACTTTAAGTTTTTAATTAGCGTTAAGGAAGATCCGCTACATTTTTCAACTCTATTTTTAATCGTGAAGCAGAGGAAGTCTGAGCAGCGGGAACCACTTAAGGAAAGCGTCGAATGCCTATTACATTTGTGACGCATACTACCGTTACGATACGTCGTATATAAGACGCGAAAATTGACGTTCCATGCTTTTTGTTATACATTAAAAGATCAACGTATATCATATCAACGTGTAAACATGTATATATGGCTGAAGCACGATTTCGTTTTTTCCAGAGGTCTTTTCTGCGCTTTACGCAACTGCGATGAAGGCCCCTGAGTCTGCCTCGTCAAGTACATATATACACAGAAATTCTTGCGTAACGTTCCGCCTTTTTTTCTTCTTTGAAAGTTTTCTCACTCTAGTCGTGTTGTAGGCATTACCGTAATCAATGTAGGTTTGACTAATCCATCGTTTAATGAACATCACGTAATTCCGAATCTCCTTAATGCGCCAGAACCATTGGATTAGTAGGCCGTTATGCGCATATATCCATGTATTTGCTTCTTGTCTACGAGTATAAACGAGCAATCACGTATCTCGCTAGAATTATACCATTAGAATGAAGCGTTATTGAAACGGCACCGTATATATACCATAATACTAACAGACATCCCGCAGATGCAGCAATACTTTAATTTTATAATTTGATTTTATTATTATATTTGAAAACAAAATATTCAATTATTCATTCGTGTTGTCACTTTTAGTTTCTAGCAATTAATTCACGAAAAAACTTTTATTTCTATCAGATGACCTTTGTAACGTTTGACGTATCTCTAGATCGTAAATCGAGCATAAATCCGTTAAAAAAAAGTGCCGATGGCGCACAAAAAGGTAAATCAATTCGTTGCAAGCGCACGTATCGCGTGAGTCCGAGAATAAACAATTTGATGAGTCCCGTGCACATCCCTGTTCCTGAGGCCGTTACACATAAACACACAGCGAAAAAAACGCTTTCCCGTTCGCATAGTCTCTCTTCTCTCGGTGTACTATGCAAGTGTAATAAGATGTACCCCTGCCGGCACTTGACGAATATATTAACCGAATATCGAGAATTGCTTTCGACCCATTTTCTGCGTCTCGAGGATCCTCGAGAAACAGAGAGGGTGGGGGTGGGGGGTGAGACATACAAGCGAGTGGGACTGAAAGGGAGTTATATATAACAGAGACGGGGGCAAAAGATATGACATATATTGCCGGCGCGCATCGAATCGATAATAGTCACATGAAAGTGCGAGTCGAGTTTCACCCGCGAGCGATGTACAAAAGGCAAGAGAGAGAGAGAGAGACGGGGGGGAGGCACATACTCTGAAGGAGACATGAGCGAGAGAGAGAAAGGAAAATAGGAAAATATAAACGAGGAGAGGTCTCTGATTCGTCGTCCCGGGCACACAAATATCGTCTCCTTCTCTGCGGCAAATAGGAAAACGGCTTTTACTTGCTCACCCCCGCTTTACTCTCCCGCTCGCCGTGTTTGTACTTACGAAGTTTACTGAAAAAGTGCGTTTTTACGGCCTCCGGAAGTTTTGCTTGAGTTGACTGATAAAAGATTTCGTGTGGGAGTGGATCACTGTATACCTAACTTTCGACTACAAATTGGATTGCATTATACTCTGCGACTAGTAAGAAGCTTTGTAACCCCCCCGTCCCCTTCCAGTTCGAACTGTACTAAAGCTAGTTCACTTCTGATCAAAGAGAAAAAAAATTGTAGATAGTAATGAAAAGCTTTGTATAAACGTATAGTGATGCAATTATTTACAAGAGAGAGAGGGAAGTGCGAACGATGATAATACGCGATTCTTTCAGTGAGTACCTTAGAGGTAGGTATTATTAATAAAGTAGTGAACTCTAGAAAAAACTCATAGATACGATATTAGTGATCATATAGTTGCTATAAATAATGGCCGACAGTTAAATAAACTTAACCAACACGATATAAACATAAGTATAATATCAAACGTCCCATAGCATATAAATCAGAGAATCATTAGTTAACATTTGTCAAAAGATAATATGCTAATTGTTGTAATTAAAAAAAATAGCTATTTTTTGAGTTGATATTTACTGCTGATGACGTATTAATTTCATTATTACCGCGCTTGTATACATTTACATATTGACGATAGCATTTCATCGCGTTTGAAATAAATCCGATATCAGAGTAAATTCAACGAAGTCGCTTTAAATAGAAGGAAGCTTACACTGGGATAGAAATATAATTATATGAATTTACAAAACTAATTATATTGTATTCTGTGCAAGCTTTATCCAGATGCTTTGTATTTGAAACGTGATTGCCACTCACACATAACGACATAGTACCAATTGAGATAATTAGCCTCGAACAGTTCTAATGAGCAGAATTTTATGGACTAATTTACGAGATTGATTACGTATCGGGCAAATTACATACTCACCAGGAGATTGAAGAAGGAAGTTTTTTTTTGTATATAATATGAACACTTTTCCGATTTCTTTTTTGTTTGTTTAAACTGATGAATGCTTACATTTAATTGCACAGTTTGTAATGATTGAAAGAAGTGGCTTGTAATCTTGAATATTTTCATCCGTTTATTAAAAAAATATAATAATTAAATAACACAACATTTGTCTCTACTTATACAATGAAAGAGTATGCTTTTAATATTGAACATGTACCGATATACCTGAAATGGATTGCCGTCAATGTTTTCATTCCCTCTGATACGCTTTTAATCAAGCACTGTATTATATTACGAATATATCTGCATTATTCCTCAATTTTACTAAATATATACTTCTCTAATAAACAGCAAGCAACCACTGCATTAAATCTAACGTATGCATTTCTGTCTATATCTCACTATCACTCTAATTCGGCTGAAGCTCTAAAATTCTACGCCTCCGCTTTTTTAGCATTATATACTTACGTGTGTCTATGTACTTTGAATAATCTAGTAGATAGTTTAAACATACATATATATAACAAGCTTTGGGGTGCGCGCTCCTTCGAACTTAAGAGTTTCCCGCTGCCTCTCATCCTCCTTTAAACATTTTTTCTAATTTTTGTATTTCTACGATTATTATTACTACTCAATTAATTTATTAATTAATGAATTAAGCATTAGTGCATTAATAAAAATAGATGAACTAAATCAATGAATGGTCGATGCAAAGATTAAGAAAAACTTATATTTATGAACATTATATCTCTGTGCTTTTGAGTCTCTTCTCTTTCTCTGGACTATTAGATTATAAATATTTTACAAATAAATAAAGAATGATGAATGAAACAAAGAAAGATATAAGAATAAATCTGACGTCGCTTGTTTGACATGGCGGTCCTAACTTTGGAATTCTCTTGCTTTTCAGAACAACTTGTAAACGCCAGAGACGGATCGCGGAAGGATAATCAAACTTGATTACAGCCACTATGACCAAATAAACGCAATATGTCCTTATGGTGTCAGTTTTACCAGTACTACGATAATATAAATATAAGTCACGTTAATAATAAAGACGAAAATCATTGTACATATCAACATGGTATATATTGCTTAATGTGCCCAATTATCCTCCTTCGATATACTTCTTTTTTTTAACTTTGTTTTGGTATAGAATTTTCGAAACAAGCGAGACTCCGCATAATATATAAATAATACAATTACAAAAAAGCGTTTTATTTGCGTTGGCGCGTTCGCGGCCGAGATAATCGAATAATTTATATACATATATGTTTGTTACAAAAGTTGTGCACTCCGAGAAAAAAAATTCCCGACAAACAATTATCTGATCGGGTAGCGATCGGTAAGTACACGTTCACTTACTAACACTCCCCACTGCCACGTATGTGTTCGATATATACTATAATATACCTTTTTTCTCTCTTTCAAAACATTTTTCGTTTGAGCTTTCGGCAATCGAAAACTTCTATGATAATATACTTTAAACATATTTTTCTTTGACTCGATCTGATTTTTTCCAATTATATAATGGATTTATAGTCATATGTCTCTTTTTACATGAATTTCAATCACTGGCATGTTTGTACACGCGCACTGTCAACTCTCTCTTTTTCTCTCTTTACCCATCACTAATATAATTATCTTTTGTACCCCCCCCCCCCTCTCTCTCTCTCTCTCTCTCTCTCTCTCTCTTGCAATGCGAATGCCATGCAAACTACCACTTTAGTCACTTTCTTCTCATTATTTTTAGAATATATAAGAGCTGTTAGTTTTAATGTTTATATATATGAACCGATTGTAAGCCGTAGAGAGTTTTAGTGATACAACACAGAGTACATTTCATATCTAATATATGTGCGCAAGATCGATCGAAAAAGGCGATGATTCTAACCAGCATGTCATGTTACCGAAATTTTCCCACGATAAGCATCACATAGACCAGAGCAAAGAGAGAATAATAGTTATATAGTCCGAGTCCAAATTTATTGGCAAAGACCTTTTTCCGAGCCGGAATAACATTTATTTGCGCGAGTCAGGCAATGGGGGGAAAGCAATTTCTAATCCACGAAGGACAGAGAGCTGCAGCCGAAAACAAATGGCACACGCCAGGCACATGCACAGAGAGAAAGAGAGAAAGACGAGTATGCATGGAGAGGAGCGATGGGCTAGCGAAATGCTCTGCGGCCGCGTAACGAGCGGCATTGTGTATACGTCGCCACGGCCGCCGCGCCGGAGAGCACAAAAGGCTGCGTGACTCGAGCGCGATGTGCGTCAATTGAAATTCGCCAAACGAGCCGTTCGTCATTCGGGGCGCGTGAGAGAGCACATTGTTGTTGCGCCGATTTCGGACGTATCCGATTTTTGACGAATTTATTTCGTTGATGCCTAATGGAAAACGCTTCTTTGCCTGGAGATAGCGCAATATTTTTCTTTTCGTTCCGCATATCACACGATGAGTGTATGAAAAAAAACATGGACGTTTATATACCGATGAATATTCAACCAACAGCCAAAGGAAACGTCAAACTGTTACAAAGCTTATAATCGATCATTCTGTTACATTATTTCAACTAGAATACAAAAAATTTGAATTTTGGTTCAATATGTTATACAGCTGCATCTGCGCATCGCGTACACACACATACACGTACTCATACTTATTTTTCGCTGTCGTCAGGCTCTGCAAATTCATACCCACATTTCAATTAAAACCAGCGACGGCCACCGACATGTATACAACTATGCACACATCATTCCGGCTTGAAACTCCATTACTGTATATAGGTATACATCGCAGAGCGAAAATCGCGAGCAAAGGACTGAACATATACGGGAATTTATAAGACTCGCGGCCGTTTTTTATTTCGATCTCGTGAAAATAGAGCTATGGGAAAAATGTGATGTAACAGCTGTACTGTCTATAATGTACACATCCCTTTATCATATCACATATTGTATAATTAGTTCATACAGCTTATTGTTAATAAAACTCAATAAAAGACGCCTCGTAATCGCGTGCAAGGAAGGTCGTTTTCGACGTGGAAATAGACGACACGTCGGGGCACGAGGCAACAAAGTTTGCCGAAGCGATTCAACCGCTCTCGTCACTTACAAATTACCGAGACGGCTGCGTCCCGCTTTATTCAATATTCTATTACTCGGACGTCCCGAGGTCTTATATTCGTCGATATTCGTCCTCCGCTTGTGCGCTCTTTCCGCGCGTCCGATAATAATTGAACGAGCCTTTTGTTCTCGCGACTGTTTGCTCCGAGATCAGAGAATCGAAACAAAACGCTGATGTTCGTGTATACCTATACTCCTTGTTTTTTGGCTTATCATCACCGCGTGCGTATACGCGCGCGCCTGAATAAACGCTCTTTGCTTTTATATATAATACTGTATACGAGCCGTTCTACGAGAAGATGGACACTACGAGGCCCACAAATGGAAACATTGTATTCTTGGAAAAACTATTTGCTCATCGACGGATACACGCTGTTTTTGGATAATTGGTAAATTTTTGTTGGCCCAAAAATGCAACGTTTCCGTTTCTGGCTCTCGAAATGTCCGACTTCTCGTAGAATGGTTCATATATGCACATACTCGGCCAGACCGAGCTGTTCTGCGGTTTGCCGCACGATCTCAAAAAGAGGGCGAAAGTGCGAAAAGAAAGCTCAGGAAGCTGCTGTATACGTGTTTATATATATATAGGTAAAATAAGTACCTCATCTCGATTGTTGTTTTATTTATACATATAGTATGTGCGATAGAGGGCCAGGCACTTGTATACAGCCATATACTGTACTGCTGCGTTTGTGCGCGTATCATAGAGAGAATAAGAGTATACGTATACTCGGCTGGATTAAAGTGGAGAATATCTTTTTGTCCTTTTGCCCATGTACCCGTGACGCAGCGCTTGACTCCGATCTGCATAGTCAGGCGAAGTAAAAGCCTACCGGACAGCGACGCCACCGACCAAGGAGCCGATCTCAACGATTTTCTCTCGTCCCGATCAGGTAAGATATCCTTGTCTTCATCATATAATATACACGCATTTATAACTGATATATTATAGCTATATACATTAGCCGACGCTTTTCCAGCGACGATTAGCCGGAAATAATCGGCGTATCAGCTGACGTATATACCACGCGCGCATTGTGCGTTGTATAACTATATATACCACAGCCGTGATCGTTCGACCGCATGAATAAGCCATTCATCTACTTTGCGGGCTTGTACGCGGGTGCGCTGCACTGATATGCAGCGAGCTCTCTTTCTCCGTGTCAACATCGAGTTAATTTCCCCAGACGTCGCGAGCCCCATTACCCGAGCATGTTTGAGAGCGGAATCCGGCTCTTACCCTGGGCATTATATCAGTATTACGCGCACGCGGAACAATCCTCGCGCTGCGGCTGAGCTAACATCTCTCTTTCTCTCTCTCTCTCTCTCTCTCTCTCTCTCTCTCTCTCTCTCTCTCTCGCTCGAACATGTCGCGCAGAAGCTCTGCTATTTTACGCCGCGCGCGACGAGCTTGAATTATTGACGGTGGACGTTCTTAATATACGGCGTTTACCAGCGTTTAAACAGTTCCGTTTTTTCTTTTCTCAAGCTCACCATTGAAACTTGACGCGCGTATAATATTCCAGGTACGAGCGACGGCGCAGAGCAGAAAGAGATCACCGCCGGCCCCGAGGACGGCGAGCCGCCACCGGCAACGGACAACGCGTTGCTCGGTTTCGAGGAGCTACTGCCGCGCAGCAAGAGGAAAGAGGACGAGTCACCGCACTCGCCGCTCATCAAACTCACTCCCTTCCCCGAGGAGCAGAGGCGCGCGATGGTCAGCGAGGCCGTTGTTCAGCAGCAGCCCGACAAGCCGCCCGAGGAGCCAGGTGAGTAGCTTTGCGCGATCGATTGAAGTCAAACTTTACAGATTCGTTGTTAAGCCGAAGCCTGTTTTCAGCTGTCCATCAGCGACGCAGGAGCACACCCTGCGACCCGGAGCCGCGACCGAGCGGCAGTCGCAAGCACTCGCTCGTCCAGGAGTCGGAATCGGCGGCGGCTCGTCGACGCACGCTGCGCCACCAGGAGAGCATCGACCGCGTCACTCGTTTCCTCGACGAGCAGCAGCAGGAGGAGGAGTTCCTCGACGCTGAGGACGGAGGAGCTGTGGCTTTGCTGGTTAGCCAGGCGACCGAGAGCCGACTGGTCTTCGAGGTTGCTCGAGACGGCGCAGCGATGAGTGTAGCCGCGGCTATACCACCCAAGGACTGGCTGCTACCCGAGACGATCGAGGAAGTGGCCACGAAAAGGCGCAGCTCGCTCAGACGGAGGCGGGAGGATCTCGCCGAGTCCGTCGTCGAGGATGCGCCGGTGCGAGCTTGTGCATAATACAGCCGTAGATTTATCTTATTTAAAAAACATTTGTTTATTATTTTTCTTTCGCCCGCATGCAGGATCGAGTCGTAGCGGCCGCTGAGTCGACGAAGAAAACCGTACGCATCAACTCGGTCGAGGAGGAGATCCGCATCGAGAGCTTCGACTCCATCGACACGGACGAGCTGATGAACCCGTACGCCGAGCTGCACCGTGTGCAGCTGGTCACCGCGAAAATTCTCACTGCCCAAGAGTTCGCCGACAGTCTGCTGGCCAGGCGAGAGGAGAGCTCGACGAGTCCCTCGAGGGTACGCATTGCGCGTGTACATGCTAAATATACACCCGGTCGTCGTCAGCATAATATTTATTAAACAAAACTTATACGTCAACAGCGTAAAATCTTTGTACCTCCGCGCGAGCAAAGAAACCGCGCTCGTTATGCGCGCGCGGGGCTCGTAAAGCTCTCGCAGCAGTTCTATATAACCGCGAATTTTCCCTCCCGCAGGAAAGCGCCGCAAAGTCGGAAGAACTCGCAGCGAGCCCGGCGGCTCCGAGGCTGAGCGCGGAGGCCGGGCGGCTGCAGCTTCCAGCCGCGGCGAGCTTGAAGCCCAGCGCCTCGGAAAACGCGATAACGGCCAACCGCACCGACGACAACAAGATCTCCGAGAAGAACATCAAACCGGAGATCCTAATGGACCTGTCGCGGCTGACCAGCGAGGAGAGCCAGCAGTCGCGGCTGGTCTTCGACGAGGAGCTTCTCGGCACACCGACCCGGCCCAAGCGCAAGCTCAGCCGCGTCAGCAGCGACAGCGCTTGCAGGGTCGTGCCCGAGGTCAAGTTCCATGTGGGAGGCGACGACGAGCCGCCTTCGCTCCGACACTCCCAGACCGATCTCTCGACCTACGCTCCCGAGGACGAGCTCACCCCGGCGATGCTCGAGGAGACGGTTACGAGGAAGGCCGTGATGATCGCCGACGTCGGCGCGCTTAACGAGACGGACTGCCAGAGTTTGGACAAGCACTGGAAGAGGTGACTGATAAATATCAATCATTCGGCCTGTATCTACGCATGCACGTTTATCTTCTCGGACGAAATTCAATCTAATCGCGCTTTGCGTGTTGCATATAACGTAAACGACATTTATCTGCGAAAAATCGTCGCGAGGGAACGCGCGCGTTATGTGTATACATATATATATCCGTATTCGAGGCGCGACGTCTAATTGAAATTCAATAACCGCGCGCGTCGCTGCGCAACCTGACTCCAATACGTTCAATTACCTCTATTAAGAGACGGGAAAAAAAGAGAGCGAGCACGCTGGGAAAATATAGGCCAATGAACCTGTCGCTTGCGTGAGCACGAGCGACTTCGTTTACAAATGGCTTCCACGCTACTAAACTAAATCGCGTGGCTTGTTTACCTCTGTAAGCTTGTTAGAGGGTTCGGGGCGAAAGAGATGGGAAAAGGAGTCGAGCGAAGTATATATGTATATATGTATATATATATATATATATATATATATATATATATATATATATATATATATATATATATATATAATGGGCACGCTTCTTGAAACGTGCTTTTTGTACTTTTCCGCGCGCAGCACGTCCGCGTTCTCGGTGAACTTCGCGCCGGCTCATCACTGCGTTCTCGAGGTGATTCCGATCCGTATACTAGCAGCCTACAAGCAAGGTCCATGCTGTTGCCATTTTTTTGCGTAATTTTATTTGAAGTCCATTAATAAGATCGCTGGATGGTGTCCGTCATAATACTGTTCGAACTCTTTTGGCAGCCTGAAAGTTCTCGCTCGAAGCGTTATCGCACCCTCGTGTCAAGTATACGAAGGCGCACTTAAAAGGAAAATCACGTCTCAACAAAAAGACGCTTAGTCGCCACTACCTCGTCGCAACCTTATAGCTGTGTCCGTCCAAGTTAAATATTTACTCGTTCAATAAATACGAGAGAACGCCATTAACGCCGAAAGAAAGAAATAAGGAGGCTAAAAGAGAGAGAGAGAGAGAGAGAGAGAGAGAGAGAGAGAGAGAGAGAAACGCTAGGGCTGAACTTCCATATCGATCGCTCGCTGTATACCGTGCACAGTAGTATGTATGTATGTATGTATGTATGTATGTATGTATATATATATATATATATATATATATATATATATATAATATACACCTCCGACGAAGAGAGGACATTGAGGAGATTCATTAGAGAGAACTTAGTTGTTGCAGCAGTGCGTCTCCTGGATTCGCGAAATTTCGCACTGGTATATAATATGTACATATAGAGCGCTTGCATACTCGCTCGGTCAGTATATACATATGTGTGTGTGTGTGTGTATAAAGTATGCACATATACCTAAGACTCTCTCGACGTGTCTCGCGCCTACACGTCGAAGTGCACGCGCGAGCAGCGAGCGCTGCCGCGACCTACATTCCTCGCGGCAATTAAATACCGCTCGGGGTTTCTAAAGTCACGCGCATAATCCAACCTAAATCCTACGGCGAGTCCGGTCACATGGAAGAGTATACAGAAGCTAGCCGGCAAATAATGCGGATGTGTGTGTGTGTGCGCGTGTGTGCGTGTGCGTGTGTGTGTATACGCCTCCGGTATATGTATATATACGGAGAGAGAGAGAGAGTCGGATATCTGCATGTACAAGGGACGAACGCGATATGGCCTTGGGACGACTCTCCGAGGGGATTAGCTTTGAGCTGTTATGCAGAGAGGCAAAATATACAACGCAGCTCGACGATCGGATACGTATTACGCAATTGGATATAATGGGCTGGATAATCCCGGATCACCTACTGATATGAAGAATATTATGTTACCATATTTATGCATAGTGCATGGTTATGCGGGTATTTTTGTTTTGGCCGTATAAGAGGCTCGCAGAGCTTTTTTGTAATAGATATATGATGTATGTACAGACGGCCATAGACTTTACGCTCGGAGTGAGCTGAATTAATATTTTTTTTAATTTCTTTTCATTTTTCAATATGCCATCGTTGTTTTCACTTTTTTGCTGCTGTTATTTCATCATTCCGGAAATTCGCATATATACGTTTCTTTTTCTACACGACTACCTGCCAATATAATAATGACGAGGAATCAAGAGCGAAACTGTTCAATCTACTTCCTTATATTTCGGTAGGCACGTGTACGAAAAAGAAGAAGCCCCCAGGCGGGGGTGTAATTCCGTATACCTCCCCGAATTCAATGCGACCTACATTCGGTATCTCGTGACATTCAATTGAAGCGATGGGCTTCGAAGGGTAGGGAAATTATTATGCGAAGCCGTATATTTCGATATTTCTCGTAAACAAGATGTTTTTCTCATTTTTTTCGCGACTCCAACTTGGTTGATAAGACGCAAAGAATACGCTTTTTGTTCGACGGAGTTACAGAACGTCACTCGAATATTAAAATAATGTATTATATATACTTATATGGATATATATATACATCTCGTTATATAAGCTTTATGATTATTTTTTTTGTCATGCAGATTTTACTCTTTCCTGTATAAATGCAAATTCTACGGTTAAAAAGCGTGGCGAACGAGAGCGTACTTTTTGTGAGTATAATGAACGCGAGCCGGAATTTTTGTGAGAACTTCTTCCGAGTGGCTGTTCGTGCTCTAGTTGTCGTAATGTCTCTGCAAGAAAAGGGCTTAAAAGCTGCACCGGTTGTTTCGGAAAGATTAACACTCGCATTATCCTATATGCATTACCTGATTATATTTACCTTCGCTATATAATTGCCGAATTCGCAAACGTAAATAATCGTAAAAATGTTAATAATACTTGTCTTTTATACTTCAAGATATTCGCTCAAATAAATATAATTACGTAAAGTTAGCAAAGAATCCAACTCGCGGGACTGCGAAAAAAATACGTTTAATTACCTCCGCCCAGTCCTTTTCAATGTTTGCGAAGAAGCAGAAATATTATTACACGGAAAACCTGCAAGAGGTACGTGCAGGGCGATTACAAATGTGCACTGCCCTATTGTAAAGCTGTATAATACGTACACTTCCTCGTTGTCGGGAAAAGCGTCAACAAATATAGAGCAACGTGAGCTTTGAGCTTAATTGTATTAGTCGCGACCTTGATGGCTTTGAGCTAAAAAAATTTTGCGCGGGCATTTTGAAAAGTCCGAATGTCACTCATATTATTCGACGCGGAAATGAAACGATAATTCACTCATCCTTTTTAAAAATGTATAATATCCTCGCAAGCTCCATCGTATATACACGTAATTATGAAAAAACAAAGCATACATGGCAAACTCGCCTGTGCACATCGGCTGCACGGGACGTCGAAAGTATAAAGTGCGATCGAATGCATTCGCATCGATACCATAATTCGAGAAAGTCTCTATATAGCAAGCAATTCCACGTCTTGTCGGATTGTTTCGCATAGGTATATACACTCTACCTGCAGTGCAAGTATGCACGCGCGCAAGCATATAGCAAGTCGGCGGCGGCGGCGGCGGCGGCGGGCGTTGTTTATTAGATCAGCGTAAGCCAGTTTGCAGTGACGCACACTGTCGAAGAGAGAGAGAGAGAGAGAGAGAGAGAGAGAGAGAGAGAGAGTGAGAGAGAGAAAGAGAGAGAAGGAGGCGGCGCGCGCCTGATGTTCGCGTCGCACCAGTATTAGTACACACGGAGAGTAGCTTCGACGAGCTTGGCCGTCGACGTGCTCGCGCGACGCGCATCGCGATTTTCGGCGCGGCATCGTAATGTCACGGCGGGGATAGAGAGAAAGCACGTATATATAATTATACACTACGCTGCGATATCCCAAGCGGTGAGTTGGGGGGGATTGTGTTTGTGCGTTTGTCTGTGTGTGTGTACACGGAGAGAAATTTCGAAGGCTCAGCGCTCGATACTTTCGAAGCTACGGGAACACGAATAATATTGTACTCTGTCCCATCTAATTACGAATGATTCGGCTTCGAATTCGAAGTATAGATACTCTACGATTTTCGTGCATGTATGGAGCGAGACATGGTATTATTAGCAGTCGAATTGCGAGAGTGGGGACTCCAAGATTCTCCGTACCGCGGGGACTCGACGCTTCGCAGTCTCAGACCTCGAAACTTGGATACTATAGCGTGTCGGCTGGAGCTTGAAAGTCGAAGCGGTAGACGCTTATGTTCGTATCGCCAGAGTTCGGAAAATTTCGGGATTCGGGAACGACGAGAATAGACGGCAAAACACTCGATCGATAGAGATCTGTACGGCCGCAATAACATGGAGCGCTGAGCCTTCGAAATTTCTCTCCGTGTATATATATATATATATATATATATATATATATATATATATATATATATATAATATGTGATCCGCCGCTAGCAGCGGGTCGAGGACTGCATGCGAGCTATATATATATATATATACACTTCACTGAAGCTCGAGTTTGTTTTTGCGATGTTGATAGTGGTATGTTGCACTACTATATATATGTATAATCGCCGAGCCGCAATTGAATGCATTTCTTTATTGTGATAACGAAAGCACGTGTCTATAACTGGCAGCTTAATCGCGGTCTATATTGAAATCTAATTATTTCCAAGTCTATATAAATTTACATGTATACGTGGCCATACTCGCCGCATCAGTACTGATATGCAGCTCAATGAAATGGAGATTTCAATAACGCGCTCGTAATATTTATCAAGTTCCATTTGTGAAAAGCAAGTGCCGTTTTCATGAATATAAATAAAATAGTGACGGCGGCCGAAGTTGCGATACGTGTTGATTTCGGCCGACGAACGAAGCGAGAACGTGACCCGAGTACTCTATATAAATGAAGCGCGCGCGCAGCTGACGAATGGGCTACTTTCTTTCTCGCGTTTTTTTTCTTTTTCGCGCACTGACGAAACGCAACCTGGTGCTCGGTTCGAACGAGGATTGATGCGGCCGTATGCCGTACCGTTGTGTTACTGGAAATCATAAATTACGAAATTATTTGGCGAGCTCTTCTGCTGCACGAGTTATGCTTTCTTTATGTATATGCCGAGGTATATGCGACGGCCAATTGCATCCGTATCGCGAGCGGCGTAATTGATTTCGAGATATATCAACGCGGATAGATTTTTGTATTTTTTTTCCGACAGAACCAGAGATGCGCAAGGCTTGTATAACGTAGCGCTAGATTTGCAATGAAAATAGATCTATAAAGTAAAATCTTTCCGAACATTTCGAGCTCGTATTGTTCCTCTGGTAACGCCGATGGTGAATAATCGAAAAAAAGAAGCCAAAGTAGCACAGCGCGCGTATAATGTATTATGTAGAATGACCTTGTCAATTCGACGCTACAACACACGGCACATCAAGTAGATCAATTAAAGAAGACTTTGTTCGGCTGTTAAAGTTTTATGCACTCGCGGCTGCTGTGTCTGCGCGCTCCTGTGTATATGTGTGGGCTTCACGAGCGTAGGATAAAGAACCTTCTGTTGCACAATACCAGACACTCTCTCATTGACTTTGAAACATTCATAGAGCAATTACGTACTCGCCGAAATTCGTCGGACTGTATAAAGAGCGTTAAAATTTTATCGTTCCTCGTTATAAGATTATTTTTAGAGTTATAAACGTTGCAGGATTTTTCCGGTGCAGCTGGAGCCCGGTATAATAAAGTTATAATGGGAATATTATTTGCAGCGTAAACTACAGCGAAGGTGTAACAGTCGCTCTATAAAAGCTACATTAACAAATAAATGGAGTTTTGATGCTCCATATATCGCAAGCTTTTATTCTCTTTCATTAGTATGGTTTATTAATATGTAGATATGTGATTCACACCCGGAAAAAGATCTAGTGTAAATAGGCACTTTCAATAAGAACTTCTTCTTCTGTCTCAACATGTTAATTTTTTCAAGTTCAAGATTAAAGGAGATTTTCAAACGATACGCAGTATAGCCGCGTGGTTAGGAAAACTTTTCAATGTCATCTTTATACTCCAGTAGCAATATTAAAACATCAATCAAGCCATACACGTCCTCTCTCCAATCAAGATCGCATCAAAGTCTGCAAATCCGTACTTGGAAAAGCCAATAAGTATAAAGAAAAATGATTAAAACTTCCTTCGTCGCCGCCCAAGAGCAAGAGAGACCTGTGCTCTGGAAAAACTCCGGAGAAGCAATAATTCGCGCTCGCTCGTCGGTCTTATAAAATGCAAAGTACTTTTTCCCTCGGATGCCAAGTTGACGAATTGCCATCCGCGGAAAATCGTCTCCCCTTGGGGAAAAAATTCATAAGAGCCGCAGCAGTGTATACACTTCTATATATATCATACGTGTTTAATGCAAAAAATGCATCTCAGTTACTCCCACTCTCTCTCTCTCTCTCTCTCTCTCTCTCTCTCTCTCTCTCTCTCTCTCTCTCTCTCTCTCTCTCTCTCTCTCTCTCTCTCTCTCTCTCTCTCTCTCTCTCTCTCTCTCTCTCTCTCTCTCTCTCTCTCTCTCTCTCTCTCCCGAGTCCAGCAAGTGACTTCTTGCATTTGGCATTGGCCCAATGTCGGCTCATATTGCCTCTGTTGAATCTAAATAATCGAACGGCCCGCGGGGATGACCCAAATGGACGCGCGCAATTTCGCTGTGCAGCGCGTATGTATATATATATATATATATATGCAGTACTGTAAACAATTTCGAAATCCTGTGTGTGTGTGTGTGTGTGTGTGTGTTTGTGTGAGTGTGCGTGTGCCGCATCCTTCTCGCTATACAGCTCATAGCCGTTAAAGACTAAACAGCTCGGAGCCCGCGCAGGGGTCATTGTTGCGTGACTGGCGGGGGAGTGCACTGGAAGCGGGCCAAAAGAAATATTTCACAGGTTTCGCGCGCGCACGTTACCGGGGGCGAAGCGCGCTGATCTTTTTTCTTTTGTTCACTTCCATGCAGAACCTCGACACCGGCGAGAGCTTTTTGAGGCCTTAAAGCGCGATGAGGTGTTTGGATCTCGAGGCTTAAATATTTGCCTAAACTTCCGCCTGAAGTTTATACGCCGCGCTCGTTTTATAACGCGGTTAGACGTTTTACAGCCCGATGAGATTTGCAACCGAGCGAAGGATTAAAATTAGTTTTCTACCTTCTAACGCTGTGCTCTTGGCGGTCGAGATGCGCGAGAATTGCATTAGAAATTGGCGTACGATGGACGTTTTTTCGACAAATTATTGGCAATATCGCTTTTTGTTTGCGGTGTATTCACTGCCAAAATATATTTGTCTCAAATATTCAATGAATTTTCGCGAAGCTAATCTATCACTGTCTTCGCGTCGCCTCATCCTTGAATGCGTCTCATTACGCAATTGTTGATGCGCGATTTCTTTAATATTCCCGCGCGCGAGTAAGAGTATATTCAACCCGAAAATAACTCGCGATATCATGCCAAAATCTCGGGGAATTTGAAAAGTATCCAATCAACTTGTAGAACCCTTTCGGTACGTACACTTGTGTAACCGGATTTTTCGCAGCGTCCCGACGAGTGCATCAACGAAATGATGGGCACAAATCGAACGATTCTCCGACTCCCGCTGTCTATATACTCATCAAAACTCGAAGCGAAACCCTCCGTATTGCTGATGTGTGCATCGTAGCGTACTATGCACGTATATGTACACGAACAGAAGCTTCGGATCGATATATCCACGAGGGAGTGAGACGAGCGGCTTCGTCCCAATAGCCAAAGATATATACATATATAGGAAGAGTCTTCCATCCGTCCGCTTATCGCGTCTCGCCGGATGGCTGCATGGCTCTCTCGATATACATATATGTATCGTTTATGCTATCCCTTGCAGAGTGTATCGGTGTAGCGGGAGGTTAGATCGAAATAAATCGTTCTCCCCGCGGACTTTTTAGCTTATTACCCATGCGAATTCGCGGTTCAGTCGGACCTTATATATTATTCGGTTTTTATAATTGACGGTGTGGTTCAATTTTCGCATACGTCAGTCGAAAGTGCAAGCTTCGAACGATACAAATTATATGCGTTATTCGTTGACGCCAACGTACAATTAACTTATGATGAAAATTCCGAGTGTAATTGAATCATTATGGAATTGCTCGACCTGATTACGAACGATGCCTATTATATATATACGAGAGAGCGCGCGCGCGCAGTTACCTCGTGACTTAATGCGTCAGTTCGCTATACTGCTGGTGCTATATTTCTGCGAACAATGAACCTTGATTTGAGAACATGCATCTAAACGTTCTTTTTTTTCTGAATAAAAAAGCGGCCGAATTGTTCAACAATTGTCGTTTGCTAATTTCTTTGCGAACTATAATGGGTAGTCGGCGACTTTCCTATAGCAGCCTATAACCTCGTTATTACAACTTTAAAACGCAGTACTAGGGCTGCTTAAACTCGGCTCTCCGTGCATTTTTAAACCCCTTTAACCGCGCGCGTGCACGGACTCTCTTCCGTATTTCTATATATTAAGGTACGTTGTCTACCTGCAACCGCTCTTGCAACTATACTTGCGAGCTCTTATTTTTTACCAGTCTTCCTTTGCGCGACAATTAAAAAAAATTAATTTTTCTCTTCTCTTTCGTCCACAGCGCCGAGAACGTAGCAACCTCGAGCGATCTCCATCGGGCATCCTCGAGTCTTCGTCGCTTCTCGAGCGACAGCTCGCCGTTCTCGGAGGGCCGTTCTCGCCAGCGTCATCGTCGCGTCCGCGTCGCCCCGGCCGCGGTTGACCAGCGACTCCGGAATCGCAACGTCCGCGACGCTCTCGTGCCCAAGGAGGAGCCGCCGCCACCGGCACCCGGCGAAGATGGAGCCATCCTCGCCAGATCCAAGCGGCCGGCCAGCGTCGGACGCGAGCACTCGTTGAGATACCAGCGGCAGACCCTCGAGAGCCCTGCCTCTCTCGAGGATCTTCTCGGCACAGGTGAGAGATTTGATTTTCAAAGGTCCAGTTCAAATATAAGCCGCAACTGAACTCGCAATATGATTACACAGAAGCCAGTAGTTCGGCGCCGGTCGAGGAGCTCGAGGTCGAGAGCCTCGACTACTCGTCGAGTCACAGCCTCCTGAGCGCCTCGTACGGCAGCCCCAAGCGAGAGGTTGAGACCCAGACCCAGGGCGAGCACAAGTCGACCCAGTACGAGCTCGAGGATCTCGCCTCGCTCGTCGACGACCTCTACGACGCCTCCTCGGACTCGCGGGAGCGTCTCGAGCTTCTGCTCGAGGCTCGCTTCGGAAGCCCGCGTCGCGAGGTCGAGGTCCAGACCGAGCAGGAGTCCAAGGCCTGCCAGTGCGAGCTCGACGAACTCGAGGCGTCCGGGCAGTTCGGCCCGTTTTATCGGAGAGCGGAGAGCTACGCCAGTCCCAGGCGGGAGGCACAGGTACAGACCGGACAGGACAGCAAGTGCACCCAGTGCGACTTTGAGGAGTTTGGCGAGTTGCCGGAAACTCTGCTGAGCAAGGTTCAGTGGAGGGAACCGCTCGACACCGAAGCCAAGCCGCCGTCGGACAGGAGGTACGTAATACGATGGGGGCTTTTGTATAATTGCTGGGGATCGACGGATTGATATAGGCTGTTTCTCCGTATATCTCGATCCGAATATCGCGTATGCGCATACTCTCTGGATGAGTCGTATATAACGCTCTGTAAACGCGAATTTTTCTCAATGAAAACTAGGTCAATGCTTTTATTTTCATACCCGATTCATGCCACCCTCTCGCGTATATGCATATGCGCTCACACATACACATACTCATCCGCTATTCTCGTGAAATTTTACAGAGCCATTGAATGTTCGGCCTCGTCGATCGAGAGCTCGTCACCGGGTAGCTCGTCGCCCCAGCGCAAAGCGCCCCCTCTAATAGTGCTAGTGAAGGCTGGCGGCAAGGTCGACATGACGGTTACCCATCGCGACAAGGACGGCAACGTCGTCTGGGCGAAGCACTGGGGTCCCGAGAGACTCGTCGAGATCTACAGGGAGCCTCAGACTAGCCTTGGTCTCAGCATCGTCGGCGGCAAGGTGAGATGCGCTGCGTGTCAATGTAATATATAAATAACTATATATGCTGGTATAACGATAGGAAGACGAATCTCGCACTATGCGGGATATGACGAAATAGAACTGATTCGTTATTTCCCGCAATCATATACGCGCGTATACTGTCTTTGAATTTCGTATACGTAAAATGAGACCATGCGCAATCGTCGTCGTTACGCCAGAAAAGTGATGAGCACGATAATTTACAGGTCGACTTGCAAGAAGGCGGTGCTTCCAGTAAATCACAGAATGTATCTGGAATTTTCATCAAAAACGTTATCCCCAACAGTCCAGCCGGAAGAGCAGGCGGCTTACAGGTGATTATTATACTCCCAGTAGCCGACTATCTAGAATTCGATTTCTAAAATGAACATTCTTTCTTTCAATTGCGTTCTCAATCGAAAAAAGACCCAGTCCGCGCGATTCCGCTCGGCTAAATTAAATTACACGAAAAACTACTTCTCTACAAGCGATGTACATCGGGCTGCGCTACTCCAGGATTGATGAATTTGCATAACGCCCGTGAACTTCCCCAATTTCGAAAATGCAATTAACGCATATCCGATTACGAACTCGCGATTAAAAGCCGCAGTGTATATCCCTTGGATAATCGGCGGCCGGTACGTTCAATCTCGATCGCCGAGTCCGTAATATACATATAATAATGTTCTGACGCAAGGGTATAGAATGTATACGTTCGCGAGCGAGAACGAACCGGAAGCGTGCGTTATAAGTTTGTAGAAAATTACGTGATGAAATGCGCGGCATACGCCTGTGCGCGCACGAAGGAAACGTAGTATTTTTAAAAGAAGCAAAGTTATATATATATATGTTTGGCTATGTATATATGAACGAGAGATGCGCCCACCACTGCTGTGCTTATCGTGTGTATATACATAGAGCTCAAAGTCGCTTTCTAAACATTAAATGAATTTCTCTCACGTATTCGCTGACGCGCATAAGAAGAGGAATTTTTAAAAGTCGCGGGCGCTACCCGTTCTCTTGATGAAACGTTTTGAAATGCGCCGCATTTTAATGTTTCAAGAGCACTCCGCAATGTATTATTTTTTTTCGTCCTATATAAGAGCTTCTCGCGTTGTTGTATATTAATATCAAAAAAGGAAAAAATTTATGGAACAAACGAAACGTTCACGAGTGTGATGATGAAATTTATAGTATAGATATATATGTTGCATAGATTTTTAGAGGCTCTTTCCTGGCGCCTTATCGTGACGCTTTTCATTTGGTATTTCCAGACTGGCGACAGGATAATCGAAGTGGATGGCGTGGACTTGCGAAACAGTACGCATGAACGAGCTGTCAAAGCGATTCAAGCCGCTGGAAATCCTGTGCGCTTGCTGGTCCAGTCCTTGGTGCACTTGGTAATATATATATATATATATATATATATATATATATATATATATATATATATATATATATATATATCTTTATCTTTCTCTTTCCCTTTGGTTTTTTCATTCGAGCCACGTCTCTCTGCGCGTTTCTAAATCGGGGGATGCTATCTCGACTGTCTTATCTATTATATATTTGGGTATATATACTTCTGCCTCTGTTCACTTATTTTTTCTTGGGATTACTGTGTATTTGTGCTGCCATACACAATCCTACATTAGCGCGTGCAATGATATTTTCATATATATAACTTTGCGCGTATAATAAAAAGTTTAGACTCTATGTAAAATACCTCGAACGAAGGAGGCAAAAGTTTGCTATATAATAGGTTTGGTTATTCTATACATTTCTTGATCCAAGTCGAGGACGATGATCGCATTTTTCAAACCAAGATATATATTCATTTAATATTATATCGGGTATGTGATCGAATTTCAGCGATAGAATATTAAATATCGGATCCGAGCATCTATTTAAACGACAATCATCAGTGTCTCTTTAATATTAACTGCGCAGAAGAGTATAATTGATATAAATCGGAATACAGGCTGAGCAAGTGTTATATCGCAGATCAACGGCCAATTTGGCGGCTAAAAAAAGTTTCGTCGAGAGAGAGCATCTGAGAATCGCGTGGTTTATGTCTCGGGGCAATCAATACGAAGTATTTTTAGAAAACAACGCTACATCCTCGTGTGCTCTCGCGCATCTGCATATATATGTATATACGCCTACAGTCATTCACTTCAAACTCGAGAGCCGCTCGAGAATCGAGAGTTTCGGGGCCTATGTATATAGTTATATACATCACGCGAGGATGCTTCAGCATCAGCGCACAGTCTATACGCAGTCGAATAAAAAGTGCATTATTTTCTTCGCACATCATATTTTATATACTTGAGAGCAACAACAACGTCGCCCAAAGTTTTCGCTTAACCTTCCAAACCCATCATAACTCGCCAATCGTGGAAATAAAAAAATCCGACGAAATTGAGCCATTCGCTCGTCAACTCTGCTATCCCAATAGAACTGTATGTATATATACGCTCAATTCAATCAGTCGCAGACAAACGAAACATCCGCAGGAAAAAAAGCGGCCTGCGGAGAACAATGAAACGGGAAAACCGAGCTGCCCGTCGCGCACTGCTGTTCAAATGATCGAACATTGCTTGCACGCGCGCGCGAGTGAAACGGAAAAAAATAATAAACGATGTGTATATATATGAAGCAAAGAAGCGCGGGCCAATCAATGCTCGACAGAGGCACACTCCAATAATCTGGCGCTGCTGTGGCTGGCGAAGGTTGCACACACACACACACACACACATTTACAGCACAGAGACACACGGGTCGGAGCTACTCTCCCCCCACCTCATCGCGTATACACACCCCCGCGCTCGAAAAAAGAAAGCGTGTGTGCAGTGCGCGGGGCAGTACATCGCCACGGTCCATCGCTCGCGGTACACTATACACACACACACACACACACACACACACACACACACATAGTATCAGCATCCCCCGTCGATTCGGGCCGCTGCATGTGGATATGTAGTAAAAGAGAGTGAGAGAACTTTGTATGTGGGTGGGCGTTGAGAGAGAGAGAGAGAGAGAGAGAGAGAGAGAGAGAGAGAGAGAGAGAGAGAGAGGACACGAGGCGCGACGTCGACGAGATCGCTCTGGAGCAGCCTATATACCCCTTGCGCGCGCGGCGATTGTCATTGGCGCCCCCGGCGCTCAGTATGTCGTCGGCCTCTTGCGGCCAGAGATGCAGCGGCTCTTTGCTCGTAAATGCGTCACTTTTGTACGTGTTTGCGACTTTACGCATACATATATGTCTTATTCGATTGCTCGTGTTCTGGGGGAGGCTTGAACGCTGCATTTCTTTGTTTCTTTTATTTTCTTTTTTCACGGTTAAGGTTTGTGTGCGTATGTGCCATGTTGTTTTGTTCGTCGCGGGTCACACGTGCGCGTCTGGTGTTTTATACATAAGATGAGAGTGTACAGTGCTGTCTTCAGTGCACGCGTGTCCATTTGTGCGCGAAATAATATTTCATATTTTTTGTGTATACATACATCATATATATAATATGTGCTGAATAAAAATTTTCTGCGCGTTATTCGAACTTGCTAATGAAATTCACTGCGCGTAATTGGTTATCGGTTTCGTCAAAACTGAATTTAAGCTCCAAAAGTCATCTTGTCCGGTGATCTCCAGTTCATACTTAGTTATCTATATAAGAAGAGCTCATTAATTACAGCCGCGGGTACTAAAGTTGTCTCCTCGCGCTTTTCGCGAATATTGAGTTATTTTGATATCGTGCGCAAAAGCCTTCGAGGCGCATATTTCAATTTACTCGCGCGCAGAGGCATGAAAATAAACGACGGATAGACTTCACTATATATATACATATATATATACGGTTTACTCTATTGATATCTCAATGCACACACACACACACACACGCGCGCGCGCGCATCACCAGGGGCCCGCAGGGCTACTTGCATCGAAAGGCATTTGCTGTGCGGCCTCTCAGTTGACAAACTTATATATACCTCGACCTCATCCCGTACTCTTCATATAACGATAACAAATATGCAACTTTGTTCCAATTCCGCAATCGAGTTTTCCTATACGAAAATGAAACAATGTCAACATATAGCGAATGACAAACGATCCGCGCGAATCGAACCCCGCGCAACCGAAAAATAACAGCAGACGACTTCTTGATAAATATATACAGTATACCCGCGATCGCTACTACTGCGCATGCGCCAGTCTCTCGCGGAGCGCGCAAATTGCCAGACCACTAGCTGTAAGCTACCCTTTACGAGGAGGCGCTGCATTTTCGCGTGCAGCCCTCGAGCAGCGCGCGCAAGTGTCGCAAGCTCGCGCGAAAATTAATTAAGGCAGTGTGCGTGTATGTGTGCTGGAGTGCATTAATATATATGTATAAGAGAGAGATAGAGAGAGTGTGTACGTAGAAGGAGGGCGTTGACGACGAAGCCAAAGAACTAACACAGCTCGTTTAATTTTGCTTGCCTCGCGCGCACACAGAGTCCCGATAATGAAGGCCCGACACAGGACAGGGATGGAGGCGGCGGCGGCGGTGGCGGCGGAAGGAGCGGCGGCCGCAGGCAGAGCACGAGGAACCCCATGGCCGACGACACGTCTTCCTTCCGACACACGTCCGGCGGCTCGCCCACCAGGTCACCGGAAGTGATTCAGGTCAGCATACAGCTTTCTTTTATTCTTCATATCTCCTATACCGATTATTTAACCGCGCGATGTTATGCGCTGCAGAAGCAAACCCCGATTCTCAATGCACAACAATATACGATATATAATATGTACGCGTGAGATTAAACGAAGCTCGCGGTGCTCTCGGCTCGCAAACCGATCCCGCTGATGCGCCTGTGCTTTTTCCTTAATTACGCGAAGAAAGCCAATGAAAGCATCCTGCGCAGGAAAGAAAGAGGAAAAGAAGCTCGAGCCGCATCGGAGCTATATGCAGAAATCGCAAGGCGCTCTCTTTTTCTATTCTTAGATTGCGCCTCGTTAAAGGCAAAAACAATCTCGAGCCGCGCGCTGCTCGCGGATAATAAGCAGCGGGGAAAAATGCTCGGCTTCCAGCTACTCTCTTCCATTAAGTTCTCGTTGCAGCGGAGGGTTATATACCCAGCGCCTCTCAGTTTCTCGCTATACATCTCTCTTTCCCTCTCTCTCTTTCTCTCTCTGTATATATATAGCTATATAGACGCCGAGGGTTTAGAATTGCGCCGGGGCTTTGTAACGGAATGATAAATGACGCGCTGCAGAGTTTCCGAGCGCGCGGTGATGAGTCGTTCAATTTTTCACGCAGCTTTGATATAACGCGAACGCCGTAATTCGTCTGGGATATTATGTATATACATAACGGGCTTTTTACGACACACGGAGAGTCGTAAAAGCTAAACATAGTGCGTGCGAGTCTCTCTTATACGCGGCTGTTAAAGAAGATTTTTTTACGTTTCAGGAAGGGAGACCGGAATTGAAGAGACAGGCCACTGGAGGAGCCTCAGATGCTGCCGGACCGAGCGGCCGAAGGTGCGTTATTGTGCGCAGCAGTGCAGGCTGCTTCCCTTGTGCCGAATAAAAAACGAAACAATATTTCGCTCCTCAGGTCATCGATGAAGAAATCGATGCGCAAGAAGGCACCTTCGCCGCCGGGCGGAGGGATCTTGCACGAGGTAAGCGAGGAACGCGCTGCCGACGTCAAGCCAAAGTCCAAGCCCGCTGCAGCCGAGGCGCCGAAGAACAAGTACTCGTCGGGCGAAAGCTCCGAGGAGGAGGAGGAGGACACTCGAGATTTGGAGGGCAACGTCTACACAAAGTCCGGAGTCGAGGTGAGCCCGTTAGACGCGTCATATATATTTATGCGCTTGTCTTTCGCATTCATGAATTCGCTTATATTCTTTCAAGTCGTCGGCCTCATTCTCGTCCCAAAGGATTTTATCCTGTATATATACACTTTTCAAATGTCTTTCTCTCGACGGCGAGCTGTGCACAGGTGTATTATACACGCGTATATATAGCTCGTCGTAAATTTTCAGCGCGATAAATAATAGAGTCGCGAAACCCGAGCTTACGCGGACTTTTCAGAGTCGGAGAATTATCGCGCTGTTCCTCGGGCGATTAATAACGCCGCGTGCATGCCTGTGGACAGAGAAGAACCGCATATGCTCGTATGTATAAGACACGCTGCAAAGGCTTTTTTTGGATGATGCTTATTATCGCCCTGGTATGATTATGGGAAAAATGAACGTTTCGTCGGGCGCGTCACACGACGCTAAAAGCCACTGATGGGGCTTGACCTTTTTAACTTCACCTTTCTCAAAGCGACACGGAGATTTTTAGTTTTTATAATGCATTCCGCGGCAGCGTTGATTAAAATATTCTCTTTCTCTCGTCTGACGATGTATTATGAAATTTATTCGAGTTTTCGGGTGAGAATATATACTTCGGATAAGCCATTGTTTTTCTTTTTTTTTCCTTTGAATTTTCAAACTTCAGCCGGTTTGCCGATAAATTCAGGTCTATATTCAAACGTATAATTCAGAGCCTCGATACGAAACCCGCGTATATATACTAGAGAGCTTCTATTCATAGAGCCTCGTAGAGTAAACACAGCAGAGCGCGGTATCTGAGCCGCATAACGAGAGCTTGCGCTATCCGCTTGTATATTATAAGTTCGTGCTAACGAAAAATCGCAGGTGAATTAAAAAAAGGCAGACCCGCCGATGTCTCTAGAATCTAGAGTTTAGTTATGGTACATTTTCGTCGACTATCTCACCGGCAAAGTTCACAATCGCCTCATAGCTTCCACAAAGCCGACTGGAATAACTAGATTCCAGATAACTAGCATATGAAGTTGCCTCGGCTGATACGAGTTGCAGTTCATTGCCTAGTAGGTATAGTCCTAATTTTCCGAAAGTCGTCGGGTCTTAATTACTTCGACGTACTCCGCCGGTCGTCATCTCTGCCTTTGTGCGCGCGGCGAAAGGAAATAAGATTAGAAATCCGAATTAAATTCACTTACTGTGTTTATGTATAATTATGTAAATTTTGTCTCGTCGCAGATATCGAGGAAAAGCGCGGGCAACGTCAAGCGCTCGAAAGAGGAGATCGCCGCTGATCCAGACGAGGAGGACGAGTTCGGCTACACACCCAGTGAGTACTCTTTCTCTCTCTCTCTCTCTCTCTCTCTCTCTCTCTCTCTCTCTCTCTCCCTCTCTCTTTCTCTCTCGGTTATTCAATTTTCCTTCAGCCGTATGTGCAAGCGCGATGAAATTGATCCGCGCGATATCATTTGCTTACAGGCAAAGTGAAGAAAAAGTATCACAATCTGAAGAAGCCCGTGATATTCGTGACTTTGGAAAAAGACCGAAGAGGCTTGGGCATATCCCTGGCTGGTCATAAAGACAGAAATAAAATGGCTGTTTTTATTTGCGGTATCAATCCCTCGGGAGTGGCGGCCAAAGACGGACAGCTGCAGATCGGCGACGAGCTACTGGAGGTATTTCATACAATTTTCAGAGCATATAGATTCCCGCGTTTATATATTCTCTCTCATCGCATATATGACTCTGTCACTTCGCAGGTGAACGGAGCCGTGTTCCAAGGAAGGTGTCACCTCAACGCCTCGTCCATGATCAAGGGAATGGGTGCGATGGTTTTCAAAATCATCGTAGTCCGGTGAGTGACGATCGTGCAGGCCTCCCTCAAAATTTCCTATACGCATCGCGATGATTCACTCGCTTTCTTGCGATCCGCGCGACCTTGGCCTTGCCGTTACTTCACAGAATCGCAGATGCGCTTTCTCGCTGCGACTTGCGCGCTTCGGGAATACTAAGATCTCTGACAATAACCGAATGGGCTCTTTGTGTACATCGTCGTCGTTGTATCGTTACGCGGTCTTTCGAAAATTTCAGGGCCGTTGGGTATACAAAGTCCGGTCACATTTATATCGTGAGCTTGTCGAATGGTTTTATAATCGATCTTTTTTTGCAGGAGACCAAACGCTATCGACAATTGCGCTGTAAAACAAGTACTGCAGTTCCCATCGGCGTTAGCGGGCGAAGTGAGTATAATACCGATAAACACTTAGATTTTCCGAAACGTCTTATACACCAACGAGTTTTCGCGACTCAACAATCTTTTTATTCCAGGATTACAGCCACTTGAAAGGCGTCCGAGCGGTTCCAATTAAAAAGGTGAGTCGAGACTGCAGTCCGAAGAAAAAATATGAAATCTATATAGCCCCAGTTGCACGCTATCATCGCATTATTGCATAATTATATGCAAAACTGAAGGTCGCAAAATCTAATCGCAATATTAATATTTCAGGGTACTTACGGCTTAGGAATAATGATAATCGAAGGAAAGCACGCTGAAGTCGGACAGGGAATTTTCGTGTCTGACATTCAAGAAGGAAGCGCCGCAGAAATCGTACGTATTTTGCTCGTACAGAGGCAAGTAGAAAAAGGTCGCGGTATAAGATTACATTATAATACGATTATAACGCGAGTTCCATGAACCTTGCAATCGTAACGATTTACTTTTAAATCTGCTGATTCACATTCGAGTTCCTTACAAATATGTGCAAACTCTTTAGATCCCTTCGTAAGAGAGTAAAAAAGAGCCAGAAGGTAATGATCGTGAAAGCTTCGAAATCTGTTAGTATTGATTTTACTTTGTTGTACGCAAGTGCAGCAGAGTAAAAATTTAAAAAAAATGACTAGACAAGCACGCGCACTTAAATTAACATTCTAATCAACTTTGCAGGCCGGTTTAAATGTAGGAGATATGATTTTATCGGTCAATGCGGACACAGTAATGGGAGCTACCTACGACGAGGTAAATAGAAAAAGAAAAAAAAATTATGCTAAATTGTTACGACAATCGCAACTCGTTGGTTGTTTAGGCAACGGCTCTACTGAAAAAAGCGGAAGGAATCGTTACACTGACAGTTTGCAATCCGAATCAGAGCAAAGTCGCGGAGGAAGAAGAGCGAAAGGCGAAAGGTGAAGCGGAACCGGTTAAAGGTATTTTTGTCATACTTTCGCTTGTATTAAGTTACATAAGACCGGTTTTCGCTCGAAGCTCAAGTCTCGCGTGCATATTTTATTCGTAGAAACAAAGAAGGAACCGGAAAAGCCAAAAGAACCGGAAAAGCCAGCTGATCCAAAGGATTGTGCCATCAGAGACAACAAGGACACGACCATCGAGTTTCCGAAGGACAAGGACAAGCCGATCGGTTTCACAGTCGTCGGCGGAAACGATACGCCTTCCGTAAGCCACTTATTTAAGCATAATCACTCTCTTGCAAGTATAAATGTATGAACGGTCAACTAACTTGGATCGCGGCTAACTTTGCAGAACGGAGTGTTTGTCCTGGACGTTTTCTCTGATGGAGCCGCCGGCAAAGACGGCCGACTTCAACCGGGCGACCGCATTGTTGACATAAACAAGGAGAGCTTCAAAGCCATTGAGTCGGACAAAGCCTACCAGACCGTTCTGCGGATCACCCAGGGACCCGTGAGTATATATATATATATATATATATATATTTAAAAAATGAACGTCGGTATACAGACTCGGAGGCAACGAAGCGAGTGCGCTCTACACACTTTCTGTTTTTCTTGTCCGATTGCATTAGATAATCATGATAGTGCATCGAGACGAGAAGGCGGTGGAGGAGTTTGAAGTAGAGCTTACGAAGAAGTCGGGCAAGGGATCCGGCCTCGTTCTGATGGGCTACAAGAGCGGTAAAGGCGCTTACGTCTCTGAAGTGGTGAGTCGAGAGTTTTTCTTTAAAGAGAATAA
Source organism: Muscidifurax raptorellus (assembly GCA_020010945.3). NCBI lineage: Eukaryota > Metazoa > Arthropoda > Insecta > Hymenoptera > Pteromalidae > Muscidifurax > Muscidifurax raptorellus. The sequence continues at coordinate 15,987,446 of CM052080.1, read as the reverse complement.
ATTAAATAGCCAATTAAATTGTACACGCGCGAACTGCTCTAATAAACTTTAGATCGATATCAGAGATACCTGTATATGTATATATATCTTATATATAATACTATCAAACATATTATATAGACGTAGTTTGCACTTTTCAAAAAAGAAGGAGAAAAACGACAGTGCAATTTTCTCGCCAAACTACTGTCGATTTGCATGAATTCCAAATTCGGTCAAAGCCTGCGCAACCACGATATATATAGGTGTATAATGCACAGCTGCAGTGCGCGCTAACTATATAATATGCGGTCACTTCGGAATTTTCACAGGTGGCCGGAGGCAGCGCTGCGGAAAGCGGGAAAATCGTGAAGGGCGACAGAATCGTGTCGGTCGGCGGACAAGACCTGCGAGAGGCCCCAGTCGAGGATATTGCACTTCACGTGAAAGTCTCGAATCCGGTGCAACTGAAGCTGGCCAGATACAAGTCCAAGTGACAGGTGAGTGCAGTATATATATATATATAAGTTGTTCCCACACGCATAACGACAGTTGTATCTCGGGCCAAAAGCGCAGCGTGCGTTGTTGTGTAACGCGAGGCACGAGAGTTGATTGTCGGCGAGCACGCGAAAAGCATTCGATATTATTATATTATTATGTATATATAGGAAGAATTTTATCGAAACAACTCTCTTTTCCCTCGCGAATCAATCTTGCGGGCGGGATGATTTTAGGCTTTGGTTGGAAAAGCTGCAGCGATGTTTATCGAGCGTAATTATAACTTCCCGTGCAGGAAGAGAGGAGGAAACATGTAAATTGATCATTAATTTATGATATCGAAGAGAGAGAAAACTTTCTAAGCCGGCCTAATTGCGAGGTTACGACTGTTTGAAGATCTTGAGAAACGTTGCGCGTATATATAAGTACACACTTGCACTTAGAAGAAAATTGCCGGATAATTTTCCGCGCGTCAGACACAAGTATTAGTACGACCCACGTGAATCTTATATACATATATATGTATTAAGTAACTTCCCAAGTTCATAACGATTATTATTATTATCATTGCAAGTAAAAAGGTTTCCTGAAATTATAAACCTATATATGTATGTAAAAGAATGAGACTGATGGGAATTGGACCATATTCAAAATTCGAAAAGCCTTTCAACGTAACACCTCTAGTAGCCTTTGTAAAACGACTGCATTTCCCAAGTCTAGCTGGATTGGCACTCTATGTATAACGATTTTCCATACGCACATACGTAACTCGCGCGCTCTGTAAATGTCCATTTTTAATCTGCTGCACAGGCCTCGGAGTACGTATACATAAGTAAGTAGTAAGTGAGCGCATTGTATTCGCCGCTCGCTTTCTAACGAGGATTCGGTTAATTATGGATTTGCATAAAGCGCGCCGCGATCGTGTAATAGCCGCGTTACGCGCCTCGACCTGCGCTATATATCTATATCTATATATACGTGGAGCGAGAGGCGGGGAGGGGATGGGGGTATTACGACCGCTTGAGAATTCGTTTTCCGCGCGCGGAGACTATATTACAGCTCAGCGCAGCGTACTTATATATACATGCAACGCCTCTAGAGTGTATCATATATATATATATATATATATATATACGTGTGTGTATCTACTTTATTGCCCGGCGGCGTGTTTATTTAGCGCAAAGATTGAAAAGTGTCTCGTAAACGCTCGTTTCGCAAATGAAGATATTTCGCACGCGCTTGCGATATTGCGCGTGATGTATACTACGCAACGTTTTGTTTTTTCTCAGCTTATGTTTATTTAGATGATTATTAAAGATGACTAACGATTTGGCGTTTTTAGGGTTCTGCAGGCGGAACTCTAAAACAGCGTTTCAACCCGAGAGCTACTGCATCGGCCGCATAAAACGCTGCCACGAGGGACACTAGTGTGATATATATACGTACGATATAAATTATAAGGATACTATAAGACACGTAGTATATCTAAAACGAAACCAAAGAGATGTAGAGGGGAGGACGATGCGCGAGGGTGTGCTAAGGCAAAGTCTCGCTTTTGTAAAGTGCATCTAACGAAGCGTACTATTTTTCGGTACGTTCGATTATTAGAAAAAAAGAAAAATAACTGAAAAAAATTAACCGAGAGTCGAGTGAGAGTAGAAGACAAAAAAAAACGATGCAGAGTGTCACGCTCGAGCGCTGATTTTCAGTTCTTGTTAACCGTTAAGCCATAGGTAAAGTGATTATATATATATAAATACTATTATCGAATAGAACAAATATATATATATATACAAAGTATCGAAAAGAAGGAAGTATGCTAGTAATCATTCGCTCGCAGATGTTCTTAATATTGTTAATAGAGCCGAGCACTGCACACTAAGAGTTTTAACAATTGAAAAAGGCATCTCGATACGTTGAAAATTCTTGTACAATTTATTATTTCGTTGAACTCTTATACAAATTATATAATGAATTATATATGTATGTCAAGTAAGTTTTCTTATTAACGTATATACCAAAGAAAGAGCGAAAAATTGAAAACAAGTATATAATGAGACTTTCTAATAGGCGAAGGACAGACCTGTATTACAAGAGCATTTTTGAAAAATGTTTCGCGAATAAAATTTGTCTGTGTATACGTTAGAAAGTGCGTTCGTTCGCTCATTTTTCCCAATGATTTGAGATATCCAATTCCGTTCAATGACTACACTATATATATTATATTCTCGAATCCATGGTACTATGAGGGTAACAAATTAGTAAGTACTTTAAAAGTAAGTTTTCGGATTGAAATAAATAAAGTCGTATTCTTTATTGTATGATTATTTAATAATCAATCCTAAGGCAGTTATTACTGAAATAATATGTATCGAATATGATTGTTTGTATTGAAAATTTCGAAAAATCTAATGTGAATATATTCGCATCGTGCATTGAAAGGACACGATAATTTTAAATAACGTTTGCATTTAAATATGATTACACATTCCAACAATTACACTGAGAATCATTATCAAGTATATGCGGACTTGAATTGTATTAACAAATATATTAGTATATCCTACTACAGGGGACCAAATCAGTTTTAATTCTTCAATTTACAAATCACAAGAACAACATTATGCAATGTGCGGTTGTATTCGCAATAAAATTTCTTTATACCAATAATGCTTTATAAATGAATGACTAAGGGAAATGCATTACGTGGGAATTCAGTTTCTGCTTGAACTTTTTGGATGCACGGGGCTTTACTATTAGATATGAACTTACTTGTCACGCACGCAACGTCCCAGTTCGAGGCTCGAAATCCATTTACGGATTCGATTGCCGGCTAATGAAACGACTGAGGCCAATCAAGACGACCACGATATACGATATATACAGAGAGACACGCTGCAATAACGAGCACCGAACTGACTGCCTAGTTTTTTAGTCCACGAAGATCGCTTTTATAGTCACTTGCCATTAATCATTAACGCGAATCGTAAATTTTCTGTAATCACTTTATTGACGTATGGTCACGCCTGTCTCAGATGATGCAAAACTAGGACGTGTGCGTCAAAGTTTTAGGTGGCCTTTCGCGATACCTGCATACACATCGCAAACGCATAATTGAACCGCTCACTTTCTTTTCCTCACGCGAGGCTTGAATTATTTTTCTAACATGTTGCACGCGGTAATTTGATTGAAGCGCATCGCTTTTTAAGGGCCTTTTTCCATGAAATTGCAATCATTTTCGAGAGAATGAGATTTTGTAACAGTTTTTATTATCGAGCGCGATAATATATTTCTCGGCGTGTGCGACTGGTACCTTATTGTAACAACTATTCGAAAACCAAGTTTTACCTAATCATCTAAAAAATTGTTGTACTCTTTTAGGTTTTACGAATTTGTGAATATTGTAAAATTTTACGAGGAAAGAGAATATATTACAAAACTATATGCTACATATTATATTATTATAAGTATATAGTATAAAGGTTTTAAGGGAAATATATGATACATTAGATAACCTGTACATACTGTAATTTCTTGCATCTATACACGATAAGTAGTGATTATACATAATTATGAAAAATAAATAAAGGCAATAAATAGTTGCCAAAGTAATCTCTGTACACACTCATACGGAGAAAAAATTATACAAATTTCTATTACAAAAATTTGAATATTTAAACGTTTTTTAGGTACTTTAAATGTATGACGAATGATAATATTGAAATCGACGATTATAGAATTATAGAAACGAGAATCTTGCTGATATTTATATTCCGCGACTTATATAAACTCGGAGAATAAAAGAACGAAAGCTATCGACATCGTGCTCCAAACGTACAACAACATATATATATATCATATGTTTTTGTAAACGTCTTGTAGTTTGAGTTTACGTGAGACATTCTGCTGTTATCAGTACTGAATTTTAAGATCGTAACTAAATAACACTAGCCTAAAACCGTAGACGTGAAAGAAGTAGAGAGAAAAATGATATAAATTATCGTTTAGATACCGAGTGATTTGTGCTATATATATATATATATATATAAATAAGATGCATAGAATAAAGATAAATTATAAACAGGATCACTACACTATAAACTGAAGAAACTATTCCTGTATCGTACATTACTTATGTGAATTATGAAAAGAGTCGAATTAAGAGCAGACAAAGGAAAAATCAGAAAAAGAAAAGACATTTAAAGACATTAACTCTAGAGTACGAAGTATATATATATATATATATTACCGCGTGACGAAACTCATTTATAATAGAAAGGATTAGAGTAGATAGGAATTTAATCTGAACGCGAAATGTTCTCTGTTGCGAATAAGTCACATCTATTGACATATAATGATACCCTAGACATTAAATATTAACTGTTACCGTATGTGCCGTTGATTATATTGCAGGAACAAATACCAAAAAAACAGAGGCGGGCACGGAAGTAGACACGAGTCGCAAATGATGACTTGCGGAATGTTTTAAACGAAAACATAATAAAATCTGCGTAAAACGAATGCAAAATAAACAAAGAGCAGCTCAATGTATTTCGAACGGACATTTGAGATCGCGCTTTGATGTCGTACGTTTTAATTTAACTTTTTAGTGTATGTTTCTTTTGTCAGCACGATGCTCAAGCGCATATTACAAGAAAAAAATGAGGCTGATATGGAGGCAAACTACTCGATAAAAATTCATTGCTTTCTTTCTGAACTTTGATTTCACATTCATAGAGAGGATCTAGGCGTAAAAGGCAGTTGCACCGAAGTAACATAACTATAAAACTCGATCTGCTATGAATAATTCGATGTAAATTTACATTTGGGTTCAGCCACCGAGAAGAAATGCGCGATCGAGCGTGCGAATTGATTTCCGAACGAACGATACTTTCGAATGAAAAAAAAGAAGAAAATCAACAGTGTATGTCGTTGGCTCTATACATGTCTTTGTTTTCCTCCGAACTCATATACCGGAATAAAAAATAAATGTTTAGCGAATTGAAGATATTACAGCGCCGAAAGGCATACAATCACACGCAGTTCACGAATAGCTACATCGTCGTTTACGTTGTCGTTTGCCTATTTATACCCACACACACATACACGTAGAGGCCATTCAAAGCGCATAAGAGCCCATCGAAATATAGCGCGTCTGAAGAAACTTTAACGACGTCGAAGCGTCAACACCGCGTCATTTCCCTCACTTACTATCGGAAAAGTCGCGCCCGGCCACAATCAGTTGTGCTGCTTTTACCACGTTGATTGGCGCCTCGTCTATATACATATAATACGAGATAAGCGACTTAACGAGGGCTGTCCGCATATACGCGCGATGCATTTTTCTTTCGTCTCTCTCGGTCGAATGGCATTTGCAAGATGATGGGTGCTGGGCACTTTTGTTAACGTTATTATATAAATATCTAAGCCTAATATTGGCGAAGCATTTTTTGCGATTAAATTTGTAATTGACCGACTGATTTTTGAGTTCTTTTGGCTTTTAATGAGATGCATATATGTCGGAGCCGCCGAGGAAAACACTTTTAGCGTAATTTAAATTGATTGCAAGTTTAATTCTCAAACTTTTTCTCTCTATATATAAATACACATATAGACACCCCTGATTTTTATTGTCTATAAAGTAGCACAGTGTGAATACGTCCTCGATCGCATATTTGTTTTGATATATATATACCTGTTATATCATACGATTATTCGTTTAGCCGTTAATTGTAATTATTACGCAAGCTTTACACGCTGAAATTTATTATTATACTATATGCTCGTTATTATTATTATTATTATTGTTATTATTCTTAAATAATCTGTAAGCGCATGTTTAATTGTCATCGCGCACCGACGCAATTTTTCCGTTAACTTAGCTCTCACGAACGACATGAAATTATAAGAATTAAGTTATAAGCGACAGTAATATAGTTACATAATATTACTTTCAATCACTATGAAAAACAATGAAAGGACTTTTCGTAGACTGTCATCATTTGTCCTTGTGAAATATCTAGTTAATAAAAAACAAAAAAAGGAAGAAGATTAATTATGCGTACGCTTATTCTCACCTACTTCCAGTACCTCTCACACACTTTATATCAATTAGATTTGAGCCCATCACCGGAAAACGAAGTTTCCAGCCCAAGATTGGAAGAAGCTCAGCTGCACAGCGGACAAAGTTTTAACGTAATAATAATGAATCTAACATACTTTCAATTAAAACTGCAAGTCGGAACCCCGCCGCGTCCCCTAACCCACTTTTTTCCTCCTTGTCATTCTGCTAAAACTTTCATATCGCTGATTTATCCGCAGAGAGAAACTCGGCGTCCCGCTGCAAGAGCTACTCAAGAAGTGGCGCCATTCGACTTATACATACATCGCGCACGGAATTTTATTCCAGGAAGGTTTCCGAGATTACGGCCGAAAATTGTCAGTTATTTTTATTGGCCAATTTTTTTAGAAAGTCCCATCAGCACGCCCCGCGCGCGGCGACACTTTTAACATTTCACACACAGGTCACCTATTATTATTATCACTATTATCAGCTACGTATAAAGGACGACATCATTTTCCGGAGTACCGCCGTATACATCGGTGAATTCAATTAACTCCGCAATGGTATATAGAGCGGGCTGCAGTTATGAAATACACAATGACACGTTCTGTCACATCCGATTGTTGTATTCCTTTCTTGGCCCGCCCACACGAATTTTTCCCGCATTTAAACGCGACTGAAAAATAGTTACAACGGCTTTTCGACAAGGAAATTCGCGTCTGGCCGTAATTATTATCCTATTGTAACATTTTTTTAACGATCGCGTAACTCCATCAGACGCGCCTATTTTTTATTCTTTTACGCCGAAACGCGCGGCGCTAAAAGTCTCTATACCGAGAATCACAGTAAAAATTGAATGTGTAATTTTATGATTTCATTATACTTCTTTCAATATTTCACGTTTATGCCGAAAAAGAGAGTTGCAGTAGTGCAAACAAGTTACAAAATATAAACCGATCTTGGCGCAATCCAGTAGCGACGATTAATTCTTTTATATATATACGTATTCTACAAAATTTCACACAGCACATGCATATATAGCGACCCAGCTCTTTCATTTATACGTTATTACATCGATTTTCGATTTTTAAAATTCTACAGCTTTAATTGAGTAATCGCATTGACGTAATACGCACGTGCAGCGGTGCGCTAACGCAGACGACAAAATAAACCGTCGCCCGCATTAATTGAAAGGAAAAGATAAAGACGTATACGCGAACACGAGTCGAGCTCTCGTGACCGTGTTTTATTTTTAAATCGCTTCGGTTCAACGGCCCAAACCAACAGACACTTCCGATTTTCGATACACATCGCTCGTATAAAGGAAAAACAAATCACTTTCACTCGTTCCAATAAAATTGCACCAGTAGCTGCATCGCGGCAGCACACACATATACGGGCACCCAGAATAGCCCGCTCTGCTCTCTTTCTCCATTAGAGTATAGGCGAGCGCGCGTGCAGACACGTTCGTATTAAGTGCTTCAATGTATAGTATATATGTACACGTCACGAGGAATTTCCCGAAAACAAATTGCAACAGGCCGTTTCCACACGCGAGAAGTCCGATCTACGATGACGAAGCGCGTGAACGCGCGCGTCGAGCCGCTTCTAATATTTGTATCATACTGTATCGCTATATATAGATATGCATGCGCGTGATGCGACGGTACCGTTATCATTTGAGAGAGTCATTTGTCGTGAGCTATAAACGAGGAAGTGATAGACTCGCAGAGAGATGCCTCGCGAAAGAGTGAGAGAGAAAGAGAGAGTGAGACATTAAAACGAAATTTCGTTGTTTCGTAATTCCATTAACTTTCCAAGTTGATGGATGGCTATATCATTCGATTTTCGCGCGTCAGCTAGCTGTTTCACGCATAATGCGCAGGTATAAAGTCGATAGAGATCAGACTGCGAATTTTCGCCTCCTCCGGCGCGGAGTATAATTCACATATCTCGCAGTAGTCATCGGTAAATATAAAGCAACATTCGCGCAATAGTATACCTACATCGACAGTTCGAAGCACGTAACAGCAGCATATATAAAACGACGAGCGCGAGTATATAGTGCGCATCAGAAAGCGAGAGTCGTCCGCGCAGCCGCGATTTCAACAACGTCACCCGATACACCCCGCACAACAATGCATAATACGCGAGTAGCCCAGTTCCAATACTTCGTATAGTGTGTATTATAGCCCAACGATCACATAAGTCCCCGCGAAGACGTCCCCTTTCCCGTCGCGCTTCGCGCACATCACAATATAACTTTCAACATACACACACACACACACACACACACACATTACAAATCGGACCGATTCGAATGCTCGCGCGCGCGTACGCTAGCCAACGACTCGATTCACGGAGAGAAGGAGGTGGAGAGTCAGGTGAAGCCTACTTTCTTTCGTATATAGCGCTATGGGTGGGGAGCCAGAAGCAAGAAAGAGAGAAGGCCCCAAGAGTCTCTCTCTCTCTCTCTCTCTCTCTCTCTCTCTCTCTCTCTCTGTCTCGAGGAGGTATACAGACTGGCGGGCCCCCCCCGAGGAAAGAAAAGTCGCGCCGTTCGCCGTCGAACGGACATGCTAAACGGCCAGTGAGTCCCAGAACCGCAGAGGACCAACAAGCCGATCATCTCTGAGTATATAGCGCGACTCGAGCACACGCGAGCTGAATCGCGGTGCGGCTTGTCCGGTGTTATTATACCTTTTTTCCCATTGGGCTGAAGAACTTTTCAAGGATATACACTTTTGTGCCAGGGGAGCAGAGATCGGAGAGTGTGTGGTTTTTTTAGTGTAGGAGTTGCAGATATTCTTCTACGGTGAGTTCGCAATTATTGAACTTTGTGCGAGATTTTGAATTTTCGCGCCGCGCTTAATTTAACTCGAATTTAATTTACGCGATGAGAAGTCTCTGCGCGCGAGGAAGTGACAGCGAGCTTAATTTTTAGAGGATTCAAAGAAAAATGGGTTATCTGTATATACATGTAAGACTTTTCTGTATATAAACAAAAATATATAATGACGTTAAAATTCATAATTATTACGGTAACTTTAATTACCAACCTGTTTTTGTCGAGCTGAACGCGCGCGAAGCAAAATTTATCGCTAATTAAGCAGCTTGGCCGGTGTAAAAAATCGGTTTAAAATTAAACGACGCAATCGTTATACACGAGAGCAGCGAGAAATGGGCTAATTACACTCGAACCGTAGTAAAGTTGTTAAACTTACTGCATTTCGACCGGGCTAACTAACTAACTAACTAACTATATATATATATATATAAAAGACCAGCTAACCTCTTTCCCTCGCATTCTTAATCAGGCAATTTACATAAAAAAAATCTTTCCGCATTCGAATCCCTATGGCATATTATCAGTCGCCCCGATAAATAAATCAGCCCGAATTACATTATCGCTATATCAAGCAACGAGATAGAAGCGCTTATATAGCGCGTGAATCGAAAGTGAAAGACGCGCGTTTACAGCTTGTCGCTCTCGCGGCTCTGATGTTCCGCAATCTGCTCCGAGATCTCGCGAAAAAAAGAAGGCAACGATTTTCGGCGAAAAGCGTGGGCAGCCGGTCAGAACCGCGTGTCTGCTTGAAAAATTCAAATGCGCGCGCACATCTCGATTAGCCGCGAAGATTCAGAAAGCGTGAAGCACCGCCGCAGTCTCCGATTATTTTTATTCCGTGAAACTATACTCCGTGTGGATATGTATATACTCTTAACACAGCAGCAGCGGCAGGAGCAGCCGTAGACGCAGCGTCGGCTAAACTAGGATAACGATCGCGATGAAAAGCATCGGACGACGATCGACGCGAGTAGGTCAGCCGATTTCGGCCGATCGCACGCGTATTATTACACTTATATTATAGTCGCCGACGATATTGTAATGCTCGCGTTATTCGATAGCCAATCATATTATACATATATATGGATGTGGAGAGCAATACAAGAGGCGACTCGTCGTACTGGAAGGAAAAAGCCGGAAGCGTATAACACACTGTGCGCTACTGCACCGATGTAGGTTGCTCGTTACACTTTGCGCTACAGGCCATCACATGCGCGCATCCTCTGCAGGCTTTCGTTGCTCGCGAGATATTGTACGCGTTTCTATTTTTGTATCGTTTGTTTATTGCGCGATCTGGGTTTATGGGTGTAAAGTCGAGAGAGCGCGCGCGCACCAAACTCTCCAAAGCACAATCTATATATACTTATATACAGCTATATGCGGTTTCGCGCGATTGATTGATTGCGCGCCATCATAATATCAGAGTTGAAATTTTGGAGTATAATATACCAGCCGATGCTGCGCTATTATAATTAAATGGCGAACGCGCGCGCGAAAGAGCAGGAAAGTTTATGGCGATAAGCGCTGCTGGAGTTAATTGCCAGATGTGTGCGTGAAAGAACTGAAAATGCGCGCTATTCATCATTTGGGAGTATTGAATAACGGGCTGTTCACCGCGGGAAACCGGGTTACACCTTTTGACACGAGCGTGCGTGACATTTTATTTTCAAAGTGCATGATACGTGCAGGTGAAATTACGATCATTTAAGCAAATTATGAAAGTTGCGTTGAAAAAGTTGACAGCGTAACTAAAAGTGCTGCGTATATATATATATATATATATATATATATATATATTAACCGAAACCTATTAATTATAACGCGCATATTAGTTTTATACAAAGGCTTTTCAAAATTTCCAAACCTGTTCGTATGACTCATTCACCTACTCGGCCGTACATTATATTCGACATTATATAAAAAATACCTGGCTCGCGCGAACTCTCAAAAAATGAATACATCACTCCATATTACAACCTCAGGGCGAAAATACTGCCCGTAAAAGTGTAATTCCGCCGCGGCATATCGCGCAATGCGTCGCAAATACGCTGTAAGTATATATATACACGTCATACGTGTGCACCAAACGCAACTAATACTTCCCATTTACAGCGTCTCGAGCCATGGTCTCTTTACGGGCCAGAAGCTTCGCGCGTGCGCTTGGGTCAGAAGCTTCACTCGTAAAAGTCTGATGCACAGGCTCGTAAAAATCTTCGAGGCGTGCGCTTGGCAACGCGGAAAAGGAGGGGCCAAATTGGACGACTACGGAGCGCGATCGTCGTCGTCGTTGCTATGATCTCTTTGCAGAACGCCGTCATACGGACAATAACGCGCGCATACCTCGTATGTATCCGTTCGCTGCGTATAGCGGACGATTTAAGATATATGCCTCATGTGAAGGGTGCTTTATTTGTGCATCTTACGGTTCGTCATCGATTGTATATAGTTGAATTAGGAATTACAGTTAGAACGCGACGCTATCGATCACGTTGCAATTTTATGTTCGTCTCGAATAAGTAATAATACTATATATATTCGCAGCGAAGTTCGACAGTTGTTCGTTGATTTGATCTGCACGAAGGCTTCATGCATATGCATCAGAGAACTTCATTGCCAGATATTAATTACACCGCTATTCAATCATGCTAACATATTGAAGGAGAGAAATATTCGTAAAATTTTTGGGATGCAGCGCGCGTGGATGGAGTGGATGGAACAATAGACAAACTCCGTAAACATATATATATAGGCGAACATGCAGGCTTCGTCGGAATAATTGGGGGTATATGATGCTGCGGATCGGAACAACAGTGAGAGAAAGTGCTTTGACCTAGTTGTTAATGAATTCAATTTTTTTTTTCAATTAATTTCTCGAATTAGGAATATGAATTGATTTTGTTTTCCTTCGAAACAATGCCGCAATTAACATAAATTAAGGCACACATCTCGTCTACGCGCGTTTTACTTTCTATTGTTGCGCGCATATGGAGCAACATATACGCCGCAAAGCTAAGTATTTCCAACGTTAAAATTGCGTTATGCGAAATTCCTATAGCATACCTTCGAAATTCGAAATTCGAAATGGGATGTTCTGAACAAAAATCGTTTTAGCTGACTCGAAAAACAATATAGAAGAAAATAAAATATATGAAAGTCTCAGGAAGTTTATTGTTCGTCTGTATATATATCTGAAAGATTATTATCGATTGCTGGAACAACAGATAATTGTGGAAAACGCGGCGTATAAATCATCGCTTTATTATAATTCCAATTAATCATTTATAATTACTAGAGAATAAAAAAAATAGGTCACGTACTGTTGTAACAATACGTGAATAATGGATATATCTCCAATGATTTGGCATTACATAATATCATCTCGATCGAAATCACCCTCACATATATCTCGACTTTGTCCATTCAATTTACGAAAGCTCTCGACTGTGATTTTTTCCCGCAAGTATATAACTTCAAAACTCTTCCCCCCTCCCCCATTTTTTTCTTGCGTCGAGGTTAAATTCTATTTACCCTCAAGTCCGGATAAAGCTCGGCATTGCGCAGTCAACATCAGCTCCTGCTGTTGCTGTAAAAAGTATATAGAAAGAAATTTGAAAAAGCAACTGCAATCGCTTTTGCTTGGCAAAACTCGACCGACCGCCGCGTTCTCGTTCATATATACTCACAACTCGGTGGGGAAAAATAGAGCCGGCGGAATAAGTGTATAAAACGAGCGCGTTTTCTCTTTTCCGCTCGAAGCGGCGGAGTATATCTGCCGACTAGCGCCGATACATCAGTATATATAGCCGACGAAGCGAAGAGTAGGGTCTAATCATTTCTCGCTGGCTCATAATCTTTATTGTTGGGCCGCGCAATTACATCACGCGCGAACAAAAGAAGCGCACCGGTCGGAAGTTACGGCGCGTGTATATGCACTCGTATATACCGCGGTGAGCGAAGTCACTGGGTTGAGATCGCGAGAGCGCGTATTATGAAAGTGCGCGTTTATTAATCAGGGACAAAGTACGTGTGTATAATGCAGAGAAATTCGCGGTCTTTTTCTCATCGATTTTCCGCAAGTCGCGATGTCGAAATAGACGATGAAAATTCTCTGGTAAAACGATGTTTTTTTTACGAGTGCACAATAAAATCGACTGTATTTACCATGCGCGACGATTTCGCGGGTAATATTTTAAGTAATTGCATTATTCAGCCAATTGTTATATATATACAACGCTGTAAATTCGAGAGTTTCGCAAACGCAGCACAATTCAACTTCCAAGTTACAAAGTATATACAAAGCCACGCCGCATAGTAAACCGCAGTTATATATGAAAAGTATTCGTAACTTTGCGATTTTTGAGTCGAGAGAGCGAGAAACTCCAAAAGTTATTCAGTATATACAAAAAGCATGTGCAGGCAAGTATATATGCAACTCTCGCGCCAAACTTCCGCGAAAATAAATTATAATCCCAGCAAAGATAGCATATCGCCTGCAACAGCCTCACGGACTTGATATTATTCCAGAGAACATGATTAACCGAAGAGAATTCCATCGCGCTGCAGTGAATTCCCGCGCGCAGAAACGATTCGAATAATGCAAAATTAAGCTCCCGCCGCGCGCGGCGATGCGATTTCCAAGATGGAAGAAACTTTCATCGCTGTCCCGACCGAGAGCGAAGGAAGAAAAACGCGCTCGAGATCTAGATATCGCACCAGAGAGAAAAATCTGCCGTTTCAGGTTAAGCTCGAGCTAATGAGCCTTGGAAGTCCGTGAGCGTCAATAAAGTATTCGGATGTTAATTCAACGGAAATGAGGCTCTTAATGGAGCGAGCTTACCCTACGCGCGCGCGGCCTAGAGGAGAAGGGAAATTAGCGGTCGTCTACAGCAAGCTGGCGAAATATACAACAACCGGACGATGCGTTTACACAGGTATATGTATACGGGCTTATCACGTTTGCGGAAATGGAATCACCGTATACGAGATATTACAGTCGTTCTTTGTGCGATGCTTGCGCTGAAAGTCGGAGAACTTTGCGTTTCTTCGCGCTCGAAGGCTAATTCGAAAGCTACAGCGGCTTTGAGCCTGTTGTGTAAACAATATTTTTGCGCGTTTATTTTCTACCTTGATGCTTGAAATGTTTGCTCGAGAAAATAATTTCATGCTAGTTTAACGTGTATAGTGCACGACGAAGGGCTTTCGCTTGAGATGTAGCAGCTTTGGAAGAAAAATGAAAACAGCCCCGCGAGTACGTAAACTTCGGGCTTGACTTTGATGCCGTTCTGCATCCAGGCTGTGCCGCGTTCGCGCCTTTTAACGAAATTATCCCTCACTTTGACAATTTGAACTTGAAGTGGAAATTCCAGCCCTCTATAGCTGCGCAAATTGTCTAACTCGTTTTCTGAATTCCGGCCAAGCGCTCTCGGCTCGGGCTTCCAATTGGCATTACCATAATCGCTGGCTTTTACATCGTATGCACGGTAATTCTCAAATCCTTTATACAGCGCAGCCCACTTGGTCCGTATACATAGTCGAAAATGAGCTTCCGAGTGGCTGCCAATATCTTTGAAATTTGACCGGGTCGCATCAGAATTGGCGACCTACTTTCACGGTGACCGAAAAAAAGAATAATAATTTCGATGTACATGCCTATTTATTATCATCAAGATAATTCTTATACTGTCGCACCGTAAAGATGATTGCGGCAGCGAACTTTTTATTACCCCGCATACGGCATTCGGACAATTATATTTTTTCCACTGCCTATAATCACAGTCGTAAATAATCCTCCCGTATTTATTACCCACGGGATATCCAGTCACTCGACACTTTTATTTTCTCTGCCTTTTTCCCTACTTGTTTCGAGCCGACTTTTCCATGCATATGAAAAAAAAGTATAAAACAATGTGCAGCGAGAGTCTTATTATTGCAGCGGTACGTCCGTTAGAGGAAAAAAAGATTGCAAAAAATACCGGCTAATAATGGAAAAAGCGACGCACAGACTCGCGCGCGAGTGAAATTGAAAGCTTTTTGTTCGGATGCAAAAGTTCACTTTCATGGAATTTTTGTATATGTATACGGAATGAATAGAATTTTCATGCGCGTTCTGAAACAGAGAATATTTGTGATTTTCGAATTGAAGCGTCATAAAATGTGGCATTAATAATACTAACAATAAATTCCGTATATCTATGATACACTATATATATATATCATATAAACATTTAAAATAATTTTCTGCGTCCGAACTCATCAACGACGTCTTATATTGTACATTATTAAGTTTCGCGTTATATGTACACAGCCGCCACTTTCTACAGCGCGGTCGACACCTCCCCACAAAGTTTCCCCAAAACTCGAAAGCCGCAAACGGGGTCACGACCTCTCTATATACCTCTTGGCAATACAACCTCACCTCGCCCTCGGGCAGAATACCTTCCCAAAATCCAACGGATTAAAGCCTTAATCCTCGCGTCTGCGCGCGTATATACTCTTGTCACACGACGCGCGCAAAATTATTCCAGACTTTTAATTAGAGGACTGCAGGCACCAGCATCAGCGGCAGATTCTATCGCGAGTCCGTTAATTAAACAGTTTTCAATACACGACGCAGCCCTTTCGCGAAGTTTTCAATATCCGGGTACTATATCTCGCTCTCGTCGGAGGGTGGAAAGTGCGGTTATTCCTTCGTATTTACTTTCGCGGCAGCTGCAGCTATATATACTCAACTCGCTCTTCATTTCTTCTTCCGCGAAGTATAATATCCCAATGTTATAACAGCTCGAGCTCCCCCCCCCTCTCTCTCTGATGGGTATATTTTCTGCGGGACTTGTTATACGAGCGCTGAACTTTACGTTTGTTGTTTCATCCCTAGAAAATTGCTTTGATGCCCGGCTGCGGAAGAGGCTTTTTGGTGAATAAATAAATGGTGCGTGTATTTGTGCTCACATCTGTCAAACATATGATAAAAGAACAATCGTCCACGATTTCTGTATGCCTGGGCTATGCAAATTTAAATTTATCGATAGTAATTAATGTAATGTATAAATTGCGCATTCGTTAATCTCGACGCGACCTGTTAGCTTTGTTGATCAGCATGTTACGCACGTGGATATAAACAATTATAATAAATCCCAATTATCGAAACATGCCAAGCGCATACATTTAAATCGAATCTTTTAATCTCGTGAAATTTACACGCGAAACAGCGCCATCCCGTAAATTGCATTTAAAAAAAAAGGCAAAAAAAGAATACAACCACAGATGTTTAATCGTTTCATCCACAGGGATAGAATTTCTTTTTTGAAAATGCGTGTGCAGAAAATTACACCAAAGGATCGGCTGGAACATGAAATCGAAAACGCTCACCGCGTACGTCTGGTCGTTATATTATAGCACAAAAAAAACAATCCAGTCGCGGTGAAAATGTAACGGGTTGAAAAACGAAACCGATGTCGCGTGCAGCGTTTTTCTTTTCGATGTACTGTTTTCGTTCGTCTGGAGTGCGCGCTCATTAAGAAGTTTTTCTCTATGCTGCAGCGCAGCTGAGTGTATGTATCTTATACACGTTGTTGGGGCAACTGATGCACGAAGTGGAGTACTACGAGACGTTGTACGCTTTGAAAAAGCCGATCTGGAGCAGTTTGTGGTTTGCATATATACATATATGAAACTGAAATACCAAAGGAGTTTTATACTACTCCAGTTTCGAATTTTCGCGAATGCCAACTGCCAGTGAAAAATTACTGCAGCGTCGGTAATTAACGCGCTTTTCGACTAGTAGGAAAAAAGAGTGGAAAATTGGAATTTCTCGATAGCACGAATCGATATACTTTTTTCCAACCCCGTTTTTTTGCAAGTCTTTCGTTATAGGGTTTTATACGTTGCATTGGCTGCTGCATTGAATGAAGGTTTTATTAACGATACAATGAATTCAAATTTTCGTTCTTGTGTTTATCGAGCAGTAGTAGTCTGTGTACATTTTTTTCTCGACAAAAATTCCCTTATAATATACACCACGACAAGTATTAAACTTTTATTAAAAGTATATATCTATAATCGTGATCAATATTTTTATTTTTAGCAATTCAGGAATGCCAGTGTTTGATTAAAATAATTTGAGCCAATATTAGCTAAAAATCATTCATTTTTCTACCAGGGTAATCACAGTGACATAAAAAGTAATAAATATACACGGCGTCTCAATGCATTAAACATAACGTATAAGTCTCAACGGGAGGGAATCCTATAATATAGGCGATTGGGGCGTGTCGCGCATCCCTGGGGTGGAATTACGCGTCGCCTAACTGCATTCGCATATACAATTTACGAGGAAAGCATCGCTCTCGATTGAATTGCGCGCTCAAAAGGTGCCTCCCACGAGGCGTTAGGAAATATATATAAATACAATCTAATCATGCATAGCCGCGATTTTTGCGCGCACTTTTTGTCACAACTGTACTTAACGGAACAAAGAGCCAGTGACTTTCATTGCACTTGCTCCAACGTCGACGTATTGTATTTAACCATCAAAACACTCGCGAGCTATTATACAGCCGCCGAGCTATGATATCGCGGAAACGTGAAAACAAGAACGTTCGCTGGCTGTCCCCGATTCCGAAATTGATCCATCAAACATGTGCGGCTTGCTCTCTCGCAGTTCGCGGGCGCTCGACGATGTGTTACGGAAAGTCCGGCTCAAAAGCTAATCGCTAAGTCGCGCGGGGAAATTGCAGAGCTAGAATATTGCGATGTCTGAGCATTTAGCGGCTGTATGTAAATGCAAATTAATCCATTATTAAGAGCTCGAATTATCGATAATAGAGCTGGGGCTGGTAAACTGCGCTTTCTTTCGAATTACTGTAAACGGAATTACTTATGTATATGAGAAAACTGCATTGTTCTTTGGAAACTCGCATGAAGTCTATCTTTGATTTATAATTTTAATAATACTGTACGTCAATGACTGATGAATAATTTTTAACAAATCTCGTGCTCCAACGGTGTACTCGATTCGGTCCAGTGTTCGTGAAAAAGCTCGAAACTTTTGAGCCCGAGTGTCGAGGACAAAACCGAGCCAACTAGTTATACAGCCCTCGTGCTCATCCTCGTGTATGCGCGAACAATTGCTCTTCGTGAACAAAGCGTCTGGACTGTATATACCCACTCACACTTTGATCACGCTAATCGCGTCGTTTACGTAAACACAAATATATATACACACATGGCCCATCATCCGTCATATGTCAGCTTCGAAAACGTGAAAGCTCGACGCGCCGCAATCGCATATATATATATATATATATATATATATATATATATATATATATATATATATGACGACATTTGTAAGGGCGCTCACTCTGCCGCTATATTATATATCTGATGTAACACTTTCGAATGAGACTCGCGCGCGTTGAGTTTATAGACGTATATAAAGAGAGACGCTAAGGCGTCCATCAGATAATGTAACGCACTCGAGTAATTAAAAGTGCATTCGCGTCGTATTTTCGGTACGATCGCATTTGTGTATACAAAAGTGTACGCGGTTTAAAAGGCTAGTGGGCTAGTAGGGAACGTTAAGAAGGATAGATTTATGGAGGGCGATACGCAGTTGGAGTTGTGAGATCGACGTACTATGTATATATATAGAAAATGAAATCGGCTTTCAACACTGTACGCTTAATTACACAAAGTTCGCAATAATCTCACGGTTTATTGGGTTATACTAGTTAAGCTCGAACTTTCAGAATATAGCCCAAAATCCTTTACGTCCACGCGAGTTGCCCTTAGAATTCGCTGCAGCGGTTCTACGCAACGAATTATCCCCTACACATATATATATATATATATATATATATACGATATATTTTAGAAACTCCCCCACACCGTCTCGGGGAACATTACTAATTCTTGCAGCTAAACTTCATACACAAATCCATTCGCGCAATCGCCCAATCTAACACACCGTTCGTAAATGAATTTCTACTTCTTCACCATGAGACTATATATATATATATATATATATATATATATATATATATATATACGAGAGAATATAATCGCTCGCTTTCGCGAGGTCTCGCTCAGCTCTCCAATCAGGAGCGTAAACAACGAAAGGCCTGCATATAATGACCTGCGGCGCGTCAGCTCTTTCTCTCGAAAATAAAATCAGCAGCGTCGATTTTCGTGTATATAAATGAATATAACCAAGTCTCTCTCTCTCCCCCCTGGCGCACTCTTCGGTATATATATATATATATATATATATATATATATCATGCCGGCGAACCAGCTGGTGTCGCTTTCCCATGCGGAATGACGACGCGCTTGCTTATTAATATCGCGTCACGTGTTCTACACACACTTACACATTATATAGTGGGTCAGCCGGAACTGTCTCGCGACTTTTCGAAATTCGCCATGATCGAGCTGTCCGGAAGAAAAAGGTGTCGTGCGTTGCGTGCGAGAATTTCACTTGAATTGATTGAATTTTTCGACGTTCTTTTTTCTCTTTTGAAACTCGTAAAACGGATTATATATATATACTTGCATGCATGTAAGAAGAATTGCACTTTTATATCTATATAATTTCTCGTAGTTTTGCAATCTTGATATATGGATCTAAAGAAAGGAGCTACAAGTTTTCGAAAAGCTTGGTTGTCTGTATATTTGACACGCGATAGAAAATTGTTTGCTCGATAACAATTAAAAATCACTTGCTCGGTTCGATTTCTATATTCCACAGATATAATGCGCGAGATATGCGAAAAGTTCGAAAGTTATAAAAATGAAACTCATTCGTCGAAAGCACAAGCGCGAATTGAATCAAGACATCAATCGAGGCATACGAATTATGCGAGTACACGTGATAAATCGACCTATTAATATTGCAAATGAAGCCGGCTTTCGTCGGTGCCTTATATATACACGCGTGTTCCTCCATCGCAGCCGCGTCGATAACAAATAATAAAGAACGCTCGAGTGCTAATTGCCTTGTGATTATCCAGCGAGCCAATGCGAGACTGTATATATAATCGCGACTCATCAAAGCGTTAAACGATTCGTATTCATCAAGCAGTAAAATTTCTGGTATGGCGGCAGCAGCGAGCGCTGCACGGCGAGAAATTATGCAGTAAAACGTGCAGTTTTCGTAATACGCGCGTCGCGAAAAATCCTTCAGAATGCAGCTCGTTAACGCCTCGTTAATAACGAACAGGTTTCAACGGGTGCCTTTCAGAAGGGTCGTTAAAATATTCGGCGGACCCGCTTCAGCACAGAGAGAGGGGGGATGGTCTACCAAGCGCGTCATAATCGCTCTTTGTATTATATACTACTACTACTGTCTCAGTCCAATTATGTCAGCCAGAGAGTGTACATAACGCAACGCGCGCTTATAATATACCACGTGATGATGCTGCTGCTGCTGCTGTTTCCTCTCTCTCTCGACGGCTATGCGAGAAAGCTCTCCTGGATATTGCGCAACTCTCTCGCAGCTAACGGGCGTAAATAAGCGCCGAAAAATTATACGCTTAGACACTGGCCCAAAGAGAAGATCGCTTGCTGCGAAATGGGTATTGCGATAATATATACATATTTCCTGCGTTCGAGGAGAGATGAAAAATCGGACGTGCGCGCGAGCAATTGGTTAGAATGTATATCACGGGGTATGTATATCTATAGCTAAAGCAAGAAAGAGGAAAGTATATACGTATAATATGTACGAGAATTGGATTTTTTGCTGCATGCTGCAGTGCAGGAGATGTGTGCATGCATGCGTCTGCATCGGGAGAAGAAAAGAGCGCGGCACCTTATATTCCGCTTGAAATATTGGAGGGAAAGTAGGGCAGAGCGCAAAGCAGCGCGCGGAGAGCGAGCAAAATGACGAGCGTCGCGAGAGAGGAGTGAATGAATGAAGGAAGGAAGGAAGGAAGGAAGGAAGGAAGGAAGAAAGGAAGGAAGGAAGGACGGAAACAGAAGCTGTACTCTCTATACGTTGTGGGTATATACTGGTTGACGAGCCCCCCGTCGGCGGCATACAAATGACGAGAGAAAAAACATTGACGTGCGTCTATCTTTGTATAGGTTTAGAAAACGACTTCGACGTTCGCATATGAAATACTCGACGCTACGGAAAATTAGCTCCTGCGACGAGTTGCCATGCACGGATCTTTATATATATATAGAGTTGTTATACCTATATGCTTCAAAGACGCGTCAACGAGAGTGTACTTATAGGAAACTCGTTTACTACTCCCGCGAATGTAGACTACTTTTCGTTTTCATCGATTTCTATATATATATACGTGAATGATCGAGGTTCATTGATATTTTTCACTTTATAACGCTGAGAGGGTATAACGGCGTATTTCATCTTTTAAGAATATCCGTACTTTTCGAGAAAGAGAGAGAGAGAGAGAGAGAGAGGGAGAAAGAGAGAGAGAGAGAGAGAGAGAGAGAGAGAGAGAGAGAGAGAGAGAGAGAGAGAGAGAGAGAGAGAGAGGAAGAAGAAGGGATTATGCCGCACGTGCGCGCGTCAGATGGAAAAGTAGGTATACGGGTTTGCAGAAAATTGTCTTAAAGCACGAAAGTTGCAGGATAAAACCAGAAATGACTCATATATCTCACTGGCTGATCGTTCAATTTCGCAGGCAGCTATATATATACACTGTAAAACTAGTTCGATTACGTACGCGCTGGCTTCATTACACACTATATATGTATATATATATATGTATATGCGGTAGCCAGAAAGAAGTTTCTCTTTTTCCGAAAGTAAGTATACATATATAAGCCAAATCGCGGAAACGCATTCTCTCACGGGCGAGAATTCAAATGGTATATCGTTCAATATATTATTGAAACTTTTAACACCTCTCATTCTCTCTCTCTTCCTGCCATATTTACGCGATAACTCGACGCGCAGTTGAGAAAGATTTTCCTCGTAAACACTTACATTATACAGTCCAGAAAATTAAACACAACAATAATGCCATTGTTGCGCGCGAAGGAAAAAAACTTCCTTTTCTTTTCGTGCGCGCGAAGCTCTATCTATCCGATGCATCGAGGATTTACGAGACTGATGCATCAGCGTGAAAAATAAAAATGACTCCGCTGAAATTCCTTCGACGAGAGTGAAAACGCGCGAGTTGTTTCTGCTTGCTCGGTCTTTCTTATTTTCTCTCTCCTCCCGTATCTCATTTGCACTTCCGCTCCGACGCCGAATCGATGCCGGCTAACGCGCGAGCTTTTCATTTCGCGCGTCGACGGACTTTCAATTTAATTACGGCTAATGAAGATACATTAATTTCTTCGAGCAGAATTCCCCAATCGTTACAGCCAGTTAGCCTAATGGACTTTCAGTGCTGATCGACGCCTTATATATATATATATATATATATATATATATATATATCTAACGTTGTTGTTGTTGTTGTTGCTGCTGTTGTATCCCTTGAAAAACTCGTACCCGCCCAATCTCACCCTGTACTTATACATACAAACGTCTAGACTCGAGTGACGTAAATGAGCGCGACTTTCCTCGACAGCTTCTCACGCGCAGCATAGCACTGCTGCTGTGGCCTAGCTCACGCGTTGGTATGTATATATATACCTGTGTAGCGTCCGTCGATATACTTTCTCGCGCGGCAGATTGGCTTTGTATGTGTCTTCTAATATTTACTACCGAATCACGCCCGCATTATTTCATAAAGTAGGCCAACTCGCGGAAAATCGAATGAGATCGTCGCGGCGAGACCGTAATTGTTTTGCTCGCCCGATCTTTACGCTCCATTATTCGGACAGTATGCAGCTGCAGCCGCGCCGTGTGAAATGACGCGGGACTTTGATCGATTTGCGCGATCAGCCTCGTTTGTCTCGATTAGAGAAGGCGGATAGCGAGAAAGAGCAAGGGAGAGAGAGAGAGAGAGAGAGAGTGCGCGTGACAAACACGATTTATTAATGAGGCGGCCTAGTTAGAAGCCGGACTTTTTTTCGCTGTGAGCTGTGCGACTTGAATCGGTAATTTAGACTCATCGCGCGTACTAATACTCTATGTATATATATAGGGGATCGATATATACAAGCGAACTTTATAACCGCTCGCTCTCGAACCAGCTATATAGGTTTTCGACGGTTTTTCAATTTGCTCGAGAGCAGAAAGTAAATTGTATAAATATATTTGCTGTGCTGTATACACCCGGGCGAATTTGCAGTGCTATGTGTACCTACCACACCATGTAGCTATAGCTAAAAAAAAATCAATTCAAAGTACTACAGCAAACATTCGTTATAGCAAATAACCCGTGTATATAGCATATCGAGGGAAAGGAAAATCGAGCCCCGGAGGAAAATCTGCGACGAGTCTCGTGTCTACTATGATAACATCGCGTGTATATCAGGAGTGATAAAGTCGAGCCATTCCCACGGCTCTCGAGGAACGTATGACACTCGCCAAAGTTGCCGCAATTTCGACGATTCTACTTTTGTGACATACGGAATTCTTATACACGAAATTAGCGAGTAAACGTTGTCAATTATAGTACACCGAAATCAGATGCGAAGAAAGTTCCGAGCTACGGCTTTTTATTTAATTTTTACGTTCAAATGACTTAATGCGCGTCTGCGCAGTACAACGTCTATTTACGTTCACACCTGCGCGCCTCGTTTCTCAAGACGAGATTGGTTCTTTATATCAAAGTGCTCAATTTGACATGCACGTTACTCTCAACAGAGATTTATATCTGACGCAAGTACTATGAGCACACACAAACACATATAGTGCCTGATGCGCTCTAATTTCCATAGCCTATACTCGTCGTCGTGAAATGACAGCATGTTTTTCCCGCGCACGTCGCAGAGTATATATATCTATAGGGATTTTGCGGCAATTTGGCCGAAGCCCTAGTCGGAAACTCCTCGAGGGCTTACGCGAGCATTTCCTTGTGCAAATACCCACTGGATTTCGGCTCAAGCGGTAAACGCCAGCGAGTTCTTCGAAAAAATACGAGAGCCCGACAAGTACTACTGGTTCAACGCGGCTTTGTTTTCGTGAAAACGGAATTTGTCGGGCTTGGCCTATATGCGCGCAAAGCTCTTTTGGAGATTTTTCAATCGTTTTGACTGATTCGTGGAACTACGGTTTTGGGCTTAGTTGCGGAAGCGTTTTACTTGGATCACTCGCTTTAAAAAAGATACGCGCCGCGCTTTTAACGAAATTGGATATAGCAGCGTGGCGAGTTATATATATATATATATATCTCGTATTCGCTCGTTTACTCGAGCTTTAAAGCGTCGATATTATTATACTTTGTAAACTGATCACGTTTTACAGCCGATACTTTGAAACCACTTGATATACTCTTTTATTTTACACCCTCAAATTGTTTGAAAGTCCGCGCTCTTCTATTCGACTGATGCATCTTTACATATATCTGAATCGGATTCAAAGCTATAATAGCGCTTCCGCAGATTTCGCGACCGATGAGGAAAAACGAGTTTGTTTGGATTGCGGTCGAAGATCGTAATACATGTATACATCAAGAAAACACTTTCCTTTGAGCTGTGCAGAGCGTTCTTAGTCACGGATAATCGTAGATCTAGGAATATATATATAGCTATATAGGATCACTGATTCATATATATGTATATCTGTATACGAGATTGGAAATAGCTCGCGCGCGTACAATCTGTGCGGAGTCATTATATATACCCGCACTTTTTTTTATTCTCTATAGAACAAAAGAAACCTACGAATCATAATTACGCACCGATATAATAACGCCGAGAATGTTGCAGAAATCGATCTTTTTAAACCTTATATATATATGTCTGTACAGTAGGCAATGAAATCGCGACGTTTATTATTGCGAAAAAATTGTAACAAGAAAATACCGGTACGCCTTGGAATTACGTAATCGCATGTAAGCTTCTTCTTAAAGGATAAAATCCGCGCATACAATGATATAAAGCGTATATAAAAACATTTTTCTTTTCATTGCACAACCGTTACCGCTTACTCCAGATCTGATTATCCATTTTTCTTCATATACTCAACACAGGGGGGATACACCATAATCCTCTTTCCACGCGCAACAAAACAATACAATGTCCCGTTTCATTCCCGCACGCGCATTTGGCCGCTCTCTTTCTCGCTCTCTCTCTCTCTCTCTCTCTCTCTCTCTCTCTCTCTCCCTGCAGTGTGTCTTAATATTCTCTCTCGGCAGAGTCGCGCGTAAAACTCGACGTGTACAGCCCATTATTATCTCTTTCGCTAAACCGCGCTCTAGGTCATACTCGCACCTTAATCATATCACTTATACTTGTTTACACCCGCATAATCGCACATATAAACGACGCAGTTACATTATTATCATCTGCATACATACATGCGTACTCGGCTCTCGCGCGTATACAATAACTTCCAAGACGCCGCGGAGCTGCGCGCGCATTACCTCCAGCCCAGAGAGCTTTACGTCTCTATTCGCTCGACTCCTATATAAACAGAGATATTATTATAAAACCCAGACCGCGAGCAGCTCTCCTCTCCTGCATTATGCAATCGCGTGTCCACGAATTCCTCCGCGTAGACGTGCGCCGAAAAAAAAAATCAACGGGTTCGCGAGCTGATGTGTATTTAATACGGTTTGTAACTGGATATGCGAGTCGCGCATACCGATCGCGCGGTCGGCGAACAAACACCCTCGCGTCCTTGCGATTATTTTATCGTTAAACTCGAGAGCGCTTGCGTTTGTACATTATATAGAAGTGTGTGTTTAGAGATCGTATGTGGAGCTCTCTTTGACAAAAGGGTTATATTAGAGAATGAGGAACGGACTATACAGAGCTGATTCTTTTTTCTTGCTGTCGCCGAAAACACGCGCACATGTATATAGATATCGTAGCAGCAATTACTTTTTCCCTCGTGTACATACGCGTACGTCGCAGGCGAAAATAAAAGATGAGTTTCTCTTTCGTATTTTGTGGAAGAGCTATTTTTCGCTCTGGTGCATACCAGTGCGCCGGCACTCGAAAAACCTAGAGCGAGCTCGTTGATACGTGAGATTTCTGCCCAAAACACAACTGTGTATAATAACGATTTCTCGGCGCGCGGAAGTATATTTGAATAATTCGCGGATTATGCGGTAAAAGAACAAGCTGGACATAGCAAATTGTTTTCGCTCCTATAGCACACAAATATTTCTCAGAGCACCGTGCGTGTGTGTCATTCTATTCAAATAGATTCCGCGCATTCCACGCGCGATCCCGGGGATACACCGAATGCATAATCGAGCGCGACTATGTATTGATTCACCCATGAGCACACAACGGAGCATGATGTTTACCGCACGACGATATCTACGTGTATAAACAAGTTGTACCATCTCGGGAGACAAAAACCGATTTCTTTTTTAAGGCGCTCCTGGACATAGTACCGCATGAAAGAAAAATAAAAAAAGAATTTTCCATCGAACCGCTCAAAAAGTCTTACTATGCAGCGATGATAAATTTTCGATGGCTCTGAGGAGATTTACGCTCCGGGGAAAGAGTTTTAAGACTCTCGGCGCCGATGAAAAATTCAGCTCGCGTGCGGCGGCGCTCTGCGCGGAAAAGTCCGTGGATATACATAAACGGACACGCGGGTGCGTGATTAGAAACTGCAACACACTCCCGCGTACACATACACACGATAGTAATGAAAGGCGCAAATGAGCGGGAAATTCGTACTATATTTCGAGCGCATAGAAAGTCCATCGAGATTCCATCAAACTGGAGCAGACTACACCCACGCACCATACCTGCAGATTTCCCTCCGAGAGGAAAAGCGAGTTGAATTTTCCGCTGGAATCGCATCACGTTCGTGGCTCGCGTCCAACTTACTGCAGGATTGAGCGAATTGGTTCTCTCTTTGCGCAGTGTTTGGAAATTGAAGAAAGGTTTATATCTATAATACGAGTATATACATAGCATGCTATGGCTGCATGAAGGAAGGAGAGAAGACTATGAAAAAATATGAGTGCAGCGGATGAAGTGTTTTCCGCGAGTGCGCGTGTGGATTTATCCAGCCGTCTATTATACAACCGCGCGCGCGAGATTATTGGAAAAATCGTATTTTATTTATTAGTCGAGAGATTTTATGCACACTGCTGATGAATTCGAGAGGTTTCTGCGCTATTCCATATATAGCTCTCACTTATCTATATACATATATATATAAGCTCCTGTGCGCAGCGAAATCCGACGATATTTCATTCACGGACAAACAATACATGCAGTATACGCGTGTGTGTATATATATATATATATATAGATAGATAGCTACTTCCCCCGCGATAATCATATATACGGATAATTAAAATCCTCTTAATAAACGCGCATTATTATCGCGATATATTTATACACGGCTGCAGTATAGGTATATGGTGTATATAGCAACTGCTGATGATGAATTATTGTGAAACGCGAATTTCGCCAGTCCATCACGCGGCGGTGCCACCGCGTGTATAATATAGGATATGTACATGTACCGTCGTCATGAAAATCCACAGCAGCCTTACATATATATATATACGTATATTGTGAACACGAAATAATAATAATCACGCCTAGCCGCTGATTGGTGTCAGTTTCACTCATCCGCCGTTGCGGCACACCTCACTGTGTCTGCCGTTTGACCGCTTTTGAAAAAGTCTACATGCGATGGGCATATAATAGGCTAGGAATATAGAGGACCTATTCGACAATTATCGAATGGCAAATATCGGCGGCGGAGCTCCGACGCGACTGATTAATGAGTACCGGGCGAAATCATCAAACGCGAGGCTGCTAAGCCGCCCGCGGCTTTATCAGTATGAATACGTGCGCGTGAATGTATATATGACGGGATGAGATGATGATGATTTTCGAGCTGTCTCGCGGCGCTACTGCTATATACATATACTTTGACGGCGTGTCATATGTGATAATCCAATAGATTCAATATAGACACGTGGCTATATCATACAAATTAATAATATAAATTTACAACGGTGCCATCAGCTAATAACTCTATATCTTGAGGGAACAAGACGCGGCTCCTTTGCAGTATATAATGCACTCTCTCATCTCGAAGAAATGCGCTCGCGCGCTCGTATAAACATAGTTCAGTAGGTGAGGAATTCATTTTACTTTTACCGCACTTAGAATTCACGCTCACGCGCTTCGAAAGGCCGCAGCCGAGAAAAAATCGCGATGAGCTTTTATACGCCGCTCGGAACTAGGTCAGCGCGAGCCATAACAGGTTCAATGCGCTAGCTGCAGGCGCAGTGAAAGAATCGGAGGTGTCACCTATACATTATACAGTATATATATGTATATAGGAGAAGCTGCGGCGACACGTCGTGGAATTCTCTCGTCGTCGGCGGCGGCTCGATTGAATGACAGGAGAACGAGACGACCGCTGGCAAGTGAAAGGAATAACTTAGTTACGCCAGTTTTCGGCTACACGCGCCTGTAAACACGTGGACGCGGCGATACTGGTTATATCTTGGTGCGCGTGTTTTTTTTTTGCCGATGACTCGAGGAGAAAAGAAAGTGATGCGGTGGTGGCGAGGAATGTGAAAAATGACTTTTGCTTATTCAGACACGTCGCCGTGTTTATCCTTCGGCCAGACGTCGCGATGATTTACATTTCAAAGTGCGGTTGAGGGGAAAGATGTGTATTATACCTGTACGTGTTATTGTAACGGCTTGTTTTCGCGCGTGTCATGAATCGGTCCTATATAGATAATCAGCCTCACTGCGGATCAAGCGTCAAGATTAGGGTCATGAGAATTATGGCGCAAGATAGATACTTTTATTTTATTGCTGCGTTGTTAGAACGCACTGACTTGCATTTGTATGTATATACCCCGCACATCTTCTTCAATTTATATATATATATATATATATATGTATATATATCCGTACTTTATACACAATCAGTCACCGTACATAATGTGAGTCGACGATGCAGATCGCTCGCTATATTCCGCGTATTTGAAATTTTAATACTCCTCGAAAGTTTCTTGAAAATTCTCGCTAAATCCTCGAGAAGCCAAACTTTCGAGTCCGTTCGCGAGTCCTTGTACGCCGTATATATTTATACGAATATACATAGGTATAGGCTATCTGCCAGGTGATGATAGAAACAACGTGGAAGGAAACTCGCGGATGTTCGCGCGGAGATATACAGCTCCTGTTGGAGAAAGTATAATTACATTTTAATAAGCAGCGCCGCGAGTAAAAAAAACAATCTTGCATGACAAGAGGTTTCGGAAAATATAAAATCAATAAAACCTATGCTCTTATACTTACGAGAGAGAAAGTCTCAAAATAATCGCGACGGTTATTATTAAAAGCGTTTTGTTATGCGGATATATCTAGGCGGATGAGGTAATATGCAATGAAATCGAATGGCGATAATGATGGAAAACCGGTTTTCCGTTATTATACAAGAATGCCAATTTTCTGTCGGGAATTCACACGATCGGTCTCGCGTTGTACAAATTTCATTTTAATCGCCAGTACGTAAATTAAATCTATCGATTGTAATCTTCGCGTTTCGAGTAATAAGTGATGTGATGCAGAAGCTTCGCTGCAATAAGCAGCTTTACGACGAGTCTCGCCGTACCCGATTCTCCGGAGGTTCGCCATACCTGATGTACATATTATATACGCCCGTATTAACATGAGAGAACATCAAGGAACAAATTACACGCTATAAACTTTTGCCATCTAATATACAAATTAATCCTGTCCCTTTTATTTATAACCAACTTGATGTACACGCACAACTTATTATAGACCCATCGCAGATGAGGTTTAGTTTCTATTCCGAAGTAACGGCGTAAAGCCGGCAATAACAGTAGCGTGCGTTGTTTCGCAGTTGGCGAGACGCGAGATATGTGCGAGTATATAGATATCTATACGCGATAGTAAAACGCCCACGAATTGAACCATTACTCGAGTATATAATGACTGTGATTTCACGCTCGTGCTCGGTGAACACGCGTATACACGTTGCATGCTCGAGCAATCAACGACCTTTATTTCCAGTTGCTTCTCTCAATTAAGTGGAGCACTTTCACTGCGACCGCGAGACGTTATACTTGGCTCGATAACAAATTCATTAATCACCGCGTGAGCGAGATTTTTTCTTCTCCTCTCTCAGCGCAGTATTTACATATATATCAATTGATATATCGTTTTTCGTATAAGAGCTGCTTGCGGATTTATCATTTGGAGAGATACGCGCGTGCATAGTTCCTGACCAATAAAATATGTATGATTTATCGTTTTTTTAATCCAATCGCCATAAGACACGAGTAAAATGGTCGAGAGTGCGCACGTGCCGTATCAGGAAGTGAAAGTATATGTGCAAAAAAAGAAATAGGAACATGCTAATTTATTACGCTTCGAGAGATACTGTATACGATCGTCTTTCATTTAGTATTTATAATTACGGCATTCGCCACGGTCAATTTATTTCGGATATTTGTAGTTACGAGTTTCAAAATTCGCCGCGTAAGCATAATTAAGTTAAACCTCTGAATCAATCTATATTCAGTCGCTGACATGGTTAAATGGTTTACCGTCCAACTTTTATAATATACAAACGCGTCTCGTAATAGCGCTATATACTCCCGTGCATCGTCGCACTTTGTCGTCACGGGATGATAAACCCCCCATCAATGAATATCTATTCACCTCATCGTGCACGCATCAGCGCCGCATTATTATATAGCTTTTACTTTATAGATTGATGCGGCAATATGAGCGCATAAGGCTTTTGTCGCGCAACCATCTTCTATATACACCATCGTAAAGCTATATGTATACCCCGCGATGACGAAACTTAAACAGCGCAAATCTTTATCTCCGCATCTTTACGTCCCCTTGTGTTTTCGGCGTCGAAAACAAAACTGCCGAAAAATTCTTCCCAGACGTTTATCTCGCTCGCCTCCTGTTCCTGCGCGCACGAACGCGCGCGACTGCAACGGCAATACAGAGCCGCACGGTCATTATATATAGATTGCGCGAAAGCGGCATTGTGTGTCTGACGGCAATTATATACGCGCTGCATCTCTCTGCCTATATATACATAAACCGGCGTTGCACTTCCGCGCGCTTCTGTGCGCAGTTTTCTCTTTTTTTTTCTCAAATGGACTGCTGCTGCAGTATACACCTATAGTTAACACGGCGTTTCGAATCGAGGCCTTAATTTATATATCGGACCGCGCGATCATTAGAGCGCGCGAAAATATGAATGATTGCCGCAAGCCATCGTCTACATACCCGTGTATAAATACGAGTATATACATAGTATATAAAGATTCCTATATAGCTATGCTGCAGCCGCAGGCGGAACTATCGTCTCGCGTATCGCGGTCGCGCTTACGTTGCACCTGCAGGTGTGTGTATTATGACGTGTATATATAGGTGTGAGAAATTTTATGTTGTATATATAGGAAAGTGAGTGGGGATCGGCATCGGAGCTCGGCAAAGTCGAAGGAAAAAGTTACACGGGCCAGTAGAGACGAATCAAATGCCGGAAAATAAGCCTCCGAAAATAACCGAGTGCGAGATAGTGTATATATTATACTGTACTACGAAAAGCTATACGTAAATAGAATTTCAATGGTAATATATAGTATCGCGTTGGAACTATGTGGCGTATTAGGAAATTCGCGTTCCACACACAGCGAACTGCGCCTCGGGTGCATTACATCACGCGCGACATTCTTCGCGCACACTCGACGGGTTTAACGACTCCGGATCGTCCGTATTTCTTTATCTCCGGATTTACGCTGAGAGAAAACTGTATATAGAGCCGATCGTTTGAAAAAAAGCTCGCTGTTATGGCGAAAGAATTATACGCGTATATCGTGAATAGCCGCGCAGTATATATGCGGGGATTGTTTTATTACTATATCCTTCGATTCCACGTTGTTTTATGTTCTTTTTTTCTGCAGTGTACCGGGCAAACGTTTACTTTCCAAGTGAAATAGAGGGGTCATATACGTGACTTTATTAAAAAGTTTTCCTACAACGTATTGAGAGCACACGTGTCAGTATAGCAGCCGAGAAACTAGCGCTCGTGAAGAACCTTCCTCTTTTCATACATTAAGGAAATGCAATTTTCCGTATAATACGAAAGGCGAGATCGTCGCGTGAGGCAATTACCTAATGAGTTTTGCAGGACCATTACACACACACACATATCTCTTTCTCTTCGTCCAACTTTAAGACATTATTTGTCCGTTTAAGAGCATATACTCGAAGTCTTATTGTACGAGAACTTTGAAAGTCTTCGCGTGCGACAACAATGCTCTCTAGTCGTGTGTGTGTGTATATATAATATTTATACCGCGCGAGTATAATTGTTATTATTCCGTATACAGCGCGAGCGACGTTACCGCGGAAAGTTTAATGAATCTACTTTCCGACGAATTTCGGCTTAAATTCTCGCTCTCGCTCCGCGCTAAATATTATATACAAATATAAATAATGAGCGCAACATTGTTCATTGTCCCTTTAAATTGCCGTTTTATTGTTCACATGCAGCTTTTATGCTTTCTCGAGTAGGCGATTCGTGCAAAGAACTTCGCGCTTAATTGTATTGAAGTGATATTAGGGATGTTGATGACGATGTGCATAATATGAAAGTATACGCGGTCGGTTTCTGCTCGGATTACGCAAGAGCCAGTTTCATTGTACATTATAGTCGCGGGAAGTGCAGGCAGCATTTTCTAGAATCTTTAAAACGTGCATGTGCGCACAGTAGAGCTTTAGCATTGCGGACATGCTCGCTTCGCGCAGAGGTGTTAAACGAGGAAGACGATCCTTAATGAGACGGCTATTAATCCGCTGATTACTTCCGTATATACATTCTTTCTGGCTTGCACTTTGTCGCGGAAGGTACTATAGCTTTTGTAATGTATAGCTGGCGTCGCTAACTTTTGCCTTTTATCGGAGATTTTCATTAAAAAAGAAACCAAGCTCTCTCGACGTATAATGAAGAATCGCGCGATTAACGGATCAATAGTGTGCTCGACGAGTGGACGGGTAAGTTTTTATTACAAACTTATTATCTCGGTTCGGCTCATGAATTTTTCGTTGAGCAAAGATTAAGAAAGTTTAAATGCACGGACGAATGTATTCACACTTGGGCGGATACATATACCTAGTTTACAGCGACGCATATATACTTTTATGATATTTCAAGTCGATCAACACTGAATCACTGAACATGCTGCATAGTATAAACAACGTTTCTTCAAACCCATAAATCTCAAAGTATCGCGAGCTGACGAAAGCGAACAATCTGTCTGGCGTAAGCCCAGAAGCTAGGAGAGAAAAAAAGGTCCCCATTCAGCAATATCTGTTGATTTTCTCACGCTCATAACTTCCTCTTGCGCGCTACCGTTACAAGTGTCACCCGCTCGCTACGTTACATGCATAGCTGCGAAGTATGTACATAACTCAGGCCAAATTAAGGTGCAGGAGAGAGAACCGAGAGTTTGCAACTGACTATCGATTATTTAGTAAAACCTACTCGACGACGCGACGGTTGTATATATAGCTAGTTTACAGCTCTGCGCCGTATCCGCGCAGCACTACACACGTAACGCCTATAAACGAGCCGTTCTCGCCTTTGCCAAACTACGTTATACACACACTACTATATATTGCGCTTGGATAAGTTCACAGTCACAGGTTTCCGTGAGGGCTATATATAGCCCGTAAACTGCAGAGACCGAGCTCATATCCGCGCGGAGCCTGCACCTCTCTTTCCACCGCTTAACTGTGCGTTCGCGCGAACAATCCGCGATGGCGCGTCGTTTAAATCCACACGGTCTATGCCTATTACATTGTGCGGGCTATGCCTTATCAAGAGAGTTGCGCGGATTGGTATAGTTTACAAAAGCGTCGCGACTAATGGCATCGGAACCTCGAAATTTGAGCGTTAACGGGAAGCTGTCAGGCTCATCGACGTTTCAATGCGGCGATTGTCGTGATGTATTATAGTGCGTCCACGCGCTCTCCCGGTGTACGTACAAGGTATATAAAAGCCGGCGAACTGTCTCCTGACTGCCTCTATTGCTGCCCTTTAATTAAGTTGAATTAATGGAGCGCTATGTATACCGGATGTCGAATGGCGACGGGTCATTTAATCGCCGACCGCCGCGATGTCCTGAGAAAATCGCTGTCGGTTTTATATTTTACGATGCGCGGTATGTATATACAATATACATGTATGCACTCGAGAAAAGTTGAAAAGAATAAGACTAGTTCCGAGCGTAAAGGGCACGATGGGAATTCTAATCGATATGCACTCGCATATTTAAGACGACGCGCGAGCCGCCGGGGACTCGCGAGACGTCTTAGAAAGTTTTTCGACGTGTGTATCCTATATAAGTAATATAAGGAGCGCGCGAATCTAGGTCTATAAGTATAAGTATATACGACAGCTGCACAGGCTGAAAGGGGTGGCGCTCTCGAGGAAAACGAGAGCGCGCTTCGACTTCTCCTCACGTAATCCGCTAATTCTTGTACTCTAATTATAACTCTCTCGCTTTTCTTTTTTTCCAGGACACTGAGGCGCACAGTCCCATGAACTGGCACGATGAACTTGGCAGCGACGTTATTCTGTAAGACACCTTATTATATACACTCTATACACCGCATTCTTGCACACTCGCGCACATTTCTTTCGCTCGACGTTATTCAACCGCAAACTTACGAAATTATATTATATATATATATACACGAACTCGCGCGTTAATTAGACCATCCGACCTGTTGTTCGCGCGAGTTGCGCGAGCTGGTTTGTATCAAAAACTGCGCGAATCGCGAAATCTGTCCATTTAAGGCCGAGGATAATTGCAACGGGGGGAAAAACTCACGAATTCGAAATACTTACGCACGAACTCACCGTCCTCCACGCGCGTGTGTTTCAGGTGCAGTGTCGACACTACTGTCGGTGCAGGCGATAACCGTATCGGTGGATCGAGCCGACGTCCGACCAGTTAGTCTCGTGAGTATATATCCACATACTGAAAATGATTTTGCGCTTCGGCCGCTCACAGTAAATGCCTGCCTCCAAGGGCAACTGGTTGAACTATCGGTGTGAAAAGTGTAAATAGTCGGATTACCCGATTTGAGGGTAGCAGTGCGAAAACCAACCTCACTCCTGGTTGCAGAGCGCTGATGTCTGTCTAGTGGGCATGTACTGCGCCACCAGGCGGAGACGAGAGGTGGCTCTCTTATATAATTACATTTACAGTGCATTTATACTTTTAAGAGTGCTGTATACCCTAGTGCTACCATCTAGTCTACATTTTTGCTTATTTGCATATATTTTTAATATTCACGGTCCTTAAAAACATAAAAACAAAGTTTCCCCACGTGCACTGACTATTTAAGATTATGTTTAAAAAAATATATTCGGATATTTGCAATAATAAAATTATAAGACGTCGAGAAAAATTGTAAGTTTGGTGGCCGAATTTTTTAACCCACCACCAAACTTACAATTTTTCTCGACGTCTTATAATTTTATTATTGCAAATATCCGAATATATTTTTTTAAACATAATCTTAAATAGTCAGTGCACGTGGGGAAACTTTGTTTTTATGTTTTTAAGGACCGTGAATATTAAAAATATATGCAAATAAGCAAAAATGTAGACTAGAGGGCGCTTTTAGGGTAAAGAACACAGCCACAGCTATTACTTATAAGATCTGATTATCAAGTCGTGTATAGAAAAATCGAAAAATGTAACCAGCAGCCTCTTTTCCAGCAGCCTCCCGCTGACCAGCAGTCGCTCTTCGCGAACGGCTGGCGTCCGCTGACCAATGGCTATGACAACATCGGCGTCAACGTCTCGCCCGCGGCGCCGCTGCATCCGGTCCTCGGCAAGCTTCAGGAGCACATGCAGAAGCCTCAGCGTCGCAAACTGCCCCAGCAGCAGCCCGTCGAGTTCGCGCCGCCCAGCATCCTCGGAAGCTTCGCCCTCTTCGCTCCGGGCTCGTCCAAACAGAGTAGCTCGGGCAACGAGCCCAAGACCCTGCCGACCGAGCGC
The DNA here is from genome assembly GCA_020010945.3 of Muscidifurax raptorellus. NCBI lineage: Eukaryota > Metazoa > Arthropoda > Insecta > Hymenoptera > Pteromalidae > Muscidifurax > Muscidifurax raptorellus. Next base: position 15,950,959 of record CM052080.1, on the reverse strand, counting down.
GAATACTCGTTCCTGGTGCCGCCGCCGAGGGACAGTCTCCGGTTCGAGCTGGACTCGCACAAGAAGGCCTCGCTGAGGGACAGCGAGCCCTACGTGCGCTCCTCGCAGTTCATACCTCAAGCCATCAAGCCCGACCCCCGTTCGCCCACTTACTACATCAAGCCGGCGAGCTACTCCACCGGGGTGCACCCTTTCGCCCAACAGCAGGCTCGACCCTTCGTCAACGGCTACGAGCAGTCGCAGCTCCTGCCCCACAGACAGCCGGCCAAGCAGTTCGAGCCGCTCAAGTCCAACAACGACAAGCAAACCTACTTCCAGAACAACAAGCCCGAGCCGCCGTCGCAGCAGCAGCAGCAGCAGCAGCAATTTGATCGCTACCACCACCAACAGCAGCAGCAGCAGCAGCAGCAGCAGGTGAACGGGCACTACTACAACCAGATAAACCACCCGACGCACTACAAGCAGCCGAGCTTCGAGCGCGAGCCGAGCTTCCTGGTGCACGAGAGCCATGACGTCAGTTACGTCACGCCCTCCGCGTACAAGTTTCGACCAGCTACCTACCACTACGACAATTCCGCGACCCAGGAAGCCTACTCGTCGTCGACGGTCCCGCCGCGCGTCTCCTCACAGCTGACCCCGAGCAGCGCCCGACCCGACGGCTTCAAGCAGTTCAAGGAGGCGGAAAAGCAGCAGCACGGCAACCCTAACGCCTACTACATCAACGACTTCCAGAAGACCAGGCTGCACACGCCGGCGGACATCAACGAGGTGCTGCCCAAGACCAACCAACCGACCAAGTTCAACCAGCAGGTGAGCACGACTCCGACCTACGCGCCCGAGCACAGCCCCAAGCTCGTCTACGTCCGGCCGGACCTGCAGCAGCCCTACCAGAGCTCCATCATCCCGCTGAACATCAACCAGCGGCCGAGCGAGGTCGAGTACGCCACCCCCGAGGAGATATCGCTCAAGCACTTCAACCAGCAGCAGTTCGCGCTCCAGCAGCAGCTGATCCAGCAGGACAGGCAGCGACTGCGCGAGGTAGAGAAGCGCCGCCAGCAGGAGCTGCTGCGTCAGCAGCAGGAAGAGCTGCACAAGCGCCAGCAGGAGATCAAGCTGCTCGAGCAGAAGCAGCGCGAGAAGCAGCAGCAGAAATTCCAGCAGACCGAGCAGCCCCTCGACATCGTTAAGGAGCTGCTCCACAGGCCCGTGCACCACTTCGGCCAGCAGTACGTCAGCCCCGTGGAGGAGCATCCGAAGAAGCCACAGGAACAGTACAAGGTAGTTCACTACCAGCAGCAGCCGCCGTCCTCGTCGGAGCCCCCCTCGTCGGAGCCGGTCAGACAGATCACCGTGCAAAAGTTCGAGGAGCTCGTCACCCCGGCGGTCGAGCAGCACACCACCCAGGAGGAGTTCCAGCCGGTGATCCGTCCGTACCGTCCGCTGCAGAAGCCCTTCCGCGAGCCAACCAGGCGACGCAAACCCACCACCGTCGTCTACGAGACCGCGCCCACGGATGCACCCACACCTCAGCATACCTATCCCTACGAGAGCCAGGAGACTCTGACCGAGCTGCCGGTCCAGACGACCCCGATGCCAGAGACCACGACCACGCCACCTGCCACCGAGAGGCCCGTGCTCCGCACCAGGCGACCCGGAGCTCCGCTCAGGAGGAGGCGACCTTCTACCACCACGACCACCACCACCGAGCCCAACGTTTCTTCTCAGGAGTATGATGAGGAAGTCGCCAAGTACCATACTCCTGAGATCCGTGATTTCGAGAAAAAGAAACGCGTTAGGCCCGTGGCCAACAGCCACCCGGATAGCAGCGCCGAGAGGAGACCTCTCAGGTAATTTTATCTCCGTTTGACATAATATACTCATATTGCACCACTGTTTACAACATTTACGCGTTCGATATCAGAAAACGACCTGGTCAACGAATCAAGTACCACAATAATAAGGAGCACTCGGATTTCGACTCGACCCCCGAGCGAGTGAGGACGACTGAGCAGCCCTTCAGGGAGATCACCGAAAATTACCCCGCGCCATTCCTGAAGGAGCTCTACTCCTCCGAGTACAACGTTGCTAGCTCCGAAAAAACCGGGCTAATCGACAACCCCCGGGAGGTGTCGACCGAGAGCATACCCCTCGAGTTCTTGTACTCTGCCGAGACGACCGTGCCGTCCAATCTAGAGTACTACGAGCCGACGCTGCACGATGACCGGCAGGAGCAGTACACGCAGACCGACGAGGAGATCGTTTCCCCGGAATACGTGTTCACTAAAACGGAGGTAAGATCGGTGCGCGACTAATGCGTGTAAAATTGCTTTCCCGACTTTCCTGGTGTATAACGTAGCGAGGTTTTTTTCAGGTGAACTATATAGAAACAACCACCGCCCCACCGACGACGACGACGCCGACGACCACAACAACAACCAGGACAACCACAACCAGTACCGAGGCACCGACTTCTCCGAAAGCGATCATCTCCTCGCCGAAAGCCACACACCGAATGCGTCCTGTTCGCTACGGCAATGCGACTCGACCTCGATTCAGCATCAAGGATTACAAGACCCGCATGGAGTACAAGAACCGACTGGCCCAGTCGTCTTCGAACGAAGCCTCGACCGCTGTGACAGCAGCTGCTCCCAAGACGCGCGGTTACAAGAACCAACAAGCCCCGGCTGACCCGAACTTCAAGGAGGCGCCTGCCAGGTACAAGTACATGTCCCGCACGTCGTACCGCACGACCTCGACGACGCAGCCCACGCAGCCCGAAGACACGACGACCGAGCGCAGCAGCAGCAGCAGCGGCAGCAGTAGCAGGTTTGCCCCGAAGAAGCGCGTCAACAGCAGTCACTACTATCGCAGCAGAATCACAACTGCCAAACCCGATCAGCATCAAGAGCACTCGGCGGCCCACAGCACAGCACGACCGGAGAACGTCTTCTCCTCGGCCATCCGCAAACGACCGACCCTCAAGAGCCGCCTCCAGCACAACAAGGTCGCTGCTGCCACCGAGTCGCCCGAGATGCAGTCGGCCGCGGAGACGGGCTTCTTCGCCACGACTACCATTACCTCGTCTTCGGAAGGCGTGAACGAGATCGAGGAAGCAGTTACCCCCGGCCCGGTCGTACAGGACGAGAAACAGCTGCCCGATCCCAGCGCAGTTGACCTCAGCGACGTCACCATGGACGAGAGCGACGACAACAACAAGAACCCAGTAGAGGAAGCCGTCGAGGAGCACAAGCTTCTCGAGATCCAGAACGGCGAGAATATCGAAGAGCCATCAACGACGGCGCAGTCGGAGACCAATGAGAATCGACCGGATGAGAGCGACAATTACCCGGTCCGTCAGCAACAGCCCAGTCCAGCAGAGTCAACGACGCCGTTCGACCTGCGACACGAGGAGGAACTGTTCGCCAAGGCCTCGCAGAGCGTCGCCGACCTGACGAGCTCGGCCTCGGCGCTCTACGACAAGCCCGGCATGTTCAAGGCCGTATCGCCGGCCGGCGAGAACCGCGTGATATCCGCCCACCTGAAGATCGCTACCGATGAGCCAACCCTACCCATCGAGGCCTTCTTCCACGAGATCTCCAGGAAGAATTGAGCGAGCCTCCATATAAATATATAAATATATATATATATATATATATATATATATATATATATGATGTATAAGCGTGTGATATATTGTATAACGTATACGATAGGAACAGTGCGCTACTGTGTGCGCTGGAAGAAAATGTATATTGTAAACATTTTTTCTGATGTATCGCGTTATCGAAAGAACGTCTACCTGCACCCGAGATGTGCTACATTTTTTTTCAACGTACAAATTATCGTTAAAGACTTTTTTTACGACATCGTTTTTCAAAGCTTCATTATTGGAATATTTATTTTATTTTCGTATCTCTTTCTCTCTGCAATCAAACCTTGTTGGTCTATACGTAGTTCGTAAGTTTTTTAAATTAAACTATTCGAAACCAAAAAGTGATGTATAAGGGAGATGGTCGATCTTGTTTAAATTTTATAATATAACATATACGATGCTACGATACAAGTGCTCGTATTTATATATTTTAGATCGTCATTATTGTAGTATTCTTTCGAATCGATAATTCCCAAGAGGGATATCAGCAGTGGTAAAATAAAAAATTACCATTCTCTCATATATCTTTATAGTAGAAAGAAATTGACAAACTGGTTCATTGAGATCGTAATATATATATACATACATTTTTTTTTAATTTAAACTTCTGTAAAATAAATTATACTCTATTTATTATTATTATTAAATTGAAAGGTATATTAGAAAAATATATAAGTATTTGACTATATATCATCTATTACAACTACATTATATATATACTTAGAACATTACGAGCCGTGTTGGCATATCATTGTAATGAGAACTTCATATGAAAAAAATGTAATTTTGTTACGCGTGTAAATATGATAGAAACATTTAGTCGTTTAATGTAATGATGTGAAATTGAATATTCGAAATAGTGTTTTCAATAGTCCACGATTTTGTATTTTTTATACTTTAAATTTTTTACGATTTTAAATTTTATCATATTACAATTAAGTTACGCAATAATACTTATAAATAAATTTCCATTTGATTCCAATAAAAAAATAATACATCGAAAGGTGAAAATATTGAGATAAAATATCAAAAACAAAAATATCATCGAGGTGTTTTCACTAAACATGCATTTTATCTTGTATGAAACAACTAATTTTATAGAGAATATTTATCATTATAATATTATTAGAATAATAACGACATAATAAATCATTATAACGACTATTTAAATTGATGCGGTTTAATATTAAAATATTTGTTCGTTCGTTAATCGTTATGAACACAAAGTGGTGAGGATCATGTGTACCTATACCTACTTACTTTTTTTCACTGTAGAATGTAGCTTAATGAGATTAAAATAAATTAAGATAATTATTGTAATTTGACCCTTTTTAATACTCTCACGCCACACATGTCAATTTCATACCAATTAAAAGTATATTTCATCATCATATACAAAATTTATGTAGGCAAAATAATATGATTTCGCCAACCGAGAATTCTATGTATTAACGTGCTATAGTGATGAAGTGGTGCATATATTTTGCATATGAAGCGTCTAATACGAATTTAATTGCCATGTTTTTCATAAATTTATGAGAGATTAATATTCCTTAATTTTTACTACATCTTCGAGGTAATATTCGTTGCATTCAAAATTATTTGAATAGACCGCCTTTTATGAAAAACTGCCGCCATATTGATTATACGTCGGCAAAATTTTTTGGCGCCATGAATATAGCACCTGTTGATACATCTATAATACCTATATATACAATAGTATATCATCGCGCTTCCATGCGCGACATATATACGTATCTTATACCAAGACAGAAAAAGGAATTCTTTGAAAATTTGTAAATCCTACTTGTACGTAAAAAATTGTTCTTCTTTTGAAGAAGCCGTTCTTGTTATGCAGCTAGAATGAAATTGAAATTGAAAAATGGACGAATACACGGCTTCTCGTGCACAGGTTCAGACAATAATAAACGCAGCTCAGTCTATGAGAGAATGTTTGACTTGCAGTATTTGGTAAGATTATGATTTCAAGTAATAAGATTAAGCATACAATTCATATAATAAGTTATAATTTTATTTGGCACACAAGTTTATTCTAAAGGTGCAAACTTTGTTACTTTCTGTGTTAATTTGAAATCATCTCGACTTTTATAGGTTATGCGAATGTTGTTTGATTTCCCAAGGATATTTTGCTTAATATTATTTAACTACTTATACATGAAAGTACTTTGGATAAATCTTGAATGACCTTAATTTAACGTTTTCACAGTCTAGATTATCTTGAAAAACCAGTGAAAATAAAGTGTGGTCACAAATTTTGTCAAGGTTGCATCTTGGGAGTTGCCAATAATGACAACGCAAGCTGTCCTTTGTGTAATACGAAGTTCCAAAAGCGATCAGTACATAAGGAAAGTAACGAACAATTGGAATTATGTGTCCAACAGTTTAAAGCTTTAGCAAAAGCTATTCATGACGATTCAGGCATTAATGGTATATAAAGATTTGTACGATATATGGAGTATTTAGAATTTTAACACTTAACTAATAGAAAAATTCAAACTTTCAGTTTTGGAGCCTTGCCATAGAGTAAAACATTCTAAAGAAAGTGTTTTTCCAAAATCTAAGCCAAGTACCTCTAGAGTTGAACAGGCTTCGACAAGCTCAAAAGGATCTATAAATTCCAAAGTACTTGCTTCGAGCAAAGGTGCCTTGCATAAAAAGACATTCACTCCTAAAATTAGAACGGCTAAAAGTACAAAAAATACTTTACATAGATATTTATCCGCTAAGGCAAGTTTTACACCTGATGATGAGATGGTTGGATCTCAAGATAAAGTGGAAAATTGGCTTAAACATGTTGAACCTACTGATGTAGAAAATGAAGTAATAAATAATGCAAATAGGAATATCATAGAGGACACAGATAATGAGGCTATCTCGAATCCTGAAGATTTGTCTCTTACAAAACATGAGTGTGAAAATCAACTTTCCAAAAGGAAGTCCTGTTTTACTGAAATGAAAGAAAACTACGAAAAACCTTTTCCGCATACGTATCCTAGTACTTCAAACAGCACAACAAAATATAAAGAAACTGAAATGAGAATACAAGAGGCAGAAATAATGGCAAAAAAAAAGAAAGTAAATCAAGGTCTCACAGATCGAGCTATCTTAAAAACTCCTTCATCTGTACCAGCAGCTTCACACTCTGATGCTCACGATTGGCGTAGAGTAAAGCGAGTTGGAAAAGAAATGCAAGTGAAAACATTCAAATCATTGAATGTCAGTAAAGAGAAAAGTTCTTCGTCAATAGTCTTAGATGATACGGTTCCCTGTAATGTAAAAACACCAGAAAGAACTAGAACTGATTGTGATGTATCTAATCCAGAAATCACACCAAAGCCATTGGCCTTAAGTCCATCTCAAATTAATACAAATCCTCAACTTCAAGAAAATGAACTTTCTGGTGGAGTTATTAATCCATTGAATTCTCCGTCGAAACGTAAACTATCTCTAAAAGTAAAATTATCAGATTCTGCTAGTTCTAAATCATCTCGGTCCCAGATCAGCACACCAGATAGAACGCAGCAGAGTAAAATGGAATCGCCAATAAAGATTACTCCAGACAGACCAAAAAGTAGACTGTCTCTCAGATTACAAACTAGCAAACCTGCTGAACATAAATTAAGTCAGCAGAAATCTCCTAATAAGAATCAAAATCCTACAAATACTAATAAAAGCAAGCCAGCCCGATCACCTAATTCTAAAATAGTTCTGTTTAGAAAATTGGGCAGAATCTGCAAAAAACGAAAGTTTGTCCCTTTCAACAAACTTGGCAGACTTTGCCCTAAAATCATTGCGAAGAAGACCAGTGTCAAGATCATCAGCAGTGAAAATGTAAATGTTGACATTTCTTGTATAAAAGCGGAGAGAAAAGCTATGCAAATTAGCAACAAAGTGAAAATGCTATTACCTGAAGAGGATTCTCAATTAAAGTACTTTACTGAAGAAGTATCATCTTCTGTACAGCAGGTAAGTAAAAGAACTTTAGTTGATGAAAGTGCACTAGATAAATGTGTTGCCAATGAGACCCATCAAACAATTATGCCAATGGAAATTGATGAAAGTCTTCCCAATGTAACTATATTCACATCTCAAAAGAAAGAACTGGAAAATAAAAAAACTATGATAGATAGGGATAAGGCACACATTGAAACCGTCGATTATGAACCAGTACCATCTACAAGTAAATGTCAAAAACCAGAAAAAGGCGTAAATGAACACAAATTTGATCATCTATCTTCTGAAACTTATGAAAAAGTTACCAAACATATTTGTCAAACAAATATTGATGATCATGGTAAATCAAAGAAAGGAAATGTTAAAAAATGCAAGAAGGATAAAAATGTTGAACATCTTGAGAATAAAAATATGCAGAAAAACTTAAGAACTGTTAAAGTTCAAGATGATGCGATTTCCATTAGTTCAAATGATAGTGAATCCAGAAATTTAGACAATGGTGATACTAGCAAACGAGTAGATGCCGAATGTATTATTGATTTAGAAAACAAAAATAGATACTCTAAACCCGATAGTGTAACTAGTGAATCTTCGCTTATATATATGCCAAAGCGACAAGAAAAATTCAGTGAAAACAAATCTGTTTGTTCAAGTAGATCGAGTTCTCCTTTAATGGCTTCACCATTAAAGAAAAAGAGAACACATTCAGAATCATCGAATGATGATGATGATGATGATGTTGTATCATCTATTATTGACAAATGGACTAATGAAAAACCAGTTATTAAAAAACCTAAAGTGATTGAAGATAATCGAAAGGATTTAAAGGGAAGTACAAATAAATTAAATCAGTTGGAAATTTCGGATTCCAATGATAATGAGAAAACATTAGTTGAAGATCAATCCAAGCAGTTAGGATTCATCAAGCCGCAAAGAGATCCACCAATCGATGATATTATTAGCAAAGTTAAAAGTTTCAAAGAGCATAAACAGGATGATTACAGTGTTAATAAATTGACTGGTTTACCTAGTTCACTGCAGTCAGCAGATCTTTTTGAATCTAATGATCTAAGTACTCGACTAAAAGTTGAAGTCAATAAACAATCCAATGAAATAACCAGTGATAATTCTTCAATAAGTACTCGGAGTCCTTACAAACAATCCGACAACGAAAATATTGTCCAAAATTTTGAAACAATGGGACCGCAATTGGAAGCAACGATTGTCGATATGTTGCAATTTGATAGAAAAAAATCAAACAGCTCTGTTTGTTCAAATAGTTCTAACAAAGAAAACAATGCATGCAATAAAGTAAATACAGATAGAAGTAACATGGAAAATCGAGTAAATAAAGTTGAAAATTCTCCAAAAGAAATACTTATTGCAGAGCAAAGTCAGGATAGCCCATTAGATTCCTATTATGTACCTGATACTTTAATGAATATTACCCAAGAACAATTAGCTTTAAAAATGATTGAGAAAGATCTCATAGGAGCTGACCTTTCTACCATGAATAATAATGAGAATCAAGACTTTCAAGAAAGCGATAAGTTCGCGACTCCACGTAGAAAGGTTAGTATATACATTTATTGAAATGTATCTAAAATTATTGTTTAGTCTGAAAGTTGGATAAATCTGTCTAGGTTGCGAATTTGCCTGTAGTTAATAATAATGATGATGACTTTGATTCTGAAAGCATTGACGCTACACCTGTAGCAAAAAGAAGGTAAGAGAAAAAATATTTTTCTTTATTTATTTTTTCGAAAAAAAACCATTTTAGTAATTATTGTTTCAATAAATTTCAGACAAATATTTAGCAAATATCAAAGTAAATCTACTACAGAATCGGAAATAAATTCATCTGAAAAATTTTCACCTGAAAAAAGTTTGCACCTCATACCGGCAGTGACGCCAATGAGAAATAGAAAGTCATATCCCTTGTGTCATAGCACGCCTATGCTGATAGATACACTCAGTCCAGAGAAACAGAGCAGGTCTCAAAGAAAACCCATGGCACTGATTTGTAGTGGATTATCGCCAGCAAATATTAAAATAGTGCAGAATTTTGCAAACAAATTTAATGCTACTTTCTTAAGTGCTTTTAATAACATTGTAACTCATGTGATAGTAGCAACGGATCCTGAAACGAAATCAGGACAAAAGACATTTAAATATATACAGGGCATTGCTTTTAAGAAGTATGTTATTAGTTTTCAATGGATACTAGATTGCTTAGATAAAAATGCTATATTGGATGAAGATGATGAAAAATACGACGTGCTGGATCCCGATATTTTTGAATGTGGCTCAAAGAAGTCGCGTAACCGGGTTCAAGATTTGTTTGCAAACTTTGCTTTTTTTTGTTTGGAACCGTTCAATTCAATTCAGTTGGCAGATTTCAAAGTGCGTATGGCATTTGTAAATAATTATTACCAAAAGAATATTTTTTTTTATTGTTTTAATTTATATTTTTAGAGCTTACTCGTTTCCAACGGTGCGGCAGTCACTGCAACAGTGGAAGAGCTTTGCCTTCGAAAAGATAAATATAGAATCATAATTCTTGAGTCTGAAGAAATGAGTCCAAAAAGTAAGTAGACAGATTTGTAAAATTCATGAATATTATTCCTGACATTTTTAAAATTCTAATCCTTATTTATTATTTTAGAACTGGCTACCTTAAAAAAACAAGACTGTGTTATAGTTTCCTTTGAATGGGTAGTGGACAGTTTGAGTCAGTATGAAATAGTGTCACTTTTTGCGTATTTTTATGAAACTAGCCCCGAAAAAGCTCTAGCTGTCGGATTCCCTTCTAGCTACTTAAAGGAAGAGGAAGAAGTGGAAGAAGAAGAGGAATAAGTTCGAGGAAATTCCGAATAGTTGATGTACATTGACGTTTACGGTATTCTCCTGCACACTTACAATCACAAATGTTTATCCAGATACTCAAGTTCTGTAATGATAGAAGAAGTTTCCTTCGTGTATAACAAGAGAACCTAGGTTTTAATAACAAATTAATTTATTGTGATATGCTTGCTAGCAGCGTTTATTCGTTACAGTACTATACTTAGAATGTTATATTGATACTCTAATTTAAAAAAAAGACAAAGATTTTTATGTACCAGTTTAAACGATTAGAGGATAATAATAGTATTTCTATAGATATGAATGATCTATAACCGTCTGTTCCGAAAGTGCACTTAAAATTGTCGAAAATGATGGTATATTGTATATGTCTGTTACATTTTGTTACAATAGTGTAATAAAAGAACGATATTTAATGCATGGAAGAAGGTTCATTTCATGTAGTGAATTTAACGTTTGTTCTGTTTAGTCGTCCAATCGTATAAGCAAAGGTCCGATCATCCCGAGTCGCAACTACTTACGGCCACGTGATCCAAGTGATCACAGAGTGTCGAACCTTTCTGGAACTAGCCCACATAATTACGCGCAATTATCGCACCGCCGCCACCGACAGCTGTTCGCGCTGCATAAGCCTGTTCGGCTGCGTATCTCCTTCCTTCGGTAATTAGTCATCGAAGTAGATAAGAGCCACGACGCAGCTGGTGTAATTACAAGCTCGCGGTGAAATCCCTTCGTTCGTCTATTAGGCCGCCGCGCTAATTATCCGCGCGCACAGAGCAGCCTGCCAAAGTTAGCCCGCAAGATATATGCGCGAGAGATTGTCGAGAACAGAGTCGCATATACGTATTATGGTGTCGTGTGAATTAATGTGACACGCGTAATGCGCGAGGAGGACGCTCGTTTCTCAAGTTACCGAAACTTTCGGCTCCAACCGTATATTGTGTGTATGATGGATCGCTGAGTTTCGCCAGCATATTCATTCGATCTCTGTGCATTTATGCATGCGCACGTAGTCGCGCAGGGTTGAAGTTATTTTTTTCATCTGCTATATAACATGTATGCCATGTACATACACTACTTACCAAGCGTTTGTGTAAGTCTAGTGAATTGTAGCAACAGGACGAAGTTGTATCTGAAAGGATTCCTGCTCTAATATAACGTCTTTTTAATGTATAACAGTGCTCCTGCAAATGACGCTTCTCACGCGATTCCGAATAAGCGTCGCGACAACTAGCTTTCAAAGTTAGCGAGCTGCACTTCTAATTTGCTTGGATTGCCTGTATTCAACTTTGCGCGCGTTCTCTCTCCCCCCTCTCTCTCTCTCTATTTTCTGATGACAATCAGAGTTCGCCTTTTGTTCTGCGAAAGAAATACAAATCTCGCACATGAATAAGGGTGCAGTGTTGTAGACAGCTGCGAAATACCGTACGTGGCGGAGGCAAGTTGTAAAGGTGTACGCGACTGATGATTTTACGAGGCAATGAATGGTTTGAAATTTCCGCGTTGCAGCTTATGTAATATTTATGAATCTGTGTGTAAAATTATGCATGAGAACGGCGCGTCAGTTGTGTGAATTTTAAGCAGAGTATGCGCCAAACGCTCGTTTGTCAGACTTTGACAATGGATGTGCCTTTTAACTAGTGCTGAAATCATATACATATAGCTTCGCGCCCTGAATCGACAGGGTATTTTAACTACCACTGATAGTAGCAGATTGCTAATTGTTTAGCTGAGCTTGTCGGCCCGCTGCAATATTAATAAAACTTTATATGCTGTTCGCTCACTCGCTGCTTAATGTTTTTGCGTACAGTATACACAATCGAATTAATTTTGAATTATTAAATGTCGAACGATTGCCAAATAATGTTATTTCCATTTATCTCTTGTTGAATTATGCTTATTAAGTTATAACGTGGGTAAATAATTACCAATAACTTGAAATACCGAGGACGATATTATACACGCATTGACTAGAGCACGAAGCCAATTTGGATCCTTTGACATCGTGATCAAAGACCTTAAAAGCCAGATTGAAGCCCATAGCTATACTGGCCTTTATTTATCAGATAGTCTCTATATTACCGCTTATTTTATGTTTCATTGAATTTTTTTTAATCGCTTCGATGTCTCTTTCTCTCTTTTCCTTTATATATTAATAAGCATAGCATACTTCGTTAAACGGATACCATGATTTTTAACGACACTTTAACGCTATCAAAGTAGAGAGCCGCCGGTTTGATGAAGTTTACGCGTATGGGCAATGTTTCAGTATCCATCTACTTTGTCGTTGACGATGTGAATTACAATTGATTATACGCTTAATTCCCTGATCGGCTTTTACGCGTCAACGCAAGCGTCGAAAGTGTCCGGGAGGGAAAGGCAGCTTTCGGGTCATATTCCAAAAGCTTTGTGATCAGTCACAGTGTCGAAATTCAAACAAGTTTTTACTCTTTAATGCCATCGTCTCATCAGAGCTTTTAATTCGTAATCAATTCGACAGTGTTGCTATTTACCTCATGAATATTTATTAAATTTTGCGTAATGCATCGATGACAGCGCACTCAAAGTATTATATACAACGACCTAAAATTAAAACGCACATCGCTCTCTATATACCTATCGAGATACAAGCTTTTGGCCTCTTTACGACGTCGTATATACATATAACAGCACCCGCTCCTTAAAACCTCTCCATAAGTGTATATGGAATCAACGTTGTTGCGCGCAACTATAATACCACTTAGCGATCGATAATAACAAAAAACCTCAACCATTCCCCAAAATAAATCGAAATTAAAATATTCTCTACTCGCGCATTATAGCTCAGCAGCGCGTCGTCGCATTGCAGCCATACACGTATATATATACACGCACTCTGCACGTACACATAGAGACACGCGCAAGAGGTTGCGCGGCTGGCTGCGCGTAGGCGGACCACGCCTTTGATCGTCCCGCAGAAGGCTTTAAGCTCGCTGACGCGCGCGCGCGCGCACGATCTTTGTTCCCGGTACGATACGGCGACTACTATACATAGGAACTATACTTGAGAATAAGCAATATGTGTATGTATGTATGTATGTATGTATGTATTTGTGCGAATTGCTGGACACATCGATGCCCGAGGAAAGAGCGACGAAGATTGATATAATGCGCGCTATATATACGGGACAATGGAATTGCGAGGAAAGAATTAAAGGGGAGATAAGGACTTGCGGAGGTACAACACAATGGAAGACTTCATATATATATATAAGAATGAAAGGAGCAGCCGCGCGCGGTCTATTATATAATCGTATATAGAAGATAAAAATGGATAGGAAGTGTGCGGAGCGGTCAGATAGCGCAGCCATACCTTTGAAGTCAAAAGATTTACCACGAGAACTCATTGATTCCGCTCCTTTGTCGCACAGCGCTCTCGGAATGTATGGTGTGCGACGCACATATGCGCCAGTCAAGAACTTTCGGCTCAAGCTCGCATTATTCCTCCTGTATATCTCATTATAATCCGGAACATTCACCCGGATTTGCGCGCCCGCGGCTTAGCCTTCATATACGTCTTTTGGCTTTTCGTACTTGCGGCAAGGGAAAAAAGATGCGAGCTTACTTTTCTCCTTCTCTCTGATGGTACCTCTCGTGTTAACTATTTATACAGAGGACACCCTGTCCCAGAGCGAGCTAACGTTTTCTTTTCGATTTCTTCTTCGGCAAACTCCCTGGCTTTTTTTTCTATATGCTCGAACGTATTTCTCCTCTCTGCGTCCCGATGAATTCGTATACTGCGCGAAACGTTTCGGTGAGCGATTTTTATAAAGGGACGGATCTCGAGTCGTGTGTAATCTCGTTTCGCTAATTTTTTCATTAAAATGCAGCCGGTTTGTTCTATCTCGCAGAGAACGAGTTGCCGGTGAATGTATTATTTTTTTCCCCGCATTGAGATTTCCCGAGGAATCGGATTTCTATTGTATGCGTTGCGGATCTTTATTGGCTTATTCTTATTTTCCATACGTAAGCTATTTTTTACTTGGCGAGCTTCGTGATAATTTTGCGCAGTACGAATAATATCGTATTATTTTTAATGCTCCTTAAGATCTCGTTAAGTGTTTTTAAGGCTCTTGGGAAAATTGTTTGTAAAATGCACTTGGAGAAAATGCTGCGTGAGATATAAAAAAAGTTCTATCAGTCATCGAACACAAAGATTTTCATTCGCTTCCAATTTTATCCGAGCAAAAATGTCGGCAGTGTATGGTCACGTCGAACGAGAGACTTTATCACGTATGGAATTTGCATTATACAAGAGAGAGAGAGAGAGAGTGAGAGAGAGAGAAAGAGAGAGAGAGCTTGCAGCTAATTAACAGCTTATCTCCGAATATGATTTCGCGTGCCATTATTCGATTTGCGATAATCGATATGCCGATATGTATAGTGTATTAATGCATTGATTATGCCAGTTCCATATACTTAGTAATACGTATCGCAAGCGTCTCACATCTGACTGCGCACTGATGGCATCTGTATATACACTGAGTTTGTTCTGATGTACCGTAGAGATTGTCACAAAGAACCAACAGTCGATCGCGTGTCTGATTCCTCAACGCTCACGGATACCGTCGCATCGCGTCGAGAATATAATATCCGCAACGTTTATCGAATGATGCTTGCCGTTATTTCGACCGCACTTCTCCAATTACATATATGTATATAATTGGCATCAAGCGAGAACCGCATAATGTCGACTCTGGGTCGATAGTCAAACTTTGAAGCGACAGCGACAGTTTAAAACTCCAGTGGAATAAAAGTATTTAAAAACGCTCGATATAGAAAGAGAGAGAAAGAGAGAGAGAGTGTGTGTGTGTGTGACACTGTATAACTTTATAACAGCGCTCAATAATAAAACTACTCGACCGAAAAAGCTCGGCGTTTTATGACGAGCCGCGCGCATAATGAGGAAAGCTTTTGAAGATCGGCCGTTACAGAGGGCTCGGTAATGCCAAATTTTCAAAAAGGGTGCACATCCTATAACAAGCCCGATTTTTTTTCATTAAGGGATACAATCCAGTGACATTGAGTGCATGGAACAAAAACTGGGCTGGTAATGAGTGCTGCCTTTTGACACATCTTCTACATTTTCTCATAATATATTCCGGAAAGACGATACCACCCGGCACAAATTTGTCCTCCTCTTTCGCGTCGCCTACCAGTCAGCGAGGACAGCGCTCCACCAAGATTTACGAGCGCGCTGAATCTTATTATTTTTCTTTGGGGACTAGCAGATAGAGCCCAAGGATCCATCGTCCTGCGCAGATGAGTCGGAAAAATAAAAGAAATAAGCATATATATACGCCACTGGAATCCGCGCCCCTCTGTATATATACACACATCCCCGTGAGTACACACACCCTTTCCTTGCTTATATATATATACGTAGAGAAGTTCGGGGCTTCCCGTGTCTGCGCGGCGCAGCCCGTGCGCGCCACCCTTATTAAACGAGCGGCGACGCCGCGGTATCAGTCGGCAGCTGGCCTCCGCGACGAAAGCTGCGCGCAACCGGCAGCTCCGTGACGCGGTGCGAACCGCAGGCCTCGGGACTACGTTATATGTTGTATATGCTTGTATCTCGATTGGCAGTGCCGTTGTTCAAACTTTGTGATGCGTATAGATGTATGCACATATGCGTGCAGGGTGTGTATAGACAGTGCGCGTAAGTAGATAAGGTCCGGATACGGTCGGACGTCAAGTTTTATATATATAAATATATATACGAGTCATTGCAGTACGAGGTGCGAGTCGAGATCCGCGCAAGAGAGAAAGAGAGAGAGAGAGAAGAAAATAGTTATACAACTACACGGCGTATTATATATATATATATATATATATATATATATAGACAGAGCCAGCAATTGCGCTGATTGGCATAGCGATCGTCGTTCCTTCTTAAGTGCGGTAATTGCAGTCCGGCGTAAGCGTTCCGATACGGATGATACATTCAATCTATTTTACAACCCCTCTCTTTTTTCATCCTTCGTCGTTCGTTCGACGGCTCTAATTAGCTTGCGCGCATCCTCTATATATACCTATGTATATAAGAGAATCCCGCGCGCAATCTGTCGCCGCTCAGCTGTCCGTCACCACCGCCGCCGGCTCACCTCTCTGTACATGCAAATGTATACTATATATATATATATATATAAAGCAAAGGCTATACCTGCTACCCACAACGAAATTCCCGCACACGTCGGAACGCGAAGACGATAGCTGGCCACTCCCTGGTGGAGAGCAAGAGAGGGATAGATGTACGCGTACAGGAACATACATATAGAGAGCTGCGCTTTCGGGCTTTGACATAACTCGGCGTGTCGCGGCCAACCTCAAAACTCGATTCTCTCAGCCCCACTTCTCGTTTACTCACTCACTCACTCACTCACTCACTCACTCGCTCGCTCGCTCTCTCTTTCTCTGTCTATGTGTGGGCGTATGTGTGTCTGTGTGTGTCTGCGTAGTAGGTACATTGCGCGCGACAGATTGGATTTTGTGCAGTGTGTATAAGGCCGCGCGAGAAAAGCACGCGATGTATATAACACTGTCTCCCTTATTTCCGAGTGACGATAGAAGCGACGAATCCTTCCGGTATACGCTCGTTCTCTGATGGGAAATCGTTCGCCGATATCGTCGCAAGAACATTGCGCTTCGGTTTTAATATGAAGCGGAAACTTTTGCGACTATTCTAATAGGCCCGCGAACAAGTTGGCAGACGCGGTCTGTTATTATTGAATTATTCGCGAACTGCGAACGTTTTGGGAAGATGGCACTATTTTACAATTAAGATATGGCGGCCCGGTTATATGCATGTCGGAAAGCTATATGTGTGTGTGGTTTTTGCAAAGGTTATATCGCGAGAGTGTTTTGAGAACGAAGTAGAGAATGCAGCGTGCGAGCTCAGACGCCTCGACTTTATTTTCGCAGCTTTTGTGATTTTCTGCTCTTTTATATAAAAACGAAAACGGATCTTGTTCGGATTACAAATTTTATACTCCTTTCTTCAACGTCGTTTTTATCGAACAACAAATAAAAGCTCCTGCAAACGGTCTAGCAGAATCTATATATATTTAACGTTCATTCAATTTACTCGCGTTATAGCAAAATTTACATTTATACGGCAAACAATCGACATATACGCCGATTTTCGGAATCGTTCCATGTCTCTGCCTTCAATGCAAATACATAAACAGAAATTGCGGCATATTTGACAATAGATATTGGTTTCAGAAAATTTCCCATTATAAAACAGCGCAATACCACCTGTCGAAGCACGCACACGCGCATCTGTCGTTATGATTAAAGTTTTTAATGAAAAATAAAATGTCCCGGATTTCCGATATACTTTACCCTCAAATTAACTGCACTATTTGCTATCGATTTTATTTTTCGACACATTCTGTATATATATATGTGTATATATATATATACGCTACCGAATGCCAAATTGTTTTCGCTGCTTTTTATTTTCCGTGGATCGAAAAAGCAATCATGGCTCGCAGCAGTATACAAAGTATATAAATATAGGTATACTAATTACGGCAGAGGCTGCGACAGAACTCATATATACTATTGGTAATAAAATTCCCGAGGCCGAGGGTTATTACCGGCACTTTTTCATCGAGCGCCAAACGAATTCTTCAAAATTTCCTCGAAAGTTCGGCGTTATTTTTTCATTTGACAGCAGAGAGTATAGCTTGCGCAATATTCAGCGTCTCAAGTTTATCTGGGATGCGCACGGTTTGCCTTGCCTTGAGTTGATAGATTATATATTTCTCAAAAGTTATCCTATTCTCAATATAATACACATCAAAGATCGCTATATTCCTGGTAGAAAACTGATCCTATTCTCTGGCAGAATTTCTGATCAAAATTTCTTAAAATGAGATATTGACAGAAAGTTGTTTCAGAGCTTTTCCACAATCTCTACTATACGTTATTTTAACGAGCATTGACCAGAAATACTGCCCAGAATCTGCTCGATTTTCTACCAAGGCGGCAGAGGAGATCAAATTAATATTTATCTACACAAAGTCCAACTTAATTAATTACATCACCATAAAGAGGCCACGAATAAAGCGAAAAGCTCTCCTTAATAAAGAGCATATATAAAGCTCAGAAAAATTCCTTTCATAGTCCCTCGTAAATACAGCAACAATATACACACTCGAGAGCTGTGCGTAAAAGAAAAAAAATTCGGCGCACACAATAGACCGCGCGAGACTCTCTTTTCTCTCGGCAAAAGCGTGAGTAGTTTGAGGTTATTATACACCCGGAATGCAGCGATGTGTGTGGGGTATAATCGTTATTCGCGAACACAGACACGTTTCGCATAAGGGCTTACCGCGTACGAGTTTACGAGACTCTTTTATGTTAATGCGCTGGGCCACCATCTCGTGTGTCTCCCGCAACTTCGATGTATATATAATATCGCGCAATCTCGACTATACGCGCACAACCCTATATATATACACACGTATATATAAAAAACGCTGCAGCCGCTAACTTTGTCGTTTCGAGATTCATCCGGTTTTATTTGCTTTATACAGCTCCGCGAGGTATTACTTCGATTACGCGCGTGGCGAGATTGGAGCAGCAATTGCCGAGGATGAGAACGAATAATCGTCGATAGGGGAGATACTAGAATTCCCCCCGGCGTGTAAATTCAATTACGCGCCGCTCGCTGAAAATTATCGCGCATAGTCGCGCGCCCATTCGCGTCTACTATAAGTATATATATATATATATATATTTTTTTTTTATAGAGTGCCATTCTCTCTCACTCGGCATCTACGTCGACAGTTTCGCGCTATACTGCAGTGAAGCTGTGCTGCCGCGCGACAGGTGCCACGCCTTTGAGCTCCTCGAGTGCTCGCATCCGCTTTTTGTATATATATGTACACACTATAGAAAACTCGAGCGTCAGCGGCGATGAATTAAAGGTCCCGCTGTATTGATTTATTTATTTGTTTATTTATTTTTTGGTAACGAGCGCTTTTCGAACGCGGCATAAAATTGGCGAGATATAATGAACGAGCGGTTATTGGCTCTGGTATGATATACGCGCTTGTATACGTACGCGCGAATTATGAATATTCCAATAAACGGCTAACACGCCTATAGTACTGTAAATAACGAGGAGAACGCGAAGTAAATTTTCATGAAACCAAAGCGCTGCGTCCATCGCAAGGGAATATTTTTCACCGCAACTGAAATTCCACCTAACACTCGCATTGTATATACTAATATATATATATATATATATATATATATATATATATATATATATATATATATATATGAAAACGAGATCACGCATGAATGCGTTCGAAGGCTCATGCAATCGGAATCGTGCGCGAGAACCGTGAAATAATTGATCATTCGCGGAGAGAGTGGGTTAATTCTCACCTGGCGCATATATGCCGCGGATTTCTAGAGACCGAGCTTATTATCCACAAGAGTTCGGAGAATTTGGCTTAGTACATCGATTGATCGATCGATCGATCTATCGATCGAGCTATATACGTGAAACTTCTGCGTTCTATCATCTGTGCGCTTATTCCGATGCGGACTGCTGGATTGAGTGTATTATATAGATACGTCTGATATACATTTATTATTATTTTAGAGAAAATACTTGTTCAGTATTTGAGAGTTTGTGTTTTAATAATTACGTAATTACATACACGGAAACACCTGTAAAGAGCGTACGTATTATACGGCATTGAGAACGCTTATACGGTTTAACTTTCGAAATTAATTAAATAATAAGTTTCATTATTATTGCTCAATTTTGTTATTTAATTGCATTTCATCGCAGCTGAATATAAATTATTAACGTTTATCATATAACGTCGTATATTAAGTTTCACATTTTTCATGTGGATTACAACTATATCAGAGCGTCAATTATAATTTATTTTACGTTTTATTTTGGGTTATCCAGTGTGCCTAACTCTTGTTTCATTTAGAAGTTTGGCATCGGAACTGATGGAAAGCACTATACAGAGCCATGTTACGCGTCTTACTATATCGAGCTCGTACAGCTTATTAACATACAATAATCCTATAAATATATTAAAGATGTTATTCTCTCGAATGTAAAAGTAATATACGGTATGCAGCACAAGCTTGTATAGAAGAGCAGCTTAGAGAGCCGCGTGTGAAAATGGACATTACCATTTGCACATATAATTTCTTCGTTATATATACATATACGCGTCGTCGGGAACTTTTAGTTAAACTGAGTGCATATAGAGTCTCCTCTTCCTCTGCTCTAAGCATACAAGTTAAGTTCGTCTACACTGCGGAAACCCTATTATAATGCGTAGGAAAATCATATTTTGTTAAAGTGAAATGGATTTTATTTCACACGCTCCTTACAGCTCCTCCGCGCAACATCAAAAAAGAGAGACAACGGCGGTAACAAGGACATACCAATTGAACGTCGCGTCTCGTTTACAAAACGCGGAGGAGTAAACTTTGTTGATTTATTTTAGAGTTCCGGCGAAAATGTCGTAAATCAATTCAGATATATATATATAACCGGCGTCTGCTTGGAATGATTATACTCTGAAAATTGATGTCGTAAAAGTCTTTATAGGTAATTCGCAGCTTGCTTGACTGATTTTTATCGCGCGACATTGATTTTCGAAAATACACGCCGTAAATATTCTTGTCGGCCGTATAACTAAGATTGAAACGCGTTGCAGCGTGTGCGAAGAGGCTCTCAAGTGTAACTATCGTAAATTTTAAATTGCCTATATATGGACGTGGACGGTTCTATTTCGTTGACGAAAAAGCTCGTCAAACTTTCGATATCGATATCGTTTCCCATTAGCATCACATCTTGCTAAACAGTAATCGCCACGAAATTCTCACAAAAGAAGAAATCGCAAATCCGTCAAGAATCCCGATAAGACACAGCAGCAGTAGCAGCAGCAGCAACGAGCTTAAGACCGCGGTAATCAGCCTAATCGCGGCCTATCGATCAGCAGGCAATCCCTCGCGATACTGCTCAAGTTACTCAAGACCGTCGTCGACGGGCTCGTTATAATAGCTCTATATATACTGCGCTCGATCGCTTATAAATATGCATCACACAACACTCTCCTCTATATAAGTGAATGAAAAATTAATCTTCTTTTTTCCGTCGCAGCTGCATCGGCTTATTCAAAAAGCTTCGCAGTATAGTCGTTGATTCGCTCGAAAGCAATATCCGAATCTCTTTTCGCTGAATATAGTTATATCACACACTCAAATACCCGCATATTATGTATACGCTGGAAAATGTCACCCGAGAGCGGCGAGTGCCCGCGAGACTCGTGGCGCGTATATATATATATATATATATATATATATATATATATATATATATATATATATATAAGCTTTTTGCCTGCGCCAGCGCCCCCCGTGTGCGCGAAACGACGCCGTAAAGCATCTGCATATATAGCGCGGAACAATGGGACGGGTTTTTGCTTGCTCAAAGCTCGCGCGAACGCGTCGAGAGCTTTTTCAGGATCGTCGGTATTTTCGGAAAACCGAGATTTCTGTATATGAGCATAGCGGTTGCGGAAGTTTGGTCATCCGAGAGAGATACGTATATAGGTATACATATATTCGGAGACACTATTGCGAGGCGTGACTTTGCGTACGGGTATATAATAACAACGATATATATGTAGAATGATGATGTTGATACATCAAAGCTTTAAATGTTATTGTTATAAAAGAAGATACGGTCCAAAATATTATGCATATATTATATGAGTATTTCTCATATATTAGTCCTGAGAATTCTCTACATTTTTGTTCTTTCTGTCGCACAGGTGACACAGCGTGAGTACGAGCAGGACGACGACGACGACGAGGAGACGGAGGAGCAAGTCCGTAGAAGAGAACAATGCCTGTCGGTGGTCGTGTTGCCGGTAAAGGGGGTGGCGTTTACAGCTCCTCGCACAATGGTATTGAAAATTTCGCCCTAAATTAGTAGTTCACTGCATATAGCTGCAGCCATGCTTATATATACATGATCGCTATTTCCTATATAATATGTATACATTAAACTCTCTCTCTCTCTCTCTCTCTCTCTCTCTCTCTCTCTCTCTCTCTCTCTCTCTCTCTCTCTCTCTCTCTCTGTCGTATATGTGTGTACACACGTTAACTGCCTTTCCTCGTACTCCGCAATCCGCCACGTATATAATTTTTAACATTGATTCACCCACAATATTCTTTTATTTATCCTGCACACCATCTCTCTATATTTTATACAATGAAAATATAAAAACAGAGATTCGCACATGCGGTGTATGGGCGCGAGCACATGCGCGTGGCAGCAGATGTCGAAAAAAAGGAGGGCTCATTGTTTTGTCAGCCATAAGCTGACGGGAAACGACATTTATTTCGTTTTTATTATATACATATGCGCGCGACAGGTACCTGCAAATGGGACTTTTTGTACGTGGTATGCGCCCTTCCGAATATACGTATAAACAATATATATCAAAAACTATATACGTGTTTTGCGCGGCAATTCGATGCTCGTTCGATCGCCAAGCTGCAACAGCTGCCACGCACGCCTGCGCGCGAGCCTATAAGCCTAAATACTTGTGTGCAGTCACGTGAGTGTGCGGTGATGGCATTTCCTATATATGTTAGCATTGAAAGCATGAATCGCGCTCGATATACACATAAGCGTTAATCGACCGATCGGAGCGAAATGTGTATGTATATACATATATACAGACGCGAGGAGTTTCAGCCTATATGGAAGTAGATCGTACGTATACATAAATATAGCTCCACAGCACTGCCGATCGGGAATCCTTATACGTGATCCCCAAATTTTGAGGGGGGATAAGTGCTCCCACGTGAGAACGAGCTCGACTGATGCTATGTACGAGCGGCCTCTTAAACTGACACTCTTTGCGCGCAGCATTATTATGCTACGGACTCGCCATCTACTTCCTTAATAAACTCTTCGCGATATATATATATATATATATATATATATATATATATAATATATATTATATATATTTATATGTATACATATTTCAGGCAAACAGGCGCAGCGATGCGTCCGACTGCGCGATAATAACTGCATAAATCGGATTAACACCCTGCGATAATGCGCCGCTCTGCTGCGTATATATATTATGTAATGCACTCAAAAGAGCATTTTCCACGGTGTTAAGCCACTGATATATATGTGTATGTGTATATGGATATATATCAAGTTATATGAAAACTAAATATTGTATATACACGTATAAAGACATTCAAGTTATGTAGCGCAAAGCTCGGACGATCCGTCGATGCACATTATGCCAACGATCGAGTGTAATAAATCTGCTCGCCTAGAATAAATAATTCAGTTGCTGAAAAAAATACTTTAATAAGACGCATTTTCCTCCTTGTTATTTGAATTAACTATGATTTTGCGCGCTATTCGGCACGAATTTGATATTGTTGGCTTATTCGGAGTTACACGTCCGCGATATTCGTATACGCGATGGCGTAGAGTTGTTAAAAGTGCATACCGATACGAATTCTTTTTCAATTGGTCAATTATCGCCTTCCGTTGTCGGAGCACACATAGCTTTGATGTAAAAAAGAAAAAAAAGGAAGAACAAATAGACTGATAGATTAGCAATTCCCGGCTGTTCGGATAAAGTAAGAGCTACTGCAAAATAGATAGTACATATTTTCGACGCGATTCGCTTTGCAATTAGCAATTTAGAGCGTGTGAGCGCGTCGAATAATTTTAACGTGTTTGCTTCAGTCTCCGACGCGTTGTTTGATCGTGAAAAAGCGTTGTTTCGATATTATATACTCTGTACGATTTTTGTTTTCTTCAGCGCTTACGTACATGACATTTATGACATTTTTTTTATGTTTCATAAGCTCTAAACGATGTGAAATTCAATTAAATGATGTACCTAAATATATAAATAACTATGTAGTCGTTTACATGTGTTGCATCTTATTATATATATAACTATATATATTTCATGTTAGTTTATATTTTCTTTAATATATTATGAGTATTTATGTAGTATTACGTATATATCTGTGTACATACCATTTTAGAACTAAAATAAGTAGCGCAATTTTTTTATAATATAAAATCGATTATTGCGCAGCTATACAAAGCTACTACAACGAATTAATCTTCGATCAAAAAGAAAATTCAGTATAAAAAAAGCCATAGATGCAGAGCGCCGCGTATTATCGATAATATAAGGAATTCCTTTGCCTTGAATAACGCGTGTGACTTCTCGAAAGAGCGACGCTCTATATAGAATCGGCAAGTCGCGAAGAAGTATTTCGAAGAGAAAAAACGCGCGCCGGGTACGGAATAAAGTGGTGTGAGGTGCCGCAATCACGTATACACATACAGACACGTCAGACATATATCTCCCCTCCCCCCACCCGCACACGCAGCGCTGAGCAATATCCGCACCGGACGCATCGAGTAACTCGCTTCTTATGTACATACGTATATAGAGACCATCATCATATGTATATCTATAAATATATATATATTTCCTACCCCGTATAACTGCAGCCTCTATCAGTATCTTTCTCTCGAGTGGCACTGGCAATCCACGTAATTTATCGTGTCGCCTTTAAGGACCGATCGTCGTCGCCCATTGAATCGGACACGTTATAGCGAACGGTTCCGTCGACGCTATACCATCACTGCGCTCGTTGATCCGATATATCCTATATATATATATAAACACACACCTATACTGCGTCTCGCTCTATACCTGTGTGTGGGTGTGTACGAGCTATCAAGACGGGTGCGCGCGACAAATCCCCCGTGGCCGAGCCGACGGCAACCGTCACCTTGGCTGCCCAGGCCAGGTTTCATTATTTAACAGGTAGAGGTATAAGTATTATCATCTTTCTATATATATAAGTATATAGACACTTTTTCTCGCACAGAACACGACACTCTCACCGACAGTATAGTATAGATCGTAATAGATATTGTGTGTTAGATGTGCATGTTTATCAGCTTGTCGTTGACACGTCGTTATACTTTATAGAGAAAACGAATAAGTATAGCTGGTGCCGTTCGATGTGCAAACTGCAGATGAAAACGAATAATGTTTAGCTGCGCGCGATGGAAAAGCCTACATAATGCCGCCGAGCTCAAAGCTTTATTGAAGGATCAAAGTTTTTTTCTCACCATTCTATATGCGGGAGTCGTTCGGGACGAGGGCGCGAAAGGCTCGACGAAAAAATAACGCTATGAAATTCCGCTGTTTTTCCTTTTCATCTATTTTCCTATATGCGCGCTATATACTCTCGTCGAATTAAGGCAATGATATTCTTGATACTTTATTCAGGTCTTTTCTTTTTCACATATGTATCGAACGGAGCTACTCAAGCTGTGCGATATGAATGTATAGCTATAGTAAAAATAACGCGATCGCTACAAACAATTTAATTAAACTCGACGATAATCAATCATATATCGCGATTCGACTTCTGACGTTTACAAATAAAAATATAAAAACTTTCGACAATATATCGAATATATTTTCCAGTATTCATAAAACATTGCGGCTGTAGTCCTCGTCAGTATATTGGTATTTTGCGAAAAAATCTCGACATGACTGCGGAACAAGTCTCAAAGTGCAATACAACTCAATATCTGCCGAGGATCGATGAGGCGCGCGGTCACACATAGATACAATATATCTAGCTTTTTTTAAATCCCGCGAATTCACGACGTCCGCGATTTTTTACGCGTGAACGCTAGTCGCACATACATATATTCCACATAAATGAATGGACGCGATAACGATTTTCCGTAATGTGTGTATATATACATACTTATGCGCGTATATATACTTCGGCATGTATACGTACGAACAAGCGGGAATCGGCGTGAGCCTGCAATATTGATATAAGTATATCCGCAGTGCGCGGACGTGTCGGATGCAACTTTTCGCATATACATATAACATCTATACAAAACGCTGTCGGGGATGAAATGTGCGTGCTCGCGTATGCGCAATAAGAATCAATTGTTTGATTTAAAAAAACTGTACGCGCGAGGCCGATAATATACTGGCATGTGAATAAATATGAGCATGAGATATTGGGAAGGATTTTCATATGATTTCAGTTATGCTGTAGTTATAGCCATGGGAATTACAATATATTTTGTATATACCGATTCGGGTATACTGGTTTACAAATGTATATAATGATTTCAAACATGGTTAATTCGAGACAGTCTTTAATAATCGAACAACGTGAACAAAGAAATTTGCTCCTTCGTTTCGCGCGGCACAATAAGAGAAGTAACATAAATTCTCCTTATAAATCTTTTGAGGGATGAAATATGCCAATAGAACAAAGTTTCCGCCGCACTAAGATGAAAAGTCCGAGAGCTTTGCCGAACTTTGATGCGAAAGAATAGCTACCCAGCCGCGATTCGTTATCGAAGGGTATAATGAAAAACCGGAAAAACGCAAGGAATTCCCAGTAAAGGCAGACCGCTGCCAATGTAGAGAAAAAACAAATACCGCTATATGTACGCCCGGCTGTTGATGCTCGCCAACGATCCATCGTAACCAGTTCACCTTGTTTTTATTTAAATTGAACCCTTTTAGACAGAAGCTAACAAAAAAAAACAATAACAAAAACAAAAATTGTAAATCTGGATTTGAATGGTATTTAAACACAGTCACACATACACACACACTCGCATTAAACAAAGACAACAGCTGCTGCAAATGGCCGATCGTTATTAAAAGATAAAGCTCTATACAGTGCGCGAGTTTTCTTTCTCTCTCTGTTGCGAGCGCTATTCAATCTTTTAAAGATATTGCGATCTAATTCCGGGGGATATGAGGATTTAAGCATCGGCTCTTATACTCGCGCCTTATCCGTCCGCGCATAAGCGATACATTGAAAATTAAGTTTATCTTTTCGTAATTGGATCTGCCGTACATATATATATATATCGAGTTCGCCTCGAGAATGATCCGATAATAGACTCGCAGTTCCGTAGAGCTTTATCTCGACGGCATATATATAATACAGCGCAGTATAACACTCCGCGAGCTTTACGGCCAGAAAACAATTCAAAAGTTGGCGTGCTAACTGCGTGCCGTCATACAGCAATATATATACCTACTCTTTAAAAAATAAAAACGCAGCGATCGCTTTTCTGGTCGTACGAAGCTTTCTCGATCCGGTGAAATCGCACCCCCGAGAGAGCGCTGTGTGTGTGTGTGTATGGGTGTGTGTGTGCGTGCGTGTGTGTGAATGCTTCCGCAGAGCTTGACTACGAACTCTGTGTGCTTCCCACAGGTCGTTCCCAGAGCGGGGTGAACGAGACGATAATCTGGACGAGCGTGGGGATGGGCATCACCATCACCCTCCTCATAACAATCGCGCTCTGCTACATCGCCAGGGAGAAGTGCAAGAAACGACACGAGCCTTACAGATGACGAATGTATCCACCCCCGTCGTGGACTCTTCGCTACAATCCGCCGACGGGGATAGTCGTCAGTCCGACTTTGTCGTCCTCGGGCAGGCCCCGGGCGTACTACCTCACCATTTGAGCCGAGCTGCTGCATGCGGTGGGAAGAAGAGCGCGGGATTCATCTTTTTTCTTTCCTCTTGCCTCCTATACATTATGATGATGATTACGATGATCGTGGAACATTTATAATTTGTATGTGTGAGTGTACCTAGCGATGAGTTGATAACTTTATTATAATACATCATGCAAACTCGTATAATATGGTTCGCGAGCTTCGTTTCCAAAGCTTTTATATGTAATTACGAATTTTAAAATTATACATTGCCAGTCTCGTCGGTAGCTTGAGCAGCTATATACTTGACTTCGAATCTCATTACTTACGCGCGAGCTTTTTAAAAGGAGTTTAATGCGATATCAAGCTGACACGATTCGAACGTGCTCTCGCTCTAATACATAAAATATAATATATAAAGCGCTTGATTTTGAAACGCCCCAAAGTTTTAAAAGCATTTCAACTCGACGCTGCACTCGTGAATTAATAATATAAAAACAATAACACGATGTCAATTTAGCATATGTCATCGTCGTCAAAAGCTCAAGCTCGAAAAAAGCTCCTGAGAATGAAAAGTCAAAACTCAACTTGTCGAATTCGTCTTAATCAAAGCACACGCATCCAAGGCACGGGCGGGGTGTCAGAACGAAAAAATAAATAAATGAAGCCGGTCGTTGAGAGCTCAAAGTCAGCTATACCTTTACATACATACATACATACATACATACATACGTACGTACCCATCGCAAGCACAAACGCGTCGCTACAGCTGCGCGGGAAAAAGCCAGAAGGGTATAAAAGCTCGGTGGCGCGCGAGTGATGGACGACGACAAAGACACGGGGCTCTCTGAAAAAGTGCAGCAGCAGCAGCAGCGGCCGTCGCGGGAGAGACAAAGTATACACACACTGTAGCTATATATACCTCTATAAATATATATATATATATATATATATAAATAGATAGAGATAAAAAGAGCAGTGCGCGGCAGCGAAAAGCCAGACGGCGCGCGTGGCTCGGAAAAGCCGCTGAAAGTGGCTTCAGCTTTGAGACTGCGGCGGTGCGCCGCCGGCGAAAATTCTCGAGAGATGCCGGGCACTAAGTTCCTCCAGACTACGCATATAGGTATATATACCCGCCGCAGCGCATATTATAGACACCCGGTATATTCATGTCTCCTGTATATATATGCATAGCGACGCGGGTCTATACATACGCACGGGACTCTCGGGAGCAGGTTATACAATTTAGAATGTATAATTCATGACCAGCGCGTCGTCTGGGCTTGCAAAATTCTTTTGCCCGCGTTCGTTCATAATTCTTGCATATACATATATATATAGGCGACGGCAGCTTCACTTGTAATATCTGCACGTAGCACACGTGATTCTCTGTGTGTACACACGCGCGCACATATAGCTACCGAAGAGTTCAAAGACCGTCGACGACCGCCCGCCGGAAAGTGAGAGAAGGAGCTATAAGGGGAGAGCTAATGGCCGAAGGGGTTGTTATACGAGAAAAGGGAAAAGCTTATACCGAGAGAATGAGCGACGGACTTTTCTGCGCTATAGTGGAAAGCGCGGCGCTTGATTATTTTCGGCGCCGGGAGAGAAAGCGAGATAAGCGTTTCTTGCGCGAGAAAACGCCTCGTCTCCAATAGCGCGGGGGAAAGCTTTCATTAAAGTCATAGGTCAAACCGCGCACGAATTCATTTTTTTTTTTTCGAATTCCATTAGTTTGCTCGGCTACGTGGGAAATTGCTGAATTCTGCGGCGCGAGAGCTTGTTTGTTCGACGCGATTTCCATGCGATTTTTCTCGCGAGCTTAAATTGTTTCGCCACCCGTGCGAGCTGCGTATTATTCTTATTACTTATACAGGAGCTTATATCGATCTTTTTTACGATATAACCCGCCGTACGATTAAACATACTGTCTTTTATATTATTATAGCTTTATAATGTAGTGCGCAGAGTTTATTCCATTGTTAATGTAATAAGCATATATATATATAACGAGACGACGATTTGTTTGCGTCGAGCGGGCGTCAATTCTAACGATTTCGTATACATAAAATTGGTTCAGCATAATATGCTGTGTATGGCATATAATTATGACGATTTTTCCATCACTGTAAATATTTTACAATATGCGTATACCGTCATACTGCATAACTTCTCTACACTATTATACATGCTATATCTTCCAAATATTAAACAAATAAATAAATAAAGAAATGAATAAATAAAAACGTTTAAACACACTTATACATAAGTAAAAGTCGATATTAATAAAATAATAATTAATAAATTATAGTAACAATACGCATACATTGTGTAACCGCAAAAGCAAATTAAATAAGAGACCGAGGCGGCTCGACGGTGTGTAAATATTTAAAAGTCATCGCTTTAAAGTTTGTACGCTGTAAGTTTTTGAAGAGGCTCGGCAAATATTTTACGAGTTTTTAACGGGCTGTTGAATGTTGTATACTTTTAAGTATAATGTATAATATATATATATATACTGGGAAATGGAGCGATTATCGTGATAAAAACTGAATGTTATGCCCATCTGAGAATATGTTCGTCGTGTTATATAGGCCATGCAGAAATCGAAAAAACACTATACGCTCAGTGTAATGGATGCATTGCTATATACAAGTATATGTTATATACGAAATATAGGATATTACGGGGACGCAGCTGCGTTGCAGACGCGATAATTCCAAAAACCTTTACGTACATATATATACCGGCGATTTAATCCCGCAGAATAGCGGACGAAATACGTGTTGATATGCTTCCCCCGGCCGGTATATATCATATTATACAACGTATATATATAGCACCAGAGCGAGTTATGATCGTTTTCGTATACAAAAAGACGGTTCGATATACTACTCAGCCTCTAAGTGCTCGCATCTTGTCTCTCGCAGTATAATAGCATATGTGTACCGACGCGTGCGCTCATGCAAAGGGCTTGATTAATGAAAAAATTATTCAAAAGTTCCACTACTTCGCTTTACTTCGAGCCCAAGCCGAGACCGACACACTTTCGCTTCCTCGTTTTTTTTTCATCGTCGTCGTCGTTGTCGTCGTCCTGCCTTTACGTATTCGCACAGGAGCTGCTAAAAGCGCCGGATAAATCTGTCTGAAGTTTGTTATTGGATTTGCGAGTTTTCGCACAAAAGGGGGGGGGGGCTGGAATATGAAAGTGCGGATAAATTTTACTGTAGGCAAGCCCTCGAGGTGTACTATAGTTAAGTGTGCATGGTGAATATAATAAGTATATAAGTTGCCTCTGTTATTGCGCATTGAGTATATATTACGTATATTAGACCTGTCAATGATGTCACGGCGTTTCACAATGACTCGGCGGAATCTCTAGTCGTATCCTCATTGGGAATATAAAGCGTACTGCGTATATCGGTACCCCATCGTACTACATTGCTATATAATATATGGTCTAGAATACACTGTGCGTTGGGAAAACATTGACTATTCCCCTATATATCGATCGACCGCGATCATATGATGCGATAATCTCATTCCTTTTCGCGTATATATATATATATATATATATATATATAATATAAGAGTAAAGCTCCCCCCCTCGACGATGACGGAGATGCGTATATGTATAATTGTTGATCTTCCTATACAAGTTAGTCGCGAACGACGACACCGATTATTCAGTGTTTTTATCTTCGATTGAAAGAGCAAGCAAAGTTTCCATAGTATATACACAATAGTTGTATGTATGCATACGTATATATTTTAAATACATACGCTAAATTTAGTCGCTCGAGCAACCGTTACGCGCAGTAAACCGAGCTGTTAAATTTATTCGCTTGTCGCTTAACTTCAAAGGCGGATTTCGGTGTTGTGGCAAAACTAAGCCATCAGACACAACGAGGGATCGTCCCCCTAAATTGAAATCCCCTTTGGCAAACTTTTACATCGGTTCTCGTCGTCTGCCCGCGACAAAGCCCGTATTTTTGCTCAAGGCGCAAATTCGAAAGTCTCGTTTGAGTAAAAGTGCTACATCAAATAGTGCCTATACATATAAAAATATGTGACGGTGCGATTCTTTCTGTTTCTCATCGGGAACAATAATAATCATACTTTCGTATAAACCTTCTTTTGCGGATCTGACACGTTGACTTTAGACAGATATACATATATATTATTATATATATGTACACGTCAGAGATAATGCCGGAGTAGCAGAATAATTCATAGCTTTACTTTCGCGCTGAACGATAAGGCTTATCGTGCATAAACGTATAAGGTTTATCGAAACTTTGACCGATTTCTATAAATCACAAGCTTTTTCTTTCGCGCGCCTCGAAAGAACTGACGCGTCATATTCGACCCGATGCATCAAAACTATATACGAACCTTTATTGAACGTCTGTACATTGGTGTCCTCCTGAATATGCCGATGACCGAGATCTATCCGAAAACTTTTTAATGAAAAAAAAAAATTCTAATTGCCAAGCGTGTCCTTTTAAAATCGTGTCGAAAAAAAGATTCGCGGAAAAAATATCTTCCTGCGGCATCGGGATAAGTGAACAGCTTTCGCGTTTTCGAATGATTTGCTGTCTCGTAAAAGATTGCAAAATACAGCCTTTTCATTGCGGCCGACCCTTTCACGCACTGCGCGCCGCATAAAACTCTTACCGCCCGTGAGGACTTTCCGCGCGCATAAATTTTAATTTCCGAATGAAAAGGGCGAAATTTCCCGCGTGTATATAGATATACTCATATTCGATTTTTCATTCGAGGCATAAAATTTCCTCATCTGCGTAACGTGTGTAGGTACATATTACATAAATATAATATTTGCGAAGCTGCGCTTCACAGCCAGCTGAACAGTCGCGCGTTAACGAGGGAAAGAGGAGACATCGGCAAAGCCGACGACGTCTAGATGAAAGAGACATGGGAGGAGTTGCAAAGCGAGCGAGAGCATTGCATAATACAGAGAGGAGGAAGCTGGATTCCCGAACGGGACTGCAGACGAGGTCGTCCGTGAAAATCGCGCGGTAAGGACGTGGTGAGCTTTCTGAATTATTATAGAGCTACGAAAGCGGCGAGAGTCGATTCGAGCGCGTCGGGGGAAGGATCGCGTTATCATTGCCCTGTGCATACTGAATAAGAGAACGATCGGGGGAATATGCGACTCTTTACATAAATAAATACACATGTTTATCGGATCGGGTATGGATTGAGCGAACGCAGCTGCGTCTTCGAAAAATAGGGGCAAGTGTTATTTAGTCGTTTAGATAAGATATACCGTGTGTGGAATTATAGATATGTATAACATGAATAAGGGATGGCGCTCGCAACGAAAGTTTTCGGTAAAATTGTATCCCGCGCGCGCGAGATTTTCGCTAATGGAAAATTGTTTAACCCCGTGGGACTATTATGTACGATGTATTGAGTTTATATATTATATACATCAACCCTCATCACGGAATACGTATGTTGATAAATTTTTAACGAATCTCTCGTGATTGAGATGCACACATGCAGCTCTCTCTCTC
The DNA here is from genome assembly GCA_020010945.3 of Muscidifurax raptorellus. Taxonomy (NCBI): domain Eukaryota; kingdom Metazoa; phylum Arthropoda; class Insecta; order Hymenoptera; family Pteromalidae; genus Muscidifurax; species Muscidifurax raptorellus. Next base: position 15,917,330 of record CM052080.1, on the reverse strand, counting down.
TCTAATATTATAATACACAGTATGTCCGCATCAGGGCATAATAATATATTTACTACGAATTCCGATGAGTGCAGCGCACCGATATAATGAGCGACGTTATAGTACATGGATAACCAATATATTCTAAAAATTCGTGCCGACGTAGTGATTTAAAGTTTTTATTTTTATGAATGAAACCTTATTATATCGACTAGCATCGACAGTATTATAGATTACGTAAAAAAATGTTGAGTATGTATTATCGATGGGACGACGATGAAGGATATTTCAAAAAGTACAGACTGATGCCTATTGTAAAAATGTGAGTATAATGGTTGGCGTGCGGCCATTTTTCCATCGACGTTAAAACGCTCTGCGCATATCAACTATTGCTGATGTGCAGCGTATAAGCGGAATATAAAACAAATTGGAAACTTCAATTAAACAAATCAAGTGTAATGTTAATTTTTCTTACGTATAATATCAATCGAAGCTTGTTATCCGATGTTTTTATCACAAAGTCTATAATGACCTGCTTTTGTACAGTTATGTATCCTCGGGACTATGGTATATAGACTTTTTTGAAATATCCGCAATACTGAGGAAAAATGCGAACAAGAGGACGAGATTTTTCTGTGATGCATATAACAAGAAATTGATAGGTGTATTCGATTGTTCGACTTAATTTTTGCTACTTTTACACGCTTATATAGTAAATACATTAATTTATAAACGAAATTGTACATACATAAACGTCCTCCATATTAATGTAGAAGAAACTTACACCCAATGTCTCTTCTCCGATGGTAACAAATAATTCTTCGGTTTATGTAGATTTTTTAAAACTAAATATAAAGAATAAACGTGAAAACCATCTATAAATGTTGAATATTTCAATGCTCTCCGCAATGAAGATTAATAAAAACCAACTAAAATAATATGAATAACAAAATATGAAATAAAAATAAGTGTATTCGATGATTGTTAAACTAGATGATGTTAAGAGACGATGATATGAACATTAAATTTAAATAAATTACACACTTATTGACCAACACAATCTTAAGTGAGATGAGTGAAAAAAGCGTCGGTTTCGTTATTTACCAATATAAGTTGAATAAAGTAGAAGCATTATAAATAGGAATATTTCTCAACGATATACATCAAAATATCCAAGATCAAATATGAAATATCAAATTTATTCTGCCTCTTCTTTCATATCCTGTGAGTTCTATATAGAAATATAAAAGTAATAAAATGATTCACGTAGGTATGTGCGACATTTTCAGTATTCCTATAGCGTTACCTTTGTATCTGAATTTGTAAGCTATATATATATATTATATGATTTTTAACGGAAAAATAAAAAAAAATATACAAACTATGAGACATTTTCTAATGAAAGAATCACCTTGCACCTTTTAATTCCTATGTGATAATCATTTACAAGTTTATTCATTCCAGGACGAGTATACACTTATTTAATAAATCAAAGAAACTGACAGACTTTTCCATTTGTACCCTTATTTTGTTTCAAGAAGAAAAGTTGCGTTACGTACAATAAAGAAACTACGCACATCGAGAAACTTTGAGAAATTCTGCACGTAAAGTCTCTCGCACCAAGAGTTGTACCCTGGAAACAATATATATTTCTACAAAAGAATTTTTTTTTAAATAAACTACTATACACAACTTGGAGGTACCTCGAAAAGTAACAGATAGTATAGCGCTATTCCATTGTACAAAGTTTAAAAAAAAATATAAATATACAAACTTTCTCTGATTTATTTGACTATATAAATCGTCTTTATAATCCAAAAAGTTTGGGCTTAAACTATAGTTATTGTATTAATATATAAGTTCTATAGTTTGCAATAACGTGGTCAACTGCAGCGGAGCCTCCCATAGCCTTGCAATCAATTTGAAACCTCCGGCGGAGTAAAGTATATATATGGTATAAACGAGGAAGCCACAGCGAACCAGAAATGTAAGTCCAGTCTCTCTTTTTCATCGTGTCAAAGTATAACTTAATCTGAGATATGCGCAATAGCTTATCACTCAATTTTTCCAAAAGTAATTAAAGCTTATATATATTTCTGAGTATTATATATAGCTTTAATATATGCTCTCACTTTATATTACGATATAAATTATGCATTCTTGATGTTAATATAAGAGTTATTATGCAATGAAGCGATTGAAACTCCCGCGAGGATCGAGAAATTGTCCATTTGCGGCGAACATCAGCGGTGTGATCCATTTCAATCCGGCAAGCTTTTTTCCCCAAGGACGACGCGACGTTTTAAAGTATAATAGATATATATGTCAATGCTGCTGTAAGTGCGTATATGTAGAAATCGATTATTCCTTCTATAAATGCAGTATATCCATATAGGATATGGATATTATGCTATATAAGCTTTTGAAGCCATATATATAAGCTGAAATTCAGGATTTAAAATGTTCTAATACTTACGGATAGTTCTGCTATTTTTACTTTTCTGTACGTGTTCGAATGTAAATATATGAAATAAAAGTTTTCAATACTTACAGCTTTTTGGGGTTTATAAAGTACATTTCCAGATAGTTCGAATCGTCCAAATACAAATGAGCAATTTAAATTATTACTCAATCCCAGATTTTTTGAAATGTTCTTTATTTGTCATTTGCAGAACTTTATGCGCTTGAGTTGAAATTGTAGCTATAAGGAAGTTTATTTTTAAAAAGTGACAACTTCTGATAAGTTGAGAAGATATATAAGTTGGTATCTCTGCGAAATGCTGATTTAATTTCTACATCATTTGCTATACGGATAAATCCACAAAAAAAAACTTATAATTAGAGATCCTGCGAAATCGACCTCGGTACACTGTTTTCAGGCACATTCAAATTATGCGAAAAGTAGCTTTTATTCAACAACACATATCAAACGAGCAACCTATGCTTATATATTGGGATGAGAGTAGGTGAAAAATTGTCTGTGATTGAAAAAGATGGAAAAATCACTACTTTGACTTTTGAATTAAGTTTATTGTGGATTTGCCCATGTATACACATTAAATTCAACCTCTCAAAACACATATTATATTTATATCATTATATATCTCCGTTTTTAAGCTGTGCCGAATTATAATACTCGAACGAATGTCGCGACGAGGATTTTTTTTCAGAAAACAGAGCAAAAAACGATTAAGTGTTTCCTTTTTAAATCTCTTTAAATAACGTGTACGTCATTAAACTTGTATTCAAGACTTTTGAATGGGGCTCAATTGAAGTCGGTTAATGCTTTTACCTTCTGCGCAATCTCGCGTATAACTAATAGTTATGTATATATATATATATATATATATATATATATATATATATATATATATATATATACATTTTCTTTTAAAAGTGTAGAATCGCGCTTGAAAAATTGAAATAAATTGAATACGATCATTTTCTTCATTCCACCTCACGACGTGACTGAAGAATAAAATCGAAAAGTGAAACGTAATTTATTATTCAGAACGGATAATGGATACATTATATAGATAATTAAAAACGAAGTTATTAAACCTCGCAATCGCTATTATACTCCGACCTATATTTCTTATTTTTATTTCGAGTGGAGTGTGCTCAGAAAGTAAATTAAAACAGTTTCACTTTGCATCCCTTTGACTATTCTATTTAAAAGAAAATCGTAATCAACATTTCAGAGCTACAAGGTGCAGATTATAGAATAAAGCGATCGATGCATGGAAAGGTTCAGTGAGTTTTTTATATAACCCTTTATATACATATAGTTGAGCCATTACTTATTAAATTGATATATGCACGAGTATCGATATAATTGAAAAAAAGTCTAATAATATGAAAAGACGCGCTGCATGTTTAATATATATATATATATATATATATATATATATATATATATATATATATATATATATACATAATAACGTACGGCAGCGACAGTCTCTCCAAACTTTTGTCATTCGAGAAAATCTCCAATTGGAAAGGTCGATGGAATGCCAAGAACGCCGCACTGCGCAGCTTCTCTTCTGGAATCCTCTATATATAGGCAAAAGTCTAAACGAAATGTCAAGACGCCAACGGAGCGACGCGCACGCCCATGATCGCCCGAGATTGCTCAAACATTTCGGCTACTGATGCCTACTGCTGTTGCATACGATATATATAGGACGGTATGCGTTGTACATACGTACATAGATGTACATTCTTGTATATACGTATATACTTGAGTGTGCAAGTATATGTTCGTCGAATCTGGGTATATACATATATTGCACACACGTCTCGCAATCGACATTCTATATATGCGCTTATTTGCTCGATAACGTCGAGGGTAAATTTGCCGCTGAGCTTCGTAGGTGTTTAGACACGTTAGTGCATATATGCATGTATAGATATATGTTGCAGCTACTGATTTAGAGTATATTTTCCTTGTTCCTCTCGGATGCGACTTCGTGTAAGCTGTGGGGCAAATAATTAGACAAAGCTGTAGAGCTTTGCTTGAGCTACAGAAGATTATATAGGATAATCTTATATGTATATATATATATACATACTTAGGATTTAGTGTTATGGAATATGTATTTGAATTTCGCGCGCTACTTGTGAAAGGTATATTATAGGATAAACTTGGCAACGTCTAAGATGAAAAAATGTCTCAGCCGGCATCGCTGCAGCGATGAAAAGCACGATATTATATATACACGGTATACCGATAGGTATATATATTTACACGAGTCTACTACTATATAAGTACTCTGAAGTTTGAACTGGACACACGCGGCGCTGGAAGTGTGCGGTAAGATTAGGAAGTACCTTTCTTCCTTTTTTTCCTCTGTTATGTTCAATTGTGCTGTCTCTCTCCCGGTTCCGTTGTGGTTCGATTCGTCTTCGTCATTGTCTATAGCCAACTTATGTGTCTTGCGTCGCTGTTTGTTTGTTTTGTTCAGTTTTGCTTTGCTCGCCCGATACTTACTTATGTAAAATAATAGTGACATGCAGAAGTTTCAATTCGAAGCGCTCTCTGACATCCCCTTCAAGATATTTAAGTACCAATCACTTTCTCTACCGTTACCTGCTGCAATAATATTTACAGGTACTTAGATAATCTAATACAATTATTATGACGTGTAAATAGGCACTTGGAGTAAAGCAAAGATAAAAACTAACCTCTAAAGATACATTTTCTTCCTCACGTAATTGTGATGAAGAAACCTGTTGATCGTTATGCTATAACATTGTTACTGTTAGTCTCCCTGTAGTTTTGTTTAGTAAAGTTTTCTTTGGAATGCTTTAGAAAAAGATGGATACGCGCCAGTACATTGAGTCTCAAACCCGAAACAATGAGGAGCAAAAATTAAAAAGCAAGCCAAAATTTAAAAAAATTAAACAAGTTGAAAAACCCATCAAGTCTCCTCGGATAAGAGGAGAGAAGCCCACAATGTTGGTTAGTGTATAAATATACTGACAAATTTTATTAATTGCTTTATCCTTTATTTGTGTTTGTATTACATAAATATTTGTTTAGGAGGACATAAATAATTATAATACAGATTTCCCCAATACTAAGCAAAACTTAAAACAAAAGCAAGCAAACAAAAAGGTGATTTGAATAAATTACAAAATCAAAAAGTGAAATCGCGCTAACTTTATCTTATTTTTTAGCAAACATTGCCACAGTCAAATTCAAGCGAAGATAATTGCGATATGCATTTTGCTGGTATCATTTCCAGCGTTAGGGAGGTATAAAATTACATGTTTTAATCAAACAAATGATTTGCTTTTATTAACTATTTGAATGATAATATAGTTTTAAAATAATTATTATTCATTAGATAAGTGGGGGTCGGAATACCCAATCTAATGAGGCAATTGAGAGGCGTCATAAACAGCGACAGAAGGAATTAGCTGAAACATTAACGGAGAGCGATAATGCAAGTAGTACACTCATACTGGATGCCACGCAGAACACACACTCTTCCAAGACAACCGATTCTTATAAAACAGCTTTGCAAGATTCATTCAACTCAAGATCTCTTGATCAACAACAAACCTCAAGTACAGTTATAAAAGACAATCCTCTAGAAAGATATAAGAAAAATGCTCTAATGAAAGGTCTATTACAAGATGCTGCTAATAACTGTCCTGATAAAGATGAATCATCTACGGAGTGTTCATCATCAGATTTTATGGATGCATCTAATTCCATAAATGATATTCAAAGTGATATGCAAAACTTGAATATTCAGGCAGATGGGGACAATATGTCTCAAGAATTAATATACAGACTACTTCAAAGCCGAGAGGATGAAGATGTGTTTGTACATCCCTTAAAAGAGGGAATTCAAAATGATCCTGACTGGCGAAAACACCGTTTAGAACGTAAAGGTATAGAAACAATTCAAACCCCAAGACAATATTACATGAATCTTGATGATGACGGTTTTGCCTTTGGTACAAAACAGTAGCACAGTTTGTTCAAAATGTGGTCAGGGTATCTTAATTTAAGTATAGCAATCTTTTTAATTGATAATTTGAGTAATATAATTTCAATTTTTTTATTTTAACAGCTACGCCAAATTAAACTTTCTTTTTAATTTTTATGTACTCAGACATTCTTTTTTATAATTGAATTATTTGTTTTTAATATTTGCATTACTTTCTATCAAATGCATTTATGCATTAAGGAGTTTATTTCATTCGGCTTGTTTTAAAAATGTTTTATTTGTAGTGTTACAAAAAGAAAAGATAATCTATACTTGCAAAATTAAATCATTTCTTGTACTTGCTTAATCAAACATTAGCAGCAATTTGTTTCGCAACCATGATTTTTCTTTTAATCTTTAAATTAAGTAATAAATTGTTTGGTATGATTGATCTTGAATAATTATAGAAGCGGTTAGATGAAATTTCAAAGTCAAGTTTTAATTATATTTACAAGACTTTGTAGGAAACCGTAAAGCTTACACTGTTCTTAATTATACTCATTTTTAGTTCCTGTTGAAAAGTACAAACTATTAAATAACTAATTTAATAGATTAACAAGTTCAGTGCTGTTAACGTCAGGACAAAGTTATTATAAAAAAAGTAATTCAAATTGAAATGTTTATGGCACTTTTATGGCTTGTTATAATTGACGATAATAGACTTAAAAATATCTTGGTTCAACTTTACCTGATTAGTTAACTTTTGGTAGAGCTATTAGTTGATTTTCTACTATGGTAAACAAACATTTATCGTGAGGTTAGAAAATCCAATTTCAAAGTATTAAAAGGTTCGCGTCGTCGTTGTGTATTACTTCTGAGCTTTACTAGCCTGCACGAAGTTACCGCGGCCCTTTATTATAAATAAAAAAATAAATAAATAAATAAATAAATAAATAAATAAGTAAATCAGCTTAAAATGATAGAAACTAACCATATTTCATATATTTTTGTTAAAGATACTTGTGCTTAAGTATTGAACTTATTCACGATTTTCCGTAAATAGAAGAGGCATTAAGCAGAAATACGATAAGATTATGTATATTACGTGTAATTAGTTAGCAGATAAAGAACCATCTTTGTTTCCTTTGAACTGTAATTTTGGCCACCTGTATTAATAGAGCCGTACGTAATTCAATTGGTTCAATTACCACTATTTTAAGCATACTGGGACAGCTGTAAAGATAAGGCCAAGCTCAATTTTAACAACTCTCCTATAGCGGAAAGAAACGTACCTGTTGTCCGTTGTCACTTTTAATAAAGTAAAATTAATGAGAGTCGTGCGAAAGGTTTGTTTTGCTCGAGCAAAGTTTATACGTTTGTGCTGATGTAAGATATTTATTTGGAATTCATAATTCAAGAGTATTTCCAAGAGACTATATTTTTACTAATACGATGCCGATGTTGAATAGATAAATTTCGTAAGGAGTAGATTAAGACTGGGCTCGGTAGCGTCTGTAGAAAGTATAAAGTACGACTGTGGTCACTATATATCCAGCTAATTTGCTGTTGTAACCTCTTCAAATACTTCAAACATTTATAATTAAGTAAAACTTTTTTTCGTTAATTATATATGACAATGTTATCATTATAATTCGTCTACAAAACTGTCTTTCTCAATAGTTAATACAAACTCTGATGTTTCCAAAGTCATTATACATTAATAATACTCAATATTATTATTATTAAGTGTTTCACAGTATCGATGCAATGGTTACAAAGTGATATATAATATACATCTGTTTAATAATAAAGTCCATACTTTTACAGCTGACATTTTCATTTTTAATTTCTCATGAATAGTAATAATCGATAACAAAAATGAACTCACAGACTCAAACTGTACAGATTCGCTGTGCATTGAAAAATATGCAAATCATTGCGTTCAGAGATCTCGAAGGCCTCCTAAAGATTCGAAAAAATTTGCGCACAGAATAAATCTTCGAACTCTTGTAGGAAATGAGCAAAATAAACAATGGTCGAACCGATCGCCCGGCAATGTCGCGCACGTGTTGTTATTCTGGCTCGATTGAATTCTCTCAATATAGGTATATTAGGTGGTACCTCCGTTGCTCGTGAAAAGAGGCTCGGCACTTCCGTGCGCTCGATCCATTGTTTTTTCGTGTCTTCCTTATTTGTATATATATATATATATATATATATATATATATATATATATATATATATATATATATATATATATATATATATATACATATATCTACTATATCGTTCGCGTAACCGACGACAAAATCGCGCGTGGGCGCATCTCCGATTCATCAGGATCAGCCGCAGCAAGTATATGTATACCTATAGTCACGCAGCCGCAAATAATGCGATTCGCGTTTGCATATACGCGACGCGCTATTAGATACCGCCTATATTATGCCCATAAACCTGCGGGGCTTGTTTTCTGATAGGAAAAATCGGCAAGGCGCGCTGATACATTAATTGGCCGACCATACATATTGAGAGAGCTTATATAGCGCGCGTGTCGATAGCTGATTATATATGTGCGCGCGTCTCTCGGGTGTATATGCCTATATTACACCGCAGAGCTAAGAGAGAGAGAGAGAGAGAGAGAGAGAGAGAGAGAGAGAGAGAGAGAGAGAGAGAGAGAGAGAAAGATTTATTATTCGCTGTTTCTGCGAATAATTGCACCAATAATTGCGATCATTATACACGGCATCGTCGCCGTTGATGCATAATTTTGGCGCGTATTTGGCAAGATTGAGGCACTTGAATATATAACTGAAATAATTAACGGGTGCACTGATTTTCATCAGAACGAATTGGTCGATCGATCTCGCTGTTGTCATTTATTAACTCGACGACAAAGTGTAAGTGAGTGATAGAAAAAAAAGTACAATACACGCAGTTTCTTAAACGTGTAGCTGCGTATTATACACAAATTCACTACACTATAAGATATTTTGCAAATTGCATTTAATAATAAAACTTCTTTGGTGATCATGATAGTATAATAAAAATGGATTTATTTCATACGAATTTTAATATGTGTATTTTTAATTACGTGTATATTTGAAATTTTGAGAAGCATTTGAATTATGCATTTATTTTAAAATATGCTTGAAATATAAATTTATTGTTTCAATGTATATACAAGTTAACATACCTCCGGCAATTATATTTGGGATTGCGAAATAACATGTTTACCCCGAATAACGCTCTATAAGAAACTTTTCCCCGCTGCAAAGTATACATTACACCTAGTTACAATGTTTCCCTGCGTTTAAATATTACTATCCGCAAATCAAACTAAAAAACAAAATAAAACACGACAGAGATATTATTAGCACTTTATACAAAAATATATATAAAGCGCAGAAGAGAATAACCCCCCCACAACGCAACTCACCTGATCGGGCCAAAGATACGCGGTATCTGTGATGTATATAACGAGCAGTATGATAATATACATATATATATATATATATATATATATATATATATATATATATAGAAAGAGAGAGAGAGAGAGAGAGAGAGAGAGAGCGAGCGTTTCCGCACACTGCCAAACGTATACGCATATATATATGTCACCGTTGCGGGATGTTGTGCACACGCATATACCTATATATATATATCAGCGTGTACAACAACCCGTAGTTGTGTCCTTCTTGCATATATATATATATATATATATATATATATATATATATATATATATATATAGGTGCGCGGGTGATTTTCCTTCTGTGTTTACACGCGAAACAACAGGCGCGCGGAGAAAAGACAAGTTGATAAAAAAAAGCCTCAGTGAATGTCATATGCGCGCGCAGGAGAAACAACGCCGTGAACTTTACATGTACTTATAACTTGCTATTCTTGGATCTTGTCGAATCATCCTGATGTCAATCTCCCTCCCCACGTATAATATATATATACGCGTCTCTTATATATTGTGTACTTTCCACTCGCGCATACGCGGAGAAAACATTAGGTATAAACATTGTTGTAAAAGCAGTGACGCGTATATATGTAAGTAGAAACTTCCTCTCGCGCTAATGCAGCAACGAGTCGATATAATTGATTCCCCAGATATCGGTTCGCCTGAGTGAGCAACCCGTCAATAGACTCTGTATAACACGAGTATGGACATCTATACATGTATATCCATCCTTACATATAGAGAGAGGGCTCGAGTAATCGCAGTATATTCATACATAGCCGCTTTGAGCCACTCGGCAGTTGGTATACAACGGCTGCGGGCCATTTAAGCCCTCCATTCGAGGGCGCTCGACTCTGCATGAGCTGTGCTTTTTGCGGGGATTACGGGTAAGCTTTTGGAAAGGAAGCGTCCCCCGCGGGTAACTAAGAAAAACGGCCAACTTTTTACCGGCCGTCTACGCGCGAGCTAGCCCAAGGCTTCGATAAATCATTGATTCGTGTTTGCACGCAACAAGCCATTCATAAAACATAAGTCCACGCAGGCCGAGCCGAAGCTCCAAATATGCTAATAATGCGTTAGCACAACTGTTTTTTTAGTCGCTCTTAAATAGGCCTACTTATGTACACGTCTATAATATTTATCTCTTTCGCGTGTCCCGGTATAAGTGTAATAAGTGTATATATGTGTATATACAAGTTTACATTCGGAAACTTCCAAATCCTATTACAAGCTGTAACGAGCGCGTACCAGAGTCATGTTGTATTTAGATACGAAAAATCTTTCTGCAATATGTTTGGCCTCGATTTTGCGCGCAAGAATAATCCCACCTATAGCGCTGCAGCAGAGTAATCGCTGACAATAGAAATCATGCGCTCGGTTCCGGATCGCGCACACGCACACGAACACGAATACGCGCGCGAACACTTTAATTTTGCCGCGCAAACATTGCATCAGCATAGCAGATGCGGAATCCGCTTGTAGCGACTTTTAACATTTTAACTTTCGAGCGAATGATTTACAACTTTCTTCTCGCCATGCTCAACTATATATACTTAAAACATATATATATATATATATATATATATATATATATATATATATAAATCCCGATTTTAGAGCACTGTTGCGCGGAGATAAGCGTCTCATGGGGCGGGGGGGCGAGAGGTGTGCGTCTGGATGTAATTGATTTACGGGCGTGATCCTAATTCTCTTATACTTGTGCTGCATATATATGTTATACGTGCAACATGCAGATCTCCGTGGCTGATTGACTTTTATCGTTCGAGCCCGGCGCGCAATCAGATTTCGTTCGGGAAGATCCGGTGCACTATATATGTGCGAGGTTACAAATTTCCCGTGACGGGTAGTCTCAGATGATAATTCGATATCAACCTAACACCGAACCTCCACTGACAGAATACATCGCTATGTCTGCAGCGGTGATATATATATATATATATATATATATATATGCAGCTAGTCGGAGAGGAAAAAGGAGGTGGAAGATATATAGAGGGTGTCGCGATAGATCCTCTCTTGGTTTATTAAGGTCGCGCTTCGCAGCGTTGATTGATTCTTGCCGATAAGATATAGGTAGTCTACGTAAGCGAGCTGGATCGATGAAATTTCTCGCAGATGCGCTATATATGTATATAGCTTTTGATGCTCGCAAAGCTTGTTACGAGATGATTTCTGGCGCGCGTGTATATATACTTGTATAATATTTGCATAGAGGTACTTCCGCTCAGGGTGCGAGGGAAAAGCTTATTTATGATCAAAAGGATGTCGAATATACTTAGTTGAAATCGCTATATGTGCCTATTGGCAATTGATTTCATTTGATAGGATAATATATTGCGTTTGCTCTATAGACGGTAGAAGATTTTTTTGCGCCACTACCGTTTTACTAATTTTGAATTTGAAAATGACGGTATTATTTGTCGTATTGCATCAGCAATTAACAGAATATTTCAAATAATCAGGTGATAGTGTAATAATGCCGCTGATTCTCGGATCATTCTTTTCAAGGGGACATTCGTGTTATCAATGATAAAAGTACATGATACGTATACGTATAGCTTCTTGTTGTAATTTGTATATGTAATGACACGTTCTCCTATCTTCTTTCGTGCGCCTTTGTATACATTCGCGCGTTATATTCATTTAATTTGCAATATTAAATTTTCATTTTTATATTATAATATTAATATTATATTTCTTGAAACGGAAAAAAGTAAATCTCCTTTTTTCCTAAAATATGTTGGCGATCTACAGTACCTATATTTCAAATATTTGTAACAATGAATAAGATAATACAATGTCTTTTAAAAGTGCAGGTCCGAATAATTATTAATAAATTTTCGGTTAAGCGTATAGCGTCAGAATATGCTTTGTCAATGATTCAGAGATTTTCCTCTTTAATGTCGTCGAAAAAAAAATACTAAAAATGAAGCAAAAAGAGGCCTTTATGCAACTTTTATTCAACGTTATAGTAGTCTTTTTCTGAAAAAGATATTTACATCTGCTGAATTTATCTGCAATTGTTGAAATCATTTCGGATAAATCTATGACTATTGACACTTAATTTTAATGATAAACTTGCTATGACGTCCAGGATTTCCTGCTCGCGTGATTATACGAATTTTGAGAATTCGCTTGGCACTTCGCGATAATAAGGTATTCATGCATCAGGTACTTAATTAGCCAATCAGACACAGCAACATTAACAAAGTTGAATGAACATCTGGTTTATTGATAATAATTTCAGCGAGATTACGATCATTTCCTGTGCCATAGATTCTTTGACCTTAGAATACTTTTATTTCGCTATCGAACTACTGAATTTTACATACACATATACAGATGTTGTTACTGCGTATTAAGCAACTGTTAGTATAAGATGTATCGATACTTACTTGGTTGATCGTTAATTTCGAGAATTCAATATTGAAGCAATAAGTAGTGAATGATGTGCGTAGTAACTACGTAAAAAGTACACCTGGAAGGTGTTTCAACAACGCGGTAAACAAAATTTGTCATTACATTTTTAATTAATATTCGTTCAAACATAGTATAATCTAGCTGCTTATGTAATTTCGATAAAATGGACCTCGACCAAAGGACAACGCCTTTCGCTTATTTTTGTCGCTTTCTTTTTAAGTTGGTTCTAACGTCCACTATTTCTGAAAAATATAAGATGCATAATATACGTGACGCAAATCCTTTTTTTTTCAAATTTTTTTTAAGAACTTATCCATTACAATTATTGCAAGTGACGCGATAAATTTATACGTACGCATTTCTAATTCCTCAATCAGAAATTATAAGGTTATTTTTTAAATAGCTCGATTGATTCCAGTTTTTAAATTTTCCGCCAAAATATAATGTTGACAAAATCATCGTTTACACTATATATACCAACGTAATATTTTTTACTGGTTTGAAAATAAATTTCTTTTTTATTTATTCAGTTGTCGGAAAAGAACAATGTACGACTTGTGAGTGAGAGAATATATTACACACACGAAAACTTGATAATGCACCATAAGCTTACATCAATGTCAATAGACACGTTACAAGACACTCGAACGATATAATGCGCAAATCAATCACGCGCTTATTTTATATATCAAGGATTATAAGTACGAGTCAATAAAGATTAAGTGAAAATTTCGCATACTCCCAGTTGGTAATCATACCACGTAATTACGTACATACATACATGCCACGCTCAAAATGTATGTGCGGTATAGCATAGCACGTTGTGAAGGACACAGCCAATTTCATTTTGTCTGTATATATTCGCGGCAAAGTTGGCTCCGAGATCTGAAATAATTTCCGATATATAGATATCATTCGGGATTTTGTAATACACCAACGTTATACCTTGACACGAGCACGATGCGAGAAAGTCTGTCGCTTTTGCTGTAATTTGCATTTCGAGTTCATGCTTCGAATAGTTTAGTACTGTAACTTTGAATATTTTACAAAGATCGAAAACTATATGATAGAAACCGACTAATGAAACGCTATTCCTAGTCAGTAACAAACCATTTATTAGATTGTATTTAAAAAATAATTAGCAATGTTCAAAAAGGGCGTTCCATGCTAGGCGATTTCCACCAACAGAGTACTCTTTATTTCGCATCTAATTTTGCGACGGCATAATACATAAAAAAGTGATGACTGGACTTTACGGAGCGGTTAATGAAGCGATTTTTTAATTGATTTTAATAGAAAAATAAATGTACCGTTAAAATTATGCCGTCAACCTTTAAAACATTTCGATATTGATTTAATATTTAATTTTTAATTATAAAAGAGTTCTATCAAAGCCATTAACTTTGAAATAAATTATATACTTTTTTTTAATGAGTAATAATTAAACAGGTACGTACAGATGAAGCGCGAAGTACATTTATCAATATTTTGGTGTTTTTTAGAATTTTAAAAAGTAAGTACATATAAATATAATAAAATTGATCGCTCAGAGCTCGGTGGATTTTTGTCTGTCATTTCAAAACAGGAATATGCTTTACCGAAACATCATGTAAGTAAATGGAAGATGTAAAATGCACACTTTTGTGTATAGTACAACATTCCAGTATAATTAAATCCTTCAAACGTTTGATAAATTGGTTTATTGATTTATTTTGATAAAATTAAGACAAATTTATCTTATACTGTATGATGCTTGATTTCGGTTGATAACATTACACATTAACGTGTATCGATATTATAATCTCAAGATAACTGAACATCAAGGGGTGCGGTAGAGCCCTAATAGCACATTATAATCGTATATAAGATATACTAGACACATATCGCAAAATTCGTATACAGCAACCTGGTATTCGGTCATTCAACATCAGCCTTGATTGACGAACACTATATATATATATCGATGCGAGTACGAACAATCATTTCAGGTTTTCCCCAGAGTTATTAACCTCGTACGGGAAAACGTAATTTGCAATTTTCGATAATCTTGTCTTCCGCGGAATTTCACATCGGAAAAAACAGCGCGGCGCGCAGCCATTAATCTACGAGTGACGCTTGTACCCGGAAACTGCAACTCCATGTATATTGTATATACAACATTTTGCAATTAGCATCAGCGGTGCAAAAGTATTGATCGAATTTTTGATAAACCGCAAAATCTTTATCTCTCCCCCGCATATATCAAAGTAGATGCGGTAAACAGAATTTACAACCACATACGTAATATTATAGCACGGCGTCGATTCGAATTAAATTTTCAAAAAATTACGTCAAAACCAGCAAACAAACGTACAGTGTAATACGTATAGCAGATATCGTACACTTTACCGATTGGCAGAACGTGTCGAAATCTCTTATCAGAGCCAAGATCAATTGAAGTACGTCGGTGAAAAAAGAAAAAAATCGAAAATCTACCGAGTCAGCGCAAGCAGCTACGAAATCAATTCATTATATCAACATCTTTTTTGTCATGTATATTACTGCGGTTAACTCAAACTGTGCATATAGGTGCGCGTACATACATATATATAGATAGATAGAAATAAGACAAACGTCGTGCATCCGAATAATCGCGCACATCGTATATACACTGAAACGGAATCCTACACACGCGTCGCTGTATATATAGGTGTGTAATGTAGATCTGAGCGCGCGCCGTCTCTTTCGCACTCGCGTCCTCTTCGTCTCTCTCAATATTTGACGACCCCCCGCTATAGAGTCGTAGCGCGCTCCGATTCGCGCACCTCTTCCGAATGCCAGATGTGTGTCTATCCGCGGGGAGTCGATTTTCCCGCGTAACGCAAAAAATTGCTCGCTCCTTATCGCGTCTCTGCGTCTGTGTTTGCGTGTGTGCGCGTAACGCGGACGCGATCGCGAGAAGTGGAAGGAGCCGCGTGTCGCTATAAATGCCGAACCTCCGTCGCCTGGACGCGCAAGTTGTACCCCGACCGAGCACCGGCTTATAGTGCTTTTTTCTTTCTTTCTCACTCTCTGCGCCCGGCAATATCGCCCGTACGAAAGTCCGATAATCAAGCTGTTCGGTCGACGACGAGTTGGAGCCTAACGATTTTTTTCGTACAGCAAGACGTATATAAAAGAAGGGCATCATCATGACTCTCTCGCTCTTCCCCTACGACTTTGACGAGGTCCGCATCTTCGACGACAAGCTCGACGATCTCGAAATCATGAGGAAGATCATCGCTTTGGAGAATCTCGAGGACCCGTTCCACTTGCTGGACGTCGGCGATCTTGTTAGGAAGCACAGAACTTGGGTCGAGAGGATCCCCAGGGTCGTACCTCATTACGGTGTGCACACTATTATCATTTCCCATATATACCTATATATATACAGTATACATGTACTATACGATTCTCCCGGGACGCGTGGACGGTGTTCGCATCTCCCTTTTACCAGTCCCGCGTTCTTTTTATCGCGACCTTCATCTCGTAATCGTTCTCGAAAGGGACATAGACGCGTAAATTAGTGATGATCGAAATGAAGATTTTTAAAATAAAAAAATATTCATTGCAGCTGTAAAATGCAACCCGAATCCGACTGTCATCAAAACTCTCGCCGCGCTTGGCGCCAGCTTCGATTGCGCTTCAAAGGTAAATTGCTACGAGAGTCCATTGGTCATTTGTATCATATAAATATGATTGACGAGAAAACAATCTTTCTTTCGTTCCGTTGCAGCAAGAGATAGTGCAAGTGATGGCCTACGGAGTGCCGGCTGACAGAATTATTTTCGCCAATCCCGTGAAGACTCCCACGCAGATCCGGTATGCCCAGAAAGTTGGCGTGTCGAAAATGACGGCGGACAGCATGTGGGAGCTGAGGAAAATCAGGGAGCTCTATCCGGATGCCAAGTAAGTGTACACCTAGTACGCGTATAGATACGTACACGCCGCAATGCGATGAACGGGACATCTTGCCCCCTCGGCGTGTGCGCATTTATTTACGTCGAATGTTTATTATTGACTTGCACGATAGCGCTATATATATACGTACATAAAGCGAAGCATTAACCGATAAAGGTGCGCGCTATAAGCGTTAATTGTCGGAGCGAAAAAAAAAAGATGAAAGCTCGGCAGAAGCTCGTAATATAAGAACCTCGCGTGTCTTTGCAGAATAATCATCCGGTTCCGCTGCGATGCGGCCGTCTCGGACTCGTATCTCGGGCAGAAGTTCGGCTGCGATCCGGGCGAGGAGGCGGTGCGGCTGATCCGCGGCTGCCGCGACCTCGGCCTCGAGCTTCACGGCTTCAGCTTCCACGTGGGCAGTCCCTGCGGCGAAGTGATGGCCCTGAGCCGCGGCATCGGCATCTGCAAGTACCTCATCGACGTGGCTCGCTCCCTCGGCCACCACAACGTCCAGCTCATCGACATCGGCGGCGGCATCCCCGGCGACAGCGACTTCCTGCTCGACGAGGTATGGTCATACTTTACCCGACTTCACAGGTGCTTCGTCTTCAAGGAGCTGCTCTTCGAGTACAAGCACCTGATATTCTGGCTGGGCGATTATTACCGCACCAACTGGAACTATCGTAGCAAAGTCAAGAAGGTCACCACCACCACCTTCAAGCACACCTGGGCCCTGCCCTGGTGATGCCCGCGCTTATATATGTATATACCTTATATAGATGTACATCGCTGGTTCGTTGGGGGTGTGGTTGGTTCGTCGGTTAGTTCGTCGCGCTACTACGGCGCGTTCCGCTTGAATTATCGATTTTACCGCCTCCGCCACCGACACCGTCGCGCATGCAGCAGCAGCAGCAGCAGCAGCAGCATCCACCGCTGCCATCGAGAGCCTCGGAAGCTCGAGGAATTCAATGCTTTAAACGTTGTTCTTGCTTTTCCTTTACGATCCTCCTATATACGCAAACAGCCGGATGAAGATGCTTTTTTTATCGCCGATGGGTGCAGGGACATTGTTTTCGGACAGGCCGCGTGTTTAACGACTCTCGTATCTATGTATATGCACCTATGTATTGATGTATGTGTGTGTGTGTATATAGAAAACGCGCGAAGCGCTCTTGGGATGCCGCGCATCAGTCGTTTCCGTATTCCGATTATGTAATTCTTTGTCTCTCGGGCTCCCGCGCTCTCTTCTGTTGACGAACAAATAGATCGTAGGTATATACGTAAACGCACGTTCGGGATACGACATTGTTTTTTTTTCTTGCTGCACTTATACGTTCTAGCGAATTAGGTCTCCTCGTAAGAGGTATACATATATATAGAGAGAGATCGATTACACGGCAGTTTTGAATCGCGGATAATGCGTAGCTTAATTAGAAGGACTACTTTTAATTGATACTCGTTCGCGCGTGTGATAGACACGGCGTTTTTACCTACCAATTTAGACGCGTTTAAACCTTAATAATTGTTTTATTGACTTTTATAGACCAGTTTATAGTCTATGAAAATTAACGAATATAACGTAATCAAATAACAAACTAAAATTGATTAACTTGCAACAATAACCGCAAACGAGAAATTTAACAAGACTATATAAAAAAAATAATTAACATACGATTATAATAATTCAACTGAGACCTGATCTTTTTTAACCCCTTAATTTTTAAAGCAATAATTAATTAAATTAATCCATAAATTATTTTTAAACAAAACGAGTCTAACAAATTAATCGTCAATCTCGCTAACAAAATTTAACTTAATTTATATTATATTATATCGCAATTGATTTTCGGAAAATTGTACGATGTAAACATTAATGCTATATTATCTAAATAAATAAATAAATAAAAAAATAATGTATTGTTAAAGATAAAAACATTATTTTTATGAAAAATAAATAAATTAAAATCTACGAAACCTTTGGTAGAATAGATCCTTTTATTTTTCAGCGTCGAGGTAACGTATAAACATGAAAATCTTTACAAAAAATAACACGTATACTTAAAACCAACTTATCAAATAATGCAGCCATTACATAATAAATTTATTTAAATCAGCAACTAGTATAAATTATTAGCAATTCGGTCGTTATAATGAGTATTCTTCATTCACATGCACGACAAGATAAATGAAACGTTGAGATAAATGTAAGTGCTACGCTATTTGCCGTTTGATTTTTTGCACATCTAAATTACCGCACATTTGCAATTTCACGAAGACAGTTAGGTAATAGGCGCAATTTAAGAATTCCACACTGCTCTTAATTTAGTTCATAAATAAACTATCGCTTATTTTATTAGCATACAATAATAACAACCCGGAAAAGCCATTGAGTATATTGAAATTTATTTTATCAATAATTAATTGGATTTTTCTATTTCGTTGCGGCGAGCTTTATTAGGTGCGAGCATTGATTGAAATTGGATATATCGACCCTGCTCTTCAATTTCTAATAAATGCGGTTATATTAATAATAACAATGATTTTACGTCCTTCTAAAATACTGATTGCCAATATTCAATTTCGACGGCAAACAACCCATAAAAATGATTTGCAACGCACAATGTCACGAGAGATTGCATAATACTGAATTATGCTATAACTAAAATCAAATTCAAATCATAAGCTCCGATCCATTGTCTTCGCATATACGTATCAAGGTCTCACGAGCGTTAAAAGCTATTAAACGCGTATAAATTTTTCAAAATCCGCCGCAGTCACTCCCGAAAGCTAAAAAAAAAAGAAGGAACGTCCCTGAAATGGGTTTTTGTTACACACGACGACCAAAAAAGCATGAAAAAAAGAGCCAGACCAGACCAGCACTCACGCGGTACGTGAAAATGTGCTCGTCATTCATGCGATTAAATTGCCGTCCGCGTCAGGAACAAGCGCGCACAAATGCAGTCACTTTCAGAGTCGACACACGAGGACAGCAGGGAACTTGTTCGATGAATCTCGATCGCGCGCGCACTAGGAAAATCATATACACGCTCACACCGATGCACTTGTATAACACACGCTCGAACAATGTGATCTCGTTAGCGCACAATTCCCGATATATAAATACGCGTGCATCTATGATTGAAAGAAGCTCTATATATACACGTCCCCTCACCGCCCTCCTCCTCGTCGTCGTCGTTGTCGTCGTGTAATTCACTGCATGGGCAAAATAATATCAGTTCGCAGAGGTCATCAACGAGGCGGTGCAGGACATCGATCCGACGATCCGAGTTATCAGCGAGCCTGGCAGGTACTACGTCACATCGGCCGTCAAAGCTGTCGCCTATGTCCACGGCAAGAAGATCGTCGTCGAGAACAATCGCAAGAAGTACATGTACTACGTCAACGACGGCGCCTACGGCTCCTTTCTCGACGAGCTCATTCAGCTGAAAGCTCGACTGCCCGATCCCCTTAACAAGGTGAGTGTCTCCTCTCGGATATGCACACTACTTGTCTAAAAACACTGCGTCTGGTGCGCTGTATACCGTGTATACTATATAGGTATACATGTATGTATGTATGTAGCTCTATATAGAGCCTTTGTTTGCCCGGAATAATGCGCGAGTTGACTTTTCTTCGAGATTAGCTTGGCAAACTGATAAAGCAAATATGTCCTGAATTCGTCAAAATCGCAATGCTAATTCTCGCTTGTGATATTGATTGATCATCGCAAGCGTTCTATAACAAGCGACCTTGTTATACACGCGCGCGCCCCAATTATCATTGTTATAATATTATAGATATGTGCACATAATATTACGATGTAATTAAAATATTTTAATTATTATGCCCAATATATAGCATAAAAGTGAACGTCGCGTGTATATGTATATATACTTCTAACTCAATATGTATATAACTTCGACTGATTATCACCGCGGAATAACTTAGTGAGCACTTTTAAACTCGATGGTCTAATTTCGATGATTTCATTACAGTAACGCATCAGTTCGTAGATATAACCAATTTACTAGAGGCCTCTATGATGTATGAGGACCAAGACGCGTTATACTAATTATTAATATATTCAGCCACCGCAGTCTGCATCAGCGAAGTGACGTTATACTTGACGAGTTCATCTAATCGTCGAACGAAAAGCTAAAAAAATGCTATAATCATATATACGTACTCGGTACATGCGACGATTTCACTTTTTGCGACAACAAGCCTTATAATACACTGCTCTAAAAAAATACATCCGATTAATTACTCTTTTTTTTAATGCTCCTCCTATGTACTCACATACTCGCGAAGAATTCATTTTTAATGAAAAGCGTTTACTCCAAACTCTTTGAGCCGAGCTAAATTATTTAACTTCATTGCGAGAAAACTGTTTGCCGTGCGCATAATATTCTCCACTTATCCAACTCTTTGAAACTTTAGCCGCTCCTCATTTCGTTTCGCAAGATAAAGCTAAAACACGATTACAATCTAATTGTTTACAGCGCGCACGGAATAGTAAGCGCCTCAATGTAATGCGCGCAGGAATAGCCCGATCAAAGCCGTCTCTCTTCTCGCGCGTTGTCCGCCCTGATTGATTAAATCACTCGCGACCCGGTGCTCAGGCAGGTGTGTACCTCCGCTATACTGTCGAGACTATACAATAATAGGGTTATCGTCTGGGCCCGAAATTTTGTACTTGTATCCTATTGCAAAGCCCTTTACATCTAAATATATTATATATCCGGAAGATTAGAGGCCGGGTCGCTCGGTAAAATAGGATATAATATTATAATGTGGCCGAAATTACGGCTGCTTGCAGAGCCACTCGGAGAACGAGGAGAAGCACTTATCGACTTTGTGGGGACCGACCTGCGACTCCTTGGACTGCATCGTAAAGGACGTGCATTTGCCGGAATTCCAGGTCGGAGACTGGCTCTACTGGAAGGACATGGGCGCATACACGAGCTGCCTTTCCACCAACTTTAATGGCTTTTCATGCCCCACCATATATCCGATAATGCGGAGGAAGAGTTGGTAATACATTTTTATTCTCCCGAGTGCAGGCGCTCCCTTTCTTTCTACATGTGTGTTTGTTATGTCCATATTATACGCCGCGCAGCACAGCGTCTAACTATCTATAATTAAACTCTCGCGCATTTAAAATCCACAATATTCGTAAGTACCGTTTACAGAGAATATTTATTGGAAAATGTAGCGTTTATATGACAATAATATCGTCGGTTCTCGCACATTTTAATCGAATTTTGGTGATAATTACACGATGGCTGTTGTACGAAAGGAATTTAAAATTATACTTTCATTGCCGACTGTATACTTGCCGGAATAAAATGTTCTGCGGAGCTTGAGAAACGAAGATTGTTTACGGTAGGGTAGCTTAAAGTTTTTACCGGACCCGGCGAATGGCATCGTCTACTACTATATACGGGTATCTGAGCTTCTCTCGCCGCTCTTATAGTTTTGGAATCGATTTTTCTTGCGCTTTTAGCTGCTTTTTCTTCTTGCGAAAGCGAAAAATTCAATTCTACTTATGTTCTGGCAGGGATTCCTTCTGCGCCGAGATCAGGAAAGAGGAGAAAAACCAAGTCATTTTGACGCAAATCGACGAAAATGGAAATCTCAAGTGTGATAACGACGCCAGTAAACGAAGCGACAACAACTTGTAAGTTAGAATTTTTCGCTATTTCTACGATTTTACGTTTTTCAACGATTCGACAACCTAATAAGCTCAACGAGTCAAATAAAATCACAATAAAAGTTCATTTATGTAATGTAGACTATTTTCTGCTTTTCAGAAATTACTTGTGATGGGCGTACATCGTACTCTGACGTATTTCTAAGCTTTATTACCTATTATACTGCCTATTGATAAGGCATTAGCACGTTTAAGTGCTGCAATGCTGACTCGAAAACAGGGTATTACGAAAAAGGACTGTTATTTATACGTGTATATATACATATATGTAAGTTGTTTTAAGTGTCAAACAAATATCACATAATAAATAAAGTATTTTACATAACTCATTAACATTTACAAATTCTTTCTTCCCGCTCCTGCCAATCCCTTTCCAAACGGAGACTCGGCGTTCGTTGTGAAGAAGTACTTCCCTGACCTGAAAGAGTAATGAATAATCATACATAGGAGTTTTCAATGCCTGTCCATCAGAAAATTGTTTATTGACGTCATCGATATTTTGTTTGTATTTGTTGGACGAGAAAAAGTTTTATGTAGCACATATAGTTTAAGTCAACAATGACGCGTGATCGCAGCCTCTACTCCCGGCTCCTTTTCGTCCTCCAATAAATACCATAAAGCTTTGACGTTCGAGAGCGATAAAGTTGAACTGTTATTTGTACTAGTTACCGTAGAAGAGATAGTAAACAACACGACCAAAACAAATTTTTCGCAGAAATTCAATAAAAAGTAAACAATGACAAATTAAAAGTACGAATGCATAGAAATGCTATGCAGTGCCTTTATTTTGAAACGTTGATATACCGTTGATTGCGTTTTGCGCGGCTGCAACGTGCGTGCGCGGGTATAATTTTATTTATTAAAAAAAAATAATAATAACTTACACATTCTTTGGCATCGAGTATCCGAAATAAACTATCCTATTCTGCTTGCATCCACCTTGTAAAAACATTGCGTAAGAGCCACACTCTAGAGCAGGAAAAGCCTTGTCATTGATGACGGATTCTGCATAAAAACGCCAGGAACGCCAGTGGCTGCACAGACCTATACAATTAAAATCAGTGTATTAGTTATCATACGGTAATCTTCGTTTTTTGTCTACTTTAAAAATGTATAAAGCTGAGTTCCTTTGAAATAAGTTCGAGCGACAATTGAAAATTCATTGTGATTTTTGAAGACTCGAAAATTTCAGATTTCTGTAAATTTCGTCCTGTGCATATAATTATATAATTTAGTTTCAGTCAAAGACGGAGTTGAACATTGATTTGGCTCGATTTATCGAGCAACGTTTTGTTTGCTTCTGATTCGATAGACTACAAAGGGTTGCAAATATGTTGATTACAGCGCTTGTTATAGAAAAACGAGGCCTCACAGGATACATAAACTTTATCGAGTTCACAAGAGAAATTGAAATTGTAGTCCTTAACAATTATCGACGATTGTTACGTGCTACACACGGTCCTGATAATTGATTTTCGAATTGTTTGTTTTTTCATAATTAAAAGGGCAATACATCGACATAATCTACTGCAGGCCGCCCAAAAGCAAACAAATTAACATTGACTATACCAATTATTCGAGAAATCTTCTGGAAAAATACTGGAGAATGAGGCCACGCACAATGATACGTATACATGGGTCGATTGAAAGAAATATATCATACTTCTGGGGGACAAGGGCACTCCGAACAAATAGCATCCAGGCTGCGGTCTGCTACCCCCGTTGGCATAGAAGTCCACGCTGCCGGTAGGCTCGTAAGCTCCATAGATACCCCCGTCGGTGTGAATGACGTCGACTTGCTGACCACTGCGCTTGTCCACGTGCTCGGCTCCGAACTGGTAGAACAATGGGTTAGCCGCATCTAGGCCTGCAATGCAATCCATTGGAGCTTTTAGCTGCATGCATGATACTCGTTTAACCAGAGCGAGCGTGCTTTGAGCAAACCGCCAAACTGGAGTGTGATGTCGAGTGTAAGCTCGATTTCATCGCGATATGCCGATATGCCGACACACTGCAGGTGTCAAAAAGAAAATATCATTACGGATTTTATATATATATAATACGATGCTTGCTTGTGATTGATTGATTGATTGATTGTTTTGACTTTTCAATTAGCGAAAATGATGAATGTTAATGAGATCTAGGTATCGCGTTTAGCTTCTATTTTTCTACGCGTAACGAAGCCATTATACACGGTAGTTTGTTACCGAGTACCATGATCGAATGTCGCAGATAAAGTTGGTTCGTGTACTTATATATAATGCATGCAATGTAAAGTTTAGGCTTACATGCTCGGTTGAGATGTTTTAGGGCAATTTAAATTTCAAATTGACACGTGTATCCACAGCATTTGCATAAAACAGCATCTTCAAACTTTTGAGTGGGGCTTGAAACTCCAATGCGAGATCTTTCCCTCAAAGACGCATCTATACGACGTCTAATTAAAGATAGTTAGCTAATTCATTTAAATTGGCAATCTCGGTAATATACTTCTGCTGTCGGCGTGGTTTTATAAGTACATTGTTATAATAATTCTTATTTCTTCATTCAATTGTCTTCGCAGATCTAAAAATAAGTCGTTTAATAACATAATCTTCCGTGTAGACTCTTGATATACTTTTGCTTTATACGTTTCATTGTCTCTTTACATATATATATATAAAAAGCCGTATATTGCATTCAACGTCTTTGCGAAATATCTTTGACCTTCTAGATAAGAATATTGTTTCCTGAAAATGCTGTTTCATCGGCTTGAAATATCTGCCCCTCTATATGCACATAATGTATGTACGCATCAGCGCGAGAGAATGACGAAAGAACGCGGCGCACAAGTGCATTCGAGCACAACGGCATCGAGGTTTCATTAACCTCGTATTAATAATTATACAAAGCAACGTCGTGTCATAATATATACATACAGCGCAACATCTTACCGGTAACTCTTGGTATAGCGAAGTCGAGATGTCGACCGATGAAGCCGGCCACCTGTGCGCCAAGAGAGTGACCTATGACGTGGAGCGTATCGACTCTTAATCCCGTAGCCGCCAAGTTTCCAAGTGCCTTGGCCGTGTACTTTGAAATATCCTTGACGCGTGCAGCCACGCTTACGTAGTTGCCAAAGGCGAATGCGCTCCAATCCAATACGACAATATTATCCGTTCCCCGCTCGAGATAGGCTGAGGAAGATTTGTACGGAAATTCAATGTACTCGCTATATTTTATACTATATAATTATGCGATTGGATCCGGTATAATAATTGTAATCGGCTACGGATCCGACGGAAAAATTATACACCTGATGAGTAACCGCTAATAATCGCTCGAGGAAAGATATGTGCATTTGCTGATAATTTGGAAATTGTATATAAATGACGAAAAGATTAAACTTTATTTGATCGATTTTTTTCTTCGGAATAATAATAATAATTTTGATGAACAAATTGGAAAATTACCTGAAACCACCGTTCTAATACTTTCGTTCGAAGGATGCTCTTCGTAGCCATGAATATAAAGTACGTAAGGTTTTTGTAAATCGATATTTTCCATCAATTCCTCCGACTGAGCAAGGGTATAGTTGAAGGCCCTAACATCGTCGCCTGATGATCTATAATTACATTCAAAGAGACATTCATGACTTTGATGAAAAATTTTTCGTGGTATAGAAACTATAAATATTTATTCAAAAGATTAACAGAAATATCTGATGATTGTAAGAATTACGAACGCGCATGACATATCGAAAGTAAGTTATATTTTTGTTCACCAACCTTTTATAATGTATCATTCGAATGTTTTCCATTCCATTCGGAATTTTTTCGTTGTTCAAAAAAGCATCTGCGAAATGTAAATAGTATATGCGCTATAAATATGAGAACTATTTATAAACTTTAAAATTACATTTAGTGAATTTATAACACGATTATTGCATATATATTTGTATCAGTATTAGTTATTAGCCGAAGCTTCAAATGTATGGCATTATGGGTATAATAATAAGTGTATACTTTCAAATATCGCGTTGCAGAAAAAGGGTTTCCATTATAAGCGTAGGCATATACGTACCGGAACGGAAGTAAAAATCGTAAACAGCCACAAATTTGAAGTCGACTTATAAATTTCATGAATATTATTTTGTCTTTGATGAAACGTGAATGAAAACAGTTCTTACCCAACTGGTCAAATAGGAGAGCATCGCAGAAGCATAACGAGGCGAAAAACACGTCGACGCAAATCCAAAACAAACACGCGCGTTTATGCATATTATAATATATATATATATATATATATATATATATATAGCGGCGCGCGGTCAAGTTTGCCGGTTCTCGTTCTCTTTCAAAGTGTGCACGCACTCGCGGAAACAAAGGACAAAACTACAGTTCGTTGAGAGATAATCTATTTGATTGAATACTCGCATTATGCGTCGACAACGACGACGACGACGACGACGGTCGCTGAATAACTTTGTACGTAACGTAGGTGTACACGAGCGGCGGTGGGCCTCGCTCCCACCATTTTACCGCTCGATCTGCTCTCGCGATCTCGGAAACGTGTATATACCTACATTATAGCAAACGGCTCTCGCTCGTTTCGTGTATATATATGGTATGTCTGTATATTAACCGCGGGCATGCAGTGACGAACTGACGGAGCATATAAGCGCACGATTCGTGCCTAATCTATATGTATTTTACGTTCCACTCTCATATAACGCGTCACGAGCGGGCTTGTAAACTGGTTGTTGGGTTGCACAATTAGTGCCATTGAGACCATGTAGATTTCACGCATTTTTTTGTACATATAGACAGTTTATTTATTCAAGGTCTTAATGTCATCCGTTTCTTAATTTTTCATCAAAGCCTTATATAAAAGTATATATTGCTTATATGTTACACGTTATATATACGAATACATTGTATAACCGCGCGATACCGCACGCGTATATGGGATTGTATGATTGATATTATCCAGCCTGTCGAGACTTATTTTGATCGTTTCTTGACCTGGTCCCATCTGAAAGAGTCAGAGAAATATCTATATAGCGATGTCCACGTGCTAAACTATTAGATTATTATATATAAATATTATGTAGAAGAAAAACGCATTGTAGCCGTCGCTTACTCTATTGCAGTTTGACATGCGCCTGGTGTCTTTAATCCCTCTTTTTCCTGAGCAATCTTCAATTCCGTGCCCCCGATGATATCCTCGTAAGGTGGCTGGGTTGTCAGCGAATCGCGAACCTTCGTAAAAACTTCCATTAGTTTCAGAAGACATTAATAGCTATCTAGTATCTACAGTAGACATATAATATATATAGTTTCGCTACTTCGCAAACTTCCATTAGGATCATTCTCAAAAGGTTGAGTGCGCTAGCACTGTATATAACGGATAAAAGAGAGCAGACGACTACAATATACGTGTGTTTTGCGAAAGTGCTGTGTCAAAATCCATATTTATTGCACATAATCTGCGAATATATCGACTACTTAAAAAAATTACTGGATATTAAATGCCAATGTAATTACATCGTGGAAGAAGTACATCGTTATAATTAATATTACTCTGACAATATTAAAATATAATTCGACCGAGTATATTAAATAAATGATCGTTTAGCTTTGAAAAAGCAGAATTGGCGAGTCGAAGATTTAAGACGCTATAGTTTTCAAGCGTGTTTGGCAAATCGGCAGGCACGATGAAAATATACTTGGCGCGCAACTTCCCGCCGAGTAAGCGAAAAACCGCGCGAAAGTCAACTTATGGAGCCCCTCGCGCTGCTGCTGTATATATATCTACGCCCCCGAATCCGGCTAATCCACTTATGCGGCGCATAAAGAAAAGAGGCTGGCTTGGAGTATACGAACAAGTTCAACTGCCTTGAAGACCCTGATAAGATTTCTTCCTGCGAGTTTCTCGAGGTCCTCCCTGCTCCACTTCGGCTCGCCCTCTTTATTGGCGTGAAGTCGATCGAATAGCGCCGGATACTTGGAGACGTCTTCGAGTCCTATCGGTGTCCTGAGAATCAGA
Source organism: Muscidifurax raptorellus (assembly GCA_020010945.3). Taxonomy (NCBI): domain Eukaryota; kingdom Metazoa; phylum Arthropoda; class Insecta; order Hymenoptera; family Pteromalidae; genus Muscidifurax; species Muscidifurax raptorellus. The sequence goes on along the minus strand of CM052080.1, from coordinate 15,888,337 downwards.
GGGACGGAAAATATGAGACGAAGGCTGATGATATAAGAGAGACGGAAAAATAGTTGCAGCTTATTTTTGCGATGAAACAGCGTTGCTCGATATATACACACACACACACATATATATATATATATTGTCTACGAGTATGTACATGAAGTACTAATACTACTATACGTATGTAATTTATATAGGATGTGAACAATGTTTATTAATCTTTTGTAAAATGCTTTTATGATTTATTAACTGCTATATTGTGATAGTTTGGTATTTGTTATGCAGCGTAAAATTGAAAAATAACGTCAGTGTAAAAACGATAGATCGAGTTCGCGATTTCGTGTCTGGATCAGCTTGAATGATTATGCTGCGAAAAATGGCGATTAAATAGCGATTGAACATGCTTCTTACGGAAGTTTACTTTCGTATCAAAGCATTATAGCGTTTTTCTCCGTCATCAAAATATCAAAAACAATTTTATATACTCGCAAGATTTCGTATAAACTCACTCATTGACTCCATTATAATCTGCACCAATGCCGACGTGGTCCACGCCTATGAGATCTCTTATATAATTTATGTGAGCTGAAAAAAATGATAATGTTTTTATTTTCGATCCTGTAATTGGCGATGGTACGTGATGGATTTTAATCTCCTATGGTAGTAAAATATTTACCGACAACGTCATCCAATGTGGCATTTCTTGATTTATCGCAGTTTACAAAATTATTATAAAAATTAACCATCACAATTCCATTGTTTGATTTCTTTAATTGTGAAAAAAATAATTGTTTGTAATAAAATGATTTACATCAAATTAAACATGAAGGGATGCTGTAGAATAAAATTATACAAAAATAATTTAATGATCGAGCTTGAAATACTTACAACTTTATGTAAGACGTCGTCTGGCACATTTCTATAATTATTACACAGTGCAAATGCAGATGAATGCGAAAAGATAATTGGCGATTTAGTTGCATCGAGTACGTGACGCATGACATCGTGCGACACATGGGACAGATCTACCAACATACCCAAACGGTTCATCTCCCACACAACGAGCTGCCAAATTAATTAACTTGAATAAATACATAACATACGAATGTTATAAGTGTGAGAATTTTTCATTTATGCTTTAAACTAATTAATTTGTCTATGCATTATCTACAGCTTCTCTAGTTAATTATTTCATTAATTAATTACCTTCCCAAATTCAGTCAAATTAAAAACCGGTTTGTTATTTACGGTTGACGCATCTGCCCTGAAATAAAAATTCGCAAAACAGTGAATAATAATCCGCAATTTTCAAATAATTTCAATTTTAATAAGAAACACGTACCATGGAGTATTACATGTGTGAGTTAATGTAACATAGCGAACTCCAAGTTCGTAATAAAGCCTTAAAACCGCTAAACTAGAATCTAAAGAATGTCCTCCTTCAATACCAATCATAGACGCTATTTTTCCACTTTTCCAACTAACTTCTATATCATCAGCTTTGGTAACGAGTTCTAGATTATCGGGATATTTCTCAACTAATCGTTTTATAACATCGATTTGCCGGAGCGTAAGCTGTACAGCATCTTTGTATTGAGATGCGCAATGAACGTAAGCCACCCAAAACTGTGAAAGAGAGAAATGAGATAAAAATTACAGATATGTGCTCTACTGGAGAAGTTTTAATGTAAATGGGCACTCTCTTCTTTATATTTTATACATTTACAGATGCAAAAAGCATTTCGATTCTTTTATTATTACATTAAAATTAAAGTGCCCTCTACTCTACACTTTTGCTTATTTGCATAGACTTTTAATATTCACGGTTCTTAAAAATATAAAAACAAAGTTTCCCCACGTGCACTGACTAATAAAGAATATGTTAAAAAAATTATTCGGATATTTGCAATAATAAAATTATAAGACGTTGAGAAAAATTGTAAGTTTTGTGGCCGAATTTTTCAATCTACCACCAAACTTACAATTTTTCTAGACGTCTTATAATATTATTATTGCAAATATCCGAATAATTTTTTAACATATTCTTAAATTAAATTAATTAAAAGTTTATGCAAATAAGCAAAAATGTAGACTAGATGGCAGCATTAGGGTATACAGCATTCTTAAGGAACTACAGGTATAGTTATAAATAAATAATTTACTAATAGAGATCACCTGAGCTCCTACTTTTCCAGCAGTCAACCGAGGTAAATCTGTCATACATGATTTACAAGCTGCTTTTCCCCAAACTTCATCGTTTGTTAAATTTTTATCAAATTGAAACTTTCTCAAATCATTGTTCGCATTGGTATATAAGCTGAACGGCAAATCATTGTGTCTGAAACGCATAATAAAAGTCAATAAATCAAATTGCCGAATCCAATATATATTATGTAATTTTTACTCATTAAAAAAACCAACGTTGTACCAATTATAAGGTCACAAACAAATTAAGATGACGTTGATATCATCATAATATTAATAATAAGAATCATATTATTATCGACGATTTAATTAGATTGAATAAATAGAATATATATGCTAAAATCATGATTATAATCAACAAATGTTTTTTATAATTTTGGATTAAAGCAAATGTGCAACCTTACAATAGTTATAATAATATAGTTCGATCTACTTTTGCGATAATTCACATTTTAAACGATATGCTTGCAAGATAATCAAATCTGAAGCTTTGATAAGTATATCTGTAGATTAAAAATGATAAATACCCATCTATAAGAGGAGCCGACTTAAGAGCATCACTGCCTTTCTGAAAATCATCGACGGGAAGTCCCAAAGATAAGCCAATGCATAAAGATACAAACATAATCGACACTAAGCACGGTATGCCTGTGAATAAATAGCATTATATACTTATGTGCGTGTGTGTATACATATAAAATGATATTAATCTTAATAGGAACATAAGTCATATTAATATACTATAATACAATGAATGTTCAGTTTATTAGAACGCTATATCATCATCTTGTGTTGACAAATATATTATGTAAATGTGTTTGATTGACTATGCTCTAAATCTCTATAATTACGGAACAATACATTTTTATATAATATGCAAAACAAGAATAAATTAAAATTAAGATAAATAGATGTACCGTTTTATAGTTCGGATTAAAAATTAGTTGACTTAAATTGATATCAACAAATAAAGAAAATAATAATATCTGAAATATTCTGAACTTATTCTCATTAAGTTCCAAACAAATCTTTCAAACGAATAATATAATGCGGTGTATTTGGATACAATTGTTTTAAATAATATTAATTTATCTTACAAATGACGTAATTTAAGATAATGAAAAATTGTTACAAATAATCAAATGAGATAATTCAGAAAAATAATATGGAGATTACCCAATAAAAGATTTCGTTTTGAAACGTGCATATTGCCACAGATGATAGTTTTTCACAACTTTTTAGTTTTCTGAGATATTTAATCAAATTGTTCTTGATACACTTTTTAGATTACTAATTCCGTATGCTTCGTAATTGTATAATAAAAGCACATTTTAGAAATAAATAATTGCTTGTTAGTCTCAAGACGACACGCACCTCAAGGAGAGTTGCGAGACACTATCTTGGCTATACTTAATCCTGGCACAATGAACGTTCCTTAACGATGTAATTACCGCATATATATACGCATAGCGTTGTTTTGGATATAAGTTCAAGAAGTAAATTATTTTCAATTTATTTATTTTAAAAATATTCATTATTGAAAATTTAATTTTATAAACAATTAGATTCATTAATCAATTGCCGAGACGATAATTTACGTAAATTTCAAGCAAAGATATAATAAAATGCCATTGATACATATATTCGCGAGAGAAGTATTTGTACAAAAAAAAGATATTTTATTAAAAATGTTACCATTGAATTTAATTTGTAAAAATTTGATGACAAAGAGTTTTCATAAAATCAATACAAATATTTTAGCGCACATAACTCACCCATGATGCTATGAATTTTAGACTTAACTTGGCCAGCTCTCGTGCAGTACTGACTGCCAACAAGACCCAAGATTGCAATGGTGATGTATGGTATTATCAGTTAATTAACACGTATGACACACTAACGTTTCGTCTGGACTTACAAATAAAGAGGATATCATTTAATCGAAATGCGATAAAAGTATATGTATGTTCATATACTTACCTTAATTTGGTCATATATATTCAAGATCGAATTTAACTTCACCTATTCATTTTATTATGCTTATATGCGACGTCAAATAGCACTTTGTAATATATTATCCTTTAGCAGCTAGCAGCAATACATCCTACATCAGCTTTTCTCAATGCAAGAACTATTATTAGGATAATTTATTGCAAATTTAGTCAGTAGTTAAATAATGCCTAATATCCTCCTATTAATCAACGTACGTTTTCAAGTATTAGAATAATATTAAAATGATAATGCATGTACCCCGTGCCCGCCGCTATTATTCAAACGCAATAATTTATCAACTATCGATAAACTTGAAAGTTCCGCGTTTCATATACAGACATACTTACCATATGTCCATATATACTATTTTACCATATGAGTTATTGAGATCGGATCAGACCGTCAGAGGTCTCTTACACTTGATAATTGCGCGTGATTGCACGTTAAGACACGTTTTTGCGCGCGCGTTTACTATACGTTGGTTTATGCATGGCATTGTTTTGATTGTTCAAAAAGTTCCTGTTTGGCGTATAATGTATATTGTTTAGTTTGAAGGTTAATTTTGTGATATTACACAATAAAAATAATCTACCATCGTTGACGATTTTTATGGAAAGAATACTACTCGTCCGTTTAGAACGTATTAGAGTAAGTGTTACTCATGTTTCAAGTTAGATTGCCTTTGTTGACAGTGAATTAGGAAAAATGAAAGACATTCATATGAAACTTCAATACAATATAACTTAAATGGATTTATTATACTTTCACCGTTATTTACAATATTAATAAATAATTGTCTTAAAATTATGTTTTTATAGTAATTTACAAAAATATATTTATATTTAATTAATCTTTAAATAAAGTTTAACCAGTTCTTTTGTTCAATTTTTTGTTTAATCTCATAATAATTATGGTATTTACAAGTTCTAATTTAATAATCAGCGGATATTAATTCTTTTGGCTCCACAATGCAATATCCATCCAAACATATCTATAAAAAAATGTTATAAAGTAAAGAGTTGCTCAAATTTAATTTATAAATATCAATAAAATAAAAATTACATTTCCATTTCCACAAGATGATCCTTCTGCTGGTGCTCCTTTTGAAACACAATTAGATGATCCATCAGGTGTTATGCACCAAAGTGCTCCACATTCATTTTTAGTTGTCTAAAATTAATTTGTAATTAATAATGATATAGCCCCAAAATTATTATATTTTATTTTACAAACTTTTCATTCTTACACTACATTCAACCATGTTCAATGTTCTCCTGCATTGCTCATCTCTGGATATTAATTTTCCTGGTAAAATCTTTTTATAAGGTTTTGGAACAACTGGTTTATTGCGCAAGCAATACGCTTCTTTCCTGTAACAATTGATTATGTTAATTACAAAGAATATTATATTATAAAACAAACCATTTAATTACTTTATAAAATGACGCATTGCTTCTATGCTGCATGTAGACCAATGAAGCCCTCTGCTGTTGCGTCTTATACTGCTCATTAAATATCCATCATTCCAATTGCAATGTTTTGCTCCAGGTCCTCCTATATAAGATAAGGAGTCGTCACCATCATGTGGAGCTCCTAATCTATTAATTATTAATAGAACTACAGTATAGCATAATAAAAAATCAATCATAAGAAACAAGTGATCAATTACACATGGCCAATTTCATGGGCTGCAGTAGCGATCCCGTTAAAGCCTCCTGAATCCTCTAAAAATGCAGTAGATAAATCAGCATTATGAACATCATGCTTGCATGCACCACCATAGTAACCAAGACCTAGTTTCAAGTACATAAACATTAGCTTATCAATACTTATGAAGAACATCAAATCACAGATATCAATTTACCTCTAGCTGATGGATCACATCCATCTGACTTTGGCATACACATATCTAAACTGATATAACATTATGTTTAATACATTTTGCATGATTCTTGTTGGGTATTACTAATAATACAAATTGTACACATACTTGGTGATTGCAACTGCTATGTCAAACATATCTGAAGAGAATCTATTTTCTTCATACAAATAACTGCCTAGTGCTTCCAAAGTCCTTTTGTCTTCAATCAATTTGTTTTCTCTTCTATATTTTTCCATGTATGGTGCAGCACCCTCTTCCTAAAATTTATGCACATATTTCTTTAATTGAAAATATTTCTACAGGATAAATATTGTACCATGACCACAGAGGCAGTTTATAATTATTTAAAAAAGAAAAATCGACCCTACAGTGTAATTGATTTAGCATCTACATTGGACAAAGAAAAGCATGGTAAATCTGCAATTCAAAAATCTTTAGATAAACTAGTTGACAACAGAAAAATTTTTGTAAAAGTGAGTGAGCTATTTATATAATTTGTGAAATTAAAAAATTGAATAAAACATTATAAATCTCTTTTTTTCTAGGTAAATGGAAAACAAAAGGTGTACTGTGTAAAACAAGAGTCAAATCAAAATTTAGAAGAATTAAAAAGAATTGAAAGGGAATTGCAAACACATTCTAACGAGCAACTTAAGAAATTACAAGAACTAGAAAATGAAGTTCGATCTCATGAAGTCACTTTAAACTCTCTCAAATGTGGCATGAGTCTTGATGAAGCTCAGAAAGAACAAAGAAGATTAGAAGAAGTGACAGGCAAACTTACTACAAAGTTAGATGAGCTTATGGAGTCTTCAGGCACAGAAGACTTGAGTGAAGTGAAGAAAAAAGCAGAAAGTAGTCTTAGTTTATACAATCGCGAGTACTCCAAGAGAAAACGTATGTGTAATGATGTTCTTGACTGTATATTAGAATCTTACCCTGGTAGCAAAAAACAATTATATGCAGAAATAGGGATCAATGCAGTTTAGCACTGTGATATTAAAACAATTATATTTATATAGTTTATTTTTTTAGTTTTATAATGTTCAAAATGTTTAAAAATGATAATCGTAAAAGGAAGGCTTTGTTTCCGAATGTACATTTGGAATTAATGAATTAATTATGTAGATTTGGAATTAATGAATCATTTAGTGAAGTAATAAATCAAAAAGAGAAGTTAATACTTTGATATGAGTATGATGTGACAGAAATTCATAAATTTCACCTTGGGAATTATTAGACCTGCAATGTTTAATCTCACTTTTGGATCACTCATTTCTCTATATCTTAAATCAACGCCGTTCCAAAAAGCAGCCATGTACTTTGTAAGTGCTTTAATGTTTTTTCCGTGAGCTCTGTTAAAATAAAAATCAATTTAAGAGTTTTTTTTGTTCACGAATAATTGTTGAGAGATGTAGATTTAACAATATGACTCATACTTGTATGTTTCATAATCTACTATAACTAAAATTTGAGGATATACAGTGTCAAATATTGCTCGTTTGAATCGATTACTGCTTCGTCGAAAATCAAACAAGTTCTTCCAAAGAGTCTCTCCAGTTCTTTCTTTAATGAAAAATGCGTTGCATTAAAATAATATTTGATTAACCAGTGGGTTGTATTGTACTTACTAATCTGTCCTATTGTTTCAATAAAAGGATGATTTCTTGGCTTATACACGACATGCTGAGTTGCTCTTTCGTTGTTATAAAACAGAGAATTGGGTTGATTTTTAAATCCTGACATCGATTTTGGAAAGTGACTCGGAAAATATTTTTGAATGCGCGGTGGAAATGATTTGATTACCATGTTGTCACCAATGGTCCCGTCCTGAACACAAAGAAAATAAATATGTAATAAATTGTAAAATATTAAATACATTAAAAACTGTTACATTATCAGTCTTTTAACATAAAATATTTAAGTTACACTCACCACATTAACGTTTCCATTAGATTCGTGGTGTAATGTCACGGCGGCCTGATTCATCGGATCTTGATACGTACGAATGTCATCGTGCCAAGCCTATTAAATAATATATAGAAAATAAATCATTCTCCTTGCAAAATAAAAACGACATTCAAGACTCAAAATATTACATGTTCCAAAAGTGTGTATCTGATTCCTAATGGTCGGGAATCATCTTTATGCGCCGTATAGACTGGAGTGTTTTCGCCTAACAATACGTGATCTGTAGGTTCTAAGTACAAAGTAATATTTTGATTGAAAGCTCGTAATTCAATTTGCGTTGAGAACGAGCGGACTTTTCGGGCGTGATGGCCATCTTCTTTGTGAAATATTGGCACAATTTCGTATTCTGGAACTAAACATTAAAGATAATAAAACTAGGTAGTTTCTTACTATGTAACAATTTCTTATAGTGTATCTTCTTCTTATAGTGAAAAATTTAATTGGATAAACCTGAGTCTGGTTGAGTGCCGAACACGGAGAGGATTTCATCTCTGGTCATATGCTCGTGAATCTTAAAATAAAAAAAGAATTGGACTTATCGTTGTCTGTTTGAAGAGACACAAATTATTATATATGTATATATTTGTCTCTCACTTGAAAACTATTTACTGTAAACACATTGAACAAAAACTGAATAGCAATCACTTTAACACAAAATAAAAAAGCATCAGGGAAAGGCATCATGATTAGAAAAAACACTGGTAAAGCCCACAAATTTACAATTAATGGAAACTTCGTTTAAATCAACTCATCACTTTCTAAAATCACACTCAAGTATAACTTGTGAGAAACGAAGTATGAGTTGAGATTTGAAATATACTGTAAGATTTCCTTTTATATCAGACCAATTCTCATAAACAGTCAGAAAACACTTGTGCGTACTTTACGCACACGATAAAAGACACGTGTACGCGTTAATATTATTCAGTACATGTACCAACAAAAAATTTCTAGCTAATTAGGTGGTCTATTTTACAGTTGAATGCATTTAAAAGTAATATTGTATATTGTATTATATTGCATTATATAAATAATAAAAAAACTAAATTAACAAAATGAAAAATCGCACAATTAATTATATATTATGTTTTAATATAATTGAATATAGAAATAATGAATTAATTTTCTATTGATGAAAAATATTTTAAAAGGCAATCATAATTTAGGCACATATATGTATATACGTTATGACGTTCAAAATGTAAATTTATTAAAAAATATTCTTTGCACATTTGCATTCGCAACGCGCAACTGAGCATTATCCCAATTATTCGAAATCGATGTCAAAAGCTCGAGTATTATGTTCGCTTGTACAAATATGAAAATTACAGTGAACTGTTTTGATAAATCCCTGGAGATTATGGAATTTTTTAAGCTCATCGTGACTCCACTTAGCTTCCTTTGGGAAATCCAGATGATTTAATTTAAGCATAGACACATTATGTTGTGAATACTCATCATTTGCTGAGCAAATAAAACTCCAAATGAAAGCCACAGCAGTTCTAATCGATTTGCTGCGTATATACAAAAGCTGATTGTATCTGGTCTTCTAAATTCCGTCCGTACATGTAATAGTAATTGATGGAACACACGAGTGTCAAATGAGGACATTAGACAAACGTTTAAATACAATAACAAAAAATTATGCATGTGGGCCGCTACTGTTATTAGATTGATACTTCGGTCAGGAATCGTACGATTTTCTGTGCAATCTTTAGTTCCTGAGACACGACGAGAATATGTTCGATTGTTCGAATTTTCGAAATGAAATTATATAACTCTATGAAAAATATGCCAATTCCAGCACATCGTATAGGTACGATGGACCGCAATAAACAAGTACATTCTGGTAATCTGTACAATCTAATCTCTTATTCAAATAAATTGGGCGCTCGCTAAAACAAAAGATAAAATATAATTCGTTTTCCAGATATTTGTGTCAAGAAAAATGCTTTGAGGCATTTTCGTATGGGTATACCCAAGGATGATGAGGAATTGCAATTCGAGAGATCTTATTATGTCAAAAAGAGAAAAAAGACGATGAAGTTGCCGAAAAGACTTGAAAATCCATTGGAAATGTTGAAATATTTTATCTCGCATACGAGTCTTCACGGTATAAAATACAGTCAAGACGAAAATTTTTACCGAATCGAACGTGTCATATGGATCTTATTAGTCATAGCAGGGGCGTATTCGGCTGTGAGAGTAATCTTCGAACTATACGGAAATTTTCAGGTGAGCGACTACTTATGCATGTCGAAATTGATTCACATTAATATGTGCCTCGTTGATACATACTTATTGTTTCACATATGCAGGCTAAACAAACGAATATTTTTATCGATGAATTGAATCACGATATTTTTCATATTTCATTTCCGAGCGTTACAATATGCCCTAGTTCTCGCGTGGATTGGAACGAAGTTACTAAATTGGCGAATACATTGATACCTACGACGAATAAAAAAGCTAGAGAATCCTTCTTGGAAATGTTGGCGAATATGTCTAATATAAAATTTTCCAATTTGGACAGATTGAATGTGACGGCCGATGATACTGAACTTGAATATCTTGCTAGTAAATATGTCAATATATACCCTAGTGATGTACCATCATATTTTTCAGCAACGACACTTTATAATCCATACTAATAATAAATATGTACATACTTGAATCATTTTCGAACAGATATCAATATGTCTGACGTATTGCTCAAAGTTTTGCCGAAATGTGAAAAAATAATATTTAACTGTTCGTGGAGTTATGCAACGGTCAATTGCTGTGAAATATTTGAGGTGCAACGAACCAGTTATGGTTTCTGTTACGCTTTTAACTCTTTGACTTCAGTAAGGAAACTTCTCGAGGAACCGAAAAAAGCTCATGCATATGGGGTTCGTAGTGGTCTCAGATTTGTAATGCAGAATAATATTCAACACCCACCGAATCGCCCAAGTACGTAATGTTTCGCACAGACGATTTTCGAGCTTGTGCACCAATGCTTAATGTATAATAATTATTTTTTAGATTATACAAACGCGGTGTTTATGATATCACATCCAAAAGCAATGTTTCCGTCGAAAGGCCGATACGTATCTATTGGCAGGCGATTTAATGTAGACCTAAAGTTCACAACTGCCGTTTCTTCGGATGAAGTGTTGGATTTGGAAAACGTGGACAATCCACCTTGCAAGCATGAAAATGGATCGTATCAATTCGCAAACTGCTTGGCCATGTGTACACGAAAATACATTCAAAAGCTCTGCGGTTGTACCCCTACTTTCTTCTTATCTATGGCTGGTATATAGTAAATTTCATATTATACTGCGAGTTATCCTGCGAAAATTTATAACATTTATTGACATGCACACGTGTCAACTATATATCTGTGGCTTCCCTGAATAACCGCCTAAGTCCATTTTTCATGTTTTCGAGAAAATGCTACTTTAATGTTCGCACTGATCTCCAAGAACGTTAGCAGTAGAATCAGCTATCCTAAAGATTACCAACCATACACGTGGAGTTCTGAAATTCGTTTTGCTTTTTCGGAGATTACAGCTGCAAACCCTTGAAGTGGGGCAGTTATTCCGGGAACTCTTGACTTATTGTTAGGCATAGGCTTCGGAGAGCGTGCTTTACGTTGATTCATTATTTTCTTTCATCTGAATTCTACCCAAAAAGCATGAAACTGGTACTGATCATGTAAATATCGTTGAATACGTCGTAATTTTGAAAACATCTTGGACCTAAAGAACCTTGAACAGTTTGGACCTAAAAATTGTCAATTTGATGAAATTTAAGATAAAAAATGAATTTTCTCTGCTGTTTTCTATCTTTTTAATGTACCTAAAAATGGCGAAAATCGACGATGCGCAATAGAAATCGCGTGTAGGGCATTTTTTATTTTAAGTACAGGTGGACTTAGGCACTTGTTCCGAGAAGACACAGATATATAGAGACATATTTGCAGACGATTCGTCCCGAGAGTGCAACGTACAAGATTTCCAATGTCTGGCAAAAGAGAGAAGTGAGTTTATTATATTTTTTATAAAAATCATAATTTAGCATGGGCTATTAAAGTATATGCGCGCACTATACGGTAACTACGATAACGCCGCAACTTCACAAATGCAGAAGAGATCAGCGAGGTTCACTTTTCACTGGTCAGTGAACAGCCGCACATAATTAAGACGATGTGTAACTGCCCAGCAGAATGCGAATATTGCAACTACGATGACTACGTGATAGGAATTCCTTATTACGAGCCAAATTCAATTATGCTGGACGTTCATTACGAAGGCCCGACGGGTGTTCGATACAAAAGAGTCGTTCTGGTTTCGCCTTTAGATATGCTTGGTATGTACTGCAACCGCAACTATATATTAATTTTATCGTTGAATTTAATCGCACTATATCATGTTATATTACAAATACTGTTTTTGTATACATACAGTGCAGTTAGGTGGAATTTTCGGATTATTCTTGGGCGGTTCGCTGCTAACCATTTTGGAATTCGTCTACTGCATCATCGTCGGACTGATATTCTACGTCTATCAGAGACTCGTGTCCAGCAAAAGAAACAATGATGCTCTGAAAATTAAGAATATGATTCGTGAGACGTCGTACAATGACGAAAACAGAATTTATCCGCTTCTCGATTTTCCGCCACGAGTTATGAATAAAAATAAACTCAAATTTTAGTTGTATATAATGTTTAATAACATTATTTGTGAGTATTGTTGTAATGTGCAATTATTTCCATGTCATGTGTAAAGTAAATTACAAGTAGATATAGCGCCTGTACAAAGTAAAGAGTTATAATAAATTAAGTGCGTACAATTGAAAAAAAAATAAATTTGAATTTTTTATCAACCGGAAATTCTGGTTGGCCGTCAAAACCTAACCAAAATTAGATTCGATTTTCCGGTTGCTGTTGCGCATGCGCACTTACGAGATACTCTTTTCTGCTGGTAGCTCGTCTTGGCTTTGCTGCAGCTATTGTAGAATACGGTTATCAGCGAAATTCTAGTAAGTTGATTATTAGCGAGTTTATGAAAAATGTTAATAATTTCGATCATCATCTCATCGGTCTGACGTTCAAACTCACAAACTGTGATCACAGTAGTCTCATATTCAATTGTCTTTTATCGTCATTATTAGGGTTATCCAATATACATACTAGCTTGTGATGTAACATTCTTGCGATATTATAAATGTGACAAACTAATAAATGTGTTAAATTAAAATTTGCAGAAAAATGGCCACTATTGCCCGTACCCTGCGTCCTTTCCTCAGATGCACTCGCAGTCAAAAGAGGTTCTACGCCGATGCTGCATCCGGAGATGAAATGAAATTTACATTCGCTGGTGCTAACCAGGTACAATTTTCGATATCAATAAACATTATGCTAAAATTTCCCTAGTTGTTCATTAATATATCCATGTTCTTTGGCACAGGTATTTTACGATCAAGCTGTTGTCAAACAAGTTGATGTGCCATCATTTTCTGGCTCCTTTGGTATTCTACCAAAACACGTACCTACCCTGGCTGTCTTGAAACCTGGAGTAGTGACAGTATATGAACAGGGAGGTGATTCCAAAAAGATTTTTGTATCGTCTGGTACTGTTACAATTAATGAAGACTCCAGTGTACAGGTAAAAATGTTATTTGATTAATACCAACATCTTTTTTATATACAACACATCTTATTGTATATTATGTACCAGTGTTCTTAAATTTTAATACAAGTTTCATTTGAAATCTCTACTTATCAAAGATAAACTATAGCTTGTACACAATTTTCCAATACTTCTACAAAATTCGAAATACTTGTATTTTAATCTTTCACCCCTTTTAGCCTTCAAGCTAAATTTGCAATTTATCTGGAATTTGAATAGTTAAGTGTACTCGTACACTATAATATTTCATAAAAATAAAATACCATTTCAGGTCCTTGCTGAAGAAGCACACCCAGTTGAATCCTTAGATAATTCTGCAGCCAGGGATATTCTTAGCAAGGCACAGCAACAGTTATCATCTGCATCGTCTGAAAAAGACAAGGCAGAGGCTGCCATTGCAGTAGAAGTTGCTGAAGCTTTAGTGCAAGCTAGTGCTTAAATTATCTTAAACAAATAAAAAATTAAATCATAAACTGTAAAAATGAAAAAACTTTTATTGTATTTCATATTTAGCAATATCAATGTACGATAGAAAAGTCACCCACTCTGCGACATCTTAAGATTGTGTCATAATAAAAACGTTAATAAAAAGAAACGGTAATGTTTTTATTTAGGAATCTACGTAAAGAAAAAGTTGCATTTTTTCTATTAAATATATTAAAGCAATGATTTTTATACATTAAAGAATATATTTTATTTGTTATTCAAAAACACTTCAAACGTGTACATGTAATTACAAAATTATTTTCCAACAGAGTTTTTCGTTTAAAACAGCCATTGAAATCACTCAGATTATTCATATTCATTGCGAAATTACTAGACTGTGTAAGTATCTAACTACGCTTTGTACATATATTTTTCATTAAATTACAATGATATATTGCAACCCTCTTAAGGAGTTTATAAGGCACTAAAATGCATTTATAACAAGTGAAAAAAAAATTTTTTTAAAATTAAATTCTCTTGTAAATCTTTGGCACTTCGCCAAATATAAGTATTTATATAAGTTTTATATTTTTGCAGTCAAGAATTTTAAAACTAAGTCTATTAGCAAACATTGCACAATTTAGTTAAATTCATAACAAAACATATTATAGTATAAAATACAAGTAATAAGTTTTTTGTCAATGATAAATAACTTTTTACTTCGTTAAACTGCTTACAATATAAATTGCACATAGGAAAAATCTGAATTTGTAATAATTTTTTTTTAAGTTATGACTTAACGTACATGCAATATATATGTTTAATATATATGGAAACATTTTATGATTAAAATTATAAAAAATATTATTTATCAAGAATATTGCTTTTCAAGTTCTATGCAGATATAAAAACTGTGTTGATTTAATAGATAAAAGTCGATAATAAAATAAAATGTATCATAGGTACTCTCATGTACGTGTATCGATCAATAGTATAACATTTTTGTTTTGGACTAGTTTTTTGTTCTTCATTGGTTTCCCGCTAATTGACTTTTCAATGAAGCCATTGGTAACGATATACCTTGATTACTCATAGAATTACTTTTGCAGCATCCTGCAGTGCTTGTACTTTTACAACAGGTATTAAATACTTCTTGGAGTTCTTGCAACGTTTTTATACATACAACGACGCAACATGACCCACAGCTGTTCTGATTATTGCAGCAACATTTATTTTGCAATGTTGAAACTATATCTGAAATACTTAATTGTCTTATCTCATGATTTTTCGCTTGTTCTTTCTCCTGATTCTCTTGTGCTGAATGAGAACAATTTTGACAATTATTTCCTTCGCTATCGCACTTGCAGCTAGAACACTTACATATTCCAGCATCAGCTGTGATTTCTTTTAATATGTTTCTAGAAGCATCGGATTTTTTTTCATCACCCTTTGAGCAACAGTCATTTGGATATTCAGCATAATTCATAACAACTTCAGCATTTGCATTCGTTCCGTTTTCAGTATCTATTAAATTTACTGTTTCTAGAACAGGTGTTTTTTGTAATTGATCCAACGGATACGGTTCAGGACCAAGCAGATTAACAAGAGAATGAACAGCAGTTGGGAGAGCATTTGATTCTGACCATGTAGATTCCGTTCTCACAGTCGGCACCGCAGTGGACGCTATTATTTTATCTGACAGATCGGTTGTTAAGGAATTTATATCTATCCATGGTGATTGTCGCTCCTCTTCCGAAGCCAACGCTAATTCAAGGGCACGTGACTCATTGTTGTTATTGATAGAATTCGTTATTGCATTTGTTATGTCTTCGATGTGCGTCTCATTTACAAAGGCTGTATTATTTTCGTAAGATAATTGATTGATTTCGTTTGCTATCATATGATTATCATTTGATATATTTAAAACGTTTGGCAACTGACTAGATAAAGTATCATATAAAACAGTATTACTCTCACAATTGTCTAAAGTTCTATTCATTAAGTCCATCATTGGTTTATCTAAATAGTCATCTACTCCAGTAGCTGCAATAGACTGATTTACTAAATTATCTGTAAGATTACTTTGTGCTAAGTTAGAAGGATCTGTATCTGTATTATTATTCAACACAATATTTGCTCCTTGTAAGATGGAGTTATTGTTACTGTTCTCATGTACTACATTTGCTTTAATATCAGTATTTTGAATGTCATCAAACAATTTCAATTGATCATACTCAGCACTATTAAAATTAGTAACTATAGATCCATCATTATTTCCATTCATTTCTATATTATTACTTAAGTTTTCATATATATTAGCAGAACTATTAGCTTCTTGATGTTGTAATAAATTTATTGCTGAGTTATCATTACCATTTAAAATCAAACTATCAGTTGTTTGAACTTCCAGTGTTTGTTTATATGGTTCCATAGAAGAATAAAGCACAATCGCAACAGGAACTTCATGTATAGGTTGTTCAATATTATTCGTTCTATTGATTTCAGAAGTAATATCTATGCTCGCATTATTCACATCTTCAATAAGATTTGCTGCTTCTTCAGTATTGCCCTAAAAAGTAATTATAGCATCAATTATGGAGGTTACTAAGAAAATCGACTCCTTATTTTTAAAATAGATGTATCAAATATATACCTGTACATCTGAATGTGAAACTTTCTTATGAGTTTTTAGATGACTTTTTAAACTATGTGGTGTAGTGAACGATCTTTTACAATGATTGTATGTGCAAATATAAGGACGTTCACCGGTATGTGTACGTCTGTGTGTTTTCAAGTGATGGGAGGCTGTAAAAGCTTTTCCACAACCTTTTTCTCGGCACCTTTAAACAGATGTGAAAAATAATGGTATAACAAACAAAACAACTATTGAAAACAGTATTGTAATATTGATTAATGTTTTTTGTGTATTTTTTTTAATGCAATCAAATATTTACAGATTACTGGAATTTAATAATGCAGAAATCAGTCTCAAGTATGTCAAAATCATTCAACTTCTGTTTAATTTTGTATAAATTAATGATAATTTGTTGTCAAATATAACTTATTTTGATAAACAGTTTTATATGAAACATACTTGTAAGGTCGTTCTTGAGTATGAGTACGAATATGTTTCTTGAGATCACTAAGTGTAGTAAAGAACTTTACACATCCCGTCTCTTCACAGTTAAATGTATTGCCACTGTGAAGTCTTTGATGAGCTCTGAGTCTGTATAGGGTGTTAAATGCCTTCTCACACCCATTGTGATTACATTCAAATGGCTTAACTTTCGTGTGTACT
Organism: Muscidifurax raptorellus; assembly: GCA_020010945.3. Taxonomy (NCBI): domain Eukaryota; kingdom Metazoa; phylum Arthropoda; class Insecta; order Hymenoptera; family Pteromalidae; genus Muscidifurax; species Muscidifurax raptorellus. The sequence continues at coordinate 15,870,903 of CM052080.1, read as the reverse complement.
CTAATGTGGATTTTTAAACTGTATGAAGTTAAAAATGCTTTGCCACAACTTGGGTCGGAGCATTTAAACCGGTATTCGCCTGAAAGTCGTGATAATGTTGTTTTTGCATACAAAACATGTTACTGTCTTTTAAATAAATTTTAAAACATGTTTGAAATTAATTTTATTGAATAAATCATTCATAATTCATCATTGAATGATGAGAGATACGCAACACAACTATGATTCATGCAAAGTTTCAACAAAACAGCTACCAATTCAAACATCAAGTAAAGTAATTAATCTCTTACCGATATTTTGAATCCTTAGGGTGCATTAATTAAGTTATTTCTTTTAGAAATTGTATAGGAATTTTAGATATTAATTGTCAATCAAATATGTTAGATTGTTATATGGTGTTAGTTTAAAAAGTGTTGGTATACAAGAAGGAGTTGAGGTATTAAACATAAATGGCTCAAACCAACCTTTGTGAGTTTTCATATGAGTTCTTAAATTTCCAACAGTGCTGTAAGTACGTGAACAACCATCGTATTCACAAGTGTATCTACTGATGCGCTTTTGATTAGTGTCTGGATCTGTACTTTCTATTGTTATGACAGCATGTGATGGATCATCAGGCATAGAATCATTATTGCCTGGATGTATTCTCATATATATTTCATTGGAACTGATGGTGTGATGAATATACCTGAAATATTAAAAGCATGTTAGAATATTTTCTGAATTATGCGAGACTTTGAACGAAAAATTATTGCGTGTCAACTGACAAAGATATCTCGAATGAAAATGACACTCAGCTTATCAAGTTGAGACTTTATTGAAAGAATAAACAAACCCAAACGCAAGTAATAAACCTAAAATAAACAGAATCTCCAGCTTTAATCATTACAAAATTTTCATGCATCAACCCTGAACTTGATATAGGTCCAATTTCAAAACTCTTAATGGCCTTATAAGGAAAGGCTAAAAAAACGTGGAGATGTATATTCGTGAGACATCAAAATATATACGATAACGCTTTAAAAATAAAAGCCGAAGCTCGGCTAGCTCGCGCGGTATTCCGAGCCTCGGTCCAGCCGTGGGCTCGCGGAAGGCCATCCAAAAAAATTGGCCAAATAATCTAGCCCGCGGATATATAAGTAGATCGTGTAAAAAAGCTATATAGACAAGGGATCGCGATTGTGTGTTGTATACCCAGTGTTGTCATCGTGCAGACTCTCATTGTAGGGGGGATCATCGTCCGAGTACTTCTCGTAGTCAAAGTCGACGGACTGGCCGTAAATCTTGACGAAACTGGGCAGGTCGAGGCTGTCGTCGAGGCAGTCCTGAAGGTAGTGGGACTCGTGGGTGACGAGTATGCTGTTGATGCTCTCCTCGATCTCGTCGGCATTACCGTGGTCCTCGTATTTCTCGTCTCCCCACGTCGCCATACTCTTATTGCTCGGGCCCTCCTCTCTCGCGCTCCGCCGTCTGCTCGTCGCTTCTCTCTCTATACTCTCAAGTCTCAGCTTATGCTACTTATGCTATAGTTGCTCGGTCGCTAGCCTGGAAAATTACGCTCTACCACTATCACAGCGGTAAAAGCTCGAGATGGCTGAGGCTCGATCGCGATTGGCGGAGACAGACGGAGATTTTTGCTCCGTTCCCGTGGCATCACTGCAGGATTTCCAAGAATCGCAGAATTCGCAACGGTCGTTAACGGTCGCGGTTACCAAGAGCGCGAGAGCGAAGAGCGCGAGAAGGCGAGATCGGCCAAATCGGCCATTCGCTTTGTTCAAGTCAGTTGGCCTGGTTGCTCGATTATAGTCAGTTTTTTATTTAAATTGTTAACAGTGTTAACTTGTGAGTGTTGTGTATAAAGTTGTGTGTAAAAGTGTTTTCTTTCAGGTATGCTGCCTTATCTTGAAACAGCGCGGTGGTGAGTAAAATTTGCTTAATACCTTTATGAAATTCGATGATTTTGGTTGCTTATCATAATTAACGATTAGCCATTGACTCTTTCGCATAGTAATAGTGCGCTTTTAATGGAATTGCCCATTTGTTCGTAAAAATATGATCAGTTTAGTTTTAATCGTTGACAACTATATAAAGTTGTATAGAAAGTTCTCAGTAAAACGATTTTTTTGTTTTAGGGATGCTGTCTTACCCCGAAATACCGCTGTGGTGAGTAAAATTTGCTTAATTAGAAACGATGATGCTCGTAACGTGCATACCTATGAAATTCGATGATTTTTGTCGCTTATCATATTTAAACCCGCTTCTATTGGAATCGCCCTTTTATTCGTAAAAATACATAATTTGAAATTCGTTTTGAACTTCGTCTTTTACCCAACTCATGACGAGATCCCCGGTCATCACAACTATGGCTGAAATCACTAGAAGCATATATATATGTACTTAAATATGGCTACGATTGCCAGGTGGATCGGTGGTTGCAGCCAGTTATTGACTGAACCTAACCCTTATTATTTTTCCTATACGCACCGCAAGGCTTATTTGCAATTAAAAGAAAAACAATTATTTTACAAGTATTTTGCTGCCTTTTATGCAAATGCTAAACTAGAGGGGTATCGTTAGTTAGACGGTCGATGTTTAGCATATTACATATTAATCGAGACTACTAAGTACGCGAAAAAAGATTTTCACTCCTGAGAAATAAGTAGCGCCTTTCGATCACTTGACGTGTGTATACGAGTTTTCCCATCGTGGCTAACAAACAGATGCTGTTAGGTGAAGTTTTAGCCGGAGACAAGTTTTGACGTGGAAAAAGTTAACCCAACATATATAATATTCGTTTACAAGACTATTGGCACGCACAATTATGTCTTCGAAAAAGGATCAGAAGGATACTGATCCAACTGTAAGTAACGTCACATGAATTTTTGTATTATCTCTATCATGTGTGAATGATCAAATATGTTTACATCTGATTGCTTTTGATTTAATATCGTTTTATGGATTTTTTACTTTTAAGAAAATCTGTTAAACCTTCATTGAATTACGTCACTGAATTATTCACGATTTATTAAAAACTGTTTTCTTGCAGATAATCAAAATCAATAAATGGGATGGATTAGCAGTAAAGAATGCGCTAGATGATGTTGTGAAGAACATTTTGATTAAAAAGTATAATTGCATAGAAAACTTTTCCTTATTAGATGGAAGATTAGCTTTATGTGGTATCGCCGTCATTATTGCTATGATTGCTCTCACTTGGGATTACTTACATCCTTTCCCTGCATCTAGGCCTGTACTGGTAGTTTGTGTCTCGGCATATTTCTTTTTAATGGGTGTTTTAACTCTGTATACAACATACAAAGAAAAAGGAATTTTCGTTGTTGCTATTCAAAGGTAAGAAATTTTAATTATCGACGTTACATATGTTTCAAATGACAATTTGGAAAATATTTTTCTCATTTATGATGCATTTTTTATTTTATGTTTAGATTTTTATGTTATACATAAATAAATGTAATATTTTCCATATTTCATCACTATTTTGTCTTCACAATAAAGTTAAAATAACAAATGTCAAATTTTTAGGGATCCTGCTGGATTTGATCCAGATTTGATTTGGGAGGCTAGTTCTTACTTAAAGAAATATGATGACAAATACACTTTAGTTTTATCAGTAAGAAATGAGGCCACTGGTGAAGTAAATGAAAAATCAGTTACAAAGTCGGTAGCCAATTTTATTGATGTTAATGGAGTTGTTGTTCCAGAATTAGTTGAAGCAACTGTATCGAAATTGCATGACAGCATGACTAGTCAACGAAAAGATAAATAATAAATTTAATTTTTTCATAAAAAAATATTTTAATATGTGCTGAAGTTTTTTGCATTTTTGTTATATTATATGAAATTCCATATTTTTTTAAATAAAATAAAAAATAAAAACTCAGTATTAAAAGGATAATACTACATGAGAGTATTCGTTTTAACAAGCCTAAACATTAATACCGAAAGAAAGGAAAATTTTGTATAAATCTCTATATTTAACGGATATTTTTCGATGGATGTGCAAATTTCAGTTTTATCAATAGTATGAAATGTATTTTAATGAAGTTAATTATTAATTCTTTTTTCTGAATATTTCAATGTAACTCGCACTTAAATTTACCGCTCAGTCACTTACCATCTCTGGCGCATGCGCGAATGAACGTGGCAAATTATATATTTTAATCCTACTACGCGAAATGATTGGCTCGTTGTTAACCTATCAGATAATATCTTGATGTTAGATAAATCTAAAGGTGTGACGCTATTCGAGGATTTTGAATTTGTAATAACGTACAGAGAACAGAGCAGAGTACATAACCTTGAATATTTACGTGCCGGTTACATAGCAGTTAAAGAGCGTTTAGTTTTTCGTTTATTTTGATTTCCTTATAAGTTTGATACTAGATTTTTTAAAAACAACACCTGAAGCATTGTCATGACAGAGCAAAAGCAAAAAACTAACTGCATTACACTCAAAGGTTCTGCAGAATTGGTGAAACAGTACCTTTGTAAGTAACTAAATTTTTTAAATCTAAATTTATGGATTATACTCACTGCTTATATATAATGTAAGATGATATTGACTTGTATTGACTATGTACAAATTTCAGTGTATGGTATAAACAATATTTTATATCAACGGGGTATATATCCTCCTGAAACATTTGACCCTGCTGAGCACTTTGGATTATGCATTTTGATGTCAACAGATGCTAAGATTGTGAACTTTTTTAATGTTGTGCTTGGCCAAGTTCAGGAATGGCTTTTACAAAGAAAAGTACAGAAAGTAACTTTAGTTATTTCAAATGTTAATACAAAGGAGGTTCTTGAGAAGTGGGACTTTAAAGTAGATTATGAAACTGAAGCATCAAATGGTAATGCAGACAGTAAAGGTGATGGAAGCTTACCGGAAGTGGGAACTAAGGACATAAAAACAATTCAGAAAGAAATTCGGGAAGTTATACGTCAAATAACAGGTGTGCACTTAATAATATTCTGCTTATTTTCACAGTTTCATATTCTTTATGAAATAATCAATAATATGCTATTTGTGTATTGTTGTAGGAACTGTAAGCTTCTTGCCACTACTCGATTGTCCTTGCAGTTTTGATATCTTAACGTACACAATACCAGATTGCGATATTCCAAAAGAATGGGATGAAACCAGTCCAGTATTCATAGCTAATAGTCAAGAAGTTCAACTTCGATCATTTTCAACATCACTTCACAAGATGGAAACAATAGTTAGCTATAAGAATACTTAATAAATGCAGCACGATTCCATAAATCAAGATTATATATAAATTAACTGTTTGTAATTATATATAATCAGTATTTTTTGGGACTCTTTTCTCTATGAGAAAATTTTGTACTTTTTTTAGATGATAAATTACGCCAAAGTATTTCTTACGTCATAAAATGATTTTGTATGAATGAAACATCAGTTAAATTATTTTTATTAATATTTTCGTTTTTTAAATGTACTCTGAAATTTTTAGAAGGTAATAAAGTTTTCTAATTTCTTATATATATGCCAGTCTTTATTTTGTGAATTCTGGGAAAGAGGTAAGGTAGACAATATGAATATGAGGTTTTTTCAGTTAAATTAATAAATCTGATTTTATTGTCAACTAATACAAAATATTTTTCCAATCCATTTATCATAAAAAAAAACGAACAAAAGATTTTATGCTGTCATTAAAAAATGATGACTTAGTTCTTGAATTTATAAAATAATCTTGTTATAAAATGCTGATTTAAATTGTGGGGTATGAATTAATTAAACATGGGCATTAAAGTATAAACGAATAAATTTCGTATTTAGCGATATTTGGTACTTTTAAATATATCTTGTGCGACTAAAATTGGCTTTAATCCACAGTGCATTATTTATCTCTAAATATATACCTTAACATACGCGCATTGCATTTTCATTCTGTGCAGAATCATGGAAATCACGCACGACTTGTAAAAACCAAAATTTTGTAAACACTCAGTGGTCTCAGCCGTGTTACGTACTAAATTTGCATGCGACGGTTGTAGTTCTTTTCACTTATACGTTGCATCGTTTTCATATTTCACATACACATTGCAAAAGCTTCTTCATATACGCTAGAGTTACAAATATAATAATTGCTGTCTAATCCGCGGTATCGTAACAGTTTCATTGATATTTATATTTAATTGGTTGAAAAAAGCAATTTTACTTATTATTAGTTTCATTCAATCAGTACGAGATCGCGGATTAAAACTATTATTTTTCTATAACATTATGAATTCCGGAATATCATACAATCACGCGTCTCATAAGACACTGAAATATAAAATAAAAGAATCTTTTCGTTTCATTTTTTCACTTTTAACATCTTTTAATATATATAGTTGTGAAAGAATAAAACTTTTTTTTTCTTAAACAAATAATACTGTTAACTGCAACAATATTAAATTACTTAGCAAGGAACTGAACAAGTTATGTCAAAAAGAATAAACTTCATAATATATTAATCGACTATAACGTATATTTCTGACGATAACACTGTAATATTAAAGAGGAAAAGTTTTTATCATACAAGAATGAGATTTCATGTGAAACGAAAAGACGCTTTTACAGTAAGCGCAACACCTTACACATTTTATCGTTTGGATCCGTGATCGGATGTTAACATGATCTTGGGATCTGTCGTCGTTTTTCCTTGCTCGTATCCTATTAGAAAAATTGCCAGGAAATCTTTAAAACACAAAACTGATTGAGAACTCTTTTTTCTGCAAAAGTTTCAGAACATGTATACATGTAACAAGTCATATTGAATGTTCCGTTTTCGTTTAAACCACACACTCACCTTTACGTTTGAGATCAAGCGAGCATTACGTACTTTAAATTCATTTTTCGACAGTTTCAGTTACGACTTTATACTTTTGGTATTTACAATTTAAAAACAGTATGTAACAATTATTATATAATATATTTATATATTTCTAAACAATTTCATGTGGCATGTTGTTGATGATTCGTGCTTATGAAAATCCTTAAAAAGCAACTGAACGTTTTCGCAAACTTTGGTTTTACTTGAAATAAAATATATTTTTAAGCTTTTAACATTAACTTAATCTTTAGCAAGTTCTTAATGCAAAACCTAATAGTATAATATAACGCGATTTTATATAACATAATTTATAATCGATACTTTTCGAACGATTAGCATTATAATTTACATCCACATTAAATATGCATAATCATATAAACTTAATGTATGAATTTTATTTCAAATGAAATCACGAGGAACTACTTTTTAAATTTGATTAGAGCCCGCATTTTGTTATGCTTGAAAATTAATTTTTACGTATGATACTGTAAGGTTGTACGAAATAATATCATATTTTCCATTGCGACGATATTTCTAAGCTTTGTAAATCTTAAGTTACTCGATCGATGACAAATTTTCGATGAATTGTACAATATCAAAATGCTTTGCGCATCATAGGGCGCAAAACAATGAATCGCATACTTACACGTCATTCCCTTCAGTTGTACGATACATTTTTAGTAGACCGAATAGAAGATCTCTATCATATTATTTATTATATTTAACCTTTTGTTTCGTATAATTATATATATTTTACACGTTTCCATTTAGGTCTTAAAATTATATATATATATAATACCTACTTCGACGATCGCCATTACTTATATAGGTTCTCGCATCTTTTTTTCCTTTTTCTGTTTTTACTAATAGCGCGACGTTTGCGCTTAGGCATAAAATATCGTAAAATAAACTTTTTTATTTTTCAATTGGCTATAAGCAGACTTGAGGTCTGTTTCGAGTTTCTCCACCAACTTCCTCTGCTGCGATAGATTGCTCACACATAATAAACCCTAAAGCCATCGGTACCAAAAACACTTTCAACTTATAATTCAGAACAAACTACTGAAAATTTCATTGTAAATACTTTGTTTTCCCAGCATTAATAAAATGTTTTACAAATAATATACTTGTATTAGTATACAGCACAATATCGCAATCCCCATAATATCCACGCAGGCAAACGCTTCTTTCTACCATACTCGCATAATACTCAATCCAACGTCTTTCTTTCTTCGTCTCCTCCCCGCCCCCTCCTAATTCTTTATTGCAGCTCGCGCGTTATACAACTTTTCTCCTTCAAAACTTCCCGAAAGAAAAGTCATAAATACAGATTGCGAGCTTCAGTGGAGTTTCGACACCTCCTCTCTTTCGTCGGAGCTGGCTCGAGAACATACTGCCAAATTGCGCAGTGAAAGTGTTATGATACCGACGAGCCAGAGAGTGCAGACATATACGGTTCGTCCCAGGACGTGACCCCTTTGCTCATCTCTATTTCTCGCACAAGCGTCTGCAGTGTGTATTATAATACATATACGCGAGAATTTCCAGATTCACTGCAAACACTGATCACTTGGCAAAGTAGCTTATTTGTCTTTTAGGACACGATCATTGACTAGTATCTTTTCAAAAGTCGTCGCATACGCGACTTAGAAACGGAATATATAATCTTTATCTTTCTCCCTCGTGCACGCGAGGGAGAGGGAGAGTATACATATTTTGCTTCGAAAATTTGTCATTATTCACACAGTTAACGTCGCGCTCGCTATACTGTCATTCCCTTCATTGGGTGGCTTGTCCGCTCGAGTTCAGCGCGTGAACGTGTACACATTACGGGACGCGCTTATTTTTGCTCACCTGCTTTTACTCTTGCGGTTCTGTCTACTACATCAATTATTATTACTATTTTCATATCGGCGCGACCCCTCGACGTAGGTATATGGCTAGAAGTAAATGAGAAGTACGTCAACTTTCAAGTATTTATGTATGAAAATACTTATAAGGCGTTAATTACATTATATGTATATATATATATAGATGTTCGAATCAATCCGCGAATGAGGACCTTTTACCACTTCAATCATTATATGTTGATCACGCTGTGTTGGAAATACTAGCTCTCGGCAAAAACAAATCCTAATCCTAAACATATTGAAAAGTGAGAGTTCGAGAAAAAGGGTCTTTTATGACTTAACAATCGGCTCGAGCGGTGACGCTGAGGGTCGCGACATTCCGTCGCTCGGACCTCCGGGAAAAGAGCCATCTGGCATTTATATGCGCTTTATGACTGCGTGCATTGTTTTAGGCCCATGTGCACGTACCGATGCTCTGCCGATTTTTCGGAGCTCTCACTCTGCGTCTAGATTCCATAGAGTTAAGACGTTCTGCTTTCCTCTGCTCTCAGAATAAATTTGTAAAAGTTTGACTAAGATATTCTGAGTTTTTATTCAACTAACTACCCATTTCCAATACGCTGTTTACAGTTTTACAATCGTACAGCATAAAACATAAAATTCATAAAGCTTTACAAAGTTTTTGTCATGGTAAAACTATACGTTCCATACATATAATATATTTAGTATAAATAAAACCTCAGTAAGTACTCCTTTCGTTATCACTTTTTTTTTATTAATGACACTATATAATAGTGGTCCTCGAAATACATCATTATATATTTTGAATATCCCATTTCACTCGTTCTCTTACACTTTGAAATATGAAGGAAACTGCCACGAGTCAAAATTGTATTTGTCAATGAATGCATTTACAACATACGATTATTATATGTACATCTAAACTCAGAAACAAACGACCCTTACAGTGCCTTGGGCAAACATGGTGTCATTCGACGCGTCGCAGTCTCCCACTTTGATTTATTAGACGAGAAAGTTGACGAACGTAGAAATGGGCTCTTCTTCTGAAAAATAAAACGACGAGTCGACCGCTCCACAATTATATATAGATCATGTAGAAACTTTGTACAAATCCATTTGTTGAGGTACGCGTATATTACGTTCAACAAGAAAAGAGCAGCCTTACACATGTAATACAGTTCATTAAATTTATAATTTCAGCGGCACTAGTAAGCTTGCACGGACATTTATAACGTTATATATATAGCGGCATGTTTAGTGTGTGTATGTGTGTGTATGTGGGCGTGGGTGTGCCGTATTCTTGGATAAGTGGAACCAGCTCCCTCTCCGTTGAGGAGTAAATTTTCGCTCGTTTTTCGCCTGGCGCTCTTTCTCTTTCTCTCTGTCTCACAAACATACATTTAATCGATTTCGGCGTTAACATTGACAATACGCGCGGCTGCGGATTCGGCGGACTGTGATCAATCGATGCTCGGCTCGGAATGCTCTCCTCGGTTCATTTCCCTCCGAATAAATATCGATTTTTTCCTTTACGTCAAAGACAAATTTAATCGCTTATTTAATGTGGTTTGCTATGATCGCGCTATTCCGGTGTACAATAGTTCTTTACGATCTCTGTTTATTATGTAATTCAATAAAATTATTCTTGGATGTCTGATACGCGAAACGTTGAAATACCGATTTCGCCGATCAATAAGTTATTGGGTTATTGCGATATCGAATCTCGAGATAAATCTTCTTACCAACAATGACCAACTTCAATCATATATAAACCATAGAGTTTTTATTTGAGAAAGCCGATATCCAAAAACGTGCATTGCCTTTGACGTATATCATCCAATAAAACGGTATAATGTTTCGATAAAAGGCGCGCTGTATCGAGGAGAGTCGGCGTTATTTATTTATTTAATTAATCAGAGCGCATCCAACTGCGCAGAGAGCCAATCTTCCTCGCCACCTAACCGAAACTGCAGGAGGCTGAAAGCTGCTTCTGCGGCTGAAGCAATCTCTCTCTCACACACACACATGCTCTCTCCCGCCTAGCTATACCTCGCATCGAATCCTCGTTTGCGCGCGCGAGTTTGCAAACGTCCCGGCCGAAGTTCAGCTCTCTATAATATGGTATACATATGCGCTCTCCTGTATATACGCTAGCTGCACTCTGGCCTACAGTATATATATAGGCGCTTTGCGGAGTTTCCTTTGTGCGCGGCGCGACCTCCACCTTCATTGCACATCGGGTGTGAAATTCACTTTTCGATCTCTTTTCGACGGAGTGATTGGATTTCGTAATTAAGCCCTGACACTGTAATTACATACGGTTTTCATCCGGAATTCGGCTTTGCCGCTGGTTTATTTAGTTGACGGTAAGCGAGTCCTATATTTATGGGCCTGTGCTGCCTCTCTTTTGCCATTGAAAGTCTGTATTATATAAACAAGTTTGATGAAGTAAAAACTGCGCGCGTACGTATCATAAAGAGAAATGTGCAGTGAATTTGACGAAAATATTCGAAAATATGACAAACGAAAACGTCGAATTAAATTGCATTCTTATGCATTTGTCATTTTTACTGACCCGCGCGTACGCGAGAAAGCGTCGTTTCGAAGAACGCGCCATTTGAAAAAGTGCAAATTGTTACATGGCGCAGTGTGGACATTCTTGCATTATTATTATACTGGCTTTGATCCTGCTAGGGAAATATTGGTATTTTACAGCGATATTTTTCATTCCAATTATCTACTGCGATTCATATTGAATGCCTTTTGTAACAAACTCAACAAATTATCGCGCAATAAAATTACTCCCGATAAAGAATATAAAAATAAAAAAATCATGGTTAAAAATGCAGATGGAAAAAAAAAACAAGTAAAATTCACACGAGCCGCATTTGCATCAAAGAAAACTCCGAAACTCGGGCGAAACGAGGACCGTTGTACGCAGCCTCGTTTTACCGATTATCCAACACACCGCGAGCTTTAGCACAGCTTTTCCTGACGCTTCTCCAGCCGGGGCTTCCTCTTCTCGTATTTCCTTGCCGTGTGTGCGCCGAGACACTTCCGTCGGCCCCGTGTCCCCATTCTCCGTCTGTTGCTGCGAGCGCGCGGGCGAAAATATCCAGTGCGCGCGTCCACGAGATGCTGCTGCATCGAGCTGCCAAGAGTTTATTTTCGACGGCGCTGCGCTGCTGCTCGTCTCGCTTGGGCTTACTCTTCTTTCCTCGGGCATTCTCCTGAAAGCAGAAAAATAATATAAATGGAAAAGGAGATGGCAAAGTTTCGCCGCATGTTTGTGGTATTCGGCTATCGGAGTACATTAGTGTTTGGTGTGTATAATATTCATGTCGATAAAAGGCTGATGAGATTGTTTCCTTGGCTCAGTTTATTATTAAAGCTTTGGAAATAAAATAAGTGTAATGATTTTCATATACGAATACTTTTTAATCATATAAGACCTATGGTCATTTGCTATTTGTAGTGTATCAATTTTATCCCGGCGAGTTAATTGCATACTAATTGACAATTCTCTGTTAATAAATTAATTTAATATTTGCATTTTAATTATATCTTATTTCTATCATAACATTTATTTAGTGTTTAATTTTATAATTGTAATGAAGTTTGTATATGATCTGTTAACCTTAAAAATGGTATCATAAAGAAACAGATGCATATAAATGTTATAAAGGAAGAACCTAAGAAAATTGTGAAATTTAAAAAAAAAGTAGTTTTGTATCACTGTTTATCTTGTTGAGTTAAAATTTGAACCCGCATTATTAATGCAAATATTTATTGCTAATCAAACATAACGAATATTTTGATTGTATAAGACCATGATCTGGAGCAAAGATGAATAATGCAACTATATATATACAGCAGTTTAAACATTTTTCATAATACTACTCTTCCTGTGCGATCGAACGATTGCAAAATTTACAATAATTTTTCCGTCCTCATTTCGGCATACATCAGAGCGCAGCAGGCGAGCTACAAAAGCCAAAAAGCATATGAGCCACCGCCAGCATTTCATCGCGCGTCTGACGTGCAGGCGGTAGCCACAGGAAAAAGTTTCGCCGTGGCCGCAGCGCTCTACGGTATAGACGACAGTTATTGTCGCGAAAAAAGCAGGGAACTACCTCGCGAGCGCGCGCGCGTCTAAATTTCAGGTTTTTCTCACTTTTGCGCCTCTTGTGTATATGTACTATACCTCATCCCCCTAATTGCGCCAACAACTCGTCGCGCGTTTCCAGTTCAACGACCACCCAACACCTCTCCTATTATACGCCTGTGTGCGGTACAGGACTGCACAGTGCGAACGCGCAACGACTCGCGGTTCCCGCTCAGAGTGCGGGAAAAAAAAAGCTTTTGTTCATGTGTTCATTATGGGGGACGCTGCGGCAATTTTAAGAGGAAAATTTTTTAATCACGACTCCGCTTAAAAACGTATAACGAATCGCTGGCGGCCCGGTCGCGCGCTAAACACGCTACCGGTGCCGGCCCGCGGATTGTAGTATTTAACGGAAATTTATGTAAGTAGTCCGTAAACTTTTCCGTAAAACGCGAAAGCTGCTAAAGGGCTGCTTTGCTAGCTTTGCGCGGCGCGCCCCACCATGTTGTTACGTTAATCTCTTGTACAGTTACGTAATTTCCTGTGTCGGAAGGCTTGCGTAATTTCCTGGGTATTCTTCGCGTGTTCCGTATTATATTTATTTTGACTGCGCGGCGTTTTAAAAATAAATTATTATATACGCGAGCGAAATGCGCGAACGGAAAAGTTCTTCTCGCACACGTTCCCTGACTGAATCGTGAATTCACGATGATGCATCGCCACTTGGACGTTTTAATAGATTATCTCGAGGATATGCATGCAAACGAGAACAAAACAAACATCAGTTGGATGCGCTGCTTCTGGTGTTATATATAGTTGAAGTCAGCAGTATGACACACGCGACGCAAACTTTGTTATATACACGCCACAGAAGTAATATGGCGTAGACGAATTATTTTGTTACATAGCGCCTATTTTCCCCTAACGAGAGTATACAATTATTTTTCAGCATGTAGAGAAACGATATAAATACAGAGTCTTAATTTGGGTACTATATTTCAGCAATTTAAATTATTTAAAAAACTGTCTATAGCCATAACCGATCGAATTGCGCGTCTTTAAAGAATTTACAACGTTCGGCCATTACTTTTTTCTTTATAATAAAATTAGTACTTTCAATATGATCTGTATAATAAATTTTTTGCGCTTGTATAATGTATTTATATAAACTCAGATATTACGAAATCCACTCATGGTCTCTTATTTTGAAAATCTCGTCCGAGTGTTTTGAAAGCTCTAAAAGTTCACTATGAAAAATCTTTACTCTACACTGCCGTCATTAAAAACATTACGCTGAAATCTTGGCGCCGGCTGGTACGCGCTTAAAATCTTAGAGTGGACCGTTCATTCTAAGTTCGAGCGATTCCCATTTTCCATTTCAATCCTTTTGGAGTGATATTTAAAAAGAAAGAGAAAGAGAGTGTGTGTAAAAAAATATTCGTAGACGTGACAGAAATCTATTCACACAAATGTTTCAAGGAGTTTTATTTCCGATAATGGCAGACCGATATAAAAAAAAATCGCTTGTAAAATTAATGCAACAATTAAAATAAGAAATCGATATCGGCTTCCGGAGAAGACAATTTGATCGGTAGGTACAGCGCGAAATAAAATAATAGCGGGCAATCCATGACGCTTCGCGCGCACTGTCATATTATTGCATCAGATATACGCTTTACCTCTCCTTTTTTATTATCAGCCTTATTGCTATACATTCGGCGTGCCTCGTCGTATATAGTAGTTATCAGACCCCGAGAGGTAATAGAATATCTCAAAGCTATATCCAGCTGCGTGCGAACTCGTCTCGGTTATATACTATACACAGCGTCCCTTTCATTTATCTATACCCTCTCAATAGCGCGCAGGTCTATACACACACGTCGTAACAATCTGTTGTTGGCCTATATATGCCTCTTTCTTTCTAACACTTCCTCCATATCGCTCCATATATACCGATTGCCGTCTTGCTTTCCTTATCTAGCTTCCGCTTTGTTCCCCGCCGCTATTTTCCGTCTTATTCTCGAGAGCCGGTACTCGCTTGTATGTATATGTACATATAAAGAAAGATATAGAAAGAGAGAAGCGTAAACGGGGTCAGGCTAATGGAATCGGCCGGTGCGCTCGCGAGCTTTTCGTTAACGAGTAGGAAACCCGGATGGAAATTGCGCTTTAGCGCAAAATGCCATATATATACACACACACCCACAGTCTATATAGCTGCATGCAGCAGCTGCCGTTATATTCTCTCCCGCACTCGCGTATAACCCCGCGCCGATGTATATCCCCTTAACTCGCTCTCTTTCTCTCTCTCTCTCTCTCTTTCTCTATCTCTATCTCTCTCTCTCTCTCTCTCACACTTACACGTGCGCGCGCATGTTGCCGGGAAAATAGAAAAGCCGCCCCTTTCTTCTCTCTTTCTCTGCAGCTGGACGCATTATATGTCGGACTGTGCAGTACATACACTGCGGAAGATATATCGGCCAGTTGTGTTTCGACACAATGGCTCTGTGTGCCTGAGAGAGCAATGCTATATACTCGCGGCTTTCTTCTCTTTCTTCTGCGGAGCCGTTTCGCGTCAATTTCCCTTAACGTGCCTGATGCATGTGTACGTGCTCTATATAGTTGGAAGTGCGCGCACGTGGAGAACGTTTCGTGGTCGGTCCAAGGGATTTCTCGTAATTTTCTTGAGTTTTTATACGGGAATAAGACCATTGCCTATGTGCTTGGAGCTTTTGTCTTTGAGATGAGGAGAGCTCGCTTATGTGTATACTCGATAGATTTTCTATAATACGTATAATATATATGAGTTATTAATCGGAATTTCAGTTACGCGAGAAATAGAAACACCAGCGCGTCGCGATATCTTAATGGAAACCTATTTCCAGCGATAATACAGCGATCCTGGAAAAAGCTTTCCCCGCGCAGTGCGGAAGTAAGAAGAAAAAAGCTTTCCGCGCGCGAGAAGCCGTACATGCATTTCGACGGAAGTACTCCCGGCGTTCCACCGAGTTATATTATGCGCCGGAACACTGCAAGTTTTCTCCGTGTCGTGTTCATGTATATATACGATATCGAGGGGTCGGCTGCGGGACTGCGAACCTCTCGCGGTTATGAGAAAGCCCTATACGCGACCCCCGGCTTTTTCCACTTATTGCCATACCGCTTCCCGCGCGCAGTCGAGTTTTGCACGTCGAAGTTTATACTGTCCGACCGAAAGCTCGACGACGTATGGGATCGCGTTTCCCCTACCGATTCGCCTTCCGCAAACTATACTCGCCTCGTCTGCGCACTATAAAGTTTTGCGCCTCTCGAAGCCAGCCCGCGCGCACGGATTTCTTTTATTCCGTTCAATAGAGGGCTCCTATGTATACGATCATCCAACTCGCCGGTAAAATTGAAGGATTCAAAAGTCCGGGCCCCGTAGCCGCGTTTTACGCTCGTTGTTTGCGCAACAAGTGGAAAAGTCAATTAACGTATAATCGGATCACACGCACGCTATAACTAGGTTACTTTCTAATGGTTGGCTTGTTTTGTTTTGCGTCGCGTGCAGCAAGCGCCATTTTCGTGCTTATTACAGCGAACAAAACAAAAAATAGCCAGGCTCTCGAACTGCTGATGATTGATTTTTCCGTAACACCGTTTAGCGGGAATTTTCGTTCATTATTTTCTTGTCGGTGACGCTTAAATATGTGTATCGTTTACGTTGTCTTGCACTGAGGAAAATGATGTATATGTTGAGCAAAAAATGCTATAATTTATAATAACAATGAGTCATAGTACGAGTTTATTCCGACGTTCTTACAACTATAGTAGAATTATAATTCGATTATTTTTCTCAGTATATTGTGTAGTATAAATAAACCGCGCATATATATTTATGTTATGTACTAATAAGGAAATAAATAAAATCGTATATTACGGCAAGTGCGCGTATTGTTAACTGGCAGAAGGGAGAGAATGGCAATTGTAAACAAAATTACAAATGCAAATCACCGGCTGCGCTGTTTGTTTTGAAATCCATGGTAAACCGCGCATCCTTTGAGCGAAAATGAAACAAAAATACTAAAATAATAATGCAGACGAGCACGCGTATAAATATAAACAAACTTTTTTCCCGTGAATCGATACTATATTGCTCGGAGGACTTCTAAAACTCCTCAATATTAGCTTCCCGGAATGAAAATATACGAAATACACGTTATATATGATTCGAAAAATGCTTGATAGATTTTGAAATCCCAAAGAGGAAAAAAGAAGTAATAAATATCCTCGTATCTTCCGCTGGCGCTGTCCCTGAAAGAGGAAAACGTAGCGGTAAAAAAAATTTAGCGGGAATTCGCAGAGAAAACTCGCGTAAAATTTCCCGACAGGCCGAGAGGGAAAAAACTGATTTTTCACAACGACGGCGGTGCAGCAGAGTTTTTCCCGCGGGAGTTTGAAACTCAAGGGATCGCCACCTGAAATTTTGAGAGAAAAAAGAGCCGAGCCGATAACGTTTTTCAAAAGCAAGCGCAGATCAATTATGTCGCCTAACGATCCGCGCTATATGGAATACAGCAGCAAAATTTCAGTTTTTTCACTATGTTATATAAACACATGACTTTCAGCCATTATATACGTAATCCTCGTGCGCAAGAAATGAAATATATCTCGGAACCGGGCTATCTCTCGCGGACCACACTTTTTCACATGGGCGCATATATATATACGTGGCTGTGGATCATGCACGCGGCAGAAGTATACGTGCAGACAGGATATACCTACGTGCAGCAGCAGTAGCAACAGCGCGTATATATAAGGGAGTGTGGATATAAGTAGACAGAGATTTAGCTGCTCGGGCTGTCTCGCTCGCGGAAAGCTTCGGATTAGGGCAGTAGCCGGCGCTTCTGGAATTCCGGGCCCGGGCTGACTTTTCGGAAAAGTTTGTCCCTCGGGGGTGGGGCCACGGGATATATCAGGGGCTTCGGCTTAACGGCCTGTGCGCCTCGCTCTGCTCTACTGATGCGGGCGTTCGCCGAGAATTTGCAGCTTCTCTGCACCTTCCTCTCTCCCCTCTTACTTTCGGAGAGGAGTCTCCCGTGACCCTTTGGGCGAGAACGAAGCCGCCGGCGGCGCTCCGCGAAATATGAGGATGATATCTCAATCGTCACTGCTCCGCGCTCTCTCTCTCTCTCTCTCTCTCTCTCTCTCTCTCTCTCTCTCTCTCTCTCTCTCTCTCTCTCTCTCTCTCTCTCTCTCTCTCTCTCTTCCCCTTTTTCTCTCTTGGGAGGATATTAATTCGAGCTCTGTCCAGGTGGAACTCGTTCTTGTGGCTCTACGTGTAAGCGAGAGCTGCGAGATTGCGGGATATTATGGTACACCGATTAGCGGCTGCTATATAGCTTGACATGCGCACAAGAAGGACCCGAGCTTTTTCGTATACGTATGTATATACACATATATAGTTATGACTTTTCTCCATCTCTTAAACTTTCATTTAATAGTCACATCACGTACAAATAAAATTTTTCGTCATGCGATTCTCGACGGAATAATTCAAGCTTGCCTATCGTTTTATGGCGTTTCGACGTGGCAAGGCTTGCATCTTTTTTTCTACTATTTCAACCGATAAATATTTGTATATGGTTTAAACCTGATGCTGCGTCTTACGACTATATATACTGACGTTGAATATTTTCTTTTCAGTACTAGAGAGCTTGAATTAAATTAAGAAGGTGGAAGTATACAGCCAAATGCATCGCTGCCGCCGGAGATGCTTTAAAATTATTTTTCAGTGGCACTTGAAATCCCTTTAATCTTAATGGATGTAAATTAAGCTCAGTCCGCTTTTAATTTATTCTGTAACTTTTCGCAGTTTACAGGTAGTATTAGCATTAGCATTTAAATTACAAGTGCTTACATTTAATTACTTATACGAATATAAGTTGAAATTGTCGCGCCGTGAGCTTTTTCTTTTCCGGTTTTTCCTTTCTAGGATTACTTTCGACCCGTTCGTTCTCCCCATGAACTATAATATACTCTGCGTATATCAACATTAGAATCTATTCTGTCGATTTTATTATATTAAATAATAATCGCTAAAATTAACCATCGCGAAATAGAAACTATAATGAGATTAATATACAAAATAGACCTCACTCTACATACATACTACAAGAGCGAAACCCTGAGCTGTCACTCACGCGAAGCGGCATATATTAACGCGAACGTATTCGAAGAGCAGTGTGCGCGCGCTTCCCTCGACCGCAGTGACCGAACATCTCGGCACTTTTCATTAATAATGATTATTCAAGTGTGAGTTATACGCAAGTTCTTGCGCGACGCTGCTCAAATTATTTCCCGACTCAAGTTCTGCCCAAGTCGGCAATTCTCCAGCGCGCTACTCCTCCTCCGCGGCAGCGCGAGTATTATTTATATATATATATAGTAAGTCCTTCCGTCCTGTGCTCCTGCGGCTGGCCTGTAACGCGCGGAGTGGGCTGTATAGCCTCGGGAGCTTGCTGCAATTAGGCTGCTAACGAGCTCTCGTGGGGCCGGCGCATTCTTTATGGATTACTCGAATCTACTGCTGCTGTGCGCCTTTCTTTCGTCGCCGCCCGCGGATATTGACGCGCGCGCGAGCGAGCAGTTTTCGAGAAGAGAGGGAGACGCGACGTGCTTCCGTACATAACACGGGACCGGCGAGCATGCCATCATGCGAAGCTGATGCACATATCGTGCTCTTGATAAGCGCGTGATCTGCGGTTTAATGGCTTTCGCGCGTGCTACTCCTACTGGCGGCAGGCTCGAATTGTTTGCCAGCGAGAATCTCGCATGAATTCGCGCGCGTTCTCTAGTCAGTTATATATATATGTATAGAGGACGTTTTGCAGCACGGGAAATTTCAGCTTTTCCCCCTTTTCAGAGACGCACGGCTACTCGCTCTCGTTACGCGGATTAGCGACGTCTCGTGCCCGACTGCGAATTTGTATTTATGGATCGAGGGGAAAAAATTCTTTATGCGTTTAGCGTGCGAACGTAAAGTTTCGAGAGCGTGTATACAATTTCGCTGAGCGTATTATACGCACGGGGAATATGGCGGGTTGTATATATGCGGGATAGCGCGAGTGCGCGAGGAGCTTTATCTCATCGTGTGCGCGGTGCTGCGCGAGTGAGAAAGGCAAACGAGATACGCGAAAACGGTCAAAATTGTGAGACAAAGATATATTACAAACTATAGGAATGCGGCGTTTGGCCTTCCACGGCACGTACGGCTTGCCAGCTTTAAATTTCATCGGGGTGGTGCGGGGGAAGTAGAAAATGTAGAAAGTCATAAAATGCCGAGGAAGTTTTTATCATGCGCACGGTGCGCGCGCGCCGCTCCAAAGTCGAATTGTTATATACCGCGTTGTGTTTTTATTGAAATTTCGAATTCTCCCTTCTTTATTACGTTTTCCGGAAAGCATAAAATGAAGCTTACATGCCGCGAATATTTTTTCTGGCTGGAAAATATATGCGATGCATATATTCGCTGAACTTATGTTTATTTTGCTTTCAAATTAAAGTATGCTCATACGCCTACGGGCTTCCGTCGATCGATCCGCGAAACGCGATGTTCAATTTCTAGCTGAAATTTATCTTGTTTATTTTTCTAATGAAAAAAAGGACGTGCGGGGGTTTGATTCTAAACTGTGCTACCACGACAGTGTCAAACATTTACAATTGGAAATGCCGCTCGTTTGTTTCATCGAAATCCACGCGGTACAGTCATCTCGTGTCGATCGGTATAACGAATCACGTCCGCGGGGACGACGATATCATTTCATTACGGTGAAACGCGATCGCTGTACAGCAGCAGCGGCGCCGTAATCCATTACTGCGATATAGTCGACGAAACTCGCCAGTTTTCAAAGTAACCGCAGAATCCTGTAGTGACTAGCCAAACTATTCGCGCAATAACAAACATCGAGTTTATAGTCCTCGGACGATATGCTACGTGCCGGTGATTTATATATGAAAATCGCTTTCTCTTTCTCGCCCCGCGAACTAGTTCCCGGAATATCCCTTTGAAGTGCCGGAAATTTCGTTAGACTGATTTGTTTCTGTGATTTGAGTGTCTTAACGGGATTAGTGCCAGGAGCCGACCGGAAGTTCAGAGTTGCGCGATTGGGTTATATACAACGACTGCGTGTATATGGGTATATGCGCGCGGAGCGTCGAGGGCACGAACTCATGAGCAAATCTTGAAGATAATTACTGACTGCGCTTTAACTGTCGCCGGGGCGAATGCGTTCCACTTGCCGAGCTAGAGCGTCGAGCCGTCGGTTTCATTGAATTACGCACGTGGGATTGACGAGTGCCTTTGCGTTGGTGAGTTTTATCGAGAAAACGAGATAGTTAGTCGCCTATGAGAAGCAGATGTGAGTGAATGATGTAATTTTCACTTGCGTGATTTCGTACTTTCACTACGCTATATGGTGATATTATGTTAACGTTAAAAGCTGGAATTATGAATTTTAATTCAAGGACTTTGGAAGTTGCGCTTTTCTCAATTTCAGCTTACTAATTCAAATTTTTAATCTCTGAATCAAGCTCTAAAAATGTTCCTTCGGGGATAATTGATTTCCCGTGAGACGAGTAGTAACAGACGTCTCGGGTCAGGCGATGCTCAAAGGTCACTTTGAAACGGCATATTTTAGTAAAAACGAATAGAAACACACGAGCAAATATTTTGAGCTTTTTCTCTCTATGTATAAGGTAGCTTGTACAACAACTACACGCCCCGATTACTGCACGATATTGCTGTCCATCTAGATAAGAGAAAAATAAAGTGTAATCTCTCTCACCTCGGAAAAGCGTTTCCCTCGTCGGCCTCCTGTCAGCAGTCCCACGCGTTGAGAGCAGTCCATAGCGACAAGAAGAACTTTCTCGAGTGCGGTCGAGTGCGGATACAGCATCAGCAGTACCAGCAGCAGCAGCAGCAGTGATGGGGCGACAATTCAGTAGAGCCTTCGATATGAAAGAAAAGACGAGTAGAACGTTCGAGCGAAGCTTCGACGATTGCGAAGAGCCTGGCTTTACCGAAGAATTCACATATGCAGCAGGAGCAAGGGTGACACATGGTCAGGTGGTATTATGACCGGCGGCGAAAAAGTGCATCGCAACCAGTGGCGGGAGAAGAATTCTTTCATTATTTCTTGCCTCCGCCGTTGCGCTGGAGGAGAAGGAGCGGAATGAGAAGGAGGATGTGGAATCGGATGAGAACTTGCCGGGGGTTAAGGCTACAATAAAACAAAACACGATGTATGTCCCGGTGTGCAAGCTGAAACAAGAAAGAAGAGCCCAGCGCGTTAGTATAACAGCGAGGTTTTTAGCGCCAAGACGCGCAGTCTGGATTTATCGCTCGAGTGCGCGCGCGTGCGAGTGGGAAAAGCTTCTTTTCTCTCTCTCTCTCTCTCTCTCACTCTCATTTCGCAGAGCAAAAGCTTAAATAGTGCCGCGGGCCGAGCGGAGTAAGAAATGCCGGCAGGTTGCAGCGACTCCGCGCGAAGATAAGGACTCTTGACTCTCGGGCGAACGCGCACGTTTGTAATCGTCGTGAGCGACGCGTGCGCGTCATTTTGCGCCTTTTTCTCAACAGCGCGAGGACTTAATCCTTTTGAGTGGATGAGGGTTGGACATTTTTATTCCGACGATTTGTTCTCCCGTATGGTTAATAGGGCGGTACGGCTCACGAAAAATTTATATATATAATCAGGGTTTACACGATATTATCTTTACCAGACGCGACGTTCAAGTGAATTATCTTACATTTCCCTAATATATATACACATCTCATAACTGCAGCGCTGTCTAATTGAATTACACCGAGTGATCGAATAGAACTTTATTTTTGCCTTATATCTATGTATAACATATGCAACAAAAATAAGCGACAATATCAGCCGTTGCCCAAGCACACGTATTCGACCATTTCGATCGCGAGTTAATATCGTCGTCGCGCACTGGCTTGTGATGCGTATATAGATATACAGGCGAGAGCTTACCTTGACAGTGCCGCTAGATGCGCTAGAAGCGTGCGAGATCCAGGTCCTCGGTGAACGAAGAGAATTTGTCGACGTCCATGTCTTGAAACAGAAAGAGATCGAGTGATTGTGAGGAGATGCTTATTATTATTATTATTAAACAATATATATGTTGAGGAATTTATATTAGCTAATTAGTGTATTAGCCTACAACAGCGGGGAAATAGCTCGCTTAAATTAATTGTTAGTTTAATAATAAAGCTCGCGATATTCTATTATACTGCCAGTATTAAGGGACGGCTGATACGCCGGAAAGTTTGTAAAGTTTTTTCTATGAGAAATTTACGTCAAAAGCGAAATACAATGTTTTATTTTAAAATCTGAATCAGCTGTACCTGAAAACAAGCTCTTTTTAATTATCAGCGCGAAACAACGCTTTGCAAAGGATGAAACGGATGGCATAAGCCTGCCCGTTGCGTCTAAAGCGCCTTTTATAATTCTTCTGTGTAAGCCTTCGCGTATGCGCATTTCTTAAAACACTGCCATCAGAAAAACTTTATCTCTTATACATGCGGAATGGCGAAAGTACACGTATATACACGGCATACCGCGCGGGAGCATGTAATTTAGAAAATGTTTCGTTTCCATATTCCAGTCCTATTTATTATTTACCATATCACTCTTATATATACGCTCGCAGAGACAACACTGATGGCTACGTAGCGCAGCATTCTTTTATGCACCTTCCTACCTCGCTTTACGCGCATTCAAAATATATTCACTCGAAATTGTACATAGCATTGTATGCAGCCGTCCCAGTAGAGCGGCGTCAGAAGTCAGACAAAAGCGCTTGCGGCAATATTTATCAAAAAATGTTGTATTTTATCATACAATGCGCGTCGCGCGAGGGCCGTATCGTTTTGTAATTTGCAGATACGCAGACAGGGGCGTTCGATTGTCATGCAAATTGAATTAAAATGCAAATACTTGGGACACGAGCGTTTATCAATTCGAAATTATCGCGTCGACGAGTGGCTTCGATAAACCGGAAGCTTTTAGGGCATTAAGCTCAAAAAAGCTCTCGAAGAACGATCTCACGAGCGCATGTATATATAATAATTCGAGCGCGCGCATATATAAAAGCTCGGATCTCGCCGCGCAGTTTTTCATTTATGCGCGTGTTTTATGTTATAATCGCGAGTATATTGACTGAAAATAGCTTGATAATTAATCGTCCGATTTACATATATATCGTCCTGAATTATATTGTTGCCGAAAAAACTGAAATCGCGCGAAAATACATTGGACAAGCTCGAATTTCTGAGACCCTTGCTGCAGTTATATAGATATACACGCGCGGTTTTGGGTTGCCGCGGCGCAAACTCGATTTTACCGAGCGAGAGTGAGTCTACCTATAGTCAGCCAAGCGAAGAGCTCCCGGTTCTATTTCCGTCGCTCGTGAATCATTCTCCACTGCAGCCAGCTATATGCTGCTGCTGCTGCTGCTGCTTGACCGCGACTACTGATGCTGCCGGTTCGCCACTGCTCTTTCTACATGCCTTGCTCATGTCGCATGAGAGTTTTATACGTGTACGTGCGAGCAGCCGGATACTCCGGAAACTACAACAAGATGAAACTTGGTTCGCGAACGAGCTGAATAATTTTTTTTAATAACGCGTTGCGGCGAATGCACACGTTTACTGCCATGCGGAAGGATCACATTTATATATCATGGGTAAAATAATTGCACGTATAGATATATATGTCGGTGACTGCGATATCGTGCACGGGGAAGCTTCATTATTCTGGTACCACTGACTCGTTATTCAGGCATTGAAAATTTTTCAAAGCCATATATACGTTTTTGCATTCATTATGATAGAGGAATGCATTATAAAATATAAAAAAATCATTGTGTTAATCCCAGAAATTAATGCCGTATTAAGAACAAAGTATTATGCCATTCAATTTCTGCAAATCCTCTTATGAATCTCCCAGCGAAAATTTGCGATTCAAAATTCCGCTTATACATATATATATATATATAATATATTTAAACCCCATGAATTTCCAGCGAAGCCAGTACGCAAAGGCAAATCCCGCCGCGGACTAAAGCCCGTCCTCGCGAGTTTGCTTCTCAGCGTCTTCCGCGAATTTTGCGGCTGCTCTCCGGAATCAAATCAAATACCTCGATGAAAATTCCCTCCTCGTCTTGGCGAAGTTCTCTCGATAAAAATTGATGTCTCTCGTCGAAAATAATCAGGTAGTCATTCTACCGTGAAAAATTCTGCTCGCGTGCTGAGCCCTCGTTTCTGAGCCCGGCGGGTATATATGTATATTATATTATTGTTTTTAAGGAGAAACTGAGGCGCGCTTAATCTCTGGCTCTTTCTCTCATTCTCCGCTTCATGCGATATGGCGCCGGGAATTCCGCAGTAAGTATATAGCGAAAGTTGTTTCTGGTGCGTCGCCAAGTCGCGGATGCGATAATAGCCCGTGGGTCTTATAATGTAAAAGCTCGAAGCCTCGAAAATGACTCGTGCTAAGTGTCTCAGGTGCGAGAGACAATGCCTGTTCCATCTTGAAATTTTAACGATTATTTGATTTATGCAGATATGGATTAGAAGTTGAAACTACTACGTCCTGTTATTTTTAATATGTAGGATAAGCAAATAAAGTTTGGTGCTTAATTAAGATTATTATGGTATATATATATATATATATATATATACACGAAACACCTGATCGTCCAAGTACAAATTCGAAAATTTCTATTGTATACAAGCGAAATTATTATCCACCGAGCTTATATCGGTTTATTAAACAACGTAAGCTACCTATATCACGTGCGAATTGAACAGTTCTGTTAATTCCTAACGAAACTTTACGAGCAGCTTTAAAGTTGCTATTCAGAAATCCACTTAAATTTTAATCAATTTCGTAAAGTACTTTGCCAGAAGTGTTTTTCCATTTTGAATGTTTGTTCTTTGAGTGTACAAGGCTGCTTTCCCAGTTCAGAAGTTTACGTTCCATCTCCGCAAGTTAATATATAAAAAGTACTTTTATAAAGGCATATTATACCGCACGCTTGCAGGAAGTGCTATATAAAGCTTCGAATTATATTGTGCATTATTCATGCCTTGCATAATATTATATGTGCGCATTTTAATCGTCCTGTGTCTCTCGTCGAATTTAAAAACATTTTCAAATATTCAAATCGATATATTACGCTGTGTGAAGAGAGAACGTTCACGAAACTCGGATTCATTCCATAAATCGAATCTACGCGTTTTATCACGGCTCGTCGTGCGCGCCAGAATCGTTGTTTTAATAATGATTAAAATGGAAATGTACTTTTTCATCCGCTCGCTGCAGATTGTAGCCAGCAGCATTATAGTATAGAGTATAAAAATCTTCTGAAAAATGAACGATTATCCGCCTTCAATTTGCAAATTACATCCTAAGTACACACCGATCATCCGCTCGCTAATTATTCATCAAACGCCTCAGCTCAGCAGCGCAGCGCCTTTCCGAGATAACGAGCATATCCAGTGCCGAAAATACCTGATCGATAAGTCAATTTGCGAGTCTATCAAAAACGAAGTTTCCGCGCCGCAGCGGCTCAACAAACTGCCGTTTTATTTCCACCTCTTAATTTTCAAACTTTTTAATTTTCATTTAATCCAAAGAGAAAAGTTTCTGCCTATAACACACGCGCAGGCTCCCTCTCTCTATTCTCGAGCTCTGCAGCAGTAGCAGCAGCAGCGAATGCAATGGAACTTTTAAATTGAAACGAGCTTTCCCTCACTAGGCCTACTACTACATACCATTATTCGCGGGATAAAAAAACAAACTACCCATTCCGTCGTCGGCCATCTAATTAAAAGAATTTCAATTATCCCGGCGCGTTAATACCCAGATGCGAAGGGGATTATACCAACAAATTAAAGGCTCTCCTGGATCTGGGACACGCGGCGGCGAACTTTGCGAGTGCTGCGCACACACAGTAATATATGTATATAGTCGCGTCCGTTCTCCCAAGAGAGCAGCGTCGGGAAATCTTGCTTTCACGGGCGCAAAAAGTGAGTTCGATAGATAAAAAAAAGAAAGTACGCAGCAACAACTACCACAACAATAACAACAACAACAACGGCCAAACGCGCATCACTACTCCGGACAGCGGTTGTCGGGGGAGCGGCTGATCCTGCATGCGTTCTATACTCGCGCTCTCTCTCTCTCTCTCTCTCTCTCTCTCTCTCTCTCTCTCTCTCTCTCTCTCTCTCTCTTGCCACGTAATACGTATCGGACTATACATTTCACGGTTGATCGAGGTGGCCCTTCGCATGCACCGTAGACAATTTCCCAAAGGCTTTCAGCCCGATATAACAGCCCGATCAAGGATAAACGACCCTACATGTGCAGCGCTAGCTATAATACTGTATGTACGGCTTAGTTATATACAGTCTGATTCAACGCCCGAGCACTGTGGCAGCCAGGAGTCGCTCTGGCGTAAGTAAGGCTTTTGATGCATCTGAAGCTGGTTTCGGAGATGCTCCAAGTCGGTCGAGCCACACTATTGAGTGAACACGCGTTTCTCTCTGCCTTTCATCATCGGGAGAGCGTTATATCACTGTCTCTTTAACGCCTCCGTGTAGGCGAACTCGTGTGACTTGGATTTTTGATGGGATGGGATGAGATTATAGGCTGAATTCTTAAGCAACATCGTTTTTATTAAAACATTTTCCGCAATCAAAGATAAAATTCAAGCGAGAGTTTGTAAAAATGTACTACAGTCTTGTTTCGACCGTACAAAGCAATATTCATTTTCCCTAAACTTTTGGCTCCGCGCGGGACTCGAAAATTCTCGAGCTCCGTGCATCGCCTTTGGGAGTCTAACGCTGGCCTGCCCTGTACACCGCACACACGCGAACAAAAGTGTAAGTCTCAAGGAGGAGCGAAGGAGGTTCGATTTGAAAATTGGACTTCTCGGCACGTTCTTGGCTCGATGTGCCATTTCACTTCGATGCGCCGATTCTTCTCCCTTGTTCAAGTGATTCCAGTGCGCTACGCGCAATATTCTCTCTTTTTCTAGCTCGTTTTCGTTATTTTTTCTTCTCTCCCTGTTCTACTCTCGTCTCCGCGCGCATGCAGTTCGAGCTCGTTGCCACCGCGCGGATCGACTCCTTATACTCCGCTCGTTTTATCAATTTACGAAATTCTAGGCACGTCAGTAATAATCTTTTCAAGGAGGGGCTTTTCCGTCTTCTCGGTGAAGTGCGCAAGCCTGTAAGGAAAGAAACTGCAAAAGAGAACGAGAGGGAGAGGGAGAGAGAGAGAGAGAGAGAGAGGAGAGGAGCAAGTGATAAAGGGCCTCACGGTAGTTATGCAAATGAAGAGATTCATTAACCGGCTGGAAGTTTATTATTCTTTTCTCCGTCGGAGGCTTGGCGCTCAACTCGCGCAAGAGTATATCTCGCTTTCAGACTTTGAGGATGAAATTCTGATTTTCTGAACTGATTTGCGCGACGGTTTTTCTTTTATTACTCGCCCGGCTCTCCTTACAGGACTTCTTTCTCCTTTAGTCGGATTTCAGATGCGCGAATTATCATTGGAGCATCACGGAATGTAAATTTTATCGCTCTCTCTCTCGCACTCTGTACATCATAACGATTTATAATGTACAATCGAACTATAATATCCACTTGAGAAATAAAACCGCCATAATTTATCCCATATATAAATATATATGTTGCTTCCTAGTAATTTTCACGCGTCATATATAATTATGCGAAGGAAAATGTTGCGCGCGCTTTTTTTACGCCGGGGGCAAACGAAAAAGACGACTTATTCCAGATTGAAGATAAGAGGATTATGCCGAGCGTCTCTGATTAACAGAAATCCTGCCGTAGTAAGTGCTTAATCGCTTTTCTTTATAAGCTTATATATACGGCCGGCAAAAAAGACGACGCGGTGGGAAAAGCGTTTGCTCCTGCGAAGCAAAAGAATAAGGGCATAAAAAAGAGAAAGCCAGAGTATAATAGCTCAGGAGAAAATGTTTAGTATCTCTTGCGAGAATTATATCCCGTGTCCACACAGAAACTCTAGATTTGCGTTTTGGGATATTAGCTGTATACACGTTATACGCGTGATATCTTATATCTATATATACAGATCCGATTTATAGCTCGCTTTAGTGTTCGGGTGAATTTAAAGGTGTCGATTACGTTTGATATCGCTGTATTCTACTAAATGCGCGGTAATAGCGCATGCGTAATCAAAGAATCGCTTTCTATAAAATACGCAATTTGACACACGCAGGTTCAAGAAAACAAACTCAATCCCTTAAATCAACTTTAGGCTCCGCCGCCGCCGCGCGCGCGCCGTTTGCGCAAGTAAGGTGACAACGGCTATCGCGCTCACGTGGAAAAAGGTCCCCGAGGAGCTACTCCCATTATATACCTGCTGAACACACGCGCAAACTGCTCTGCGTTTCAGCTTTTCCTTCCTATCCCGACGAGCTGCTCTGCAGTAATTCTCTGCCCGCTCGCACACGCGCTCCAGAGAGAAAGAGAGAGACAGAACTATATATGTGGGATTTAAAGCTCTTCACTCCCAGGTCACTGCGCTGTATATGTGTATATACTATATATATGTACGGGGCAACTGGCTTTTCGCGTGTGGCGCCGCATTCATCCCCTCGTTAGTCCTGTTGCGGGAGTCTGGATTCGCGCGCAGTGTCGTTATGGTTTAATACGTCCGCGTAATGTGGATTCATTGCCCGGCGAAATCGCCCACACGTGTAAACATCGCCCGCGTCGTCCTCGCTTTTTCTCTCTTACACACATTTTATGTATATAGGTGTGCAGTCTCGCGACCGTTTTTCTTGCAGTTTACGGCCCCGAAATATGAAAATGTCCGCTGAATTTAGGACTGGTTTATCACCTCTTTTTTCGGTCAGACAATTGTGTATACGACCGAGTTGAGACGATAATTTGCGCTTGATTTACGAGCTTTTTCCTTACACTGCAATATACGCCTGTTTGATATACCGTAATGAACTCACGTGGTGAAAAATCATACGAGTGAACGCTGAGGATTAATACGATATACCGCCGCGCCGCCTCCAACTTCATCCTCCGACACTTGAAGTTTAGCACGACTTTTGGCCCGCAAGCAGCCATATATGTATACATATCCCAAGCGCGTGTATATGTACGTTCGACATACACTGACATATACAAGGCATCTCTCGGCCTCGGTTTCGCGTCTCGAAAGTCCGCGGAAGTCGCCAACACGGTCAGGTTTAATGAAAGCCATAAAGTGTTAGCGCCGGTAGTAGGAGAGAGAGCTGGCTCTTCTACTTGGCCGATCTTACACGCTTCGGCCGTATATATACGCGCAAGCGGGCTGTATTAAAGCGGGTGAGCCAAAAGGTCGCGCTAACGTTCCGGAGCCTGTAAGCCGGTACTGTACTTGCTTCAGTTTCATTAAATTCGTGATCTCGCAACTATACGCAATACTCCCTTTTACGCTCACCTGCATGCGCCGTCTCATGTAACACGGATTATTTTGTTGCTTGTTTATATGCTTTGCGGAAATTACTCGAGGGGTGATTCAGTTGTTCCGTGTTTTTTTACATCTCCTAAGAGATTCTTTCCACCCGATACGCTGAAATCTATAACAAGCTTTGCCAACAAAGTTTTCGTTGCAGTTTAAAAAAGTTTTCGTTGCAGTTTAAAAAATGATTGCAAATATTTATTTGTTTTAATCGATATAGAAAACTGTTAAAACAATAATATACCTTCGCCCAGTAATGTTTACCGGTCATAGTCAATAATATAGCTCTCGTATCGTTCATGCTGTGTATGTTTGGCAAACTACGTACTGGGTTACGCGAATGGCGCAGAGAAATAAGTAGAGATTATTTAATAAAATAAAAGGAGACTAATGTTCTCGTTAACAGGAAAACTTTTCCGGCATTGAAAAGCGATCCAATAATTACATACGATATTCCTTAAACTATAATTATACGCGCTGTTAATTAGCTCGACAACCAGTATACACTCTGTTTAACTAATTAATCCAGGCTATGTGCTCTGATGAAAAAGGAACTTCAGAAAGCTTGCTTATATCGATTAGCTTTCAATATCAGTATCATGTAGGTATATTATAATGTAACAAGGAGAACTGTAAAGCCCACATGTCGCTGTATATATAATAGGGCAGAAAGATGAAAATCCAAAACGCGTTTCAATTTTCAAGAACCATTTAGAGCGGTGCCTAACGTATATGTTTATATACATAACACTCGTTCGCCGTCGTTGGCCGCCAAAATCCCATCTGACACACGGAGTGAGCGGATGAAAGAGAGGGCCGGCCATGTTATTCATGAGAGATAAATGTCGAGTGGCTACCCTGGTAGAAGAATTAGCTTATGTCTTGGCTTGCTTAATAAGAATAAGCCAATTTTAAACCAATTTTAAACTTATCATAAGCATATGTGAACCTTATTTCATATGTTAAAAATAAGCCAATTTTTAACCAATTTTAAACTTATCATAAGTTAATGTACGCGTCAAATACGATCATAACCTATCTTTTTTGTTGATAATAGTAAAATTGAAATTAGTGAAACAAAGCATTTATCATGTCCTTCTCCGTTAATACAGGGTTTCTCTTCTTCATAGATGCAATCATTACAACTGAAAAATTAACAGAACAAATATTATAACGACAGGCCTCTATACAAAATTTCTTGAATGTTAAATATAGAGAAGGACATGATAAGTGCTTTAAGCTCAGTATTGTGTGTATCAAAGTAGTGGTAAAATTATTTTATACTTAACAACAAACATATGTAGATTATGTAAAAAAAATGTTCCTATATTATTTAAATTGACGCACATTGCACATGTATTAGAAAATTCAAATCTTGTACCTAATTTATTGATATAATAAATTTTTTTTTATAAAATGCATGAGGTGTCTTATTTTCTATTTTTTGTCATTTTGACACTTTGTAATTTCCAAGATGAACATTTAAGGTTATATATCCTTTCTTAAAAGCAATAGCTTAAAATGACCTTATTCTTGTTTTAAAACGATGTCGCTGTAAGCCAATTATAACTTAATGGTCCTAGCTAAGCTAAGCCAATTCGACACTTTTAAGCTTATTCTTGGTTTATAATTGATTGCGATTTCTACCAGGGTATACACGCGTTGTAAGCGCCACTGATCATGCATAATCGTATGTTGAGAGGCATGACTGTTGTTGTTTATACCTCGTTGCTGTGCGCCAAGGAAATATTGCACAGCTGATTGTAGGAAGGTTTTTTGTAAATAATGGACACAGAATCTTGAAAATAGTTAGCTACTATATTCAATTACAACGTCGGTTGAAACTCTATTTTAGCTGTTGTCTGCGTGGCGGTCGTTGGATAACTGAACATCTCAGATTTTTCTCGTAGTCCTGTCTGGGGATCAGAGGGCTTGTGGGTGTGACCTTAGGAATAGGTACCGGAAACTGTCATTGGTTGGGTGAAAGTGCTGGGAGTGGGAGTAAGGAAGTGCATCGGTAAGGAAAAGAGAGAGAATGTTAATGTAAAAGTCCAGGTAAAACGGGTAAGGGTTGTCAATAAACCAGGTGTGCGAGGGTCAGCGTCGTGTCTTACTCAGTACATGTGCTAAGGCTTAAGTTATAAATGTCTTAAATGGCGTATGCTGAGCCGTAATAATAGCTTTGGTTATAATCTTGGTCTGTCCCTTTTGAGGATTATTTTTGGGATACATTTTTAATGGCAGTGTGGATATATAATAGCGGAGCATTTTTATGACTAGGCCTATAATAAAGTAAGGGTGTATATCTAGCAGTGGCCCAAGTATACGGGGATATCCAATGTAGCATACTATATATATATATATAAGATAATCTTTTTTGTCAAAAGATATAAAAGAATAAAAATATAAAAATATATAAATTTTAAGAACGTCGGAGTTCCGACGGAACATCGTACTAGTAGCAACAATCTACTTGTGGCTTGCTACTTTCATCTCGTTTCAGATCGTATAGGATATTTCCCTTCGACAAATTGATTTCTCATCGCGCTCGACTCAGGTGTATACATTTCGAACGCTTCTTCTATCATCACCATGCGTGTATGTATGTTCGGCATTGTGCGTCTGATATGCCGCATAATGGAAGCCGCGTCTCTCTTTCCGTTAAGATTTGCATCCGAATCGCCACGAGTACGTTTACTTCCGTTGTTCGATTATACCGCTCGCGCGTCACGCGCTACACCAGGGGCGGGCATAATTTCAGGGTGGCGCGTGTATATATATATATATATACATATATATATATATACTGCTAACCTCTCTATATAGTATACCTCTCCTCTGCTATGAGCTTTAGTCATCATCAGCGGCCTGTGTATATTTGTACATTTATAAATACAATCCAAAATCTCTCTAGTTTTGCGTGATCACCCGCAATGATCTACTTTCCAAGGAGGAAGCTCTGGATACAGGATTTTCTCGCTATTGTCTGGCGGGTTTTGTTTGCTGCCGCGAGTTGAACAATGAAGATCAATTCTGTTAGAGATGAGGGAACCCGCGTACGGAATACGAGCGATTGTGCAAGACTGCGAGATGTAATCTTATGGTCGGAGATATTTATTTATGTGTGTGTGTCTGTATATCCTCGTTAATCGTTTATTAATTTAATCGAGCGGTGAGCAAATAATCAAAGCTGCAGGGGCACGCGACGAGTAATCAAATAACCACATCAGCCTGCCACATATATTATTATATCATAGAGCGGTTCTGCATTAGATATTGGCTGACGCGCGGGTAAACCTCGGTTTAATTGAATAATTCATCGATCAATATAATTTTTGCTCGATCGTTCGGAATGATAATGCTCTTTCGCGTGTATATATGCATCTATACATATATATATATATATGTTTCTCTCTTAGTGTGTGAGTAATTGTGTGAAGGGAAATAAAAATTCAAAACAAGTCTCTATCAAGTAAAAGTATGGGTATATTTTTAAAGTATTCGCTGTTACAATTCTCTAATATAACGATCCTACTCTAACGAAGCCTGACTCTCAACTGCCGCCACCGCGGACGGGCCTCAGCCCTTCGACCCGGCTGCCGCCGCCGCTCGCTGGAAAAATCCCTACTCTCACTCAAATACTAAATCTTAGCAGATGTCAACAAGCATCGTACTCACTTAGATTTTCCAAAACGTCGCATAGACGCCTCATTCTATGGCTCTCGGCGCCGGGTCCAGCGATAATCCGCGCGCAGTCATAAAAAAAGGCTAACCGGCCCAAGACTGCGAGCTCGAATATCGCCGCTTTCACTCAAACACTCGACCCTGCGTTCAACGCAGGCCTTACAATCATAAAATAATATACTCTAAACTGCCTGCCTATACTCGAACGCTGTTTTCGCTCAAACCCCACGTGTACATAAATCCTAACTAATAAATATACCCGCCTAAACAAATGCGCAGTTCTTTCCCGCATTCACCCAAGCTAACGCTTGTGACGTGGGAAAAACTCGAAAGAAAACCCACGCCAGGAAATACTGTCACATCTGTCAAACATGCTAAAATTCTTATGTCTACGCGAGCATTATCAACCAAATTTATTGCGCTATGAAAAAACTAAATAATCTACACGTGCAAGAGCTTTCCCCGAAAACACAAGCGAGCCTCTTTCGTGAAGCGGCTACCCTTCCAGGCGACACGTCTCCCAACGGCATCTGGACACAGAGAAAACAACCCAAGTTTTCCTTTCTGTTCCGGGCCTCACCTATTAATCAGTCGTAGCCGACTGGGGGTGAGATTAGCGGCCCCGATCGATCCCATTTGGATCGTCGTGCACGCGGCCTACACAACTGGTTTCGAAACCATTGTGCTGAGACGCTCACCTTCAGAAGTCTGTGCTTTCAGCTAATGCACATCGGTAACATCCTCCCCCCCGTACAAAACCTAGGGGTTTTGTACTTCAGAAAATTTAACTAACTTCCTAGTTGGTCTTTTTACAGTCCCATACGCAGTTCTAACCTCAGCTACGCGAACCTGACCATCAGATCCCGGAAAAACCTTAATAATTATCCCTTTTCGCCATTCATTCCTATCGACACTATCATCTAATATGAGAACTAAATCTCCTATCTTTAACGGATCTTCGCACTCTCGCCATTTCTTACGCGGAATTAAAGTCGGCAAAAATTCCTTAAGCCATCTGCGCCAGAAAGAATCTGCAAAAAACTGAGCAATCTGCCACTGTTTTCGTGGACATGTGGCTTGTAATTCGCATCTACTCAATTTAATTTGACCGGAAGAAGAACCTAACAAAAAATGATTAGGCGTCAAAGCCTCTTCATCGCGAGGATCTACCGATACGTGCGTAAGAGGTCGAGAGTTTACGCTATGTTCAACCTCTGCTAGCACGGTCAACAGAACCTCCTCTCTCGGCGCTTGATCCTTTAAAACATAAGCTAACGCAGTTTTTACAGACCTAATCATACGCTCCCACACTCCACCCATATGTGACGCAGTTGGTGGATTAAACTTCCATTCTATGTTATTTTTAAAAGCGAAACTGTCGATCTCAGTGCGATTTATTTCTTTAATTGCGGCTGCTAATTCTCTATTCATACCCCTAAAATTTGTGCCATTATCCGAATAAATACACACAGGCGTTCCTCGACGCGCGGAAAATCTTCGCAAAGTCATAATGGCAGAATCTGTTGTCAAACTATGAGCTAATTCTATATGTATAGCTCTTGTCGTCATACACGTAAATAACGCGCCCCACCTTTTTTCTCGTCTCCTACCGATCTTTACCTGCATCGGACCAAAATAATCCAACCCACAATGACTGAACGGACGCAAAAAACACGCTAATCTAGCAGGTGGTAGATCTGCCATTTTCGGATTAGCTGGACGGGCACGACGTAATTTGCAAATAATGCACTTCGATGTTAAACTCTTTAAGCCTGTCCGCAAACCTACGATCCAATATTTTTGTCGCAATTCGTTAATTACCGTTTCATGGCTCGCATGGTAAAATTTCTCATGATATTCTTTAATTAATAATTTAGTGAATGTCTCTTTCGCGTCTAAAATAATCGGATGAATTGATAAAAAATCGCCCGAAAAGTTCTTCAAGCGACCTTCTGCGCGTAAAATTCCTGAATTATCTAAAAAAGGGTTTAATGGTGCAATTCTACTATCTTTTGAAATATCTTTAGACTGCTTAATAACGCGCAATTCCTCTAAAAATGAATTTGATTGACTAATTCTGTAACAAATATTTTCCGCGTTGATTTTTCTCTCAATCGGAGTTCTAGTACGTTTCAATCTCATATCTATAAACTTTAACACAAAGGTCACTGTTAATATAAGCCGAGATAATAAGGAAAATCGCGAGAAATCAATTACTGTCATTCGTTTTGCCGTAGTAATTAACACCGGTTGTTCTTTCTTTTTATATTCTAAATCTTCCGGATTAACTTTGAGTTGAACTTTATCTGACGGCCAGGAAGATTCTACATCACGTAAAAAAGGTGGCCCCGACAGCCATCTACTATTTTTATCTAAAGCATTCGAAGCGGCTCTCGTTCCGTCATCCGCCGGGTTATCTTTTGTTGGGATCCATCTCCATTCACTAGCTTCCGAATTTTCGCGAATCTCATCTAAACGATTTGCCACAAAAACTTTGAATTCTCGCGGGTCTTTTCTAATCCAATGCAATACTGTTTGCGAATCTGACCAAAATATTTTACGCGTGATCTTAAAATCGTGCTCTTTTATAATTGTATTTGCTAATCTTGTCGCCATAAGGGCTGCTTGTAATTCTAATCTCGGGATTGTCGATGGTTTTAAAGGGGCTACACGACTCTTTGCTATTATAATCGAAACATGAAATGAGCCATTATTTAATAAAAATCGCCAATATGCTACCGACGCGTATGCTTTTACACTCGCGTCACAAAAAATATGCAACTCGGCCGCTCTAACTTGAAAATCTAAATTTTGATAGCACCGTGGTATACTACACAACTTTACCTTTTCTAACTCATGTAACCACTGCCGCCAGTGTATAAATTCTGCATCTTTCAAAACTTCATCCCATTTTATTTTACTAATCCAGATTTCCTGCATTAAAATTCGCGATTGAATAGTAAATGGAGTTAAAAAACCAAGGGGATCAAATATTGACATTATTATTCCTAAAAATTCACGTTTTGTCGGTTTTTGCTTTCCGCTATATAAATCGTCATTTATTTTCGCATTATTAAAGTTAAACATTAATTCGTCTGAAGAATTTGACCATTTCAAACCGAGAATTTTTTCACTGCTAGGCTCATTTACGTTTTCTTTTACTAAATGATTCGAATTATTATCCACCTTTAAATTTTTCAAAACTTCCGGCGCGTTGCTAGCCCAACCATGCATTTCCCAGTTTGCAAATTCATTTATAACTATTGCTTGCTCGACTCGCTCGGATGCTTCTTCTAATGTTTCACAACTATCTAAAAAATCGTCCATATAGCAATTCTCTATTAAACTATTGGCGGTTGCGGGAAAACACGATAGGTACTGAGCTGCATTTTTATTTTTTATATAGATAGCTGTGCACGGAGACGATTTAGCACCAAACAAAAGTGACGTGAAAATACATTCTTCTGGTTCGTCTGATCGATTCGCGCCTCTCCATAAAAATCGTTGTGCATCTTGGTCTTCTTCGCGGATTTTAATTTTTAAAAACATGTCACGAATATCGGCTTTGATCGCATATCTGAACTGTCTAAAACGCATCAACACTGCTAATAATGATTTTAAGAGATCCGGGCCCGATAATAAATATTCATTGAAGCTTTTATTTTTATATTTTGCTTTTAAATCGTAAACTACTCGCACTTTATTAGGTTTGTTTATGTTCCGAATCCCAAAATGAGGTAAATATCTAATGCGTCGTCCAGTTGGCTTACCAGCTGCCTTTTTAGCAAAACCTTTCTCAAAAGCTCTTTCCATTTCTTTATAATATAAATTACCGTACTCAACATCGCGATCTATTCGTTTTTCTTGTAAAACTAAACGATGAAAAGCTAGTGGACGACCATCGTCAAGTATAGCATCGTCGTCTTTCCACAACAAACTGACTTCCCATTCTTTTCCGTTATGAAAACTAGTTTTATCTAAGACTTCTAATGCGCGCCTATCTTCACGATTTGCTTTTACACGAGTGCTTATTCCTAACCCATCAATATCAAAATATTGTTTAATTAATGTATCTGAAATTTCATCCTGGCGCACTTTATCGCTAGACTTAAGTTTTTCCGATAAAAAAGCTACATTTTCCGAATAATTCTTAAACGAACCACCGTGAATTACCCAACCGAGTAAACATCGTGACACTATTAAGTTATACCTTCCTAATTCCTTATATTCACGCGTTAAAATAAGCTTCACGTTATCTTGACCGATAAGCATATCCGGTTTCGCTTTGTAAGGATCTGTCCTAATACCAGTTGTTACCGCACAGAAATTGACAACTTCATCTGTCACGCACTGAGAAGGAAGTTCCAAATCTTTTACAACTAATAAATTTCTTAACAAATAACTCGCATTCTCACACCTTATTTCTACATTAATTTTACTGTTACATGATGTAATCGCACTATCACCTCCTACACCTTTCAAATATATATTTACTCGCGTGCTTTTAACTCCCAACTCATTTACGATTTTCGAATCTATGATGGAAACTGTAGACCCGTCATCTAATAATGCGTAAATTATTTTTGACCCTTTAGGTCCTAAAATCTCGATAGGAATAAACTTCAAAAGAGACTTACCATGTAGTCATTTTTGATTGTCTACATGTGCCGCTGACGCGACTATATTCCGAGAATTATTAATTGAGTCGCGCTCGTTTAAATGCTTGTTTCGATCGGATACTTCTTTGAAAGGATGCAATAGAGGGTGATGTGTGCGACCGCATCTTTCACAAGATGATTTTTTACAATCATTTTGTGAATGTCCTCGCGAAAGGCAATTAAAACATAAACGGTGTGTTCTAGCTACACGCCATCTATCGTTGACCGACATTTTCTCAAAACCTCTGCAATTTTGAATGTAGTGATTCTTACGCTGACAATTCACACACATTTTATTATTTTTACTCTCATTCTCATTCAAAGTCTCACTGCTTACGTCCTGAGCTACATATACGCCCCTGTCTCGGTTACGCACATTGTGGTGCGAGCTTTTTGTATAACGCGAGACTTCCTCAGTATCGAGAGTGATTACACCTGCGACTATCTTCATCTCTGCTTCTTTGTAGACGTACTCCGCGATGCGTAATAATGCAGGTAAACCTCTGCCATCTGTTACCGCGAATTTTCCGTAGTTATACGCGACCGTTTCGGGTAATTTTCGAAGTAGGTTGTTGACAAGTTCCTGGTTTTTAAGGTAACCTTCGTCGACATCGAGAGATTTTACCGCTAAAGCGGCTGCGCGTAAACGTGTCGCGAATTCAACAAGCGTTATCCTACGATCCCTAACGCTCGGCAACTCTTTAATTTCTTGAACAATTTTTTCTAGAATTACTGTTGTATTGCCAAAACGCATTTCGAGAGTTTTCATGATCTCATTTGAACTAATACCCGAACTAAATAACGCGTGTACCGCCTCTCGCGCATTACCCTTTAACGCTTCAGCCAGTCGCATGACATTCTCCTGGTCGGAGTACTCTCCAAGAGCAGTCGAGGTTTCAAAAGACTTTTTAAAGCGAATCCAATCGAATGGATCGCCAGAAAAAGGCTGCAGCGTCTTGACCGAAGACATTCTCGTTAAAAAACGCGTATTCCGATTATATAAGCTGGCTTCTGTAACTTTATCTAGCGTCTGCTCGATAGCTCGCGATAACCGATCTTCCGCACGAGAATTATTATCGTAATGATCTTGAAAGCGCATTCGCGTGTCTCTATCATAATCACGTAGTCGTGTATAATCACTCTCGCGATGCCTACTGTTTTCTGAGTCATCCGATACCGAAGAGCTATCCTGAAAATTAACCCTAGCCCGTTTGGTTGACAATGCACTTCTTAAATCGCTTACGGATTGCTGCCTACGCTTTGATGCTCTCCGGTGACCGTCGAATGGCGATGATGCTGCATCCCTCTCTGCCTGGGCTGACGTTGTGCGAGGCGGCGTGCGTCTACGCACTGCCGCTGGTGATGACCTGGTCGGCATGCGTCCTCGCACTGCCGCTGAAGTTGCTCGCGGTGGAGTACGTTCTCGTACTACTCCTGAAACTGCTCGAGGTGGCGAGCGGGGCTCATTCCGTCGCACATCTCTCGCCGGTGGTGGAGTATGCCGATGAATCGCTGATAATGGTTCCCTGTTGCGCTCGGACCTGTAATCAGAGTTATGCGAGCTCAAGAGCGCATTGCGCTCCTGGCAGAAATAATTATTTCCCTCACGGGAAGTGCTATAATGAGCACGTGGCGGAGATGGTGACAGGCCGCCACTCTCTTCACCTTCATCAATGTCATAAAATGTCGCATAACGACGGCTAGAAGTATGGCTACGTTGGCGCTGTACTAACGCCTGGTCCTCGATATCAGAGCCTGCAAGAGAAAACGGCAAGCTCTGGTACTCCTCTCTTGGGCGAGCGCGTCTACGCACTGATGGTGACCTCTCCTTCTGCCCCGCATTTATTGCAGTTGCAGGTATTTCGCTGCGCTCCCTACGAGTTGGTGCGCGCCCACGCCTCCGCACTAGGAGCTGATCCACCTCGACAGTGTCCTCGGCTGACGGTGAATCCGCACGCTCCACCTCTGCGCGTGTACTGCGACGTGCCGACGGCGGAAGCTGGTTTGTCGCCTTCTCAGCCCCTGTTGCTGCTGATTTGCGCTGGTTACGCGCACGTGGACGTCTCGCAGACGGCGGTTGATTGACCTCCGCCTCCGTAACCCTTCCAGCTGGAACATTCGCACGTGTGCTCTGACGTGCACGGCGTTGTTGACCGCGGGGACCGTCTGCCGACGGCTGATTCACAGTCGTCTCGATGACAGGAGGTGCAGCCTTGCGGCCTCTGCTGGCTGAAGTCCGCTGGCGCCGGAATTGCGTAAGCTCCTCCGTAGCTGCAGCTACCGTAGCCGCTGCTTCGATGCGCGCTGGTTGTTGTCGCGCGCGCGAGGTTGGTGCT
This sequence comes from Muscidifurax raptorellus, assembly GCA_020010945.3. Taxonomy (NCBI): domain Eukaryota; kingdom Metazoa; phylum Arthropoda; class Insecta; order Hymenoptera; family Pteromalidae; genus Muscidifurax; species Muscidifurax raptorellus. Next base: position 15,829,825 of record CM052080.1, on the reverse strand, counting down.
CTTGATCTCCCTGCTCTGCCCGCCGGCGGCGTTTTTTCAGGAGTTTTCTTCCCTTGACGCGCTGCTTGCTTCCCCATAATTATCCTGCAGTTCACGCACAAGCAGATTAGCCTTAATTTAACGATTTAATTTTACCTTATAACTCCTGGTTAGCGCTAGCGTGAAACGACACAGCTTAAAATTCACAAGACTCCTTGTAGTCGAACAGCTCTCTCTTCAGCTTCAAGCGGCTACAATGATCAATTACGAGCGCGTCCTGTGCACTAACAGCTTATCGACACTTGCACTTATTGTTTTATTTCAACTTTCGTCCACACACTTCACACACTATTTTCGCGAAGTCCCGGGTTTCGGCACCAAAATGTTTCTCTCTTAGTGTGTGAGTAATTGTGTGAAGGGAAATAAAAATTCAAAACAAGTCTCTATCAAGTAAAAGTATGGGTATATTTTTAAAGTATTCGCTGTTACAATTCTCTAATATAACGATCCTACTCTAACGAAGCCTGACTCTCAACTGCCGCCACCGCGGACGGGCCTCAGCCCTTCGACCCGGCTGCCGCCGCCGCTCGCTGGAAAAATCCCTACTCTCACTCAAATACTAAATCTTAGCAGATGTCAACAAGCATCGTACTCACTTAGATTTTCCAAAACGTCGCATAGACGCCTCATTCTATGGCTCTCGGCGCCGGGTCCAGCGATAATCCGCGCGCAGTCATAAAAAAAGGCTAACCGGCCCAAGACTGCGAGCTCGAATATCGCCGCTTTCACTCAAACACTCGACCCTGCGTTCAACGCAGGCCTTACAATCATAAAATAATATACTCTAAACTGCCTGCCTATACTCGAACGCTGTTTTCGCTCAAACCCCACGTGTACATAAATCCTAACTAATAAATATACCCGCCTAAACAAATGCGCAGTTCTTTCCCGCATTCACCCAAGCTAACGCTTGTGACGTGGGAAAAACTCGAAAGAAAACCCACGCCAGGAAATACTGTCACATCTGTCAAACATGCTAAAATTCTTATGTCTACGCGAGCATTATCAACCAAATTTATTGCGCTATGAAAAAACTAAATAATCTACACGTGCAAGAGCTTTCCCCGAAAACACAAGCGAGCCTCTTTCGTGAAGCGGCTACCCTTCCAGGCGACACGTCTCCCAACGGCATCTGGACACAGAGAAAACAACCCAAGTTTTCCTTTCTGTTCCGGGCCTCACCTATTAATCAGTCGTAGCCGACTGGGGGTGAGATTAGCGGCCCCGATCGATCCCATTTGGATCGTCGTGCACGCGGCCTACACAACTGGTTTCGAAACCATTGTGCTGAGACGCTCACCTTCAGAAGTCTGTGCTTTCAGCTAATGCACATCGGTAACAATATACATAGCGCTGCACAGAGGACATCACGAACTCACGGAATGACACGATGCGTTAGAGTAATTATATCCCCAGCCGAGTGCCTATAATCTAATAGGTCGGGGTACGGCGCTGCAACTCTCCCTGCCTCAGCCGCAAATGTGAATCGATATTGACGCGCGGAATCGCGGTTTCACGGCGCGTGTGCATTGCCGCAATTATTGATATCGCGACTGAGTATAATCGGACGGACGAATGTAATATGTCGCATCGGTAATTCAGCTCTCGATCGAGCTGCACAAGTCCATTTATACGAGAGCGACTGAGTATATATGTGCCGCCGTCGCCGGCTCGCTTCACTTTTCATATGCAACGTATGCTTGAGCGTTCACTTCCGGCTGGTTGTCCTCTCCGATCTACCGAGTGTATTATACGCGTATCACCCGATATGCAGATGCTTATGCCCTGAATGACTGCTGCGTATATATTGAGTAACCGTTGTTGTGAGGGTTTTTGAAGTTTTTTGAAATGTATATATTGTGTTATCTGCGCAACGTGAAATCATTCCTGTGTCCATAAATTACACACATATATATATCTGTGATATTTGTAATAGTAGAGTAGTATATGTAATTTGACGATTGAAGTGTATTAATGTCCGTGACTCAGAAAATCGAACCCAGCGCGCAGTCAATTATAAACTCTTGAAACATATTTCATTTGTTAGAGCTGAAATTGACGCAGTTTCCCGAAGGAATGGAAATCAAAGTGTCAAACTAACAAACTCATCTATGTTTGACGAACGTGCCGCAAATATATAAGAGGTATATATAGCAAATATCCGTCAATATATTATTATTTTGGAGACGCGATCAGTCCTGCTGTTTTTTTGATATTGCTGAAATATGATCTATATATACAATTTCATGTAGATTTATAGATGTGCATCATCGAAAAAGAGATAACTCGCGAGAGATACAGTGAAGATATAGCATAACTTGTCAAATTTTCGTACGAGTTGAAAATTTCAAATTGTAATTACGAGTCTTCCGAGACACATAGCTCAACCAAGTGATATCCAGCCGCAAAACTCGAGGTAAGGACGAAATCGCACCCGAGGGACTTTAGATTAGTGCGATTTTGGTGACGCAGGTATAGAGGAGTGAGAGCGAGAGAGAGAGAGAGAGAGAGAGAGAGAGAGAGAGAGAGAGAGAGAGAGAGAGAGAGCAAAACAGAGGGTGAGAGGGGTAAAGTTTGCACATTTGTCCGCGTACATATGTTGGTTGCTCGTGTAATCGACTTGTAAAATACATTTTATCCAAAACGCGGAGAGTTGAAATTTCCAGGGATACAATTCCCCTGAAATATTGTCGGCTGGAACTTTTCATAGAGATTTTATACGGGAAAGTCGCATGAAATATCTTCAAATTTACTCGCTGCTGAATAAAATTGCAGTTTCTTGCATGACAGTTGTACTTTTTGGAACGCATTACGCTCTTTTGAATGGATGTCTTGGGGCCACGAGACATGCAGGCATTTTCCATTTCTCACTCACCAAACACCGTACACGCAGCAGTCGTACTCGGCTTGACGGAAAAATTCTAGAAGGAAAACAAAAAATCCGAGAGTGAATCTATTCATCATAGACATCGCCAAAAGGAAAACTGACCTGACCGTCGATGCGTGTGTAAAAATGACGAGCGAGCTCGTTAGCCTTTTGTCACCTCGTGCGTCTATACGGCCATACTCGGCTAAATCCATCACTGAATCTCAAATAGCGAGTGACTATACCTTATAGCGGAGTTTACATATAGCATCGCGGCGCGCTTCTTGCACGCGCAGCTCACTCAACATTCAACGCGCGAGCGGTGACGCGAATACACGTGTCGCGCTCGAATAAAGTTGGAAAAATTAGTCGCGAGCCTACTCAGCATTCATCGTATGCAATCAGCGCGCGCGCGACAAACGCGTCAATTTGTCAATGAAAATTGCAATCGCACGCAGCTCGTGGCATAAGCGCTTGTTAATGAGAAAAGCACGTTCGTCCACAGAAAAAAATTAAAGTCTCTTCCCCTCTCTCTCTCTCTCTCTGTCTCTCTCTCTCTCTCTCTCTCTCGTTGAGCAATGGGCTGCAGATTAATGCCTCCAAAACTAAGGCGGTATGGTTTGGCTCTCGTCGGTTCATGTGTGGACTCCAGAGATCAGGCCCGCCACGGCCTACAGTTGGCGGTCAACTCATCGAGGTTTGTGAATCGGTAAAAATCCTTGGTGTTTTTCTGGACAGTACGCTATCATGGCAGCCCCAGTGCACTGAGGTATCTAAGAGGTGCTTCTCTACTTTAGCCCGTCTTCGTCGTTGTGCCGAGTGTATACCGCAGGATACCAAACTGATGCTTACTAAATCACTTGTTTTCCCGCTTCTTGATTATTGCTCGGGCCTCTTCCTCGATTTATCAGGCGAACTAACTCTTAAATTAAGCCGTTGTAAAAATGCTGCGTTGCGATTCGTCACCTTCACTAGGAAATCCGAGCATATCACGCCGATTTATCGCAAATTTAGGATTATGCCGTACCAATCCCGCAAGGATTATGCTTGTCTTTGCCTTCTGGCGTCTGTGCTGGCTACTCAGCAACCCAAATACCTTGCGGACAATTTTGTTTTTTTTGACCCGGAAGATATGGGCTCGAAGCGTCGCTCCTCTTTTGAGCTTAAAGTCCCGTGGGCTCGTACTAGTTGCTATCAGCTTTCGTTCGCAATCCAATCGGCTAATCTGTGGAATGCACTACCGGCAAACATTCAGGCCCTTTATAACCGGCCTTGTTTCAAGAATGTGTTAGCCAATTATATTCTGCATACAATATTTGCGACCGATGCTAACGATTGCTAACTTATCTATTCGACGGACACTTCGTTGGGATCTTGCCTTTGCGTTAATCGATGCGTTTTTTCTTGTTGTTTTTATTTACTTAGATTTTATCCGCTGCGCTCAATATCTTTTTTTTTTTTTTTTTTATTTTATTGTTATTTTTTGTTTTTTATTTTATTTTATTTTATTTATTTATTTACTCTATTTTGTACATATTTTTTATTCAATTATTTATTTTAATTTTTTACTTTATTTAATGTTCATGGGTCGACATTAATGTCATCCCATTATTTTTTGACGATTGTACTGCGCATCTTTTTTTTTCTGTATTGACTTTTTTTGTACATGTGGTGGCTACATGGACCTCAGAGTCCTCAGCCGTAATAAATTACTTCTACTTCTACTTCTCTCTCTCTGTCGACGCTGCGCAAAAATGCACCAGCCTGATGTATATACAGTAGAGCACTATACAGCGGTCGGCTTAATCGAAATAACCGCGCGCGCAGGGCCGATCGATTCTCTTTCGGCTCTGAACATTGAAAATTCTCTGTGATTCCGCGACGAGGGCCACGATTGATTAACGCCCGAGAGTGCGCGGCCGCGTCCGTATTTATGCAGCTGACCCCGTCGTTACTGCCCGTGATTTCGGTAGCATAGAGGGGGGCGTAACTGGCTAATGCGCAAACTGTGAACAAGAGAGGGAGAGTCGCTCGTTTGAAATTAGTCGCGCGTATATGGCGATTAACCATCTCGAATGATTGCGCTAGTAATCGGGGCCGCGCGTAGGAGAGCATCGAGCCGCGCTGATCATCTTTCGTCGCTCTGTGTTTGGCGGCGACTGCGGTACAGGCCAACTGAAATTATTTCGGTGTTTGTGGATTTAAACTACGCGCGTGCGAGCTTCAAGATCGGTTAGAGCTTTGCATCAGTGACCCTATATGCCTTGGGCGTGATGTATGCCGTTTGATTTGCAGTCGGTATACGTCGAAAGCTTGGTATATTTACTTGCCGTTTGCATTTTCTTTTCAATCTCTTGTATACTTTCTAAGCCTCGGTTATCGGTATTTTTCAACGTGAACCGCATTAAACTCTCTGTAATACCACAATCCAAGTATTACAATTTCAAGTTTGTTTAGTAGGAGATTTCAAACTAAGCTTCAGAGCTCAAAAGTAAAATTATACCTGCCTATTGCCTTCCACAGAATGAAGAGAGAGAACCATGATCGAGGTATATTCATGCATATATAATTCACGACTCGCGTATAGAAGTACAGTTATTCATGCGCCCGAAACACTGTCGCCAAATATCGACGGTAGTCGATTATCGGGGGAGAAAAGAAACATCTCATTGATAGCTCCATCGAAATTCAGGAATCTAACGATTCGCCAATCCAATGCGCGCAATTTTTTAAAGAAACATTATTATAAATCCGGATTTGTCGCGCAACGTCAACTCGTTTTCGTGCTCCTTTTTATTTTTTCCTATACAATAACGTATATTGTATTGCCGCGCCCGCTTATCCTACTCGGTTTTACATATCGAGTCAAACGAAAATATTGATGAAGCGATTTTCAATAAGCGGAAAATCATTTGTCCAGCCGCAGTGCGCGCGTATGCGCGCCCACCATCGACCTCGAAGTTTACGCAGCGCGTGCGCGCACAAATCGCCCCGGCGCGTTATTTACAAACTACATATAAAACCTCGGTGTGGCTATATCTTGTGTGTGTGTGTATATATATATACAGATCGGACTTTGTGATTGTGGCGGCAGCCGCGAGAGAATCGCGTAAAAAAAGGTTCGGTCGGGGGATTTGTCCAAATCTGTGTATTTTATGAGTCAGCGAGCCAGAAAAACCAATATCCTCGCTAGCGCGCTGCTATACCCACTGCGTGTGCAGAGGAATGGCTTTCGAGTGTTGGGATCGTTGAATGAATTTAAGCCGAACGCAGATTTAACTGCGAATTGCCGAGTTTTAGCCGGCATTAGATAGAATCCGATTGTCCCGCGGTGGTTCTCTCTGTGGATACGGTTACTGCGCGTGTATGCAGCTCTTTCTCTCGGCAATGCTCTGTTGTTTAGAACTGAAAAGAAAATCCGTTGATATGTTTCCGCTCTCCGCAAGAATTGTAGATTTCTGCTGCGACGTTCATTCTCTCGCGGGATTGCGCGTGCTTGTTTATTGGCTAGTCTTGTTTATTTTCCGCAAAGATATGGCGGTTGCGTTTTTTTCTTCTTCTTCGTCTGACATATATATATTTTGAAAATCTACTTCGGAGAGAGTTCGAATTCCGTTTATAATTCAAAGAGATCGCGAACATTACAATTTAAGCGACGAAAGGAGTTTTCATAGATGTTCATTTATGCATAAAGCTGCACAGCCAATTATCAAGTACCTTCAAAGCTCGACTCGAAGCACGTTAGCTTTATTATGGTTGTTTCGTGTATCATAATAACAGTAAGAAAATTTGATATCGCGCACTCTTCTATTACTCTAGCCTATCAATTAGTCTTCGTTAACTGCTTTCGAAAGAGCTCTCTCATGTTATTACGATAAAACGTGGCTGCGCACTTACTTTAAATGCTCATGCACATATACACGCTCTTAAATCACGTTTTTCCCTCGTATTATTTTGTGTTTATTCAAAATTACTTTTTGCTTTATAGAAGTATACTATATATTTATACCGCAGTGTGCTAAGCATGATAATGCATTATAACGATTTTATAAAATCGATAATTCACGAGAGGAGGAAGGGCTCATGATATATAACTAAAAGTTAAAAGCTGCGAAAATTACATTTTCTCCTCTGCAACGACTTTTCGTAAAAGACCTTAAACGACGAGCCATCAAAGTGCAATACAACCGCGGCATTTTTAAACCGCAATGATGACTATCCGTAATCAAAGAGACCTTTGCTCTCTATAAAACTGAAAAACCGCCGCCGTGACATAATTGAACAGTCTATGAAAATTTCGCGAGCGCGTTTTTAAAGGGCCGCCTTTGCGAATACCGCTCGTTAATTCGGATCACGCTTTTGAAAGTTCTGCTATATATATAAACCACTATCGACTCGCACCTTCTGGAGCATGACATTGCGCGCAGTATATCGAGGCACAGTCCAGTGGGTCGGTACTGCACTTGGTTGTCATCGTCGTCGTTGTCGTTACGAAATTAATGAGGCGAGATCCTTGCGCATAAAGGAGACAGCCGTATAACGGGGAGAAGTACCATCAACGATATCGCGCGACGTCGATGACACTTGATCTCTTCGCCCTCTGGCAAACGGTATACCACCGACCTTCGTCAAGTGGCGCGAGGCCGTCTGACCGATCGCCGACTGTTCTACGCGCGGAGTGTTAAACGTTTAAGGCCCGCCGCCACCGCGAGATTTCAGCCGGAGTCAGCGGAAAAGTCTTCCCGGTTTTAGTTGCCCGTCGGATATATGGATGGTGTGTGTATGTATGTGTGAGGTAGTCATTTCGTATTATATGAGGTATGAGGCCAGATTCTGGTTCGTACGTGGTTAATTTTCGAGTCGAATGTCTTTGGACGGGTTCGCTGAATCGGAGAGCTGACTTTCATGTGGTTTCATTATATGAGCGCTGGTCTTTAATTTTCAAGAAACGCTTGTTATGGTTTTAGCGCCGGACTTTGGATTTTGAAGGTGCGACGTAAAATACGAACGAGGCTTTGTTTATTTATAAAGCGTGATATATCAACCATGGAAAATTCGTAAAAGCATGCTGGAGCACCTTGTAGCTTTTACACTTAACTAGAATTTATGGGTTATCAAATAGTTTATGCGCTGCGGCACGGAAAATGATGTGCCGCAGCGTAGCTCGTGTACTAAAAGTGCCTTTAATAGTCTTTTTTCTCTATTTTCATGTTTACTTTGTTTTCAAAAAACATTGGCGTTTTCGCAAAAATGTATTGTGTTTAATTTAATCGAAATGGACTTTGGGGGAATCCTACAGTGCATGACGGATAAACGAGCAAAAAAAAGAAATTTTATATCTGGTAAATTTTTAACAAATACAGGAATTATAGAAAAGTGGTTGTTGATTTTCCGCGAAAAATCAACACTGTCCGTAGAATCGTGAAATCCTGTAGAAAAATCTCGAAAAAAGCTCGCGCGCATAGTCAAAAAAAGACCATATGTGGCAGTAAAAAATTCAAGTGAGCCGCAACTCGAAAATTCGCAAACGCAACCAAATTTAGCGGAAATGAACGGAGTTGGAAAACTTCCGGAATAAAAAACACATCCCGGCAGTTGGAGTACGGACTGTGGAAGAGAGTGAGCCCGCATATAGCAGTGCGAAAAGGGGCGAGGCGCCGGCTCGCGATCTCGTTATCGGACAAATTACCGAGGGCAGCCGGTGCGCGCATACCTACATAGGTATATGTATATACAGCATTCCTTTTTTCGCCCCAACTCTTTCGCTGTTCGACTAGTCCCACTGCTATCGCGTGACCGCGAAGGGCCTTTGGATCAGCCTCGGATGCCTCGCTAAGCGCGTGATTGATCCCTTTTCGATAATTACCCCGTGAGCAAGTGAGCTGCTGCTGCTGCTACTGAGCTGAACGTGTGCCTGCAGCTGTGAGTTGCGATCGATTCGCGAGTACGCTGGTATTATTTTTTAAACGAGTTTACCAGTAAATATTGAAAATATTGTCAGATATTATTAATTTATTCACATTATTTCGATCATCAAGATTGTGCAGACGAAAAATATACTTTTTAATGATTAAACTTCCTGATGTAACCATCAATTGGCAAAAAAATAGCTTTTAGTTGTTTTATGAAATTGATATTATAATTAAGTATACCCTTGGTTAAATTTTTTTGTTATAAGAGCACATGACGTAATGCGCATATGCCACATCTGTTGGGGCCGACAGGCTTACTCGCGAGTCATATATATGTACGTATAGATTTGTTCAGTACACAGTTACCAATTAACTGGATAATCCATTGGCAAAATAAATAATCTTAAGCCATTTTGATTTGGTTATTTCCTACCAGGACCAATAATTGAATCAATAACCGTTTCCGTCGCGATTAAAATTTAAATTGAAAATACCGATTGTAAACTGCAGAATAAGTTTCGTTCCATAATGCCAGCTTTTATTTATATTTTTATTATAAAGATCGTAACGACTGACGATTAATTTAACCAGATACTGAATGAAACGCGCTTCAACTCCGATATTTTCCATTTGACGCAATGAGAGTTCATATGTCCGATCGATAACTACGGCAAATAATAATATTTTCAGAAAAAAGTCACCAGCCAAAATCGAGTCTACAGCTAGCGAAAAAGTTAAACTTAACAGCCTGCAGACGCCTAGTAGTAGTATAAGGGAAGAAAAAGAGCTCGAGATAAGACACGACACGCACACGTGTTCGCGCTGATGCACTTTATGATTCCCCCCACCCCACCCCTCGCCCTCTCCGCAGTGTAGAACCTGCAGTCAATGGGGACGCAGCTGTTGCCGAACGGGAGATTTATCTTGCGCGTCCTCTCGTAATTCGTTCACGACACACCAGGTAAGTTATCGTCGCGGTTAAGATATGTATACCTCGTATAGCCTGCTCGGCGTGTCTTGGGCGCCATCGTATTACTCCACGTCTTCGCGCAAGCGCGCTCGTATATATACACACCATATCGATACGATTGATGCTCTTTTCCTCACTGACGAACGCGTGTGCGCGAGGCGTTTTCGCAAAATGCATTGGTATATAAAATTTTATACGCTCGGATCGCCGTGCGATGCGCGCACCCCGCGAGGTTCAATGCTGTGGAAACGCGAGCCGAGGCTGTTTTCGACAGCGTATTGCGGTGAGTTTGTTCGCTGCGAATGCATATATGAAATCAAGTCCGCATGTTAATTTGTATGCTGACTTTTGGGTTACAGTATACTAACTAGCAGTGTATAAACATATCGATATTGATATTTTCATACTGGATTATTTTTACATTGCTGCTTCAAGCGACGTAGATATAGTATACGAGTATGTATTTTAGCTCGTATTTCTTCTAATTTAATTTTCTAATATATCAACGCTTTAAAATAAACTCTATTGAAATCTAACAGTTTCTTGCTAAGAGTTCTAATGCGAAAAATAATTTTCTATTTTGATTCAATGGCTATTGGATAGTTGTCGATAACGACCAATCGATCAAAATTTCTTTTTTCACGTCAACCCAGTACGCAGCCATATATCTATAATGAAATTATATAGCGATGAGTAGGTTTTCACGATAAGAAATAGCGATAAATCATTTTCAAACATTTTTTAAATCTAAAAAGGCTCACGGAATACTATTATTATAGAGTAACATAAAATTTAATAGCAGTGAGACTTTCAACGCGCTATTAATTATATTTTATTTCTTTCTACTATAGGATCATCCACTTGGATCAGATGTTGAAAAGGCCTCTGCAATAGAAATAATTATCAATATAGTCAAAATATCATTAGAACTTTTCAATATAACAGCGATAAATATATTACAATAATCGTGTCCGACGAACTCTGAGAATTTCCAATTATCCCTTGATCAAGAACGTATAACAAGAATTTCCAAGTTGCAACAAACCATCTGCAATCTCTTGCGAGCGGTATATACGTAGTATATTGATCCGCGATGCAGCAGCGCGGAGCGACGAAATCCGCGTATAAGTACGATCGTTCCTACCGAGAAAGTTGAAATCTCTACCGCTATACTGTGTGGGCAGTACCAGACTAACCACGAAATAGGAACGTCCGTGAAGACGGCGAGAAAAAAAACGTACCAGACCAGCCGAAACCGCCTACAAAGTAGAAGAAGAAGAAGAAGAAGAAGAAGAAGAAGAAGAAGAAGAACCTACCGCGGTATCGCGCAGTCTGAACTTGGCGAAAATCCTCTCGCGGCTGGCCGTGATGTAGCGATATTTCATTACAGCTAAGTATTTGCAGCGGCAGCTGTGCACGTGCACACACACACACACACACACACATATATATATATATATATATATATATATATATATATATATATATATATAGGCGAGTGGGAAAAGTATGGCAAGAGTTGCTACACGCGCGGTATAACGAAGGGGGAAACGATGAAAATAAGATTCGGATGATTCATTGAGCTTCTTTTCTCGGAGCTCGGGCTCTCTTGCTCGAGAAGTTCCATTAAAGATTCATCATCGAAGCTTGTATCGGATATCGATATTGTTCTCAGGTATACATATATAAGCTTTGCCCCTGGTAAATTGAATGCCATTCGACGCTTAATCGAGCGCAGTTGTAAAAATGAAAAACTTTTCAAACGAACATTATTTTGTCGTAATTCATCGAAAGGCTTTATCAGATAATTTCCTTTTACACATTCAGCAGCATGTTCGAGCAGGGATTTAGCCAGATAAAAAATGATTCGTCGAATATTCCAGAATTTTAAACGATGCGCATACGCAGCACGTGCATCAGCGACCAACGCATATTCGTGATAATCCGCTGATAAAACGTATAAGTGAAAAATTTCGTAAAATTTATTATTTTTCCTCGTTATTTTCAAGCATCATCGACCATCCCACGTGTACTTCGAGCACCTGCATGCTTACAAACCCAGCAAAATTTCCGTATGGGCAATCTTGCAGTATACTCGCATATCCCCGAAAAAGCCCGAAAACCGGACACGCGCATAGCATCGACTCTTGGGCGGTGTAGGGTGTATAGCACCTGCACGTCGGCTCCATAATCGGAGTCGAGATCACGCCGCAAGCATACATAATGGCCGCGACGGGGACTCTCACCCTCTCTTTATCCCCGCACGCGGTATTCTGATAAGCTGGGGCGTCCTATTCTCTCTTCTGACCAGAAGCTGCCAGACAAGAGGGAGAGAGATGGAAGTTGCGGCGAAACCGCTCGGCGGTCCTACAAACTTTTGACACTCTCGGCGCGCATTGATATTAATATTGCGCGGTTTGAGCCGCGCGCGTTTCCCAAGTTTCCCGGACTAGCCCGTCCTAGCCAAGTTTCCCGCGAGTTGCATAATATTCATATTGTATTTATACGATTTTATATATATATATATCTGCATATGTGGCTGCTTTTTCGTGGCTTTCTAGTTTATATTTTGTATTATTGTTTTTTTTATTTTGGAGACAGCATCGTCGAAATACCACTTTTCTCGCGAGCGCAGTTTCAAATGAAATTTGCGGTAAGCCTTTTAGTTCGGAGACGAGGCATAAGGTGGCTGATGCAGAGCCAGACCTTCCAGCCTACTTATCTGATGCGACCAAGTTTTTATGTGTATACCGGTGTGGGGCGCGTGGGTTGCGTCAACTCAAGGGTGCGCGCGCGTGTATAGCCCTGATGTACTTGATGTAATGTTGACGTTCCTGAGATTTCGCAATGATACTGCGATGTATTTATGCCTCGTCTACGGTTTAAGTGCGCAATATATACTTGGCTGGCAATATTGCGGCACGCCGTATAATACAGAACTGCGATAATCCATGGTATATGCGTACATATATATTAGGTGCTAATTGAAATTAGTTGATTAAGAGAAAATGCATCGTGTATAGTCTTTGCACCTTGTTTTATCAACAATTTTGTGCATGCGACTTAATTAACATATAGTGTGTGTACAAATCAACAACAACGCATAATTAAATTACATTAAAATCCGATAATTTTATAATAGCGTATTTATTAATTCGCAATAAAAACTCTCTCGCGCGCAGAGCGTTTATCCCTATCACTATTTGAGAATCAACGCGTCATCGCTGTACGTATATTATAGCATCGAAAACAAAATACTTTCCGAGCGCAGTCACGCAGCGCGCAACTCGGCGCAACTGTAAAAAAAAACTTTTTTTTATCCGTCAACACGCGCAGCCGCTTCACGAATCGATGCATAAATTGTTCAAGCCGTATACATCGATAAAACAGCGCGAGGCGTGTGGTGCTCCGCTTTCCGCGCGTGCAGTGTGTGTTTCGTTCGCAAACACACGATACGAGAGTACGCGCCCATTGAAAGGCAAAGTATTCGCGCAAGAATGCCGCGAAACGTCAACGTATACGCGCTACATTCGAAAAAGGCACTGGCTGTGAAAAATAAAATATGCCTGCGTGTACGCGCGCGTCGTATGTATATAGATAACTGCGAGGGGATAGGTCAGTTGTTAGATGTCGCAGTTAGTTGTCGTTACACGCGGGGGATGGCTCGTCGGGAGTTGAAGTTGTTGTTGGGAGCTGGGCAAGGGGTACGTGAATAGGAAGATACTCTCTCGCTCTCTTGCGGCGTATAAAACACAGCAGATTTGCGCGTTTTACGCTCGAGTCGTTGTTGGCTTATTTTATACGCGTCGGTTCGAGCATCGCCGCTTTTAAGCTTTCACGTACGTTCCTAATATACACTTGATCGACGGTCCTTTTGTTTCAAGAGCCCCGGCCGCGTTATATATTTCATCACGCATCACTCGCAACTTTTGCGAGGGGCGAAAATAAAAGGGAAGAAATGAGAGAAAAATAATAATTTCCCGCGCTGAGTGGCGGACGATGGCAACGAGGCTTCTGCTCAGAATTAGTCTTTTCAATTTAATCCACTGTAGTTTTTCTCTTTTGTTCCGACTGTTGAGCCGGCTCTGTATAGAGGTGCGCGGCTGTGAACAGTAGTTGTTTGGCAAAAATGGTCTCTTCAGCGGATTACTGCGAGTTTAGAGAAAGCTTGCCAGGGCCTTAAATTACCAGTGCAATTTAAAGCTCTGTGCGCTTTTTCGCTGATTGACCTCTTTGCAGCGTTACCGTTGAAATAGAACAAGTTATTTATCATTTCTGATCAAATTTATCAGTATGCTGTTTTTTGTAATTTTTATTTTTTTATTTTATTTATTTTTGCTAACGTAATATTTTTAACTCAAAGGTCTTTGTCGGCGGAGTTCAACGTGCATTTCGTGAAAGCCTCGTTAGAATCGTTCCGATTGAAAATGACTATATAATAACTTAAAGAAAAATAATCAAACTAAAAAAAACTGTACAATACCTACCTTTGGGAGACTAAATAAGATGGTCGGAAAAATCGGCATGCACAAACAGAAGTTGTCCGTTGGATGAGTAAAATAATGGTGTGCAGCAAACAATAATGCATGATGAAAAATTGAAGATGAAAAAAAACAATATAATGCAGTGCAAAAACAACTACGAAGTCTTTTTTTGTTTGAGGTGGTGATGATGTTTAATCATAAAATCAATAAAATTAATCAATTAAATAAATAAATTAGAAATTTATACACATATTTATATAATATATATAATTTGATATAAAACATAAATAGGGTCCCGAGACTGCTGGAGTATACAGCGTGCACATTTTCTCCAGAATTCGCTTTCAAGAGGGGCTGATATACTCCACAAGGACTTTCGTGCGCCTTTTGCTCTCTGATTGTCGGTGAAGAAACAGAAAAAAAGGAAAAAGTATACAACGAGAACGAACGCAAATAATAATAATACAGAACGTACAAAGAAAAAAAACATACAAAGATAGAGTGAGTGTGTCGGTGTACTGCTCTAGACGTAGAAGAAAAATGAATCGAAAAATGAACAAAAAGTCAGTCGCTCGGTCTGCTCTCCTGTTCTATCTGCGCATAAAACAAACGCCATGTATACGTAAAAACTAAAGATACGCCGAAGACGTGACGCGTCGGGGGGGCACCTTCTCGTGCGCAAAAACACGACGTGGCGTTCCTGATGCCTCCCGCATATCCTGAATTATCCGCTGCACTGCAACTATACGTCGTTCTTCATTCTTCTTCTCCTTTTTCTTGACGTTTTGATTTACTATTTTCCGCGTTCTCTTGTCCCACCGTGAAATTCTCGTTGCGCTGCTGCTGTTGCTGACCGTTGTCCGTGTCCTTTTGCGCCCAGTCTCCGCCTTATTTCTTTTGCTTTCTCTCTCTCGCTCTTGCTCTCTCTCTCACTCTCACTCTCACTCACTCGTTAATTAGCTTATCTAAGAGCGCATACGACATACATGCCCATATAGGCGCCGCGCGTACTATTTTCCTTTCTTTATACAACACGCATTATAACGCGGCGCGTCAACTCATTTTTTTTCTCCTCTACGACTCTTGTTAACTTTTTCCCGCCCTCGTCTCGATCCCCTCCCAGAGCCTGTACATTTGTATACGAGTATATGTATATCTATATACGTGCGGGGTGTGAAGATAGCGGGGGAACAGGGTCGACGGTTCTCTTTTAGCTTCCTAAAATTTTCTATCCCTTCCTTTTGGAATGAGATTCACAGAGAGTCGGCTGCTTGCGAGATTGCATGGAATATAATTTTAATCTCTCGCCCGGCGTTGAAAAGGTATGTTACTTAATACCGGTATGTGCGCGGAACTAGGGCTAGCTGCTTCTATGAAAAATTTCGATAAAGAGATTTAAGATTGCGCAGACTTTAAATTGAATCATACGAATGAATGTGTGTGTATTAGCTCATTATATCCGCGAAATCCCGTTACAAAGCACTTCGGCGCACGGCGGTAGGCGAACAAAAAGATGAAAATCAGGTACATAAAAAAACCGTCGACCAGGAATACAGACAGAATGAAGAGCTCGCCGGGGGGACACTGCAGATAAGGGGACGCGATCGCGAGACATAGCGGAACAAGGGTAGGTATATATGTATATGTAGGTAAGGGAAAACCGCAGGCGGGAAATGCCAGCGTTCGCCAGTCGCTGCATAATTGCAAGTTCGAAACGAAATCGCGTTTATCTACTAACGCGTTGTGTGTATATATATATATATATATATATATATATATATATATATATATATAAGTACATCTTGCCCGTCGATTATGCGAGTAATCGTCTGCTCGTTGTGTTCTCTCGTCGTCGTAATATATAATGAGAGGTTCGTCGCGGCGAAGGGAAGCGTATATAGGATGCGAGGAGGGTTGGAATAAGGGAAAAGGTCTTTCGTCGGGATCGAGGCCCGGGACTCTTTGGTATATGGTTCTCCGTAGAAACGGTAAGAGAGAATCGAGAAGAAGAAGATGAAGAAGAGAAAAAGGCGCGGCGTCGCGGGTCATCGCAGAGAAGAGAGATTTCGCGTAATACGTTTGGAGACTCGAGTTTTTGGATGCGCGGACGTAGCATAAGGCGGCGAGCTTTCGAGTTTCTTAAACCAAAAAGACAACACAGAAAGCTCGTTACGTTATACAGTTGGAATGGCTGAAATAAATTGATCGCCGATTGAAAGTTGTAACATGAGATCTATATATATTGTCCCTTCTCTGCGAAAGCTCGAACGCCCGCGTCTGCCCTCTGTGATATATCCTCCTCCTTTGATCCTTCAAACTGTAGTAGCAAAAAAGAGAGAGGTATTGTATATATGCTATACGTCGGTACACGTTATAATTATAATATAGTCCTAAGGGTGAGGCGGGCCGTTGCGCGCATACACGCGAGTCGCACGATTGCCGACACGTGCTTATATATATATACCGCTGCGCAATGTCTTTTGATGCGCGCTGCTCGCACCGCCTCAATTCATCGTTCTCATGCATTCCTCTTTAATTACAGTCTCATTTCAAGTTTCGTATATATATGAACGACGATTACGTTTATATATATAATGATTACGCTCTCGTACTCGTCGTTTCTGCAGTGGCGTCTGCATCGATCGTTTAATAATAATAGTAATATTAATAATAATATTAATAATAATAATAATATTAATAATAATGATGATAATAATAATAATAATAATAATATATGCAATCGCTCGCTTCGAGTAGTCTCTTTTCTTCCTATATTTATTATCGTCTTTGCTAATGCCCAACGCGGAAAAGCATCGTTATTGGCCCAAGCTTGCGCTTTTTTGTGTGGGAGTGTGTGGGTGTGTGTATATAGTAACGCTCGCGGATCACATACTTGTGTTCGCGTTGCGCGTATACTTTGTGCGTGTTCAACATATATTCCATCATTCGTAATATATGCGTGTATATAATGTGTGTGTGTATCTAGGTATATTTCTTATACGTTCAGCGCCTCTCGTGGGTGTGTGTGTGTGTGCGAGCGCATATATATGTGTGTGTATGTGTGTGTGTGTGTGTGTGTGTACACATGCATTTATTTACATGCCTGAGCTTGGCGCTCGCTTCGCTTGTGTGTAACATGATATACGTCGTTTTTACGTTCGACTCGCGTCACACGCTGCCGCGAGCGTGTTTGTTTTCTTTTTGACTCGTATACGCGTAAGTGTTTGTGAATATGTGGTGCAGGTTTGTCTTTTGTTCCGTTGTGTTTTTGCTTCGTCTTTATAACGACCGGGGAAACGCCACAAGTAAGACAAGGTACTCATTGGGCCCCGATTAACTATCGCTAGCAGTAGTACGAGGTCGAAAGTCCGAGCTTGCAAGAAAAGGGTGCTCTGTGACGGTTATACACACTTCCGGTACTGATGACGTCCTTGGTCTCGCATCTCAGCCCCGTGAAGCCCTCCGCGCACCTGCGAACAAGAATAAATTAAATAATTATTAAAGAAATTTTTCATTATTTAATTGCAATAAATATTTATGCGTAGAAGTAAAAATGTTTGTCTTTAACACAGTTTATGTATACACACATATTTATAGTTATTATATTTTTCAGGAAGATAGTGTTCCCTCTCAGTGGTATAGGAACGTGCCTGGTAAGACACTTATATTGATTTCGCAATATTTTGATAGATAGAAACGTACATCTTTGAATTTATAATGTGCAATCGCATCGTGGTAGCAGACAAAGTTTCCACGAAGTTATAGGTCAAATGTCGTGGGAAATTCACAGCGAAGCGAGCCGAATTTCTCGGAAATACGAGAAAAATAATTTTCTCGTATCTTTTCGAGGAATAATAAGTTGAGTTCGGAATAAACTTTTATTCTTGTATGTCAAAATCACACTTACGAAA
Organism: Muscidifurax raptorellus; assembly: GCA_020010945.3. NCBI lineage: Eukaryota > Metazoa > Arthropoda > Insecta > Hymenoptera > Pteromalidae > Muscidifurax > Muscidifurax raptorellus. Next base: position 15,811,643 of record CM052080.1, on the reverse strand, counting down.
TATAGTATTGACTTTCAGAAAAACATTCGACTCTGCCCACCAATCACGATAATTAATCTTCCCTCGCATTTCATTCTCTAGAAAAACATCGTATAGTAATAAGTCTTCCCCAGATACACAGACTAGAGCGAAAGCAAAATAACCAAAGACAAATTAACAACAGCCAAGTGGTTCAGTGTGGCGATTTAAAAATGAACATATGGTTCTCCCGGACAAATGAGCGAAATGATTCGCGCAAAAGCCGTGTATACATATATACGCGCGCACTGCCAGAACGTGCAAGAAAGAAATGCCAAAGTCGGGCGGCTGGCGATGACGGAACGTGCCCGCTCGCTAAGAACGAGGGGAAGAAAAGAGAGTGAAAAAAAAGAAAGAGGTCGAGACGTTTCATTACACGGCTAACGGAATTTCTTATATATATCGTGCCGTCGCGACGAGGCAAGATAAAATCGAGACGTATACATGCATGAAAAAATCGCGATTCGTGGAGGAGAGACAATTCAAGCACTTCTTTGATTTTAAGAGTATGTCAAATGGATGTGGGAAATCGTATATAGAGAGCGATACGCGCGTTACATGAAGCCCAAGAGCACTGACGAATGTGAAAAAAATTGTGTCGCCCGCCCGGGTATATATACCTTATACACACCATACTATAGGGGCCGAGAGAAAGCTGCCGTTTCTTTAGAGGTGATTCGGTGCTGCGGTTTGGTTTATTTATAGCCGGTTGGACTATAAAGCGAGCGCGGTGTCGTGCCGCCCAAAAGCGATTCCTCGTGTGCGTGCGGCTACAGTTCCTCTCTCTCTCTCTCTCTCTCTCTCTCTCTCTCTCTCTCTCTCTCTCTCTCTTCTGTATATGTGCGCAGTGTATATATATATATATGTATATGAGCACGAGACGGTCAAGAAACGCCCCGGGCTGTAGCGAGCTAAGCGAATCGCTTAGTAAAGAGATAGAGAAACAGAGCACGTTGGGTCGCAAATGAGAGAATGAAGAGGGACGATGTATAGAGGATGATGCTGTAAAGCTTTAGGAACATATATAGATACACGGTTGCTTCATTATCGCGTCTCGAAAGTTCAATTTTAGCTCAGGAGAGCTACAAGGACAATCTGCCTCTCGTGTGCCTGTCGTCAAAGGGTCGTACACAGCCATAGAAATATTTTTGGAAATTTGGATTTGCGCAACAGCAGCGTTTTGCCGCCTGCAAAAGTCGACGATGAAAGGGGCAAAAACAGAGTCAAAAACGAAAAAAATGAAGACACGAGACGGTAGCAAGAAAAATACAGAAGCGTCTTCGTCGCTATACTTATAGAGATGTCCAGCCGTCTCCGGCATAACGAATCTTATTTTTGTATCGGTGAAATGGGTTGAGGCCCTGTCTCCATTTGCGCCGTCGCCGACGTCGTAGACAGCAGGCTGCTTTTCCACGAATCTGACTCTTTCTGTCTCTCTTCCACTCAGCTCCAGCCGCAGCGTTTTTTATCGTCTCCGCAACGGCGATCCGTCCATCCGGCGTAATTAAGCGCGCGAATTTCTCCGCGAACTTTTTGAGCTGATGCCGTCGAGAGTTTTATTTCACATAGCATCACCAAATTAAATCTCACTCAGATGCGATTAAAAAAAACTCGTTGAATTTTTCTTGTGGTATTTTTAGAGCCGACCGAGAAGAGAGAAAGAGAGAGAGAGAGAGAGAGAGAGAGAGAGAGAAAGAGAGAGAGAGAGAGAGAGAGAGAGGGAGAGAGAGAGATCATAGCTCGTCGTATTAGTTTGGATCGATTAAGGATAGACAGTCGCAAAGGTTTTCGCCCAGGTAATGCTGGTTAATTACCTCTAATATATATAATTCTGCCCAGGTAATACGATAATTACCATTACACGCTGTGGGTTCGACGGTTCGACTATTTTATATAACTCATATACGTACAGAAGCGTACGTGTAAAATCGATTTTGTGATAAATTTGAAAAGATTGCATCCTTTGCTGAAAACCTCATACACTGCAGTGAAATAGAAAATCGTATATTTCAAATCATGAAATGGTGTTATTTATCCAATGGATTTCAAAAATATCATCGTATTTAAACATGCTATATTTATTTCCATAAAATGTTTATTTTTCATTTCTTTTTGTTAAAAAAAACAGCTTTTATATTTGAAGTGTACACCCTAACGAATCAAGTTAGGGTGTACACTAAATAAATTTCGTTTAGTTTAAAATTTCAGTAAATCTAAAAGCACAATCCAAAATATCGAAAGCTCCAGCTTATAGTTTCCCATCAAGTGTATATAAAATTTCTAAACGCTGCACAGTTCGTACGATCGAAAAAATATATACCACTCACATACGATCATCGTGACGAAAAGTCGTTTGCTCTCTCAATGCGGAAAATTTCAATAGAGCGGAGCTTTCGTATTATTTTTTAAAAACTCTGGTTGATGGCGGCCTGTGCCGCACGCGAGGATTACAATTTTTAAAACAATTGCGAAGCGATATATCTGGATTACCTATTGAGCCTCGCGTCCAACTAAAAAAAAATACTCGAGCTTTAACCGAATACAAAACTGATCTACGTTCGCTCGATTCCCGAACGTTATATCCTCTTGAAAATTACAACGTGTTGATCGCAGGCCAACTTTCGCGCTGCTGCTGCTGCTGCTGCTGGCACCCGCAGTCTCGCTTCAAAAGATAGCGTCGACGTCGCAAAAACATTTCATTTCGCCGTTCGCGGAGGAATATTTCAGCGCCATATCGTGAAAAAATATATTTATATATATATATATATATATATATATATATATATATATATATATATATAAGCACGATGCAGAAAGTGACGAGATTTTTATGAAAATTCAGTTGTCGCGTTCGCCAGAGGAATAAAATTCTCTAGAATTCAGAACGTCTTCTACACCGTTAAAGGCTCTGAATATGAAAAAAATGTTCAAGATCACCGTTCGCGTGCACTTTATATACAAATAGTGCGAAATTTCAGAATGCCGATATAATAGGATGAGGCGAATATGTAGGTGAGCATAACAAGGCATTAAGCCCGAATATCTCACGCTCGGAATATATATATACTTGAAATCCGGAAAGATGCGTATATAGCGGAAGGAGAACGAGAGCTCGCATAAAAGCGGAGCGTAATACACGTGCATATTGCTCGGGCCAAGAGAGCGAAGCTGGGAGCTTATCGATCTAGGCGCGTAACGAGTGAAATTTCCTGGCGCGTGCTTTCGCGTGTGTTGCGCGCGGTTAAAAGAGCGCGCGCGCGCGCGGCAGAGAGAGGCGTCGCCCCCATTGAATAAACGTCGGAGATAACGGGTTTTTGCGCCCGCGAAAGAGCAAAAGCTCGCGTCGTAGCGGGGGTGGCGCAAAAAGCAAGAGAGCGCGTTTGGTAATATCGCCGTGACGCTCGCGCGCGCGCGTGCGCGCGTTTGCTCTGGATATATTCGAGCATAAAAACGAATGCTTTAAAGCGAGCCGTTAATTTAAGCTCGCAGTCGTAAAACCGGCAGGCAATCCCAACTTGGACTCGCGCGGCCCAACTGTCTTTCTCGGGCGCGCTGCACTTATGGCGCTGCAGACAGAGCGGAAGGATTGCGCCGATCGAACTTGCGAGTTTCCAGGGCTCGTGCGCGCTTTAATAACCGGCCTCTACAGTCCCGCCGCCGTTTCTTATTCGTTCGACACCGCAGCGAGCTATACAGTTTCTTCCTCTTCTTCCGGCCCCCTCGCCCTCACCCACCTTTCTCTCTCTTTCTCTCTCTCTCTCTCTCTCTCTCTCTCTCTCTCCTCTTTCGTGTTTTCTTCGCGACGCTGCAAAGTTTCGCGCGAAGATAGCTCGCGTTCCGATGTAATATAGCGCTTCCGCAACTTTCGCGCCATTGAAACTCTCGCCGGATCGAGGCGTCGGGATATCGATCTATGCGAGCTGTCGCGCAAGCACGTAGTGTAGGGTGTTTGTTTTAGCGGGCTGCAACTCGATTGTCCCAGGCGAAGGAGAGACGCGCGCCAGCTCTGCTCCGATGCTCCGCAGGGAAAACGGTTTAAAGTTGCTGATGACATTAGACTGCTGGCTCGCTGTGCGCGAGTACGGCGCCTGATGTTCACGGCGGGGATTCGGAGACGCGTTTTCGATGAATATGCTGCACGAGCGGGCTTATTGAGTTTGCTCGCAGTGTGTATAGGACGGACTACCGTGATTTTACAATCGTTCCGTCATTCGCGGAACCGTGTTAGAACTCTCTGATGCTCTATATTCGGAAGGCTGTAGACTGGCCAATGAGGTCACGATTAGATTTTTCTTTTCTTTTTTTTATTTACTATTCGTATATAATACAATGCGAGTTCGAGAAAGTAGAATTCAACTTTCTTCTTGAACGGAGAATTGTATCGACGCAATTTCCTGAGATTTTTATACACCAAACGAGTTACCAATTTCGATTCTTATATCTCTATAGTTAATTCAACGTTAATTCATCAATATATAAGAAATTTACGTTCATTTAAAGGAACGAACTCCGGAGTATATTTGCATGGCGTACATATGCCACCGATGGAAGAGAGAGATAGGAATTTCGCAGATGATATGATTATAACTCGATATTAATTAAAATTTTAATGCAACGCGAGCGCATTGTGAAAACGTAGAAATCGATCGCGTCATTAGCCATCAGCCTTACATTCGCATATAGCACACAGATACTGACATGATCAATCGCTTTTACGTACTCACGAACGACATACGCGCGGCCGGGAAAGCTTTATGTGGCGAGCTTCGCTCGAGCACCGCGGTATTATAACGTCAGTAGAGAAGTTCCGCTTGGTGATGTTCCAGTAGAAGGTTTTCATGAAATGTCAATCAGCGCGGTAACGTCTATAGTTTCAATGTCAGTGCGGCATACTGTCGAGCCGATTGAAATTTCATCCAACGTGCACACGATATTACCGATAGCTGCTCCACCACCAATCAGCAATTCGAATTCTCCGCCCCTCCCCACCTCTCTCTCTCTCTTGTTTCCGCAACCCCGTTCAGCTTTCAACAATAATCCGGAAAATCTCTAAACATTTGAGCTTACCGCTCAGCCTCTCACTTTCAGTGCTAGGATCGATTTTTTCCATTATACTCGTAAATTAATCTTTTTGCAATTCTCTTTCGCTCTTTCTCTGTTAGCGTTTTTTATAGTCATCGTAAAGATTTCGCGCAGCTCTCTATATGTATAGTACAGACCTTTCACGCTGGCGTTCGTTCGTAGAATAAATAATATAAAATATAACGATCGAGAGCGACGGCGTCTGTATTATAGCATACAGAAGAAAGAGCGAGCTGCTGCGAAGATTAAGTAGAGCAAAAGCAAACAAGCAGACGACGACGACGAAGAGCTAAAAGGCTCCGCTCCGTTCCTCGCCTCTGCTTTCCTTCTGCAGGTGACTATGCGTGGGGGTTGCTGTCTATTTATGTATATAAATATATTATTCATATAGAAAGAGAGCTATGTAGAGCGTAATTTTAGGTGACACCGCGTGCACGCCACTTTTTTACGGCTTAACTCAATTTAATGACGCTTCCGCGAAACGCAATTTCAAAGATATAACACTTTTAGCGAGGCGCAGAGGAACCATGGCGCGAGCGAAAAGTGGAACGGGTCGTCTGGGCCACCGCCGCTGCCTACGATGTGCAGCATGGAGGAAGATCAGCGTATGTGTGGGTACGTGAGAAATTGCATAAGAAGAGGGGAGAGGCAAAGGGTAGAGAGGGGGGGGGGGGAGACCGAGAGTGAATTAGAGAGGAAGAAATGAATGAGGGAACTATGCGCGCAGAGCTGCGACCGCTAGGTAGGTGAGAGACCGGATAAAAACGAGAGTTGAGGAGCTGAAGGGTACGTGCGGCGAGGGGAGGAGAGGGTATACGTACGAGGAAGCTAATGACTAAGAGAATGAAAGAGATTGAGAATGCGCGCTAGCGGGGAAAATAAAGCACGAGAGGTAAAGGAGAGAGTGGCTGGTGTACTGCTACTGCTGCAGCTGCTGGTATGAATTTCGCGCATTGTTACGTTGTGTTCGGCTTTTTTCGGCAGCACTTCAGTGAGTTGGATTTTCGTCTAGCGGGAAAATTTCAAAGCGATTCAAACTATATACTGATAATTCTGATGGGTCCGATTGAAATATCATTAGTAGTTATACTCGTGATCTTGGTGCCAAGTAAGAAGTACGAGTCAAGTTTAATTCGCCGAAAATAAACATAATCTTCTTAGCGCAAAGTGCTGCTTAATAATTATTCTGTTGATTATAACAACCACTCTGATGTTCGGCGTAAGAATCCGGCGCGTACAAATGGAAAATAAAAATTCCGAAATAAAAATGCAGTGATATAAGTCGCAAAGCGTGGTATACATATAGAAGCCAGCAGGGCTGACACCAGACTACACCAGCTACGTCGCGTTGTCTCCTGTAACCCAAAGCTCGCGCACTCACACATAGACAGGGTAGCACACAAGGCCAACAACACTGCACAGTTGTTGTTGCAGCGGGATTCCAAAGAAAGAAGACACTGGAGTACGTTATTTCAAAACACTATGTACGCGAATCTCAGCATGCTCTAGGTTGCCTCTCTCTTCGCTCTGCTGCACAAACACGTATACAAGCTGAAGAACTAGGTTACCGAGAAAGAGGGACTGAGAGAGAGAAAGAGAAAGAGAGATAGAAAGAGAGCATTGGATTCTATATACGAAGTACAGGCACTTATATGTGCCGCCTTGCCTACTGACATCTAGATAACGTTGCCCTCGGTCAACCAAGGCTTCTCTCTTTCTCTGTCTTACTTTCTGTTTCCACTTAACCACTGACTTTCTACCTCCTCCGCCCCTCATTTGCTCTAGCAGTTGTATCGCTCTACCTCTAGGGACCTTCTTTGCTTTTTCGGCTTGCGCTTCTTCCTTTTTTTATGGGTGGGGGGGGGCGAGGGGGGGTGTATACGAAAAAAGAGAGCAAGTTTTACTTGTGTCTCTAGCGTTGTGGCAGGGTGAAGGGATGAAAGTGATTTTGAGAGCTTTTAGGAGTTAAATGAAATCGGTAGCGTCTTTTATTTTGTTTCGACGATAGTGCTTTTTCGTTTCTGTTTTGATTTTTCCGTTCCTGTCGCGCGAACTTTCAAAGGAAAATATCTAAGTGGCCATACATGTAGCGTTGAGCTTGCTTTTGGCGAGTCAACGACAAAGTCGACCAAACGTATATTTTCATCGAAAATTTGAAATTGGAATTTGAGCCTTGAATCAAAATTAATGACTTTATTTCATTCATAAAAGTTAAGGATCGAGAATCGAGGTAATATAAGAACGTTGACGCTATCTTAAAAGACACATTTTTTAAGCAAAGATTCCGCAAGTTTTTGCGAAACTTTTAAATCTTCCCTCCGCACCATGGTAGTAGCGTTTCACTACGCCAACATATTCTTCGTGCAAAAGTTTTTTCATTATGTTATAATTACAAGCATGCAAGATTCTACTCGCTGAAGAACTTTGTGGGGCTTCGTTAACGATTGAAAGTTGAAAAAAAAGTCACACCCAAAGGAAGGTACATAATATATATACAAAATAAAACATAACAATTTGACGATACGCCGTAATTATAAACGAAGACAGCATCTTGAACCGTCAAGAACGAGAGAGAGAGTCTCGTATAAGTATTAGTCGGCAATGAGTCTCCCGAAGAGCGAAGAGTTACGTGCCTGAGTCGGATGAGTGAGCGCGGCCGTTATAAGCAGATTTATATGGAGCCATAATCCACGAAAGCCGAAGGACGCCGCGGCCAAGGAATGACGGCATTTTCTCTCTCTCTCTCTCTCTCTCTCTCTATGTCTCGTTTATATATATATATATATATATATATATATATATATATATATATATATATATATATATATATATATATATATATATCCGCGGTGACCGGAAAGAGAGATTCCATCGTAGAGAAGTGGGTAGAATATCCGTGCGTTGTCAGTGAACGCCAGCTGCCGGGACAGGTTAACGCCTGGCAAATTGGCACGGCCTCTCTGTCTCCCCACCCCCTTTCACTCGGTCATTTTCCGCTTCGGGAATGGCTAAATTTGCCGATGCCCTGGCTCCCTTCCTTCCGCCGCGACGCGGCGACTGTGTGCGTCTCTGTCGGTCTCGCTTTCCGTCGTTGATTCGCTCTTCCGTATATACTCCCTCGCGAAATAGAGAGAGAGAGAGAGAGAGAGAGAGAGAGAGAGTGAGAGAGAGAGAGAGAGAGAGGGAGGAGAGTGAGAGCGAGAAGTTTGTTATTAAGTTGTGCTGGCTGTGTGTACATATCTCGATGCGCGCGTGCGACGCTTCTCTTATAACGAAAATGAGACGCTCGCGTGAGCGTAAGCGCGGGAGGGAAGCTTCGTAAGAGTTTCTAAATCCGGTTGCGAGAAGTTTTACTATTTCGGAATAGGGGGCGGAAAGTGCGAGAGACTCGACGAGAGATTTAATTCACTTTGTGATTGAAAAATTGCGCAGTTATATAAGTCAGGTGAAGTGGCCGAATTCGATCGATCTCGAAACAGCTCGGTTTCTCTTCAAAGATTCAGCGTAAATTACTTTATAAAATCAATTCGAAACTTTTGTTATATATACGAAAATAAAACGAGATCTATAAATACGAACGCGTGTAAAGTTATAATTGCTAACGTAGACTAAACTAACTTACAAACGGCAAACAAGTCGATTGTTGGTATTAATTGAATTGTTTATACTGCCATTTAACTTGATTTATCGAGTGTTAAAGTTGGAACTAAAAACATAAATTTCTACTTAGGAAAAAACAGCGATAAAGATGAAAGAAGTAGAATGTTCAGAACATATATATATTTTTTTTTTACGAAAATAGTGCTCGTAACACATATACGGATCTATTAATATTTAAATTTTACCATGAAGACATTTTCGATCAAGATATTTAGCGAAAAAGTTCAAGAATTACAGTAGCAGCATTAATCGACACTAACGTTAATTCAGAGTTAGTCACGACAAACTTGACTGCTTTTACTGAAACCATTACTTCCCGCTGCGCGTAGCACTGATTGTCGCGCAGTTTCATGAACTAAAGGCATTTTTTTTAATCCAAAAGATCAAATCAACAGCAAATACCCCATTAGTAGCTTTTAAATCTGCAATAATCTTCGGCCCAGCAGTTTTGTAAAGTTAGTGCCTCTCACGGACAATTATATAGATATAGAAGCGAATTAATCACACGAAACGACGAAACGCGCGGCTGTGGTTTCTCTACGGTGTGCTGAAACTGCCAGCGTGTAGATCGGCAGGAGAAACCGCGAGCGAATTCTGCAGCGTGCTCGGATTTCCCTGATTGGATATGGAGGGAGGGAACCGGCGCGACTGTGACGAATACTTACAGGAATATAGGATGACGATCGGAGAGGAAAGTAGGCTGAATCTTGCGAGGCCATTGTCGACGCCGACTGAATGTCGAATCGAGGCACGCGCTTAAATTATTCATGCGAGGGAAGAGCTACATATATATATATGCGCAAGAGTTGACTTGGTCGCGAATTGCGCAGTTTGGAACAAATTTAATTCTCTGTGGAAAAATATCGGTTCCCGCATTACGAATAGTATATAGCGGATAATTGGCGATGCTTATATACGAGACATTGTTGCAGACTTTACAATGATCTTGTGTTCGTGCTGCACCGACAGTGAGTCGCAATTCTCGATATAATATAACGTGTATCATCGTATAAAGTAGGTTTATGTATACTTCTCGCGGAGCAATAAAATTTTTGGCACTCCCTCTGCTGCTATATACTTGATTCCGTATATATTTCCAACCGCGTCCCGAATTATAACTCTACAAAAATACAAGATTTGTACACTCAAACTGATGCTTAGGATCATATAAATAAGGTATATATGTTGACTATACATAAAAATCAGTTAGATTTATAGTGAGTCGGGATTTCACATATATGTATTCGCGGCAACGCGCGAATCTTTTTACCTTTGCAATATCATTCCGTCGCTGTATAAGACGCAGCAATCAATTTGCAGAGTGAAATTCGCGTAAGAACTATCGCGCAGCGCTCGCCCGCGCAATATTACACGTCTCTGCGGCCGACCCATAAATTAAATACGAAACCATTTATTAGGCGTTGACGAGCAAAGTCGAGCATTTCAAATTAATCAAGCAGTCGAGAATGCAATTAGTTTCCTTGACGCTGCAGCGGTGCCAATCTCAAATCCCGGCGGGTTAAAAAGCGACGGGTATATATATATATATATATATATATATACATAGTCGGATCGATTAGGCACATAATATTCCCGCCATTAGCAACATATCGTTGCAAGCTTTGTGTTATATACGCGCAGCTGACGCGGCCAGACCATATCGGCTGTAAACAAGTAGGCTCCGCCCAAAGAATAAATAGATAAAAAGCGCAAGCACCGCAAGCAATGTACATACTTATCGAGACTATACGACGCTCGAGCAATTATCGAAGCGTTCTTTCGGAATGAAGTGTGCTATTCCCTGTGCATATATACACGCACGCGAGTGGCAGCTGTAGCGGCGGAAGCGGTCAAGATCCGCGCGCTCACGCGCGCATACAAGTGCCACGGTCCATATGGCGATGCGCGCGCTCTGGTCATTGTTGTTCCGCGCGTTACGTTATACATATATACACGCCGAAGGCGCGCATCTGCGCTCGGCTGTATAAACTCTCTGCGGCCCGGAGCTTTTCATTTTTCGAAAAGCGAGCTTATACATATACACTCGTGCGCGGCCGTATAGCGCGTTTATTTTCGCAAGAGGTATAGGTATAAGTGTTTGCTCTTTTTATATATTTGGCGGCGGCGCGCTTGCTTTTTTATTCCGTTTTAATTAGAGCCGCGTGCGTGGTTTTTTCTAATTTTCCACGGCAGAAGAGGGAAATAGCCTCTCGGCAGAAGCTCGTCGTGATTTGCCACTCGAGCGTGTATAAATTTCTTATCAGGGAAATGGAAATTTTCAGATGAAAATCTTCGTGTGTGTGTGTGTGTGCGTGCGTGCGTGCGTGTGCGCATTGCAGACGGCGGTCGGCCACCTTGTTTTCCGCGGCTTTGAGGTATTTCGTTTTATTGCGCGCTCTCGCTATACTCGCACTCCGTATGAGCTTTTGTGCCTGGGTTTTTTTGCTTCGTTTTTACGAGCTTTCTCTCTATCTCTCGTTTTAGTCGCCCGAGAGTCCGGCAGTTTGTCCGTGCGGCTGTAAAGATAAAGCTCGGAAATTCTTTCAAGAAATTATTGCCCCCCTCGTGCGCACGCCGCTCGCGTTAATGCTATATAATATATGTATCGGTTATTGAATGTCGTTTCCGCGATTAATTCTTTATGAGTCGATGTATCGGATTCATCGATTTTTTATTTAACGACACTGGATGTTGTCTGCATTGCTTTTCTGTTCCAGGAATATAAGTCTCGGGGTATTAAAATCTTTAGAGATTTGCATATATGCTGCACGCTCGATACACACGCGGAATAAGTAATGAACTGACAATGGCGAGCCGAGGGATAAAGAATGAGTTATATCGGGCAATAATATTCAAATCGAAAAATAATAGTCAAGCGAACAACTAATGTGTTTGCAATATCTCGCGGAATTAAGCTTAGATGCAATGGTTTTCGTATACGTGTAGAGCCTCAGAGCGAGAGACAAGACAAACGAATCAAAGTTTATTCGAAAATTCATAAAATCCATAATATATGAATTAACCTTGAATTGTCGTTCAGTAAAAATCCAAAGAAGGTATTATATTCTCCTCTGCTTATTGCGACTCTGTAATTTACGGTCTGGGCAAAAGACACATTGTGATTTTGCGTTTGAGAGAAGCACGCGCCGAGTCAGGACATAAAAGCCAGTGTCAACGTGCCCGATGCATATGTTTGTCAAGAGCTCGAAGCTTTTTGGCAAGAGGCTCGTCGCTCAAACTAGCCCGGCGGGTATAGTCGCTCAAAATTATTTGGCTTATGAAATTGCCGAGACTTGGCCAATCCCATGTATATGCGACCGAGCTTTGCTTAATTGTTTTTCAAGTGTGACTAAATACATTAAAACTCGGAATTAAATATAGCGTTATGATTTATCAAGCTAATTGGATATGTCGCATATATTTCAATTTAATTATGTTGACAGGCTTAAACCGACGTTTAAAAAAAAGTTCAATACATTATTACGAACACACTGTTACAAAAGTGTCTGCGTATATAATAAGTTCAGGAATTTAAAATAATTAATTTTTTTAAATAATAATGTCACATGTCATCAGGACTGATGTGAAATTACATTATCACATCAGTCCTTATAAAAGAAGCGTCAAATAATTCTATCTGATAACAATTGATTTTCAAATGCTACCTCTCTAACTATATACTCGTAACTTTGACCAACTATGTTTCATATTTAAAAACTTAATGAAGCTCAGTAAAAAGGCCGCGGTGTTATTGTAATTCCATTTACAAGCTACATGCCGTCATCAATGCTCGATTCACGTGATTACAATTTAAAAAGTCTTCGTCTGCAAGATTCAAAAGCACAGAGTATAATTGCCTTAATTAACAAGGAAGAATCGAGGCGCAAGCGTTACACCGGCGCAAGCCTCGTTTCTGTTTTTAATTAGTGAAGCGGAGCTAGGCAAAAGTAAGTCGCACACTTTCGAGAAGTTTATCCCCGCAAAAGAAATTAGCAAAAAATTTAACGCCGCAGTCTTAAAACTCGGACAGAGCGGCTGCTTCTGCTGCCACTGCTGCTGGCGTATATGCGCTGTAGCGTTTAAAATTGAAATTTCCGCAGTTGTGTGTATACTCCCATTTTCTTGCTCTTTGCGCCACGCTTTATCTCTTTTTCATTTCCCCGCTCCATCTCGCTTTCTCTATTTTTTTTCTGTCTGCGTGCCGCAAACGATTATTATTTTTTTCCCCGCGCACTCGCTGCACATACTGCCAGTGCAAGAAAATCAGTAAAGAAAAGAATACATTCGCGGCGAGTATTTAATCTCATACTCAAAAATACTCTCGCGAGCTCAAAGTTCAGAAATTGAAATTTTCGCACAGCGTTTGCGGCTTGCCTGGCGTGTTTCCGTTTTTAATTTGTCCCCTCGTCGAGTCCACATGCGCGTCGCGTCAGTGGTAAATGTTTCGACTATGAGCGTGTAGAAGAGTCAGCAAGAAAGGTACACACGCACCGACGACGCTCGAGCTTTATTCATAGAAAGTCCAGAACTTGAGAAACTATTCGCCGCTCTACATGAAGACGTCGGGTTTCCTGTAGGACAAACCTACGTCTCTGACACCCAACGCTGCATTCTCTGTTCCCTCTCTTTCTCTCTCTCTCTCTCTCTTTCTCTTTCTGCGTTGTTCGCTCTTACTGTATGCTCTGCACCCACGTCGGTCTATATGCGCGACAGCAAGCTCGTGTTTTCTTTCATGTATAATTGCGTGTAATTTTCCACTGACGTTACCGTTCCTTTGCCTCGTCTCTCTCTCTCTCTCTCTCTCTCTCTCTCTCTCTCTCTCTCTCTCTCCTCTCTCTCTCTCTCTCTCTCTCTCTCTCTCTCTCTCTCTACTTCGTGCTTTGTTTTCCGTTAAGAAGACTTCCCTTTTTTCAAATGATGTTCTCCGTATCCCTAGCTAGCATTGTTTTGAAAATATATAACAACAATTACTTTCATCGGTGTGCTTTGCCAACAATAATGAACTCCAAGTTTCTGATCAACGGTATAATCTCCGTGGCGACGAGTTAGAGGGAAAACATTTGCTCTGAAAGCACAGTATCGCCCTTGCGAAGGGTCAACTGTATCATATAGCGATGGCTCTTCTCTCCAGCGCGGTGGCGTCTGGCCAAGCGATAAACGCATTCATGAGTTTTCTATGTAAATAAATCATTATCCACAGGTTTACGCGCGCGCGCTCGGGAGAGAGTAGAGGGGCAAAGCCGCGACTGAAAGCTCTCGCGTTTAATAATATAAAGGCCCGATGTGAGCGCCGGCTGGATTTACGCGAGCTTAGCGGCCTATCGGAGTGCGAAGGCACGAAGAACGACGCGGCTGCGCTGCTGGTTTTCCAGGATTAATTGCCTATTTATAAGCGCGCGGACTACACACGCTGCGAAGAGAAGGAGAGGGAGAGAGAGACAGAGAGAGAGAAAATTAGAGCGGAAGAAGAGGAGGGATAGATAGCAGAAGGTTATATAGGTTCTTCGAAGCCGAATCACCAGGTGGAATATATATTAAATGCGGGTACTATATACGGAGCTCTCTGTCCGTATTTACGGAGAGCCAATCATTTGATCATTAATTACCGAATGCGCCAGCCACAGCGATGCATAATTCTTCGGGTGAAGTTTTCACGAGCCTTGGATAATAAGATAGTATAATAGGCGATGCGGGAATTTTTGAATTATGCTGATATAGCAAAGCTGCATTTTTGGGGGTCATCTCTATTTTTTTTTTTAATAAAACTCGCTGTGATAGTATTCTGGAGAATTCAGCCTTTTGCGCTTTACTCGCACACGGCACTTTCTGCTTTTTACTTTCGAAAATGTGTATTATTATACACTTTACTGCGCTGCAGTTACTCGCGTGAAATTTAATTGCATGATCATATCTCGTGAGCGACGTTTATTTTTGTTTTAGTGCGAAATTGAAATAAAAGTGCTCTCGTCGCGAAAAATGTTTTCCCTATATAAGAGAGAAAGAGAAAGAGTGAAAGAGAGAGAGAGAGTGAGAGAGTATAATAATACAGATCTGTCAGGACTGGACCAGCGTACATACAGTGGATTTTGTAATTAAGCCCACATTTCGCTTTAGTGACGCCAGGTAAAATTAACGATTTACCGTCTCTCATTTACAACGTGCATTCATTTTATGAAGTCTATCATTTTCATTATTCATCGATCAATAACAACGTGGCGGTCTATACGTTCTCAATCATGAAATTAACGCAGGCGTGCGTTAATGTCGCGTTATTTAATTTTGGCACGAGCACGCGAGCCACTGTGTAGTGTACGTAGACAATGCTTTTAAAACATATACAACCCATTTGGCCGATAATTACACCCAACCGCCGCATTCTTGCGCTGCACAATTCCGGACCGCGCTGGCCGCAAATTAAAGAGCCACACGCGGCTATTAGTGCTTGCGATCAACTTCTTCGTGCTTACGTAGCAATTATCAGATCCTGACATTCCGTGCGGCTAAGGAAACTCGCCGAATATATATATATATATATATTTTGAGCACATTGGCAAAATATTCCGGGGGATCGCTGTATAATACGTTCCGTGCCGATGACACGCGTGTCGGTATAATGGCACAGTGCTGTATGAACACGCCTAGGCGAGACACAGTCGATCAATCGTGTTGCTAATGAAATAAAAAGATTTTTCGTTTGTATAGCATACCACGTATACCAGCTCTCGTCACTTAATTAATCTCGCGCGGTATTTCGACTGTCTCTCGTTCTCCAGCCGGCTACGCGCACTCGTATATAATATATATAAAGCAGCCGCAGTAGCAGGCTGCGCGCCAATAAATACGCAATTCAGCCGCGAGATTTACCGATGCGAATGCCACTAGAAGACGGAAGCCATCAAAAGCGAATAAGAGTCAGAGTAGTAGTATATAGTACAGTATATAGTGCGGTGCCAGAGAGGAGAAAGAGCTGTCATAACAGACACGACGATGGGGCTCTCGCGCGGCAGTATACTCAATACTCTATACCTGTATATATGTTTGCATATATATACTCTGCTCGTCGACAATATTTCGCGGCTAAATTACGAACGAGGCGAGGTTACATTGTAAATTCGCATTCCAAACTATAGACGCATCCGAAACTACCCGATTACATAGCCGAACGCCCCTATAACCGTAGCACGCGCACACATACCAGCCGCTACTACTTCTCGACTGCGTCTTACACGTATACAACGAGGCGGTGTCCCATAACCGCAAACGGTATTCGACCTCTTTGCGGTTCGCCTATACTCTCGCTTGCTCTCCCCCTCCCGCTCTCTCTTTCTCTCCCGTGCAGTGCAGTGTGCCATTGATTTTTCGAGGTCTCGCGCAATGCGCTGCTGCAGTTCCATAACTCCCGCGGCTGCGAGCGAGGGGATTTTTGGCGATCGCTCGACAACCCGTGAAATTGATAATACACAAATTGCCGCTCGTCGGATTCATCGTTTGCGTATATCCGTGCGCGCTTTAACGACTTCCGGCCGACGACGAGCTTTTACGCGGATTATGTGTCCCCGATACGCGCGATTTTAAAGCAGCAGTTATGCTATATATATCCGAAATTTTGCCGGTTACGAGTAGCTTTTCGAGTGGGTTTTCGAGTTTTAACCGCCTACAGCTTCGCTTGGCATAATTATGTGGGAATAAATGATGGATTCGTGGTAATCGTACATGGGCACACTCTCGAGTTTACTCCGGTGATAACAAAGTTTTTTACGAGCTTATACAATATGCATAGTATATACCTATTACCGTTTATTGTCGATGATGTGACTGCCGTTTAATTGGTGAAAATACCTCATTATAGATCGTGTGCAGCAACGTGATATATATTATATATTATATATTATATATATATATCCACAGTGTGGCGGAATTCCCAACAAACTTATATAATTATATTCAAGCACGAATTAAATAACTTGCAGTACCATATATAATAATATGCATCGCTTTCCCGAGCATATAAATTATGTGTATACGAAGAATGTTAAATGGATAATTGTCTACGCTCCTTCTTCTTTCAAATTTGTCAAAGTTAGAGCTATGCAGCCTAAAAACAATTTTCTCGCACAGTATAATCCGCGACGAGTCTATTTTTTTTATATTTTTTTCAAAACTCGGTCTCGGCTTTCAATTAGAAAAGCGTATATATATATAGCTACTCGTCCGCACTCGCTCTCTCGCTCCACTACAAAACTGTAGTTGCATCCGAGAGCAACAAAAAAACGCCTTTGCTCGCTTAACCTAATTTTTTAAACCAACATCTCTCTCTGCTAATATACATTATACATACACCGAGACGCGAGAAGTGTTTTTCGCGCTCGCACATCAATGGCCCTCCTCAACATTTCGCGAGGCGCGGCTGCTTTTCGGTAACCTTTAATCACTCAAACGCGCTGGTACAGCCGGCGTAGAAATTAGCAAGTCGCGGGAGCCAAAACACATTCGTCCGCCTCGGGAAGTAGGCTTCGCACATATATAGTGTGTAGCATCCCGAAAGTGCGCCGAGTGCTATTTCGGCATGAGGCAACTTTTGCGCCGAAGCGCGACCGCGACTCTCGAGAGCTCTGCTTATATATATATACTGATGCGCTCTATGCGCGAGATGAAATTCTGCGATGTTATACACTTTGCGTGCATACGTGCAGTATATGCTCGGCACTGCTTTGATTTCATTTGAAAGTCGTACACGCTATAGATGACGTCATGAAATATCCGTTAAAATTAACGATGGCAATTCTCCGCGGAAGCGATTAAGGGCCGCCGTAAAATCGTGCGACACGGCGAAGTGGCTCGACCTCGAAATAAAATATCCTATAGCCATCAGAGATTGCTGCCTTTTTTTCGCTGAGAAAGCTCTTACACGAGAGCTCGAATAATGAAGGAGCCGAAAAGGAGGAAAAGACATGCACGCCCGGTGTTCCTCCCGCGAGCCGCGCATATATAGATCTTGAGAGCTGTGTAGCGCGCGGAATAATCTATGCTGAGCCCTTACACCGCCCTCGCGCTCGTTAAGTTCCTTGCGCCTGGCAATGTGCGCGACAATTCACTGCGTGCGCTTTGCGTTATCTGTTCGCTGAGTCGTCGTCTACACTGAAGAATTGATAAAGAGAACGTAGTGAGGAGTTTGAAAATACGGGATATAACAATCGTGAAATCTTTGAGCGTATCATTTTTCATTTCTTTCAGCGGCGGGTATAAAGCGTCGCGTGTACCTCATTGCGCGTCATCGTTTTATGCGAGTGTATGTGTACAAATGTAGGCTTTCTTTGTGCTTTGATGTTTTTACGCAACAAAAATTCGCGAAATAAAGGCTGCATAATGACGGAAGGACAAACAAACGAGCGGTGAACGTCAAGCGCGGATGAACAACAAAGGTACGATCCGCACAGCGCCCGGATAATTTGCAGCAGCTCGTTGAGCAGTGCGTGGTCACTCCAGCAATAATGAGTGTGTTAAAGAGCCGAATACCGGCAGTCTAAAGTCGACCGAGCGAAATTATGCGAATGCATCTATACGCGTGCCCGCAAAGCCCCGACTAAAACACACCTGTAAAGCCGCACGCGTTACACCGAAACGCAGGTGCGCGCGAGCCTGATCGTCGCTCATGTTTCCCGCCCCGGCGCGTGCGAGCGCGACAATTTGCCGGCAAGTGGTGTGCGCAAGGTTAACGAGGACTCGACGTCGACTAACGCAAACAGACGGCCACAGACGCGGAGAGGAGTCCGGAGATTTATGGATAAGCGAGTCGCGCGTGGGAGAAAAGTCTGGGGGGCGTTAGTGCCCGGGAAAAGAAGCTGCGAAATGTCTGCTGAAAATTGTTTGCTGGGGACCATCCAGGCACTGAGATAGAGGATGACTTCTCGAGGCGGCTGTGATATATGTATATATAAATCGTCGGTGATACGCACTGCAGTAGTGCACTGTAATATAAGGGTGAGTGTGACTGAATTATTTTCGTCTGAATAATACAAGAGTTGGTGTTAGTTTTAGGAAGAAGATCAACATAAATTCATGGTGTCGCGAAACAGGTGACGCGGTTACTCCTACCAATCAGAGCTGCCGAACACATTCCAGCCATCAGTTTTCTCTATGAAAAGCAAACAGAGAAAAAAAAAACGCCGATTGGGCGAGCCGAGCAATAGGTTGCTGGAGTTGTGATAAACGCTTCTGGCGGCTCGTTGAAACTGCTACACAGGAATCGATCTATATCTATATCTATACATCAATGTATAAGCTCGCTCCGAAAAAGAGAGAGGGAGAGATACAGACAGGCGCGCGTATAGGTATTATTCTTGCGTGTCAAAACCATCGGTGATTGGCATGTTCAGCTGCGCCACGCGTATGTATGGTCTCGCACTCTCATTTTTTTCCTCTTCGCGTTTTTCTTTCGCCCCTCTTTTTCGGCCGAATAAAAGCTCTATTTTTCGCTGGCGCTCACTTCACTTTCAAATATTTACCCAACACGAAAGTGTGGGGGGCGAGATATATAATAATAGGAGTTGGCAGACTTGAACAAAATAATGCCGGGATTACGTTAACGAGACAATAGACTCTTGCGTTGCGATGTGTTATAAAGTCTTGTCTCGTATTTGTATTATATAGGCGTGGCCTTATTGATTGCGACTATACACGAGTCGAGAGAAGACATCGTCGGTTTCTGCAAAGATTATAGCACAGCTCAAAACATTTATTAAATTTATATCAGGTTCTAGACACATTTATTTTACTCTGGCACTCTAAAAATGACAAATTAAAATACGTAGTCCATTGATAAAAGGAAGCGCGCGCAGGCGGGATCGATTAAGTTCGAATGAAACTCGTTTAGTTTCGCGAGTAAGCGGCCCGCGTAGGGCTAATTGAAAATCAATATATGCATATATATAGACAGCCTCGTGCGTTATCCACGGCGCGCGGCGAGTGATTATTTGTTGAACAAAAAGTTCAATCGTTCGACTGCCGAGATACGCGCGCCGCCTTGTTATACCGCGCACAATGTTTACCGCGCCATTAAATGGCACCTATAACCCGGATACATAACGCGTAGAATAATTCCATCGCCGTAAGTATGTGCGAGTATGTATATACATATATATCTCACGAGACCAAACTTATATATACATATATGCAGTGTAAAAGGGCGTGCGTTTCACGGTCAAATCTGTCAATCACTCGCGTGAAATTACGCCACGCGCCTCTTTCTCCCATATCCTTGCGATAGTTTCCGCAACCGAATGAACGGGCTATATCCAATCACGCGAAGTTACACGATGAAAAATCCATTCCGCCGAACGACTCTCACGCGCATGCAGCTGTCCGCAGTATCAGCAGGCCGAATACGAGAAGCTTATTCGACCGTACCGCGAAATTACAGACACACACACGCGCGCGCGCGCTCACACAAGCCGATTTTGCAGCAGCTGTCCGGCGTCATCTGGACTTTATTATTCGATTCCGATGGAATGCAATGAGGCGTGTATAGGAGTCTCCTGGCCCACTGCCAAGATTTTTATAAAGTTTCCGCTCGCAACTCGGGATCTCCCCGGCTACGCGGTCATGGTAAGCTCGTCACGTAGCGTATATAATATGGCGGAGAGCGGTCGTTTACTTTTCGCGCTCAGATGAACCCTCGTCAAGCTGTGTGTATGTGTCGGTGTGTATGTGTGTGTTTGCGCGTCTATATCGGGTGACTGGTAGTCTCGCGCGGATCAGCTACTGTCTGCTCATTGTGCCGGAATCGGGGTAATGACGGTGGTTGCTGAGAATTAATTGAGGATACTATCTGGGCTTTAATTGGCGTTATATGGCGAGGCTGTATTTGTCTCGTTAGCCTCTTCCTCTCGTGTTTTCCAAGTTGCCGTTCAACGAGAACCGAGCATTTTACCTCCTCGGATGGGTAATTAGAGTTTTTAATTCTAACCTTGAAGATTGTTAATTATGTGTATAATATAGCTCTCTTCCGATTCTGTAATAAGCCAGTTTTAATAATTCATCCACAGCGTCTGACAGTATCCCGTTGTTACTACTTAAGAGCCGTCTGTAGTGGGATCGCGGGAGAACTCGACATCATATATTTTTACAATTTAGTGAAAAATATCATGTTTTCCATACTTGTATTGTCGAACAATCAATAATAAGGTGTATTTCTTTAACTTGACTATAAAGTCGCTCCCAGTAAGCTAATTGAGATGAAAGCGACGTGTATATAAATTTGGGAAATTAACTCGCGAGACATATCCCCTGGCGAATTACATTATATTATATATACTCTCTCGTAACACAAGTAAACGCGGGGGTGCGACATAGCTCATTCCAACTTTGCACTCGGCAAACGAATGAATTGCAGCATCGCATATGTAACTCCCGAATAATAAAACTGCGTCGCGCGGCGGTGAAACGTATATAGAGCGAAATTCGCGGTGGTGCGGAAAGCTTGCTACAGCTCTCTCTCTCTCTCTCTCTCTCTCTCTTTCTCTTGCCCGCGTGCGTGTATATATCTACAACAACATACACGCTGCACAAAAGGGAGCGAGAATGAGAGAGCGCGCGACGTCAGGTTTCGCATTATTTGACTATGTATACGTAGAGCGGCGGTCTTTCCCTTGACTTGCTTGGCAGTTGTATACGCTTGACCCGAAAGCTAACAGGCCAATGTGCACGCGCCCTAATGGCCCCTGCTGATTCTGCTTCCACGTTTTCTGCGAACTCGCATGCGCACATATGCACGCGCACACTTATGCGACGTGCGTGCATAGTATATAGAGCCTCTCGCAGAGCCTGCGGCAAGGCCTCTTTTATCATCAGAGCGCGGATCGCTGGGCTAAATTTGTTTAGCAAGTTTCTCCGGGGGCTGCTGCTGCTGCCGTTGCTCAACGCGCAAGAGTGCAGCTAGCGTCATCGTAATGTATGCAACGACATTGCGCATGCATAAACACATACACACGGCAGCTGAAGAATGGGGGGTCGCTCGCGGCAGCAGCAGCGTCAAAGACGCTAAGACGATAACGCAAGTTTCCTCGGCAACTCGCGAGAATACATGCATGCAGATGCGAGCGTAAAGGGGAAGCTGAAAAATTGAGTATATATAATGAGTACGCCGTCGTGCTTGTGATACTGATTAAGTCGACGCATATATAGTTGCAGAGCGAGCGGGGGTAGAGGGAAAATATATAGTATTATACGCTTTGGGGGAGGGAAGTTGGAGCACGAAATAAAGAGAGGGTTTACGGGCGAGGTTTATCTGGAGTGCGCGATGCGCCCACGCTTTGCAGTTCGATGAATCTGGGTTTAGTACTTTTACGCCGGAGATTTTCCTATCTCATATTTTAGCCGTTCATAAATTTAACGAGCTTTAAATTTCAACGCCTATTGTTAGGCGGACTGAGAGGATGGATTACGCACTGCGTACTACGGGATCATAGCTTATCGCATTGTATACTGCAAATGACGATTTGTCGCTTATGCGAAACATGTTAGAGCTAAAAGCTGCTCGTTATTACATATTATTAGTAAGCCTATTAGCCACGATTAAAAATTCGTATGTATGTCGTCGCTAGATACTGATCTGATTTGGACTTTAAATGATGATAAAAAGTTTGAACAATTCAAGTGGCATTAAAATAACGATGAATGCATGCACTTCGTCGCGTGATCAAAATTATATTAAACATCATCGCGAAACGTGGTTTGCAAAGCTTGCTAAAATTAATAATCGATTTAGTTAGACTACGCGCACAGAATGCAATTCTGTGAAAACGTTAACAGTCGATAATACTAATGGCCGATCGATTATCGCATAGTGCTGCAAAGGCGATGGAAAATAAAGGTTCAATTTTACAAGAATAATTAAACGATCGAACGAATCGACGACATCAATTGACATCCCAGCTGTAATGGTGCATTTTAGTGCTCAATATTATTCGAATGTATCAAAGTGACTTTTAAAATGAAATGAAGTTGTTTACCCATTGACCAACGGTACAGGGCGAATGGCTGATGTTGATGAAGTGTAAACGTATAACCGATTTTTGAGAGGAATTTTATGTTAAAGGTTCTTCGGTTAAATCCACTTTATGGATATATTCAGCAACCTAAAAACTTTATCGGAGTTTATTCGAATAAATATAAATAATTCAGTAGTGGTTACATAAGTGTAAATTGCAATAAATTCGCGGTGTATTCGATCCCTTTAAATTTATAATAATCCGACTTCATGTTAAATAACATTTCAAGCTATTATGGATATTTTCGATAATGCTGAGTGTAAATATAAAGTAATTTTAAAAAATCGGGCTGTCTGCACAGGATAAAGGATTTAAATTCCTTTGATAAGCCAATTTCAAACAATCCAAGCACTTATTACAGTGATTACACGCAGAATTTTTCGAACGCATAAAAATCACTTAAAAAAGTACATTCTCGAACATCAAAGGGCAATAATTGCGCTCGAAGCATAAAATATCTATAGCCAGCTGCGAACGGGTTGAATTATTAACTCGAAAAGACGTTATATTTTTCCGTCTCTCCAAGCTCTCTTTCTGTCTCTTGTAGCTCGCGAGTGCGATACGCATAAGCCAAAATCTCTTTCTAAAGGGAATTTTTAATTTAAAAATACCAAGCGACTCAAAACTTTTCAAACGAAAATCCTCCGATTTGCACAGATGATCCGCCGATGGTTAAGGTAAAATGCACCAAAACAATTGGCGGCGCGAGTAGTTTCTTTGCCGCCAAACAAGTATATAGCCACTAAATTATTAGAGCCTTGCGCGTACGGATATAGCTTGAAGAACGAATCCGTTGGGTTATCGCACGAACAATTTTTCCGGAGATTGCGAAATTTTTAGGAAGCTGCCGCCGGCTTCGAAATGAGAAAAGCGCCCCGGCGAAATAAGAGGGAAGACGCCGAAGTAGCCGCCAGTGCAGCGCAGCCGCCGCGGCGGGAGCGGGGAGGGAGCTGATTCCCTCGGCGGCCACGGAGCGGGGAGCAGAGAGTGCGCGAGGCAGTAAATAAGAATCGCGCGGACGCGCTTGCCGAAGTCAATCTCTGCGCCGGGCAAACAGTTCGATTAGAGCTCTCGGGTAGAAAAGCAGTGGAGCTCAACACGAAGACGCCGACTCTCTCTCTCTCTCTCTCTCTATGTATATATATATAAGGGGTGGGGGGGGGGTGAAAATGGCCAGTGTTCCGTTTTCCTCGGCTTCGCCTTCTCTCTTTCTCGCTTGCTACTCCTTCTTGAGCAGCTCTCGCGTTAGCGGCGAGCGTTTTTCGAGGAGTGGGCAAAAAGGAGCAGAAAGTCGAATAACTCGCTGAGTGGCCTCTCCTTTTTACCTCTTCTCTTTTGGCCGCGGCACCGCACTGCTCCGCCTTCCGTGTTTGGCGAGTAATTCGAACGAACAGACGGTGGTATATAGAATATAAAGCTTGCGCGAGCAGGTATAAGAGAGGGAGAGAGAGAAAGAGTGCGCAGGAAGGTTATAACGAGATTTTCCTCGCATGAATGTGCAGTGCCGTCGTTGCCGCAGCAGCAGTAGCAGCAACAGCGGCGCAGCAGTGGTAGCAGCTCAGTGTGTGAGCTATGAGGGCGAAATTGGCTTTGTGAAGTTTTTTCTCTTGGGATAGGATGAAAGAGAAAAGTGTGCTTTTTTGCCCCCCTTCTTTTAAGACCGACCGTTTTCTCGATCGAGTAGACCGATACGATACTCCGCCAAAGTTTCTCGGAATCGATCCGGAATAATTGAATTTTGGGTTGAAAATTTTCCTTGACTCAGTTCGAGCTAATATACAGTTTACGTTGCTCGTGTATACGGGCGGAGAAAACGCAATAAGGATTTATATGTAAGACAAGTGTATATGAAAAAAAACTTACCTGCAGGCTGGCTCTCCGACTGTCTCGAAAAAGAGACACGTACCACCGTTCATGCAAAAGTCTCCTGCGATCGGACAGGGCTGCTCTTGCCTTGACCACGGCGATGTCGCTGAAAAAAAGAAGACCCATTATGTTCTGAACGCACTCTATATACAGCTATTAGTGTACATTTGATGCCTACATAATGTCATATTTTATATTTAGACTATATATTCGTATGCAATTCTTGCTTGTTATACCCACGATACCTACTAACAATTGAAATCGAATTTTTTTCCAATGTTGACCCCAAAATCAGAAATAATCCGGTTCCCGAATATATAATATTATTTTTAATTACAAAACCAACGTAATGGTTTCGTTAATTAAAACTCTCGAATTTTAACGAAATCGTTTTATCTGCACTCGCGAAATTGGAAAAGTGAAAAAAAGAGTACCCGCAATTGCCCGTCCAAAAAGTATATATACATTCTATTCGAAAACTCCTAACGCCTTGACTGCACAGGCGTAATAAGGGTCTTAGTCGCAAAGCCCGGACCAGCTTCAATTTCAATTTGCAGCTCCTGTCTCAACGAGTGGATCCGAGGTAAGACCTTCTTCCACACAAGGGCTCAACGGGCGGCCACTAACCAAAAAGACAGCCTCTTCCCAACAACCACAGAGCTTCCAAAAACTTAACCAGTCTACTCGCGCATACGTTTAACCCATCCGAGTTAACAGCGGATAAAGGACGTAATACCTAACACCCGTTGCTTCTCGTTACGGCTAATGAGCGCGACTTTTACCTCGGAATTTCAATTCTCCGCTGGCAAAAATATTCTGCTACAGGCGACGACGAGCGCACGCTCTCTCGAGTGTGTGCGAGTATATATATATATATATATATATTTATATGAGCAGGTCGCAAGGCAATAACCTTTCGGGGGGTCTCAACCCCCTCCTCCCGGCAGAGTCGTTCCGGGCCGAAAACACGGCACCGATAACCCTGCACTGACTATATACTGTATGTTGCACGTATTTATACATATGTGTGCACAGCAGCGAAAGGCAGTACTATACGTCATCGATTTACAGCCCGCATAATTTCCACGATATGGCCTCTTGGCGAGCGTTGCTCGCCGCCGCGATAGTGAGCTCTACGTCGGGCTTGTTTATATTTTGCACAAGCAACGTAAAGATTCTTTATATAGGGAAGGGAAACGAGTGGGAGAGCCGCGGAAGGGTTAGATCCGGCCGATGGATATTGCCGTGCGATGGGAGTGGTAAATTTGCAGGTAGGTGCCGAGCAATTGGGAAAGTGCAGGTCGCGCAGAGAAATATTTTTTTTAATTGATGAATTTGAGACTTCAGATCAATGCTTGATGCAGTTGAAAATTCGACAGGGTATTTCAAGAGCGCTCATTATAATTATTCGGGTTTCATTGTATCTTGCTCTAGACATTTTTGTAATTCTAATTTTGTAAAGAGCAAACTCATATTTCAATATGAATATTTAACGTCTTCCGTTTTAACTGCACTTGCAGTCGCCGAAACTTATCATTAAACGGGCCCCTATCTCTGATTTCAAACATAAATTTCCTTTTTGTTGACGATACGCAACGACACGAAGGTTATCAGGTTCCTGGCAAGCTGGGGATCGCGACTCATAAATATTTCCAATCGAAAATATTTATAACGCGGCGCAAATTTTCAAAATCCATTATGTTGATGCATCGTTCCATTTTGCATTATCTAACCTTATGAATGGATATGCATTACAACTTCCCAAGATTACTCATTCGCATATTATCTGTTGTTACTAAAATGATTAAAAATGTTTCGCGAATACAGAAGGATGTATTATATCGAAATAAAATATTAGAACGAAATATGCTCCTACTCGCAATAGCTTTTACATTTTTTTAATAAAAGTGAATAAAAACGCAATAAAAAACTTAACGATGATTCGCTATATAATAATGAATTCTTTCATTCTGCGATGAGCAAACAAATTATTAACAGCATAGCTCAAATGCTAGCATCCGGGTAATTAAAAGAACGAACGGAATCTCGCCGAGATATAGCGGAATCTTAGGTACAAATGAATAAAATTGTATAAATAAACTTCTTTAATTTATTCTTTCCATACATATATATCTCGTTTAGAGTTTAGTGCGAAATATTGATCTGGCATGAATTCAAAAATAACTTCAATGATCTGCCTCTCTAATAATCTAGAGGCAGGAACCAACAGAATAATATAAGTAATTCATCGTTGAATAACTTTATACAAATTAAATTAAGGAAAAAAAACGTAATCAGCTGACAAACTTCTCTCGGGTGACAAATAACGACGTCGCGCCTTCAATATTTATTCTCGATATAGAACAACGTACAGGCAAAGCCGTTATTCCCGCGAATCCTCTCTAACAAATTTTAATATCTCTGCACTGTAGCTAGCGTAGAATAGTCCAGATTCAGCGCGACAGATATTAATGGCATCAGCGACAATTTTTTACCTCGACGACTTGAAAAGCGCGGCTGCGCAAAAACGCTCGCGCCTGTATATAATACAAACACAGTGTGTTTCTATCCTTCTAGCTCGGCGAGCTGTGCTCACGCGCGGCTGCTCGGACGCGAGTCCGAAAGAACGAGCGCTTAGCCGCAGCCCGTAAAATGCGCATAACAAATGCTCGTCACCTGAAAATTATAATTTTGAATCAGACTGCTGGCTCTAACGTAATTTATGCAGTTCTCGTTATGGCTGCGCGAATATATATATATATATATATATATATATATATATATATATATATATATAGGAGAGTCACACAAATGTGCGCAGAGACAAACGGCTCCGCGAAGTAATATATATAATACAAGAACGCGTTAAATGCCTTGGCTACGTTGCACTAGCTCCGTTTATCTTTATTTCGCCCTCCGCTTCTCCCCGCAGAATAGCCCCCGTCGCTCGAGCGAGCGAGAAATAAAAATGTTCATCTCTTTTCTTACATTCGCGACCTGTCACGATGTGTTATATATATATATATATATTGCTAGAAGCTCCCCTGTATAATTATATGTCACCGCTCAAGCGAACGTTTGACTGATTATTCGCGTTGTGTATTCGTACATTACTTCTCTAGATAATACACGCGCGTCTCGCGAGTATAAACGAGTCTGCAGCGCAGCTTTAAAGCAGAAGAGAAATTTCACAAATTAAAGCCGAATTTTCGGGAGGTCGTGATATCTTTCCTATTCCTCTATATTGTATATATACTCTTTTTCGGCTCGCGACAAGCGCCTGCACCTCGCGCACGCCTTTCGTACTTTATATTCATGCATGCTAAGCTCCGCCTATGTCCCCTTCGTTTACGGCTTCTTTTTCTTCCTCCCCTTATTTTTCCCTTTTTCCCTCTATTTTTCGAAAAACTGCCGGTCGCGATGTATCTGGCCTACTGTGAAGATCCGCAAACTCTTGGCGACAGGCTCTTTCCTCTTGAACATTTTACCTTCAGCACAGCCTCGTTGCAGCCATGCGATAACGCCGCCCGCGCCCGCGCGATGAGAACTTTTCGCGCCTCAAAGAGCTAGACATCAAAGTGCTATGAAGATTTCGCCTCGCTGAGAAATTAACAAACAAGTTAAGCCTAAATTACTTGGCCTACAGATGCTTCTTACAAACATATACGAGAGAGACGAGATTTATTAGCTCAACAATTTAAATCATCGCGCTGCCGAAATTTCGTATGGGTGCATCTTATTTTCGATAACGTAATCGAGAACTTGTTATTTTAACGTTGGAATTATTGTTTACGTCCTACTGATTTAATCGAAAAACTGTCTTGGCAAATTCATGAACAAGCAGCTAATATGTATATATTTAAATATTTTGCGTAATTCGTGCATCAAGCAAAGCCTTTCAATTTTCGCGCAGGCTTCAATGCGTCAAGTCTGCGATTAAATTATTTCCATGATTCCCGAGAGAAGATTTATTATAAATGGTTTCGCATATATTAATATTGTGTCGTAACCACTGAAAATTATTAAAGGGTCGACCTAGTTTCGAAGATTTTACCCTCCCTTGTGCAATTTTATCTCGAATATCCAACTGTAAATTCACTGTGCATCGTAATAATATTAAATAGAATTTAATTCGCGCAGCTTTTGCCTCGTTGGTCTTCAAATAAATGGAACTCTAACAACGACAACTCACGCATTCTTCTGCCACTGCGGAATGTGTAAGAAAATCGTCGTTATCACCTCTCTTTCAGCGATATAAATATTAAAAAGCTGTCCTTAATCCACATAGATTTTTATTCTTCTTCCTGACTCCTTTCAGCCTCGGAAAGCGTCGCGCGCAACAAGCCCGGAGCGATTTCTTTAAAAAACGACTACGGAAAGCGCAAAGAAGATCATTATAATCAGAGTTTTCCTCGCTCACGAAGACGGGACAAGTCAGAGACGATATACAGCTATATATAAACGTGCACAAAGCCGATCTGTATGTATGTACGACACAAAGTACAAAAACTGGAATAAAAGAGAATACGCGACAATTCGGCCTAGCCGAATCGAGGCGTTCACGGGCGTACGATTGTTTATTTAAGGAAAAAAAGACACGACGAGTCGAGACTGGGTCGCGTTTTATTTTCGAGCGGATGCGCCGCGGGGCCTACGCGCGAGGTAAATTCAAAACGACACACGTGAACGGTGTGTATATCTGTGACTCTGAAATGCAAACACACACAGCATTCTTCTTTCCAGCGGACTTTATGCGACGCATTGACGTTCATTCGTGCTCCCAGCAAGTTTCTCGTCGTCGTCGTCGTCGCCGTCGTCGCACTCGGTAATACGGAAATAATAATTTTTATGAGAAAGGGAGAAAGCACTGCAGCGCGCTAGCGATTTCACGAGCTTCTCTTTGAGCGAGACCTGAGCTTTTTAATTAAAAAGTTTGAAAGAGCGCGTGTGGTTTCGCGTTTTTGAAATAATTTAGCAAGGCTGCTTTTTGTTATTGCGTTACGTTTATAGGGCTCGCTACACCTGCTTTTTCTCTCTACGATGTCAAAGACTGATGTAGATACGGCTGTTTTTTGGCGCTGTTTTAACGAGTAGCTGGTTGCGCGTTAAAATATTGCACATATACTCACACAAGTGAATGAACGCGCATTTGTAACTCGAAGAGAACCTGATACGGGCTTCTGTAATGAGGCTCACGGTTCAGTTTCGTCGAAAAAGCATTGTTGAGCCTTGAAAAGAACATATTTCTCTTTTCGAATGAAAACATTTGAAACGAAAAAATTGTTTGAAAATTAATTATCCTTATATCCTCATTTAAAAAATGTATCTCACGCGTGTTTTTTGGACTCACGTTGTTGTTTTCGTATATTTTTTCAATTTTCACTTATTGATGCTAACTATTTCATGTGCGCGAAAACGATTGATTACACTGCTTTTTTTTAGAGTATAATAGGATATAACTTGAAAACATCAAAAATATCATAATTCATCCAAATCTTTCTAAAAGAAAATGAGTTTTTATTAGCATTATCCTCTGAGGCTGTAAAAGGAGTAGATTTTTTTCGTGCATTAAAATATTTTGAAACAAAGTTTTGTTTTGAAACTTCGTTAATTATTCGTTCTGCTAATGAAAAGGACATAATTTTTGAAAACGAGCTCTTTACCATTATCAGCTGATATTTTAGTACATTGTGCCCTTAAAAGCTAAAGGGAATAGCGATTTTTTTCGACGTAATAGACGGTTTCTTTTATAGTCGTCACAGGTTTCATGCTTTCATTGCATCATAAATTCATGATGTTTTATGTTACACATCATGTTAAATCCCATGCGTTGGTATACAGCAC
Source organism: Muscidifurax raptorellus (assembly GCA_020010945.3). NCBI lineage: Eukaryota > Metazoa > Arthropoda > Insecta > Hymenoptera > Pteromalidae > Muscidifurax > Muscidifurax raptorellus. Next base: position 15,781,125 of record CM052080.1, on the reverse strand, counting down.
GGAAGCCTTACATAACACGTCCGATTTTTTACACTTCAGCTATCGGTAAGTGAATAAGCTTGATTTTGGAATAGAGCATAAAAACCACTCGTAATATTTCGTATAAAAGCTTTTTATATATTTTTTACTGTTTTACGCGCAATGAAAAAGTTTTTCCCGCAGTTTTGATTCGTCGTAAAAATTTGCGTTACTGCCGATGATTGGACGACGAAGAGTCGTTTCATATAAAAACACACAAGGAATCAGAACATCCTGGACTATCGCCGCGTTATAAAAATATTTATTGAATTTTTATGAACCCATGAAATAACGTTTCAATGTTGTGAATGCATTATTGGGCTATAACAAAAAAAAGAAAGAAAGAAAACCAAGCGTATGATTTGTGGTCGTTTTACTTAATTTTTTTTCTTCAAAATTTCATATGGCAATATAGCGACGTTAATATTTCAATAAAGAGGCGAACGGTTAGATAATTCACCCATGAAAGAGAGAACCTGCAATACACTATATAAAACGATATTTCTTTTGTCCTTGAACCGGCGCGCATATATGCTAGGGAAGAATTATTACGAAACAATGTAAATGGCCCTGCTTTTTTTGTACCCGTATATCACTAAAATCCTCGTGCTCGCGCGTACTCTCTTTTTCGCATTCCAAAGGAGAAAAGTTTCAAAGCGTCGTATCATGAGCTCGATTTAAGTGAATTAGATTCCTCGTGTGTTTGCAGCGTTTCTTAGGCTCGCGCTCCCCTTTATTTCTTCATTCCGCTAAGGCTATATACACGTGTGCGTGTACATACATACAAATACCTATACACGTGAATTCAAGTAGAACACCTCGTTTAAAATGTATTTCTTTATATAAAAGTGCAGCGCTGCATATAGTCTGATGGTGTTTTCGGTGTGCATAGAAGAGCTTGGTGATTTTAATGAAATTGGCATGAAAAAGTCCGTTTTAAATTCCGTCCAAATTCGACTGCCTCGTGTCCCTCTTTGTACCAGTATTGAAATAGAATTTTAACAAAGTCAATAAGAGCAGTGGCGCGCGCTCGTCCGTGCATCCCATATAACTACGGAGTGCATATAATATCAAATTATCACATTGGCAAACTTGTCCGTCGAGCATTAAGTGCAGATATAGAGTACCCGAGACACTTCGAACTACTCCAAAGCAGTTCTCTCCCTCAGCTAACTCATCATCATCGAACACATCCTATATACCGCGGGTCTAAGCGTTTGCAGTGTACGGAGAAGCTCAGCGCACGCCTCTAACTAGTCTAGTCGAACAGGGCGTGCAACAGTTTTGCAAGGGTTTTGCAGTTACGCCGTCATCCTCCCTCCGCCTTGGCTTTTCACTCGCACGCGCGCTGCGCCCGCATGCAGGAGCCGAGAGAGATAGAGAGAGGAGAGACTGCGCTGCTGCTGGCGGCAGTGAAGCCCCATATATACCACAATCGCCTCAGGTCCGCTGCAACGTCTACGGGAAAATTGCGCCCTTAGGTGTACGTCCGTAGGTGGGTATGGAGGTATCTTCTCTGTGGCTCTCGTGGGGCTGATGCACGGGCTAATTCTGTAAGTTACTTCTGGTATAATCCAAGCAAAAGATCTCTTTTAATGCGAAATTGATCGAGCTGTCAAGTGTCACACGATCGCCATATCAGGCTAAATGACGGACTGTCGATCACTCTATAACCGCTCCGGCGAAGACAAAATTTTGCCAATATTAATAAGACGCATTTTGAGCTTTCGAGGTAAAAGCGTAATATTGTGTGTGTATACAGAGCCCAAAGCCAAACTTTCTTATACCTAATGTGCACCGAGGCCACCCGTGCGCGTAGACGTGCAAGCTGCGCGCTATAGTGCATCGAGCGGAAAGGCCGTCCCATGCGGATCTAACATCAAGGTATATACATTGCCGCTACGTAGAGGTGAAACTCCCGTCCAAGTGCTTCTCTCGTGTAAGAAAGTGATCTAGCTGGGAGAGAGCTCTATTCGGGAGGGTATATCTGAGGAAGGCAGGTTCGCTTTGGAGGTTTGCATTTTGAAACCGGTTACTTTGATGCGATTAAACGGTAAATACTCTGGCGTGCACCAAATATCGCGCACGAGGCATTACAGTGTAAAAGAGAATCTACCGCTTTATCATAAACAGCGGTTTTCGAAAATCCCAAGCTCATATTACTCGCGTCGGAGCACAGCCCGCGCGCAATAATAAACAATAATAAACGTACAATTTCAGTGAAAGAGAGCGAGAGAGAAAGAGAGCCACCTAGCGGCGTGTTAACGAAGTAAATCTTGGACTAAGTACTTTTTCTGGTCGGCCTATCCCGATAATACACACTCAGCTCTGCGCGGCCAACGCTCTCGTGCATTAATTATACGTCTAAGTAGCTCTCCTCTAGTACACATCACACAAACACATCACATCACGAGAACCCCCTAAGATATTGAGTAAATGTCTATGCGCCACCTTCTGTGTATATATATATATATATATATATATATTATGTATCGAGACACCGTTGCCTTGAGTTCTTACTGGGGCCCGGGTACAATATCCATTGTTGCTGCTGCTGCTGCAGAATGCCAAAGTGCACAATGTGCGCCACCGTCGCAGCCGCCACCACTGACACGTTAACAGTGTGCGTCGTACCACTCGGTGCCTGGTTGCTTTGCGCCAGACCCATAACCCCGGGGCGGCTTTTCGCGATTTCTCACTCTCCCCGCGCGCAGCCCAATCCTTCTCTCTCCCCCTCTCTTCCTCCCTTTGCGCCAAAGAGAGAGAGAGAGAGAGAGAGAGAGAGAGAGAGAGAGAGAGAGAGACGCATTGTACGCTCTGCAGAGGGAATCTCTCTGGTTTGCTGTGATCTAATGGAGCTACGCTAGATTGCCCCAGTGGCTAGAGAGTCTGACTGGCAGCTTGCCGTGCCTTTGCCCCTTACTTATAATGATGTCGAAATGCTGAAGAAGGTTATTTGAATTTGAATTGTATCGACCCTTGCTCATGGTGAAACTAGTATAGAAATTAACGTGCTCGGTCGTATAATATAATGCAAAAATCCAATGAATTTGAGGCCACGCGGAATGTTTATTGTATAAGCTAAGGTATTGTTTCCACAACAAACTTATACTAAAAGGGTGCCACTCTAACCCTTTTGAGTGCAATTTCTTACATTTTTTTACTCCACCAAAAAACGAAGTCTCTAAAGTAGTTTATTCATTTCAAATAAAAACTTACGCGTGTGACGTGCGAATGCAAAACTAACTATAGCTAGGGCACTAAAAAAGTTCTTACATAGACTCGGGAAACTTACTCTCTCTCTCTCTCTCTCTCTCTCTCTTTCTTTCTCTCTCTCTCTCTCTCTCTCTCTCTCTCTCTTTCTTTCTCTCTCTCTCTCTCTCTCTCTCTCTCTCTCTCTCTCTCTCTCTCGAGAGAGAGAGAGAGAGAGAGAGAGAGAGAGAGAGAAATTGACTTTTGAATCGATTACAATCGCGTGTCTTGTAGTGTATAGTCCTCCGAAGGCGGGCTACTGGAGTGACGTTGAAGAGGCTCTCATCAACTGCAATTTCGCGTATGACTTTCTTTGTCTTCTCGGCGATCTCAACATAAATTGGGTTCTGCCCTCTACGCCTCGCAATATTCTGCACAGTTCGTTGACGACTTGTGGGCTCGAGGCGCTCTCTTTCAGCCCGACCTTCCACAGAGCACATGCCCACACTACAATTGATTACATTTGTGTTAGTGACATCTCTAAAGTGTTTTTCTTTTCTCAAACCCATGCGGCGTCCATCTCTGAGCATGATATTTTGTTCTGCACATTAAAGTTTCAGTTACCGCAAAGCAGATCGCGCACTATCACTCGTCGCTCGTTCAAACACTTTGATCCTGTACTTTTCGAACAGGATCTTAGAGCAATAGACTGGTCTCAGTTCGTTGTCAAAAAGCGGCCCACGCCCTGGATGACCCCCGAATTAAAATCATTGATTAGACAACGTAACCTGGAACATAATCACCTTAAAAAGTATGGCGGCAATGACGAGATATATAAACGCCTCCGTAATAAGGTAAAGACGGTAATAAGAAATTCGAAAGCCTCCTATTATCGCAGAAAACTATACAGTTGCACAGGCGGACGTGAGCTGTGGAAAATTATCGACGAGATGGGCCTGAACAAGAAATCCAGGGACTCGGGGGCGCTACCCATCTCGATTACTAGGCTTAATGAACACTTCGTCGGCAACGATATAGCAGTTTCCTTGCGCGACCTTCGCCCCACGGCCAGGATATCGCCGGAATCACGATTCTTTTTTAGACACATCGAAGCGAGTGATGTTCTCGATGCAATCTTCTCTGCTCGCTCAAATGCAAGGGGACCTGACGACATCCCTCTCAGCTTTCTTCTGCAAACGTTGCACGTTATTCTGCCGTGTTTAGTTGATATTTTCGACTGCTCACTCCAGTCGGGCATTTTTCCTGCCAGTTGGAAGCGCGCAATTGTGCGGCCGCTCCCTAAGTGTGCTAGACCGAAGGATGAAGGTGACTTTCGTCCGATTAGCATCCTCTGCGCCCCTTCAAAAATTCTCGAGGCGGTCGCAGTCAAGCAATTGGACGAGTTCATTGCGGCAAATGACTTGCTCGATCCACTACAATCAGGTTTCCGCAGCCATCATAGTGCACACACAGCCCTGATTAATATAGTCGACGACCTCAGAAAGGGAGTAGATAAGGGGGTGGTTACTCTTTTGGTTGCTATCGACTTTCGCCGGGCCTTTGACCTTGTCAATATCTCTTTGTTAGTTGACAAATTGAAGTTCTTGGGATTTTCTGATGCGTCGTGTGGTTGGGTGCACTCGTTTCTTACCAATCGATCACAAGTAGTTGCCGCTGAGTCTGGCGAACTCTCACCACCTCGGCAGCGCTGCTCGGGTGTATCACAGGGGAGTCTCTGCGGCCCACTATTCTTTTCACTATTTGCTAATGATGCACCGTCGGCTTTGCTCCGCTGCAAATACCATCTATATGCTGACGACCTCACAATCTACTTCCAAGGTCCTATTAATCAAGTGCAAAATATTCTTCAGGTAGTAAATAATGACTTGGAACGATTAGCAGCGTGGGCGTCAAGCAACGGTCTGCATATAAATGCCGCTAAAACCAAGGCTCTTTGGTTTGGTTCTCGCGGATTTATTGGTCGACTCTAGAGATTGGGCCCGCCTCATCCCACTGTCGGCAGCCAACTGATTGAAGTTTGTGACTCGGTCAAAATTCTTGGAATTACTCTTGACAGTACGCTTTCTTGGCAGTCTCAGTGCACGGAGGTATCGAGTAACTGCTTTGCCGCTTTAGCCCGCCTTCGCCGTTGCGCCGATTGTATTCCGCAGGACATTAGACTAATGCTCTCTAAATCGCTCGTTTTTCCGCTCTTAGAATACTGTTCGGGCCTTTTCCTGGACCTATCGGGCGAGCTAACGCTTAAACTCAGCCGTTGCAAAAATGCAGCATTGCGGTTCGTTACCTTTACAAGGAAATCCGAGCATATTACGCCGATATATTGTAAATATAATATTATGCCGTTTGTAGTCCGCAGAGATTATGCTTGTCTCTGTCTCCTGGCTTCTGTATTGGCGACTCAACAGCCCAAATATCTGGCCAAAAATTTCATTTTTTACGATCCTGACGAGGGGGGTTCAAGGCGCCGATCCTCCTTCCAGCTAAAAGTAGCATGGGCTCGCACGAGCTGTTATCAGCTCTCGTATTCCATCCAAACGGTGAATTTGTGGAATGCCCTGCCGACTAACATTCAGGCCCTCTACAAGCGCCCCTGCTTTAAGCATATACTGTCTCGCTACCTTATAGGCGTGACGTTTGCCAAGGACTTTGATCGTTTTTAATTGTCGACTATTATTATTATTATACTATGACTGCTTATTTTATTTTTATATTTAATATTGCGCCCGTTGACTGACATGCATTTGTTAATGTCGATTATAAGTATTCAATGTTATTCCATTTGTAAGCGTAGGCCTTCTTACATGCTATTTATTATTACGGCTGAATTCTAGTTTTTATTTATTTATTTTTGTTATGTACATACTTAAAATACTATTATTTTTATATTGTTATAGTTTGTGGATGGAGTACGCGGCTCCCCACTGCTACCCTGCGCAAATTGTTATGTATATACTTTGTAACGCCATTTTTTTTGTACTTATGGAGGCTACATGGACCACAGAGTCCTCAGCTTAATAAATTACTCTACTCTACTCTACTCTCTCTCTCTCTCTCTCTCTCTCTCTCTCTCTCTCTCTGTCTCTCTCTCCCTCTCTCCCTTTCTCTCTCTTGCGATAAAACAAGCCTAATTTTCGCGGCTTATTTAAAGATGCTTCTTGATTCTATAGACTATTCTCTACAAATCGCAGCTTATTATACACTCGAACCGAGTCTTATATATCTGCGGTTTCGCAAGTAAATCGATCGCCCACTGGTTAGCGTCAAAAGCACACCGTATGTACACGTATACCTTTTGCCATTGAGCCAGGATATAATAGATCCACCGGTGCATTGTTGATGTTAACTCTTTTTATCCCGGCGTTCTATAATTCGCGCTTTGAATTTATATTCCGATGATCCTTACCGCTGAGATCAGTGTATATGTATATATATATATATATAAATACGCACGCATATATAGTATCATAATGGCCTTCCGTAATAGCGTATACGCGCGCGAATATTTCATTACGGCAACATCGGCCGAGTATACATGAGAATTCGATGCAGCAGCAGCAGCTAATACATGCACTTCGGAGATGAATAAGAAATGCGCGGGTAGAGCATCCGGCTAAATTCCATCAGAGCTTGGTGCACAATACCCACCCCCTCGGATTTCCTCGCCTTGCACGTAAACATTCTCGGTCTGCGCGGAAATATTCCACCGAGCCAGGGGGGAATCCCGAGATACAAACACATATACACTCATTTGATCCCATAAACACACGAGATTGTATAGCTGACCCAACAATGGCCGCCGCCGTTGCTACTCGCAGGGATGAATGGTCATAGTAGCAGCAGCAGCAGCAGCAGCAGTAGTCGCAGCAGTAGCAGGAACGCGATTTCGCGACTGCTGGCCCCCGAGGGGGGCCGGACAAGCCATACATCCTCGGACCATCGTCGCCTCGCCATAACCGATATGATATAATTCAAAACTAGGTCCGCACTGGCCTCGCTGATGAGATTGATTGTCATCGGCGCACTAAATTTACTTGACGGTGTAGCGACGAGGACGATGACGACGATATTACGGATCGTCGAGAGCGATATGCACGAGGCTCTGTTCTCGCTGATGCAGGTTATTTATCGCGCCATAAAACGTGTACATAAATTTATTCTTTCTCTCGTTAATTCCGTCCGCGCGAGACCGCAGAGAAACTGCGCAAAGAAAATTCAGTCCTCACATCAGCGGCGAGTCGCGTTCGCCTCTCGTGTGAAAACGTCTGAGTGGGCAGGCTCGCTAAAAAAAGTGGCTAGTCCGAGCTTATACTTATAGAGTCGCTGCTGCTGCTGCGGAGCTTTTCCCTTATTTTTTTCTCTCCCCGTCCTTTTGTCACAGGTGCGTGACCGCTCGAGCATTTTCGCAGCGTAACTTGGGCACGAAGCGACGTTGTTATTACGACTCGAGACGAAAGAGAGAGAGAGAGAGAGAGAGAGAGAGAGAGAGAGAGAGAGAGAGAGAGAGAGAGAGAGAGACAGACAGACAGAGAGAGAGTATAACACACGTACTGCGTCGGGCGCTGTACTTGCGCACGTGAGAGTTTCTGCATATATATATATATATATAAATGGATGCAGCGACAAAGCAGGGCCTCGAGACAAATGAAGAAGTCTAAGCTGGCGGAGATTTTTATTAATGCAAATTTTTGCCATTGTGACCAGTATCAGACACTTTTTCAGTCGGAAATATTTTAGTTTTTGTACAGGACTAATAAACACGGTCGGCCGGTCAAGTCCGGATACCAACACAGAACAGTTAATTAAAATGCTAATTTGTACGGGCGAGTATCATAGCTTGAGTATAATGTTATTCGTTAATTAAACCGGCAAAAATTGATTTAATTTTGCTGATGCGTGCTTGTAAATATTTTATCCTCTCCGCATCAACTCCCCGCGTATAATACGTATCGGTATATGTGTCCTATTTAGAGTTGTCTGCCTCTCTCTTTCTCTCTCTCTCTCTCTCTCTCTCTCTCTCTCTCTCTCACACACACTCTCTCTTGTTATCTTCTTTTTCTCATACAGCATAAAACATTGACTCTGAAAATCGCATCTCGAGTATCCCGTTGCATATTCGTTCCTATAACAAAGCTACACCACCTCCGATTTCAATCCGCCATTAAGCCGTCGTCGAGCGTGTATTTATATAATTCAAGCTCCTCGAAAAAGGAAACAGAGAAAAGAATCAGTTAAAAACAGCGGCATATAGCAGCACACAGTATGCGCACGTGTCCGATCCTGTAATAATCTCATCTCGTGTATAGAAGCTCCATCTTGAGTCTCGGAGGCGTTGACGCCGAGCCAGACACACACCTATAGTTGTTCGGTCAAGCCAGGGGATTGTGTGCTGACGCGTCATTATATCGGGCGCGTCAGGTCCACACGAAACCCGCCATGGACGTGCTGTCATCGGGTTTCTAATTGCCGGCCTTTGTCCCGTGCCCGGACCTGCAGCCGTCGGCGAAACGACCGCAAGTACTTTTCTGGAGGTGTACGCGCGCTCCTGAAAATTACGACCTCGACTTTCCCTGACATTATTTCGCCGGGCAGCTTAATTTGCGCTATTATTTGGATGCTTAAGAAATTAGGATGACGAAAACGGCCGGAAGGTATTCGTACTTCGTGGATCTCATACTCGGCGTTGACGTACTTGGAATTTTGTGACACAGAAATTACAACGAGGCTATATGCATACGACGATAATAAATACAGGTCTGGTATAAACAATATACGATGCAAAATCCGCCACGACGGGAAGTATCGCTATATAATCTCTATTTCAGTAGTAATAGAAGATTTTAGACAGCCATAAATGAGGAGAGCAATAAAGACTGATGGCATTATATAACCCAGACAAAGTGCGCAGTTTGAGTTATCGGAAGCAATGACTGCCACGCGATAAACAATAAATATCTGTTTATTCATAAAACTTATTTAAAATACTTATTACCATTTTTTTTAATATTAGGATTCTTTCTGTATATAGTAAAAACCGAATTACCCTTGACAGGTTGATTCGCAAAATGTGTATTTCTCTGTAGCAAACGAAAATTCGACATAAGGCTGACAAGAACGTAGCAAAAATCAATATTAAAATTGATCTGAAAATTCGTTATAGCAGAAAGAGGGAGCACGGGTACAGAACGGGACGGAAAAAAGGGAAGTAGCACCAGCCGAAGATCGGAGCAAAAGAAAAGCGAGCTCGAGTAGACAGAATGAGACGACTATAGAGAGTACGGAAGGGAAATAAATTGTATTCTCGAGGGGAAATTGGCTATAGAGCTCTGATCTTGTACGTAAGCTCGGAAATATCGTTCCGGAGAGAGAGTTAGTGATTCCGCACTTTTAGCGGTCAAGCGCCTGCGCTGTTTTTTTTCCCCGACTGACCTGGCTCCATTGTTCCGGTGCCTCTGCAGCCGCAAACTCGTGCGCTATTTTTTGTTTTCTCCCTAGCTTTTGCCAAAACGAACCGACACACACTGTTCCGCGCATTCGAAGTGTCGGGGGGCTTTCAATGATTTAACGAGCTTTGGAAATTCGCGTGCGCATATATACATACATACACAGACGCAGCAACAACGACACCCGTGTGCGCGGTGTTGACAAGCTCGCCTCTGCTGCGAGAGTGAGAGATAGCTTTACGAGTCGCGTGAGCTTGTGTATGTAGCGCGACGTTGGTTATATTCGTTCCCCGCGTCCCCGGCGATACAAACACGTGTCAGTCCAGCCGAGAACGGGAAAGTTCGCTTATTGCGCTCGGCGTGAAATTTTGTTTTTCAATTACTCGAACGCGCGCATTCCTCCGTTATTTTGTCATTTCCAGAGCCAGCGTTCTGCATTATAACAGTTGACATGAGCGTCGTTTCGCTGCCTATAGGTTAGGGGTGGCTCTCGTAAATATTGACGATTGTATGTGTCCGCGCGCGCGCGCAAGGCGTTTGCATGTTCAGCGCGATGCAGATTTTCTCTGTGGACGATTATTCTTTTTTTCCCTCCGCTTTATCGATTCGTTTGCGTGCAAAAAAAACGTCGAGACCCTTTTTCGCACATAACGAATTTTTCCTAGCATAGCGGAGGAATGAATTTTGCACGCCAATATGAGTTATTGTTTTGTTCATAGGGTTAGAATTTTCAATATTCTATTAGTTTTTTAATTTTTCGATGAATGCGCGGATTTTTTCATGTCAGTAAACTAAAAGTGCCTATGCGCTACCTATGTTCGCTAGCCAGAAATTAGTTGTCCGAAAGTTTGAGCGGTGGGGGGAAAGGTCTGTCCAAAACTGTCTCGTTTTGAATGAACAAAACTACTTATTAGATTTCAGAAAAGTCAATGGATATCAATTTAATATAATACCTTAAAAGAGTCATCCCATTTTCTTATGAAAAATATAACATTTAAATTGTAATATATATATATACATAGCATGCAGTTGACTTTGTAAGTATGTATAACTTTGTAATGCCGGACTTATGTACTCTGGACGGAAGTTGATTCTTGTTTAACGTTTTTTGAAATGCTGCAATCAGATTGGCTAATACCAAATCATAACCAATCAAAATTCAAGATTTTAAAAATGTTCGGTAAGATTAAACATCCATCGACTGTACAGGGAACTTATAGATTACCTATTCACAATGCTATAGCTTTATACATTATATATCATGCATCCAATTTGATGCAAATGCAAAAATCAAACTAAATAAGCAGAAATAAAAGAAAATTAATACTCACTGGTTTCCGGAATTCTCGTATCATGAGCGACTAGAAGCTGGGCTGCAAGTGAAGCCCTATGACCGGAAGTGCTTTCAGCCACACATTCATATCTGCCGCTGTCTTCCGGTCGTGCCGACGATATCACTACTTTTGATCTCCGCCTGGAATAGAAGAAAAGAAAAAAAGGTCAACGTTAAATTTCGAGTACCATTGCTATGAGGCATAATTAGATGTTCATCTATAATTAGCTCATAAGAACTCTTTGACTATGCGAATATCATCGAGAAAAGATCCAAATAAACGAAACTCCAATTTCGGAAGTGCTTACGAGTCCCATTAGAAATCATCATCGAGCAGTTCGTGCCTTAACTGGCGCGGAGAGAGGCGATCTCAGAAAGCTCTTCCACGCCGAGCGCACTGTACTCGAGGCGAAGCCCAGAAGAGAGTTCAAAGAAAATAAATAGAAACTATGCTTCTCCTCGACCCGGGCTTGTATACCTATATTTGCGCGCAGTTCTGCCGGCTTGGAGCTACCACTCGCGCTATGCTGCGGCTCTCTTTCTCTCTCCAAGGGCTTTAACAAGGATTTCATTTCATTTACATATCTTCTCTTTCAGGTTATCCCATATACCGTCTACGTACAAGTACCTATATATATATGTATATATATATAGGTGGTGAACTCGAGGGCGACAGGGCGTCTGGAACATTTTCCCGTTCGCTCCTTCTCCGCGGACGCTCTTTCACTTCGGCTAGGGCGTAAGAGCCTAGCCGATGGGGCCCACTCTTTAATCATGCAGCCCTCTATTAAACTCGGCTGTTTCGTCCCCCTCCGACGCTCTCGCGAATAATTACCTTCAAGAGCCGCTCTGATTTTTACAAGAGACGAGAAAGCGAGCGGCCGGAAACTTGAAGTTTCTTCTCCGATTTTATTCGTTTTTTCTTCTACTCTCTCTTTCTCTCTCTCTCTCTCTCACTCGCTTTTTATTCGCTTCCCTCCGCGTCGGACGTTAAACTCTTTTTCTTTTACACGTTAATGCCTTTGCACTTTGCTTTCACTTGTCATACGCCAGGGGAATTAAAAATTTCTTCTTATTGTGCCATTCGGAGGTCTGCGACTATATATATATATATATATATATATATATATATATATATATATATATATATATATTGCACTTCTGAGTACGCTCAAAAAGACTGGAGGAAAATGGACAAAGCTCTCAAGATGACACGAGCGGAATGCGAACAATACGAGACGGTAATCGCTACATTTATTTTATGCTATATGTCAAATTTACATTCAAATCAAAATGAGAGATCTGTATATTCACAGTGATAAAATAATTTTGAAAAATTAGAATTACGCTATTGCTTTTATGAGTCGAAGAAGAAATTTCTTGAGAATGAGAAATGACTTCCAGAGATTCTTGAAAAAATATTTTCCGAGACTCGCATAATTGCACGAGTGTGGATACAACTCAACGATAACAAGCTATGTGTTACTCTAATTTAATTAGCGTTATACGAGAAGCCGGAAAGGAGCCGTAACGATCTGTCAGAAAATGATATTAATGTCTTGCAAACGTCAATATTTCTCTGAAGTTGAATACGAGTAGAAAACTAGACTTGAATAAGTGGAAGAGCATACGAAATTGAAGTACCTTTGAGTTAAAATTTTTATCGTATGCATAATATGTAGTCTAGGATCGAAAAATTGGTTCTCGCTGCAAGTGGCTTAGTTAACGTCTTGAGGATATCAAGACAATACAGACAAGGCGCGTGATAGAAGCGGGGATGGGGAATTTGCTCCCCGCAAGATTAAGTCAAAGTTTTTACTTTTATGGACGGCCTTTATACTTCTTTTATGTCGGTTTAACGCTCTTCCGACGCTCGAATAGTCCATGTACACGTTCTCATTCTCCGAATATTACCGGATAATGCGACGAAACTCTCCGAGCAATTTACAGGCAAACCCGAATTGAATTTTCGAGTGTAAATAATGTTTGCAAGCGGAGTTTGTTGAGACAATCCGTTTCTTCTTTACGCGAGTATGATTTCATCGCCGTAAGCTTTGCGAAGTACTTTATGACGAAATTAAGTCATGGAATGAAGAATTATGCGACTACTTGGGCGCATTTAGTCAGCACTGCCAGATGCCACGTAAGGAAATTATACCCAAACTGCGCGGTCCGAATGGTAGTTTGAAGTTCGTATATAAGAAACGGAACGATTGCAATTAAACTGTGCGCGGTTTGCGAGCACTTTAGTTACACAACTATGTATGTCTAACAGTGGTTGCGTCCGCGCAATTTCTTTTCTATTAATACTTCATTCTTGATATATTATAATGTCGGCAAGCTCTGCCCGAAAAGTCATTATATACGTAATGTGCATAGAGCGAACCATAAAGAAATTTCAATTCGAAACATTTATAAATTGACTACTGAAGCAAATAAAGCTAAAGCGACCAAGCACTGCATTTACGATATTAAGAAAAAACGGAGTATGCGCTCGGGTAGAGAAAGCTCATATACTTTTAAGCGCAGCCATTTCAATATCAAAGCCAGTCTATATACAAAATAACTCTCTCGAAAAGGACAAACTTATCGTGCTTTGCTCTTTCGCTTCCAGAATCCGTCTCGACTAACCAGAGTAGAGACCATTCCGTTATGAGAAACGCGCGCATACACTTTTATACGTCCGGCATTTGCCCCCTCTCACTTTCGGTAGCTCGATTCGACTCGGAAGCACTTTTCATTAAATGCATTACATTTCACATTTAAAAGAGAAGTTTCGAAGCTTCCTCCTGCCGCAGTCCCGGCAACAACGCGTATATGCGGATAGAGAGCCGCGCGTCGACGAGAGTAATTCGAGCCGCGTGCGCGGCGCGGTAAAATAAAACAAATTAGGCGAGTCTGCAGCCGGTGCATTCAGATACGCTCGCGCTAAAAATTTCATTTTAAATTCTCAATTGTGCGAGTGTATATATAATATATATACATAGGCGCGAGAGCACTCCCTCTCTGTGTTCGTGGTCGGCATCAGAGTTGTTTAGGGCAGAGAGAGAGAGAGAGAGAGAGAGAGAGAGAGAGAGAGAGAGAGAGAGAGAGAGAGAGAGAGAGAGAGCGAGCAATGCTTGCAATGTTAAATAAGAGAATTTTAATCTCGCGTGATCATTTCCTAGTGTTTGGGTTCGTACTGTGCGAGAGCTGTATATGTGTGAGAGAGAGAGAAGCGCATCCCTGCGAACGATGCAAATCGCGTTTTAAATATTCACGCCGGTTAACCGTGTTGAAAATATATCCGAGAGCGGCGCGCGCGCGACTCATAGGCGCAGAGCGAGAAACGAATGGAGGGCCATATATAGCGAGAATATAAATAAATGAACACTCGGCGTAATATGTAAAAACCATTAATGGCTTGCGGCTCGTCTCTCGCTTTTGTCCGAGCATGATTTTCCTATATTTACATGAATTTTCGTAATTACGATCACTTCATTCACGAGGTTTATGAGTGAGTCAAATATAGCTATACGTGAAATGGAAAAAAACTTTTATTAAAAAAAGAGTTTTTAGATGCTTTTGATTTGATATATGCATTCTCCAGCAGTGAGGCACAGGGAAATCGCACACGAATTCATATAAAGTTCCACGTATGTCGGCGTCCTATAAAGGAGCTTATAGTCAAAGCGTAAACTTCATTAAATAGAAGAGAAAGCTTATATACTACGTCGACAAGATGCGCGACGTCAAATGCCTCGAAAAAGCTCATCCAGCCGAACCAAAGAATTTCATTTCGTTCGTTCTCGTATCCGCGCTCAGCTGCGCGCGCGTCTGGCCGCGCTGCGGTAATGGATGCACGCTATATATACTCAACGGCCAAAATCAAGTTCATATAAGGGACAACTTGCAAACTCGCAAGCTCGAGAGCCAGCTTTCCGTGGGTAATTCAATGCGAACCCGCAGAAACGTAACAAGATGAAAGTAAAGCGCGAGTTAGAGAGAGAGAGAGAGAAAGAGAGAGAGAGAGAGAGAGAGAGAGAGATAGAGAGAGAGAGAGAGAGAGAGAAGAGCGTAGTGGCGCGGCAGCTCTCGCATGAACGTGTTGGAATACATAAATAGATTGCTCCCGTGCGTACGCGTTCCATTTGCCGCTCTCTCTCTCTCTCTCTCTCTCTCTCTCTCTCTCTCTCTCTCTCTCTCTCTCTCGTTCGCTCCCCCGTCTCTCCTCGAGTGGTTTACCACTCGGTGAGCTTTTCCCTCGCAGGCTCTCTCATTCTCGTGATCTCGTATACGCACATATACGAGCCTATATAGCTACTCGTTCTCTTTTACCGGCTTCTTTTGCTCACGCGAGTGGCAGTAGTCTAGACAGAGTGTCGATTTTTGCCACGGCACCAAATTAGAAACTCGCCTCGCTCTTGCCCTGCACCTATACGCTCACTCATGCTTTCTGTACCCCTCCCCCCTTTCATCCTTATAAATACTCTTTCTCTCCTTCTTTTCTCGCGGGACTAGGCGGACATGCGCGTATATCTTATAGGGTGGTTTTGCCGAACCAATACCACACATCTCTGAGTTTTTTCAAATTGCAGCCGCGTTGATGAAAAGTGCCTTTTGCAAAGGGACGCCGAAGCCTTTACAAGTGGGAAAGCACTCGACCATCATCATCAGTTTTCTTGCCACAAGGAAGCGAGAGAGAGAGCCTCGCTTTTACAAGACGCAATACACAAGATCGAATCGAATGATCGATCTCCACAGTCAAACGTCTCTTCGCGTTAAGCTTTGGCTCGGTTTGGATTGTACAGAAAAAGAGCATCTGGATTGTCCTAAAGAGAATTATTTAATCTGCTAAATTTGTCTGCGAAATCCTGCCGTCGCCCGTTTTAGAAGAGTTTCACTTTCGATTTTGATGTGTTAAATTAAAACATACCGTCACCAAATAACAACGAGTTTATTAGCAGTAGATTTGTTATTCTTATATTTTTAAAGTATTCTAAGAGATGATTGATTTATGTGAGTGAAAGTGAGTTTCCGTGCAAGGTAAAGCTAGTTTCCGAGTTTTATTATGATGCGCCTTTAATTTGTTTCTCTCTTGAAGTAAAACTTTTATTACTTCCGTGAATCAGGTCGCGCTAGAAGAAGTTAGAAGCATATGATTCCGGAGAAACAGAATAAGAAGTCAAACTCAACGACAAAGTATTCATCGCGGTATTATCGGGGCGATTATTTGGCTGCAAAACAATTTGAGATTCGATTCTCTCTTGGCGCTTTCTTGCCCGTCTCTTTCTGTTTGTATTCTTATGTAATATTTTGTTAGGCCCGTCGTGCGCGCAGATACCATTGCACCTAAATGCACTCGAGATGACTTTCGAATTGTTTGGAGAGGAGCCATGTGGCACTCTCGGATGTGAGCCATTAAGCTTTCATTGAACGGCAAAGAGAGACAGAGAGGATACAAAGCAAAGCCAGTACAAACCGGGCCGATACGCATCTGCATCTGTGAATTATGTAAAAACGTTTAATTGGAATCGTATTTCAAAACGATTGTCTAAATAAATAATGTTTAATTAAGCGATGCCCATTTTACCAAACACTCCTACATCCCATGGATGAATCTCGATTAGCGATTGTTTTATTTGTTTTATAAATTTCCATATCGATTGGGGATTGCGCGAACCGCGCTAATTACTGCGGATGCTCCTCTTTCTCGCCTGACATTGTAACGTCGGTTATATTTTCTCTTATATATACGCTGCACAACATTATAAAACGCAACTTATCGCGTACACGCGCCCGGGCCTAAAAATGATTCTCCTATTCCTGCAACTCTATACACGTTATTGTAAGAAGAACACTTGATAAGCGATAAGCTTCAGGCGATACCATCTACGAGCTTCTACGAAGATCTCGAGGAAAATTCAAGTGTGCATCCGTAGCGGCGTCGATAATCCGCAGACACTTCTACCTCCATTCCGGGAAACAGAAGTACGAATATTAGCACTCTCGTTCCGCAAAACGAAGCTCCTCGCCTTTGCCAATAAGAGCGCGTACGAAAATAAGAAGAAGAAGAAAAATATAAAGAAGTAAGCATCGAGTGGGTGCTATACTGCTATGGCGTAACACGAGTGCGCCCGCGAGTTGCCATTGCCGTCGCGCAGAAAATGGATGTCTAATGACATCTCACATAAGTAGTACCACTGCAGCGCGGGTAAGCGATCCGTCTTGTAATGGAAGAGAAGCGCCGAAGAAAGCAGCAGCGGCCGCCGTATCTTTCTCTCCTCGCCTCTTGTTTTTCTTTCATCCTGCGCGCGAGTAGTTAATGGTTTTCTTTCCCGGGAGTCGAAGAGAGAGAGAGAGAGAGAGAGAGAGAGAGAGAGAGAGAGAGAGAGAGAGAGAGAGAAAGAGAAGCTTCCGAGAATCTCGCGCGTTAATGCCTCAATGAAGGCTCTGCGCGCGAGTCCCCCTGTTGTTGTTGTGCTTGCGGACTTTCTTGCCGGGCCACTTTGTTTTTTCTACGGCCGCGTTTTTCCGCGAGCGCTTATATATCTGTATGCGCGACAGCCGAGTCGTCGCGGCAGCATCTTCTTCGATTATTGTTATCATTATTATTATTATCATTATAAGTATCCCAGGGGTCAGTCAGCTAGGCACTTTGCGATCTCTCGACAAGCTATCATCCTTCTCGACGCACTTATTTTTTTTTCTGTCTCGCTCATTTTCTCTCCCTCTCTCTCTCTCTTTCTCTCTCCGATATAGTTGAGCTTTTTCTAACCGGCTTCTGCAGGATGTAGAGAAAACATTTATTGTGCGAATTACTGCGTTATCAGTTGAATAAACGACGGCAGTGACATAGCACCGAATGGATATGGTTACCCGTTGGGTTTGTTGGGCAAACTGTATTAGAGGATCGCGAGCTGGTAGGGCTCACGGAATATATACTATACGTGTACACAAAAAAACGTTGCGCGAGTGCATAGATGTATGGTTTTTATAGATTCGACGAAATTCGTGTAAAGAGGATGATGGATAGCCAGTTTTTTTAAAAATGGAGCGCCTCATATTCATCAAAATGTTCAAGGTTCGAGAATTTCTCGACATTGCATGCGAATGGGTGACGATATTGGTGACGTGAAGTTAAAGGAAAAATCGTAATATCATTACCGTATATAGATACTTAAAACATTCGTAAAATATATATTCTACGTGAATATATTTCTTCGTAAATATATTCACGTAGAAGAGAAAGTCGGTCAATGTACTCGAATAATAAGATCTTAGAGTTAAAAATAAAATTGACGTTTATAACTGACGTATTAAAATAAATGCTCGCTCTTAACGGTGCCCATTCCGGCACACTAGCCATCGTTTCCTAAAACAAATTGCATCTTAATTCGGGGCGTGAGTCGCTTTGCTGTCTGCAGACTGACTTGGCATTTCCTTCCGCGGCGTCCAATGCCAGAAGGAGAGTCTCGTTAAATAGAAATCGCGCAAAGTTTGGCTCCCGTTGACCGGATTATGAGACGATTAGTCGCTTGCCTGTGAAGAAGCCGACGACTTCTTCGGTGGCAGTAATAGTGATGCATCCTGCATATATATATATATATATTCAGTTCGAGGCACTACCTATATACTTGATGGAGACAACGCGACTCGCTTGCACCGTCTCCAAATGTATAAGAGTCTAATTTTAGGTCTCGACGAGGCCAGTGCCGTAGCTACTTAACGCTAGTGCCCACGCGCGCGACGCGGCAGCATGTGAGATTTTTTGTTTTATTTGCTCAGAGCATTGCAACGCGTGTGGGCAAATACGTATAATATATTGGATTTTTGACGTGATAATCTGCGGGTGCTCGAGCCCAAGATTTTTGAAGAATTTATGGACGCTTATCGATGTATGACAAATTTTTCGGAATCTTTATTATTTGTGATATGTCAGGTGGGAGGAAATTCAAGCGGGGCAGGCGTGCGTCTGGTATTTTTATTATAAGGTTCGTCGTATATATGTTTGGAAATTCGCGAAAGCGTTAGCATGCTTTACATATGTTGAAATATTAAATCTCTCAGTCTCGTGTCTCGTAGCTTAATCTGAATAATTCAAAATGTCGCATATTGCACACCGTATATACATGAAAGTCGAATTAACAAAGTGTAATTGTATGAATTCTGAATTTTAAGAGCGCACCGCGGTAATGAAATCAATTTTGTTTTCCCGAGCCTTTGAGGTTCCCATTTTGTGAAATTCATGAATTCGAAAAACCAGCACCCTGCGTTTCTAGCGTTATTTTTCTTGTTGTTTTTTATTTATTTTTCCTTTATATAAAATGAGTGAGCGTTGTATTGAAATATCAAAGTCGAATTCGACCTCAAGTCGACAATTTTAATATTGTGTCTACATTAGGCATAAAGTACAGATGACGAGCGTTATAACCATAACGCCTGTTAAATCAATATCTTAAACAACCTTTCAAAAGCTACTTATAATTAAAGGATGTTACTATACAGAAATGCTGCCAAAAACTACATAAAAAGGAAAAATAACGAGGAAAAGCTGAAATATTGTGGCCTTTGGATCTATAAACTAGTAAATTGAAAAAATATTAAGCGTTCTACGAATGGCAAAACGACGTAAGCAGTAAAGCAAGAAACTGGATAGTCCTTCGATCTGACGCATCTTTCGCTCGATTGTAGCCGAAATATATATCTAAAACCAGAATACGACTAAACGCGCATATACCCATATCCCGGCGTATTTTCTGTCAAATACGCACGCTCCGGAAAAACAGTGCGGCGGGTTCACAAATGCAGGATCGCGATATTCGGCTCTTCTCGGCATAACCCAATCGAAAACGAAGCCAAGCTCGAAATTGAAGAATCCCCGAGCAGCCTTCGAGACTCAAGGGAGGAAAAGACTATATGCAAAGAGCGACGCCGGGGCGCGCGATTCTCCCGCGGGAGAGAATCGGAATCGGAAGTAATCATCGTCGGCGAAGCCTCCGAAATCCAACTTCTATCATCGCGAGAACAGCGTGCTTGCCGGGAAAATTCATACCCTCCTCGCGCGCGCGCACTCGAGATGGCAATGTAAGCGCGCTATGGCATATTATACTATACAGATCTCCCGACGGGAAGATCGCTAGAGATGTACCGTAAGTCTTGCGCTCGGATTTCTCTCAGTCGGTATAGTCGCTTTGCAGCGGCGAAAGACGAAAAAGAAAAAGGAGCCGCCGCTGTACAGCCCCTCGCGTGCATTAAGCTCTGCGCGCAGCACAAAGCCCCATCGATTAAGCGCGAGCACTTGATTTATCATCCTTGCAGCTTTACTATATATATTTACTCGAAGCGGCTGCTGACTCGCCTTGCAGTAGTAGTTTTTTCAACTCGCCGCCCGATAGCACTCGATATTTCAGTGTCTTTTATGTTTGCCATCAGGTGCTATACTACGAGTGCGCACGCGCAGCGGCCTTCTTGACCGGAAAAAAAGCCGGAGGGAGTTTGGGTATATAGGCTCGATTGCCTTTGTATACGTCAAATCGGCTTTATTCGAGCTCGCGATTCGAGTACAAGTAGTAGCGTTTTCTACATTTGAATGTTGTTTTGCCCCACTTTCATGGATTTTTCCTCCTCGAGTGACTTTTATATTTCGAGGCTGCAGCATCGCTCGAAGGGTTGTTGGACTTCCGCTTGGCGTGACGCGATTTATTGCCCTGCTCTCCGAGCATGATAATGTCAGCTGCGCGTGATAGACTCACTCGTGAATTGTCCTTCCTGTTACAGCCCGATACAAACGGTCAAATTCGCATTTCTCTCCGAGAGATCGTGCGAGAAAAATTCGGACGAAATCGGAGCAATGACGTATGAAGTTCCTCGGCGTACAAGCAAGCAATCAACTTCCGCGCGTTAAGCGAGTAGCCAAGTTACTCCGTAATTCCGAGGCGAATCGCAATAAGACTAAACGCGCAGTGCAGTATATAGAGCTATATTCATTGAATCTCATTGCAAAATAGCTCTTTGATGGCCGAAGATAACCGCGAACGCCTTCTGTTAATCTCCACCGCGGTCCGAAACTTCCTAGAGAACAGTTAGCCGTCGATTCGCGCACTTTCCCACAGCGCGCAGCTGCCGTGTCAGTTGTAAAGTTGACGGCGGAAACGTTGGCAAGTTGGACGCCTCTCTGCCAGGAGTTGCGTAAGTAAACTGTTGAGCAATTCGGGACTGCTGGTGAAGAGCGACGCCCCCGCAAATGTACCTCGCTGAATCACCTAACGAAGCAGAAGTAACATTACGCGCATCTGAATCGCTCGTGCTTGATCGACTGCAGGCGTTGAAAGAGTCGAGTAAGCGCTTTACTTTTTCCCTTCAGAGTATTAATTGATTTATTTTTATTAAGATCCTATGTATGTATATACGGCGTGGAATGAAATGAGTGCACATATATTCCTAATATATAGTCGGAAAGTCCGCGATTTCGAGCCCTTGTGTGTACAATGAACGATAAGTTTTCCGAGGCCTTCAAGAATGAGCCATATATATAATATGAACCGCGGAGAGGCAAAAAATCGAGAGGCCTGCTCTTGCGTATAAAAAGGCGAATCGGCGGAGCTCAATATCCATTGAACGCTCGCAGAATAAGCTGGCGAAAGTTCGGTCGCGCACGGATGAAAGAAAAAGGCCGCGGGCGTGTATGTCCTCTTTTATCGGCTGCAACTTCTCAAAAGAGTCCAGCGCTGTCTTCTTCTCTTCTCGCTCGCACACGGGAACAACGCGCTTTTTCTTCTTGCGGCCTCGCGAGCGTCGAACAAAGGTCGCGAGAGAGAAAAAAGACGATGGGGAGAGGTAGGGGGGGGGGGGGGGGGTGTGGCCCAGCGCTCGGAGGTTGGTGGCCCAAAGAAAAGCAGAGTTGTATGCCTCTCTCGGCCCGGCGAGAATGAAGTGCCAGCCAGTGAAGTCCTCTGGAGAGCTTTCAAGTGCTCCTCTCTCGCTTCTCGCGCGGCTCTCTACATATTCCTTCGGCTTTCACCTCCTTATATTCCCCTCCATTGCTGCGGTTTCTCCTCTCTGCTTTCTTTCGAAGTGGCCCGACGTATAGCGGACGGAAAAAATTGAAAAACGAGTGCACCGTCGCTCGCGAGCAGGAGAACGATAGAGATGAAGTAGGAAGACTCGCTTTTCTTATGGAGTGGAAATTGGATATCCCGCGCTTAGTGTCGGTGCAATCTATATACACACTCGACGATGCGATTCGACTTAGTTCGCTTCGTGGTTTGATGGTTTTGACGAGAGGAAACCGCAACGTTGATCCAATTAGCGCCTTTCTTAATTTATGCTATATATTTAAAATAACCTACATTTCTGAGAAGAATTCAAGAACTGACATCAGGATATTGACTTTCAATATTTTAGCACCCAACGTAGAATGTAATGATTGCAGAGAAAACAGGAAATTAAATAATTCTCTGTAATTCCACAATCTTCTTCTGCTTTCTGGCATTAGAAAAATTACGAGTAAGATGACGGTATTTCCGCAAATCATAATTAATTGACCCGTATCGACGGTTTCTTACTGCCCGTCGACGTCGGAAGCTTCCAAAACGAAAGCTCGACCCCTCCTTCCGGCGTCGAAGGCTTCGATACTATCCGCTTCTCGTCAGCACGCGGAGAGGTTATGAAGAAGCAGGATATAGAAGGGGGTGGGGTAATATATAAACCTCCGGTCGATCGAGATAAGGTGGGGACCAAAAACTGAGCGGGAAGTTTGCGCCATCTCCTACAAGCCAGAAGTTTATACGCCGGATTTCTTATGATTAAAGCAACCTCCTGCAACGCCTTGCGGTTGTAATATATAAACCGAAGGCTCGCACCGTGATTTAATTTTAAAATAAAAGCCCAATATATATGTTTATATGAGGGAGCCTATGGCACTTATGAGTTTGTTACACGTTTACGGAGCCTCATAATATAAAGTAGCTTAATTCGTTTTTCATTTATTACGTATCTCTCTGTAATGTGATTTTAGTCTATTAGAGCTTGGATAGAATTAAAGCGGTGTGTAGGAATTCAAATCGCCCGTAGCGCCAGAAACAAATCGAATATAACGAAAATAAAGCAATACGGCATCAACAAGGTGCAGCAGCCTGGAGAAGTTTCTCCCTGGGCGGAGAGAAGTTCCACTCCGCGTAATTACAGCAGAACTCGTGGCAAAAATACGACAAGCCGGTGGCCATTAATCGCTAAAAATCGTCGGCGGCTTTTCTTTTCTTCCTCTTTTCGGTTTCGCGGTGAAAGCAAGCCGGAGCGTCGGATCAGCGTCTGCGATCTCTTGCAGCCCTCTCTCAGCTTTCTTTCTCTTTCTTTATCTCCCGCGCAGATACACAATCAGGAAGACGGACAGATAAGTAGGCGAAAGTAGATAAGCGGAAGGAAGCGGTATAGGCGGAGAGAAAGGGAGAAAAAAACGAGAAGCTGTCCTGCTCCAAAGAAGCAGAAGACGAAGAAGCAGCAGCATCTGGGAGATATATGGCGGAGAGTATAAAAGGGACGGAAAAAAGCGAAGCTGCGCGACCTACAAATTCCGACGGCGAGACTCTCGACGTCATATTCCCCCAGATTCATTTCCTGCTTTTTACAACACGAATTTTCTGTAAAAGTTGCGCGCGGGCGCAAGTTTTTCACCCGGCGCTTTTCTCTCCATTTTTTTACGATGTATATAAGTAGCTCTCAGCGTATCTCCCCCTCCACGGTATATACGCGCAGTTTAGAGGAGAGAGGTAGGGCCTTTCGGAGACGGGAGAGGACTTTCATTTATTGGAAGACGTGAATTTCATTCAGCCGAGGGAAGAGCTATATGGAGGGAGATGGAGAGAGCACCTTGGCACTTTGACAGACGCCAGGGCAAATCTTTGGCCTCTCGTTCCGTGATATGTGCGCTTGGCAGCTCGTGCGCAGCAGGCATCGCATGATAAACCTATATATATACCGCGCTCTCTCTCTCTCTCTCTCTCTCTCTCTCTCGCGTCAACTCGTTTCTGTGTCGCGTATCGCGCCGCTAATACTGATACCATTACCCCCCGAGCGAGTATGAGGAAGCGAGATATATGATGCGCTTCTCTTTTTCCTTCTCCTGTATGTGCTTTTCGCTTTTTCTCCCGCGCCGCCTACTCCGCCAACGACTGACAAGATGAGAGGCGAGTGCAGTGCCAGCCAGTTTCTGCAGCTCTCTTTCTCTCTCTCTCTCTCTTTCTGCGTGTGTTTGTACATCCCACAATTTAATTTTCCTTGCACGATGCTTTTTTCTTATATTTTGCGCAGCGCATGCATCTGCAACCTGGCTCTGCAGTTCGCTGATGGAAAATACGTATAGGTTATTGCGCAGCTCGATATCTACCGCGATTAAAATATTAAGCAAAGTCCTACTGTTCATTGCGTGCAATAACCGCAAGAGCATGTCGCGCGTGTTCGATTTGTCGCCGCTGAAAGCGCGAGCGGGCGAGCTTATATCGGAGCCTACAAGCGCAATAATCATCTTAAGTTGCTCGCGAGGATTTCAGTAATAGCGCAGCGTCTTAGACGCGGCTTTGTTTTGCGCGCCTGAATTATTACGTCTCGGGTATTAGGGGAAATGAATGCTATGCTCAAGCGCATAGACATCGCGCGTGTATGCGCGTATACTTGTTTGTTTCGAGACAAGTTCATCGTTCAAGATTATCTTATATTGCGCCGGGAAATATAGGCGCATCGGATTGTTTACGCGACTGAATTGCTGATGTTATAGTTTTTATGGAAAACGCCAACTTCATTTGTTACATTCTTTCTCACGAATAGCGTGTGTTAAGCACTTGCGCAAAAATCGATACGATACCGCGTATGTCTGAAAACAGAAGCTCGCACCTGTATATAAAAGAGAAACGAGAGGATGACCCCGTCCTCTTGTCGAGCTTCGCTTTTTTTATTGCTGTATTTGATAGTGTAATATAAAGTCAGTTATATCACTCCGTTTCTACATATGTTCAAACTCATTCTTTCTCATATATATATTATATAAGGCAGTAGCGAGCTGTTTCGTTGCATAATTTACGATTTACATTATATAGTCGCTGCCTTTATTCGCTCCGCGACGGATTTCAACCTACTTCTAAGCGTCGTGACGGCAAATTTTTACGACTGTCTGATGCACAAACTCTCACAGCTCAAATTAAAATATAACGGGTGAATAAATCGGCGGCATATACGAGGCGAACGGCCGGACTAAGCCTCGCGGGATTTGCGCCGCGAGGTAAAGCTTATTAATTCAAAGCGATAGGCCATCGGAGCCCTTTAGACGACAAATGTTCGCGTTGTTCGCGTACACACGTGTATTTCTATACATACGCACACGTATGGAGCCCAGTACGGCATTGCAGGTGTCAATTAGCACCTCCCGTGAGTTACTCGTTTTGTATTCACAATGCTAATTAGTCAGTTGAATATACCGAAAATCTGTAGCTCTCCACGCGCGCGCGCGCGAGCGTATACAAGTACGTGCTCTGCGTTGGGCTCTCACGTGCCATATGCACCTAATTTAATGCGAGCAAACGTGCGGCAGTGTGCGCATTAAATATCGCTCGCTTGCCGAGTTGTAATTCTGATCACGATTTAAAGTTCTCGCGATTTTTGCCGACAGACGTCTCGTTTTTCTTGATGCCTATGTGTGCGATGCTGATTACATCACGGATGTGCTTGTCTGATTTTTGCCTTTTCAAGAAAGCAAATTAGCCATCTTATTGGTGCGCTTGATTTGAAATGAAGCAATTCCTGATTTATAGAAAAAAACAGTTGATAAATTACCAGCAGAAATGATTACATAAATCTTCGTAAAATCGCACTCTTTTATCTATATATACTACATCCGTTTTAACGATGTAGGCCACGCGACACAGCTTTTTTTGAAAGTATAATGCATTTAATAAATCTAAAACGTTTTGTATACATCTTTATAGGGGCATTTGGATCCACCCAAGTTGATAAGCCGAGTTAAAAATTAATCGCATTTTTTTAAATACCTACTCAGTGTAAAAAAGTTGAAACATTTTAAAAAATTGACGTGTTTTAAAACATTAAATTCCTTTTTGATGTTAAAAAAGTCTCAGAACATTTTATTTTCGATCAGAGAAGCTGTGGTAAGTGGCCTTTATTACTGCTAAAACAGTTGACTATAAGTAAAAAATATAAAACAAACCGCTATAAAAAATACTTTCAAGTTATCTACAATTTTAGGCTTGTCCCTTTACTGGACTCGTTCGCAAATGAACGAACGATATTTTGACGTTCACTTTGTATATTTATTGGTATAAAATGCGGTAGCACTTTCGAATTACCTCATCGGCAGTTTGCGTGGTAAAAAGAAACGCAATAAAATCGTCATTCGATTGCAAAACATTACCCGGAAACCGAAGTATCAATTTAAAAAATCTATTCAATATGCCGCGCGATACTTGCCGAGTTTCGATAACAGAAACAATCTCGACTCCATTGCAGACTATAGAAATGAACTTTCATGTCGGTTATCTGCATAATTACCATCGTAAAACCGCATGGAAGCTACCTCAGCGCATGAAAAAAAGCAAATTGGTTGCTTCCAACGTCCCCGCGCGCGCAGTCCGATGAAGCGAGGCCGTTCGTAAATCGGCCAATATGCAAGGCGTTGGACCAACTCCAAACTCTCGCGTCGTTCAAAATTGCAGCAGCCAAGAGTAGCATCGTCGTGCGAGAGGTAAAGGTCGTCGGACACACGGGCTCTCCCTCTCTCTCTCTCTCTCTTGGGGCCGGCGCCGCTTCTCTCTTCTTTTCTTCCGGGGGCAAAGGCGACTTAATCGCGTTTGGCCAGTGGCCAGCAAACAGCGGCGCGCGTTTGGTTGTCATTGTGTGCGTTTGTTGATTGCTCGATTCCCTCTCTCTTCGTTTTATGTGCCTGTTCGGTAAAGCTACATGGTTTTTATCGAGATAATATCTGCGAATTGCTCATTGACGGCGACAGCCTTTTATATTTTTCTTTTTTCCACGGTCTCTCAGTATCGTCGCTTTTATGTCGAAAGGTGTCGTTGCGTACATTTTTTTCTATCGTCTCGAGGAGAATCGATGCTTTTTGTTGAGCTGAGAGAAGCGGAAGGAAGGAGAAACGGAGAAGCTGAAGATTAATTGTTCGCGCGCGCGGTTTCTCGCTTCTTGCCGATCCGGTGTAGTTCACGCTCGAAGTGCTCGAGAAATTTTTGCATCGAGGCGACGGAATTGCGGATTATTGTAGAGCTATACATTGGATGTTCTGTAGTCAGTGCTTTATGTTTTGAATTATCGATTGTGGTGAGCAGCTTTTCTGTCGTGAGAGTTTACACGCTTGTTTGTTTTTTATCCAATGACAACAACATTATAGCCCGTCGTAAAAAATTACAATGGCTCGTGATTTTATTTTCAGTGACGAATTTTTAAATGCACCGGATACAAAATGCAGTGGAGCGTATTTAACGTGAGGTACAGTGGTCTCTTTGAAAACATGCAAAATTACAATATGATAAAAAGCCGCGGAGCGACGGGCGACCTATTAATAATTACGCAGAAGTCATTATGTCTCTCGAGCAAATATCGCCTGGACTACGAGAGCTCGATGCAAATGCGCGGAGGAGTCTGCGCGCGCTAATGAAGCCGGGTAAAAGTGGCCAATCGGCAAACGTCAAAGCGAAATCGCAGCGGCGTGCAAAATCAATTGGACGTCGCCGTGATTTGCCGCTTGTTGTTTCCTGACGAGGCAGAATTTCCCGCCGCGCTGGTGAGATTCCTCTGGTAAGCTCGCGCGAGTTATCAAATCTAATGCCGAAAAAAAGAGCTTCGTGCGCAAGCTCGGGGGAAAAAATTGAAATAAAGTAAAATTATCTGCTGGCCATCGTAAATCAAGCGATATTCTCCGACGCGACAAATAAATCTCGTGGCATTATCGAACAAAAACTGCCAAAAAAGCGCGCGCTCGCTCCTGAAAAAAAAACGAGGAACCAGTGTGGATCTCCTCACACACACTCACTCACACACACACATACACACGCGGAAGTAAGCTTGCAGCGACCAGTGAAAATTCAAGCTTGGTGTGTTGCTGAGTCCAGCTGCGGAGATGTATATATATTGTGCACCACGCGTAGCTTTCGGGCCGCTTTATGATCTCGCTCGCCCTCCCGCTTTTTTGCTGGCTGCTGTTGCAGCTCTCCCTTGCCCTCTCCCTTTCACACGCTCATATCGTAGAGGGGGGAGTTTATCGCCCGGACGATCGGTCGTAGGTAAGCTTTTTATCTGGCCGACGCGACACAGCCGAGGCCTTCCGGAGGCGAGCGCGACTGGTGCAGCAGCCTATGCCAACTTTGAATTGTGCGGAAGCACGTACCGAATATAATAATCGCTCGGCCACCGGCCGACGCGCCGTTGTATATATATGTGTATACGTATATATCCGCAAAGCCTGTGAGGTGTGTCTGCATGTGTGCATATATGTGTGCATGCAACGGTGGAATGCATATTATACCGATATACTCTGACTGCGAGGATGGGCTGAGAGAGCTAGAAAGAGAAGAAGGATGAGTAAACTGGAAACTCGACGGTCTGCCAGTCTGGTCTTATTCTATTTAAAAGCGTTAGCACAGTGATATTACAATTTTGAACGTCGCAATAACTATACATTGTAATTAAAAGTTATTTACTCAAAGCGCATTTGTTAATCTTATAATTAATATATTGCACTACTTCGTAGTGTCTCGAATATAAAGTTGAAATACAGCATCACGATACATTGCCGACGAACGAGAGAATAATTTATAAATACAAAATTTTATTTATTCTTTCATTTGTTTATGATGTCCGATCAACCGCCACAGCCGCGGATAATGATAATAGCCCGCCAAGAATATAATAATTAAATCGAGCCCTTTTATTGCCAACTATGCTTTGTATTCGAAATACAAATAAACGCAGGATATTATACCATCTCGCCCGGCGGCGCAAAAGCAGAGTAGATAGCCAGATGATTTTATTACAGCGCGAACGAACGCGCCCACGGATCTAGTCTCTATATACGTGCTTATAGCTCTCTCTGTCTCTCTCTCTCTCTCTCTCTCTCTCTCTCTCTCTCTCTCTCTCTCCCTCTCTCTCTCTCTCTCTCTCTCTCTCTTCAGTGAGAGAGCGAATAAGAGCTGAAAGCGAATTCAGGTTTATTCAGCGCCGGCTCTCTCTCTCCCTTCCTCCCTCCCTCCGGTAAATTATATGTTTTGCGCGGAACGACGAATCCGTTTTCAACGGCGGCGCGCTATGTCCGGTAACTGCTAACGGCATCCGCCGCCGTACGCCGCGATTCCCCCCCACCGGTGCATCCTTCCCCCCTCGCGCCTCGTCGCCCTAAAGCGAAATCCTATTTTGCGTAAATCTGCATTCGACCTCCGGTCTATATCGCCCTTCCCTGTCCTCTTTTTTTCTTCCCGGGCGCGCACACTCTATATATGCCGCCGCCGCTGCATGGGAATACCGCAGCTTGAAATATATTTATCGTCGCGAAAATGCGGAATAGTCGACGAGCGTATGCAAATCTTGACTCTCGTTCGAGCTGCGTGAGCGCGAGCGAGTCTCTTTTTTTTATCACTTTTGACTTTTCGCTTTCCTCCCTCCCTTTCTCTCCGCTGCGGCAGCCGCGGTGTTCTTTTGGTATCGGGCGCTATTGTCCGCGCTGTCCAGCTGCCGCCGCAGGAACGAATGAGAGTGGCCGCGAGAGGGAAAAGTGATAAAAAGTGCGCCCGCGGGATAGTTGCAGCGGGAAAGAGTGCGCGAGCTTGCGGCTGATAAGTAGAGCTGGATCGAAAAAGAGATTAAAAACTGATATGCGACTGTTATAGAGATATATGAAGCCTTTTTATCTCTTGCTCTTATAAATATCCTGCATTTCAGTTATCGACTTTCTTCTTGCCGCGATTCAGTCGGGAATGACTTTTCATTTAAAATTATAAAAGCTCTCTGTCAGCTGCGGAATATAATTAGAATTAAATATTTCGAAAGATTGTCTACGCCCGATAAAGGACTAAACATATAACGAGCTGCACTAGCGGGCGCCGGTATATATTACCACTGCTCTCGAATATCGGAGGATGCTATAGCATAGCCGCACGTATAGAATACGTGACCGTCGCCTCATCAATGAAACGAGTCATCGTTTGATCAGCCGAGCATATGCGCCTGTCCCTCGTTTCTATACAAATACGCCGCGAATGCCTGGTATATAGTAGTTTACTACGTCGAAACTGATCTTCGTCTATGTCACGTACGTCGACTACTTTTCATTATCCCTCGGAGCTTTCGATCTTGATTCTGTGTATGTGACTTTCCGCCTCTTTGTTCGAGCGATGCTGTAGATGTACCACCGCACGCGTTGACGCGAATGGGTCAGAAAAAAATCTAATTTCTTAATTATTTTGCCGACGCGTTCTTTGTGCGGCGTTGTCTCTCAGTCGCTCTGCCTCTTTCACGAGCACTTTGGTATAATTAAAGCGTCCGATGATATATAGTTGATATCGCGGGCTTTGCTGTACACCTTTATTTCACTGAGCGCATAAACGATTACGAGAGCGATGGTAATTTAATGTGTGGCGCTTGTTTTTAAATTACGTATTCGCCGGTCGTGCTTTTCGAGATATTTGGATACGCACAAGGCTGAATTAATTAATACTTTATAAATTCACGCGCGTACGTGAAATTCGACGATCATTATTATGCCCGAGAACATCAACGGCAAATGAAATGTTAATAACCTTTCGAGCACACGTTGCAACATTACTAAATATATATACATACATACATACATCGTGGTACCGCGAGACGGTCATGTAAAACTCAAAAAGCGCAACTCGCTCGTCGTTACAGAGAGCCGTCGCAGCTGGCCTAATTACCCAACAGCCGTGTAGATAGCATAGAAGCCTCTCTCTCTTCGTCGCGCCGCGCATCATTTAGAAATTAAGCCGCACGGCCACGGCGTTCTTTTACAGATTTACGCGATATCTCGAGAGTTTGGTTTTACGAGGAACTAGCCGCGCGTCATTCCTCTCGAGAAAATTGCTTCCGGAGTCAGCGCGCCGATATTGCGCGCGGTGTCTGGCCGCACTGATGTCGAGCTTTTAAACTAATTGCGCGGATTGCGCTGTGGGAGAGGCGCGATACGAGACGCCTCAGGACGTCGAAGAGCACGTGTGCACAGGATTCAGACTCTATACTACGTGTATATCGGCAATGCCTCGTTTAGATATATACACATTGTATGTATTGAGTAGGCATTTATGCGCGCGATACTGCAGTTAATTGAATTTCCCATTTGGCTGATGCTTCTCAAGGCTCTCGCTCGAAAAGATACGCTACTTCTGGCTTATGCGCGAAATATTCACCGCCGCGCTGCGTCTTATAGGTGCATGTATATATATATACAAGTCGTCGGGATATTTGCATTCGCAAACAAGCACTTATTCCGGATGCCATTATCTCAAAGAGCAGCACGGGAGGCAAGACAAGACGACGAGGGGGAAAAAAGGAAGGTGCGCAGACCGAGATAAAGATAAGAAGGGGGCGGAAGATAAGGGGCGCTGCGTGGCAAAGTGCCCCACTCCAGCAGCCGTTGCCGGTGTACACGCAGGTGTGTATGTGTGTATGCAGTGTAGTGTATGTATATATATATATATATATGTAGGATAAAAAAAGTAGCTGGAGCTTACCGTTTGTGTTGGATCCGAAGACCTCTTCGCGGCTGCAGAGGAACTCCATCTTTAAGCCAGTGCACTCTCGGAGGTGGCGAGCCCCTCGTTCGACACACGAGTTTAACTCTGTCCCGGTACCTCGCCACTGAGTCTCTTAGCTCGGATAACGTGACTTCTCTCACTGAAACATCAAAGGCCAAAGAGAATGCTCCTTTACTACACTCGCTCTGTATTATTTTCGCCTGGGCTCTCGTCGCTTTCGTTCTTTCTTTTTCGCGCCGTGTCATCTCGGGGCCGCCGACCGCGTTGCCACGAGCGCGCATAAAGAAGAGTTTAGCGCGCGGCCCCCGCCCCCGTCGCCTATCGCATGTCGCGGGAATATTACTTCGTTCCTCTTTTCAATATTGATCGTGTACATACATATATATATATATATATATATATATATATATATATATATATATATATATATATATGTATATGTATATATACATATATATATATATATATATATATATATATATACATATATATATATATATATATATATATATATATATATATATATATATATATATATATATATATATATATATATATATATACATTCGCAAAAAGCGAGGCATTAACGGCTCCACCTCGCGAGCCTCGCCCGTAATAGTCAGCTCTTATATACATATAGACGGGAAAGATGATATATATAAAACAGCGATGTCCTTTTTTGTCTCGCTACGTCTTTGCGCGTTTTAATTGGCAGTTGATTGACGCAATGATTCGACTCGTTTATACGCGATCGGATTGGTCGGGCTTCTCCGGTCTGCATATTGCAAACATAGCGCAACTTATATTCCTTGTTATCGATCGGCTGCTTAAAGCAACGCCGATATATTCTGATCTTGTCTGGCAAGGTGCAGCACGAGAATAATAGCGTGATAAAACATATTATCCTGGGGGATGATTGGCAGTTTTTTAGTTTTTTTTTTGCTGTATAACAAAAGTTTCGCTCTCTTGCTAGCTCATTTTGCAGCTGCGAATAAATAAATATACATATATACGATGCCCGTATGTTGAGCAGTATCAGGCTTTAATAATAATAAACGAATAGCCGGACGTTTAGATTGATGTACTTGAATAGCTTTATATACATCCGGAAACTGCGAAATTCGAAGAAATTGTCTATAGAAAACGTAATTATGTACTGTGACAGCACTGAATAGAAAACGTAATTATGTACTGAGACAGCACTGCCGCATCCCCTTTGTGTATATATATATATATACACACACACACACACAAAGGGGATGGGGTAGTGCTGTCACAGTACATAATTACGTTTTCTATAGACAATTTCTTCGAATTTAGCAGTTTCCGGATGTATATAAAGCTATTCAAGTACATCAATCTAAACGTCCGGCTATTCGTTTATTATGATTAAAGCCTGATACTGCTCAACAAACGGGCATCGTTCATTCAAACTATTTCAAGTGTCGAGCCGAGCTTTGCTCAAAGCTTTGCTCAAATTAATACGGCTCTGGGCTTATGGTCCGAACGGTAAATTGAAAGCAATATCGAACGCTGCGGCATTCGCTCGGCGATAAATTATTGACGACAAAAGTCGTCGGTTAAAGTAAAACGAAAATAAAAGAAGTTTTAAACTCTACTGTATTGTCCTCTAAAGATTGCGTTACAGATCGTCCTGGACTTTCTTCCCGGCTTATTACCGAGAGGAATTCTCCAGCGAAATGCTAGATGAGAAACTACGCTACTTTCCGCCCGAGGAAGCTCGACGCTCTCGGCGACTTCCTGTTTTTCCGCGGAAAGACCGATGAAGGTCTCGAGACTTCTTCCCTTCTTCATCCGCCCTTGAAATAAATCGAAAAAAAACACCTCAGCCACGGGACACGCCCGAGCCACTCTCTCCTTGTACTTCACTTCCCCCTTGGAAATAACAACTTTTGTTTAACATTCTTTTTCGAGTTTCAAATTGGGAATAGCTCGCGAAGATTGAGTTATATGTATATTGCAGATTAAATTTGGGTTTTGATTTTTGTTGAGCTACGCAAACACACACACACACACACACGCATACCACCGAACGAAAACAAGAGCGATAATGCGGTTTTCGACAGTGTGTGTAGCTACGCCTTGTGTTTTCATTGAAATGAATCTCAGAACATGAAATGAGACAAGTAAAATCTGCAGGTGCTGCCAAGTTTGAAGCAGGCAAGAGTTAAGGTTCAAGCGCAGACTTTGGTTAACTAAATTTCACTTTCCTCAAACTTGCCAAAGTAAATTTCAGTTAGCATTCTTTTCCTTGCAGAAATTACATCGCACGCATATATATACATAATATTCTCGCGACCCTACTCTCTAATAGACATTATACAAAGACACATTTAATAGTCTGGTATACGTCAGACTACTCATCCAATTTGTGCGGTAGATATTTAGATTATTAGAAGAGATAATTCTATCAACTGCGTAACGCAGTTGCGAATTTTCTGAATTAAGAATGAGCTTTAATAGACGCATACGAAATTAATGTAGACTGCAGAAGAGTTGAAGATGATGAATGAGTACGTGCCACAACTTTGCATACCACAGCCTTCCGCAATCATTCTACATTTACTCCGTAAATTTTCTACATTTATTCGCCACGTGTATTCTTCGGCTATATGTTCTCCTCGTTTTACATACCACTATCTGTGCGCTTACTCCGTTCATTCTGCATTCTTTGGGTATTGCAATTACATTTGTTCCGACTATTATTTCACATTCGTCTCGCATCCTTTCCCACCGCGAATCAGCAATTTTAGGCATTTTCCATAGATCTTTGTTTCTGTTTTTCTTCTTAGAGGATTAATAAAAATAATTTAATCAGGATTGCAAAGCTTTCAGAATGACTGCAAATATAATAGACATGCTGATTTAGTTCCAACTCAAGCTGACTATAGTCCAAGAACAATGTTAGCTGGATCCGTTGCGGCTGTACAAAACAATTAGTAGAATTGCCAATTCCTGCTTTGGTTCTCAGCTGCCTATTCTGTTGGAGAGCTTTCAATAGAAAAATCAAATCGGGCCATCAGCTACGCAATGACACTTCTGCAGGCAAAATACACAGACGCAAGAGTCCCATTCACTGGCTCTCTCTCTCTCTCTCTCTCTCTCTCTCTCTCTCTGTACATATATATATATATATATATATATCCCCCTCGCGACTCGACTGGAGCAGAGAATCACTCCTGCGGTCAAGAGAGCCGGGCTATCTCGATAGAGCGAGAAAAAAAGTGCTGAACAGCGGGCCAGAAGCCAGAGTCAGAGCTCGCGCGCACGACTGGGACGGAGTATAGCGAGACCGGGAGATGGATAGTGCGCTCGGGGGGATTTCGACGATGCACCTTATCGTACAGCGTGAGAGGGCGAGAGAGAGAGAGAGAGAGAGAGAGAGAACGGCACAGCCTACGGGATAAATGCGGAACTGCGGTTTCGCGCAGCGCAACTTCCACCTCCCGTTTCACTCGGCCTCCCTCAGGGCAGAGACCGCAACACTTCGCGAAACGCTATTTAACGATTAGCGCCAGCTTTCTCGCTTCCGCTATCACCCTCCCCCCCTTTCTCTCTCTCTCTCCCTCTCTCTCTCTCTCTCTCTACTCTCTTTCCCGACCAAATACCAAAATTCAAATGCAAATTTCGCCCACGGGAGTCACGAACATATAGCCAGCAGCGCGGCGCGTGTGCGCTGCAGCCTCGCGCGACGAGAATTTAAAGAGGGCTAAAATACACCTCAGCGTAAAACGCTTGTCCTGCTCCTCGACCCCCCGTGAGACAGTCACCGGGACTCGGCCAGGCGTGAAAAACGAGCGCAAGCTCGCTCGTGGGAGGAAAAAAGCTGCGAAATCGGAGAGAAAGCAAGAGAGACGGACAGAGTCGAAGCGATATTGTCGTGCGCACGACAATTACTTTGACAGGTCATTTTCGAGCCAGAGGGCGAGGATATATTGCGAGTGGAAAGAGGAATTTCGAGCGGGCAAAGGTATGCGTAAACGCTTCCTTGAGTATTATACTGGGAATGCTTGCACCTCTGTGTACCTTGGAACGGAAGGATACTGCGTTTTTACGGCGGGTCTCGACTGCGAGGCTGC
Organism: Muscidifurax raptorellus; assembly: GCA_020010945.3. Classification (NCBI taxonomy): domain Eukaryota; kingdom Metazoa; phylum Arthropoda; class Insecta; order Hymenoptera; family Pteromalidae; genus Muscidifurax; species Muscidifurax raptorellus. The sequence goes on along the minus strand of CM052080.1, from coordinate 15,745,259 downwards.
TTCTTCGTATTCAATTTCTCTATGGAACGCGTCAATGTCGCTATAATGGAGCTAACAACGTAATATCCAAATCGGGCGAAGTCTTTTTGAGGAAAATGGTGCCTTTGTCCGGAGCACACGGCAGAAAAGTAATATAGCGCAGGCTGCGTTTACATATAGTCATATATATATGTTACTCGTCTTTTGTATAGAACATTAATTATACTTGGCGGATGTTAAAATTAGAACGCTATGCTACTTCTGTAAAATTTTTTTGCGACATGTTTACAGCATTATGTATGAGCTACGATTCTTTTTTGCATTTTAAAATGAATTTTACTTTTCAGGGTGGAGCAGAGTCATCTCATCCAGCTGTGAGTACAAATTTATTTAGTTTTAAATGATTCAAATATTGTTATTGTAGTTTGTCAAATGCCCCGCTTAGATCACATTACATAGTAATTTTAGGTTAAATACCAATAATAGAACTCTATTTTCCAATCAAGGAAGGTAAAGATATACCCAGTATTCATAAAGACTCGGGCAAAACTATCGTTACGTCTGAGCTGTACCATCCTCGTTGTAAAAAAGCGCGTAGAGAAAGAAAAACCTTCTATATATTCCGTGTTATCCCAGAGAAAAAGAGAACACAAATCGAAGGTGCGCAGGAGAGATCGGGCGTGGGTTTTCTCTCTAGCCCAGCACAATCGCGCGTATACGCTTAGCTTTGCTAGCAGCTGCAGCTTGGCTGTCACTTTCAGGGCGCGGAAACGCCGGTGTATAATTTGTTCCGGACGTCTTTCCTCGCGTCTCCTCCTCCTTGTCGTCATAACCAATTCATTGCGTGTGCCCGGGTATCGATCGATTTACCGATGAAAAAGCGCCTCAAGTGGCTGAAAAAAACCGGGACGAAAAGGAGGACTATCGCGCTTTGCTTGTATATAGCTGCGGATGGCGATTATTGACATGGCTGTCGCCGTTACTTTTTTTTTAATTTATGTGCGCTGATGAACGATCGAGGTGAAACGATGAATATGTGAACAATCCAGTGTACGGTCGTTTATAGCTGATGATGTAGATTTCGCTGTTATTTTTGACGACAGGTAATAAATTTATTGTTGTACAATTTATTATATATTATTCCGAAATGTGCATCTCGAGCTGCAATGAACAATATATTTGAAATAACAACGTTGTTTACGATTTAAGAGAGATTTTACTCCCTACAGACATCAAGTAATTTATTTCTTTTTTTTACGTCGGGTAACACGTTATTATTTTCCAATTGCATAAGTGCAAAACTCAAAGCTACGAACTAAACGAGCTTCTTTCATCGAATATTCACTCCGTAGTAATTGAAAGCTCCTATTCCGCGTTTAAACTTCTGCGCGCGTCTGACTAGATTCGTTTATTACTACTGTAGCGGGTAATACTCCATTGCACATTGCTTCGATCAGCCGATAATTTAAATTAAAACTTTAAATTTGTATCGCACAATATAATCGTACTGTCGCCTCGCTACAGTTCCGTCTGACGCGCAGCAGTATACGTCAAACATTCGCGAAAAAATTCTTTTCACGCAGTAGCAGCTTGCGCTCAATCAGTGCGGCCGCGTTTTTGCTCACTTAACCGCACCAGCATATATACATATAGAGCACGAGTCGCGCAAGGACAGGTGAAAAATGCCAGCGCCAGGCAAAGATCTCGCCGTGTTGTGGAGGGGCCGCGCTATAACGCTGCGGCGTTGATTAATGAAGCCGCGGACCGAAAGACCTGTACGAAATAACAAATAGCGCGTCACCGCATAAGCGCGACACGTCTCTGCGGTCGCCCAAGCATAAACACACATTGATGAGCGCCGCCGGGATACCAGAGAGCGCGTATAGTCGAGGATCGCGTTTTATCGGTCGGCACGCGACGTGTCCGGCGGCTTCGTGGTCTCGTAGTGTGCATGTATGTATGTAGCGTATAACCTAAAGCCCGTCCTTTCTCTACCCCGTTCCAGTCTCAGAGGGAGAGCACGTCAAAAGCGTAGTAGTAACTATATTTTTGCGCTGTAACTGGCTAATGTATGCTTCACTATTTTTGCCGTATTGTTTTCTTGCAATTAAAAGGGTAAATCAAGACGGTAATAATATTGCGCGCGGTAAAATTGTGCTCGTTGCGACTAGTAAATTAATTAAAATCGAGTGCATATTAAACTGCAGTCGAAGAAAAAATAATATTTTGACTAAATAGAGAGGCATATCAAAGTATGTAATTTCACATCAGCGCGAATCAACACGGAACCATTACAACTCAGTATAACGCTTGTTCCCGACATGCACACTTCCGCAGGTAGACGCATCGGCACTGTGGATCTATAGAAGCCACAGTGTAGGCTCGCGGCTCATTCGATTTATAGGAATCGAGTGAGTGCCGCTTTTCTCTCTATTAGTCAGTGTGAAATTTGACTTGTTAAGGAGAGGCTACACTGGCCATGTAGCGCTAAGGCAAGAAAGGTGAAGTATTTTTCTTGTGCTTAGAGGGCCACAGATGCGTTGTATCTGGAAGAGGTACATTTCACGAAAATGGCCTACGTGCATGTATATGAACACTGAAGAGTGCAGTATAAATGTGAAAGTCTTGCTAGTGCGAATGATTTATTGGTTGGCAACGTTCGCGTAGGTTAGTTTATAGTATTTTTCCGATTTTTTGTAATTGCTGTTCTCGGCGTAGGTTTTCTTGTGTGAGACAAAACACAAGTTTTTCCTACGTCACAGGCCTCGGCCTGGGCGAATGCGAGAACAGTAAACGCGTTCTTATAATGTCGTAAATGCGTTCTCGACTGCGTTCGAGAAAGAGTGTATTGTGTGGAGAGTGCGTGACACGAGATTCCGCATATTTTCGAGCGGGCCGATTTATTAGTTTTCTCTAAGGAGGAAAAAATCGGCTCGTATTCGGAACTCGAGGATTCAAACATCTGGCAGCGCGCTGTGCAGGCTCGAATGAGCGGACTGTCCGCGGTCGAGTCGTTTGAGTGGCGCGGGATGTTTGAACCCGAGCGTGGCATTTTTATGACGGTACGTACGGATTAACGCGGGGAAAAGTTCGACGCAGGAGTCGGGGTTTTCTCAAGTTCGGGTCGCGTTTTTCTAGTATAGTTGTATGATTGTATGCTTGGTATTGGTGAGAGTGGGAAGGGCGGCCATATTTTTGGCAATTGACGGCAGCGGCCGTGCTGTGGAAGCAGGGCCTGACTGAGATTAGTTCGGTTCGAGACTCGAAGCTGAGAGCTTCAACCTTTAAAATCTATCTCTGAAAATAAATGCAAAGTATAAGTTCAATTTGCTCGAATTTATTTCTCTCTACACAATCCCTACATTCACTACACACGAATATCACCCGTGTGATAACATTTTGGTGCCGAAACCCGGGAATCCCGGAAAGTGAGAAAATCGTGTGATAGTGAACAGTGCTGAAGGTGCAGTGATCTACCTCAACATTTATCCGCTTAACAATAAAGCGCAAAGGAAGCTGTACACACAGGCCTGAGGTGGACGAGAGAAATAGAGATTTGATCGAGGATTGCGAGCTGTATCGTTCTAAAGAGATAGGAAAAATAATTCAGGTAAGACAATGTCACAACAGTTGAATTTAAAGTCGCGCGCACGCTGTGTTGTAGGTTCCTCCACTCGAGGTAAGGCAGCGCCTAGATCCGTCGGGCGGAATGCTAGGCCACGTGCGATGAAATCGGCGAACGGTACGAAGGGCAGTAAAACATCTGTGCCAGCGAGCAGACGGACCCGTTCCTTGCAGGAGAGACAGCAGGACTTGATCGATGAGGCGATCGAGAGCGTCCTTGCTAGACCGGCGAGCGAGAGCGGCGACGAGCATTTCGCAGACAGGGTCGGGTATCAAGCCAGAGGTGATGACGGCCCAGACGACGGCGACCGAGAGGACGAGGATGTCGCGTCTGCTAGACGAGAGTCGACGCCGCCGCCTGCCCTGGTTGTGACAGAGGGCTCAAATATACGTAAGCGTGTATCGGCTTCTGCCACGTCGGCAGGCGTGCGGGGAAATTCGCAGGTTTTCAGGTCAGCGAGGGCAAAAGCAACAGCGGCGTCTCGTAGCCTTTTATTATCGTGCAAAAGGGATGCAATGAGGGCTCGAGAGCGTTCATTGGCGAGAAAATCTCCGCACGAGCTTTCCGCAGCAGTGGCTTCGGGACACAAGTCCCCTTCCCGGGCGACAGGGCCGATGCGAGGACACACGTCATCTCGGTCAGCGGTGGCAGCGCCGGCGAGCGCGCTGCATCCTTCAGCAATAGCAGCAGAGAGAGGACGTACGCAGCATTCTCCGTCGGCAGCGGTAGCACAGGCGTGTGCGCCGCCTTCTTTGGCCACAACAGCATCGAGAGGACGTGTGCAGCACCCTCGGTCGGAAGCGGTAGCACAGGCGTGTGCGCCGCCTCTTTCAGCAACGAGAGCGGCGAGACGACGGCCGTCGCTTTCATTGTCACCAGCGGTAGCACAGGCATGTGCACCGCCTCTCTCTACAGCAGCGGCAGCGCGAGGACGCGCGCCGCAGACCTGGACATCAACAACAGCGCGGGCAAGCGCGCTACCTCCTTCAGCAACAGCGGCAGCGCGAGGACGCGCGCCGCCTCTCTGGTCAACAGCGGTAGCACAGGCGTGTGCACCGCCTCAATCAACAGCGGCGGGTATGCAAGGGCGTACACCGCTTTCTTGGGAGGCTGCAGCAACATCATCCCCGGCGGTCAACGAGGAGACGCGGTTTGCTGTTGAAGGACGACGATCTCTGTATGTAGACCGATTGAATACTGCGTTGCCGGCCAAACGGGCTCGATTTGCGAATGAGTGTGCGGTGTCTGAAAATCGGCGTGAGTCTAGGGTCGATACACAAGCAGAATTTGATAATTCTGGGAGCGATCACGAATCGCGATATTCGAATAATTCTGAAGTGAATTATATAAATGAGTCCGATGACTTTGAACCACAAGCTGATAGTACAAGATACTATCAAGATGATCAAGACTCACGTAGATTTTCAGACCAACGAACCAATGAGCATGATTTGACAACGCGTTTAGTGCAAGCGATAGAGAATACATTAACAGCCGTGAGAGATTCGAGTCTCACTAACGATAATTCGCGGCTAGTTAACAGAATGACAACAGCAAAGGGTCTTCCTTCTTTTTCCGGTAATCCACTAGAGTGGATACGATTTAAAAAAGCGTTCGAGATGTCGACTACACTCGGTGTATACACAAACGAAGAAAATATTTTGCGATTGGCAGAGGCTTTGAAGGGCGACGCGCGGGAAGCAGCCCGGCCTTTGTTAATGGCAGGAATTAGTTCGTCGCAAATAATAAAAACTCTAGAAATGAGATTCGGTAACGCGAGATTAGTACTAGAGAAGATACTTCGCGAAATTCAAGATTTGCCGAGCATGAAACGTCATGAAATTAATTTAGTAGAATTTGCTACTCGTTTAAATGCCGCGGTTTCTGCAATTAAATCGCTAGATAATGCTTCAGGTTATTTGCATAGTCCTGATCTTGCAAATAAACTGATTGATAAATTACCAGAGTCAATGGCATATAGATACTCCGAATATGTCGCGCAAGAGGGGTGTAGAACGCCAGATTTAGAGAGAATTTCCGAATTTGTGTATAAAGAGGCGGAGATGATTATATTTGCCGGAACAATGATATTCGATAAAGTTTCGGAGTCATCTAATCTCGCGTCAAGAGGAACACGTAGAAATGAAAAACGTGTGTGCGCGTTTTTGGACACTAGCGATAAAGAAAAATCAGAACCGATAAGAAGGAGGGCATTTTGCGTCATTTGCAATATTGACAATCATAGAACATCGGATTGTAAAAGTCTTCCGAAAATGCATGTCAATAAACGTTGGAAAATAGTAAGGGCAAAACGTTTGTGTTTTAACTGTCTGATTGGGGGTCATTCAAAAGAGGACTGCAGAAAGGATCCGTGTAAAAACTGTGGTCGTAAGCATCACCTACTTTTACATAATGATGCTACTTATAATAATAAAAATTATTCAACAAATCGGGATGTCACGGAGATTACGAATACCAAGACGAGAGCTTGCGCAAGCACATCAGTGCAGACAAACGAGCAGTTTTGACTAGAGAACCGCTCATTCTTAAAGTTAATTCCTGTACAGATAATTGGGACGCGTTGTTCGAAATTAGTGTACGCTTTATTGGATGACGGGTCAACGGTCACAATTATAAATTCGAAAATAGTTAAAGAAATAGGAGCCTTAAGCTCACGTGTTCATGTATGCTTAAAAGGTGTAGGTGATAAGGGTGCGACCACAGTTTGCGGTGAAAAAGTAAATTTAAATATAAAATGTGATAATGCGACATTTGTTTTAAATAATGTACTATTAGTTAAGAATTTAGGGCTCCCAGAGCAACGTCTGGGTAAAGAAATTGTCGATCTCTGTACGATTAAGACAGGTATTGTAACGAAGCCATATGATACTGCCCCGCACATGATTATAGGGCAAGATAATATTAAACTTATTTTAACTAAAGAGTATAAAGAATTAGGATTAGATGATTTAATAATATCACGGTGTGATTTAGGTTGGGTTATTCATGGAAACTCTTACAAAAATCGATCGCATTGTGTAGCGACGGTCTCGGAAAGCACAGCTACTCAGAAGTACTCGGGACACGATGATTATTTAGATTCGTTAATAAAACAATATTTTGATATCGAGACAATGGGAATTAATAACTATATTAAATTCAAGGATGAGGATAGGCGAGCTATAGAAATTCTAGAAAAGACAAGTAGACATAACGGTAAAGAATGGGAAGTTGGTCTACCGTGGAAATCGGACGAAATAGGTAATTTTTCTAATGGCCGAATGATGTCTTTTCGACGGTTAATGAAAACGGAAAAAGGGCTCGATCGTAACGCTCAATACGCGGAGATGTTTTATAAACAGATGGAGAAAATTTTCGAGAACGGGTTTGCTCAAAGAGCTGATTTAGTTCCAACGGGAAAAAGAATTCGATTTTTACCATTTTTCGGAGTAACAAATATTAATAAGCCAGGTAAAGTTCGCATTGTGCACGACGCAGCTGCGCCGGAAAACGGAATTAGTTTTAACGATCTTTTGCTAACAGGTCCGGATTTATTAAAATCATTGCTCGGAGTATTGATGCGCTTTCGTCAATTCGCGTTTGCAATTAAAGCAGATATTCGAGACATGTTCATGAAAATTAAAATTCGAAAAGAGGATCAAGATGCACAGAGATTTTTATGGCGAGGTGCGGATAGAGTAGGCGAACCTACGGAGTACGTAATGACATCGATGTTATTTGGCGCGAAATCCTCTCCGTGTACCGCAATATTTATTAAAAATAAAAATGCGTCTCAATATTTATCGAATTTTCCGGAAACCGCAACTAGTTTGATTGATAACTGTTATATGGACGATTATTTAGACAGTTGCGAAACGATTGAGGAAGCGTCGAAAAGAGTAGTTCAAGCCATAGCCATTAACGAATTCGCGAATTGGGATATGCACGGATGGGCGAGTAATTCTCCGGAAATTTTAAAAGATTTAAATTCAGTTAGTGATTCTAATCAATTAATAAAAATAAACTCAAACGGTATTAGTGACGAGAAAGTTTTAGGGTTAAAATGGATTAGCTCCTCCGATAATTTAATGTTTAATTGTAATAGTTCGAAGATAGATAATGAGATTTATAATGGTAAAAAACGACCCACCAAAAGGCAGTTTTTAGGTTTGATTATGTCGGTATTTGATCCTTTGGGATTTTTAACTCCCTTTACAATACAATCGCGTATATTAATGCAGGAAATCTGGGCCAGCGGTATAGGTTGGGATCAAGTTTTACGTGAAGAACAATTTTTTGACTGGCAGCAGTGGTTACGTGATTTAGAAAGAGTAAAAACCTGTAGTGTTCCGCGTTGTTATCAAAATTTAAATTGGCAAGTTAGAGAAGCCGAATTGCACGTTTTTTGCGATGCAAGTACGAAAGCTTACGCGTCAGTAGCATACTGGAGATTCGTGTTATCAAATAATTTATATCATGTATCAATTATAATGTCTAAAAGTCGTGTAGCACCTTTAAAGCCGTCTACAATTCCGCGATTAGAATTGCAAGCAGCCCTTATGGCAACAAGATTAGCGAAGACAATTGAAAAGGAGCACGATTTTAAAATCACGCGTAGAATATTTTGGTCGGATTCTCAAACAGTTTTAAATTGGATAAGGAAGGATCCGCGAGATTTTAAAGTATTTGTTGCTAATCGTTTAGGTGAAATTCGCGAAAATTCAGAAGTCAATGAATGGAGATGGGTTCCGACAAAGGACAATCCGGCTGACGACGGGACAAGAACAGCCTCTAACGCTCTAGAAAAAGGTAGTAGATGGCTGTCCGGACCTCCATTTTTGCGTGAAGTCGAATCTTTATGGCCGAAATCTAAAGAACAATTTGTTTGTAATTCAGAGCATTTAGAGTATTTAAAAACCACAGAACCAGTGGCTAACTTAACGGCACAAGTTAATGTTATAGAATTTTCGCGTTTTTCTTCATTATCTAGATTATTAAAGACCGTGATTTATGTTTTAAAATTTATAGATATAAAATTAAATCGGGTTAGATCGCTAATAGAACGCAAAGATAGTGCAGAATTAATTTGTTTTAGATTTAGTCAATCGGTTTCATTTTCTGAAGAATTGCGTGCAATTAAAAAGTCTAATAAAATTTCGAGTAATAGCAGGATAGCACCTTTGAATCCGTTTTTAGACGCCTCGGGTGTTTTACGGGCTGAAGGTCGTTTAAAAAATTTTTCGGATGATGTTTTTTCTGTTCATCCTATCATTTTAGATTCAAAAGAAACTTTTACGAAATTGTTAATTAAAGAGTATCACGAGAAATTTTATCATGGAAGCCACGAGTCAGTAATTAATGAGTTGCGACAAAAATATTGGATTGTTGGTTTACGGCAGGGTTTGAAAAGTTTGACAGCAAAATGTATTATGTGTAAATTCCTTCGTGCGCAGCCAGTAAATCCAAGAATGGCAGATTTACCACCTGCCAGAATGTCGTGTTTTCTGCCTCCATTCAGTCACTGCGGGGTAGATTATTTTGGGCTGATGCAGGTAAAGATAGGTAGAAGGCACGAGAAAAGGTGGGGAGCGTTGTTTACTTGCATGACAACGAGGGCCATTCATATAGAATTAGCGCACAGTTTAAGTACGGATTCGGCAATAATGGCTTTTCGTAGATTTTCTGCTAGAAGAGGTACTCCTCTTTGTGTATATTCGGATAATGGTACTAATTTTAAAGGTATGAATAAAGAGTTATCTGCGGCAATTAGAGACATTAATCGTAGCGAGATCGACAGTTTTGCCATTAGAAATAATATAGATTGGAAATTTAATCCGCCGACTGCGTCGCACATGGGGGGAGCGTGGGAACGTTTAATAAGATCTGTAAGAACGGCGTTAGCCTGCGTGCTAAAAGAACAAGCGCCGAGAGAAGAAGTTCTTATAACGATTCTAGCTGAGGTAGAACATTGCGTGAATTCGCGTCCCCTCACCCATGTGTCGGTGGATCCGCGGGATGATGAGGCTCTGACGCCTAATCATTTTTTATTAGGATTTTCTTCCGGTCAAATTAAGATAAGTAGGTGCGATTTGCAGGCCACTTGCCCTCGGAAGCAGTGGCAAGTCGCTCAATTTTTTGCGGATTCCTTCTGGCAGAGATGGCTTCGGGAATATTTGCCAAGTTTGATTCCGCGAAAGAAATGGCGAGATTACGATACACCATTGAAAGTCGGTGATATGGTTTTGTTATTGGATGACAATGTTCAAAGGAATGAATGGCGAAAAGGTGTTATAACTCGAGTTTTTCCGGGCTCTGACGGTCAAGTTCGAGTGGCAGAAGTGAGAACAGCGAACGGTAGTCTGAAGAGACCTGCCAGAAAATTAGTGAAATTCGCTGAAGTACAAAACCCGTAGATTTTGTACGGGGGGGAGAAATGTTCCCGACATGCACACTTCCGCAGGTAGACGCATCGGCACTGTGGATCTATAGAAGCCACAGTGTAGGCTCGCGGCTCATTCGATTTATAGGAATCGAGTGAGTGCCGCTTTTCTCTCTATTAGTCAGTGTGAAATTTGACTTGTTAAGGAGAGGCTACACTGGCCATGTAGCGCTAAGGCAAGAAAGGTGAAGTATTTTTCTTGTGCTTAGAGGGCCACAGATGCGTTGTATCTGGAAGAGGTACATTTCACGAAAATGGCCTACGTGCATGTATATGAACACTGAAGAGTGCAGTATAAATGTGAAAGTCTTGCTAGTGCGAATGATTTATTGGTTGGCAACGTTCGCGTAGGTTAGTTTATAGTATTTTTCCGATTTTTTGTAATTGCTGTTCTCGGCGTAGGTTTTCTTGTGTGAGACAAAACACAAGTTTTTCCTACGTCACAGGCCTCGGCCTGGGCGAATGCGAGAACAGTAAACGCGTTCTTATAATGTCGTAAATGCGTTCTCGACTGCGTTCGAGAAAGAGTGTATTGTGTGGAGAGTGCGTGACACGAGATTCCGCATATTTTCGAGCGGGCCGATTTATTAGTTTTCTCTAAGGAGGAAAAAATCGGCTCGTATTCGGAACTCGAGGATTCAAACATCTGGCAGCGCGCTGTGCAGGCTCGAATGAGCGGACTGTCCGCGGTCGAGTCGTTTGAGTGGCGCGGGATGTTTGAACCCGAGCGTGGCATTTTTATGACGGTACGTACGGATTAACGCGGGGAAAAGTTCGACGCAGGAGTCGGGGTTTTCTCAAGTTCGGGTCGCGTTTTTCTAGTATAGTTGTATGATTGTATGCTTGGTATTGGTGAGAGTGGGAAGGGCGGCCATATTTTTGGCAATTGACGGCAGCGGCCGTGCTGTGGAAGCAGGGCCTGACTGAGATTAGTTCGGTTCGAGACTCGAAGCTGAGAGCTTCAACCTTTAAAATCTATCTCTGAAAATAAATGCAAAGTATAAGTTCAATTTGCTCGAATTTATTTCTCTCTACACAATCCCTACATTCACTACACACGAATATCACCTGTGTGATAACAACGCTCGAAAGGTGTATCAATGTATATATATATACACCCACCAACTTTAAAAATTGGAAACCCCAAGCAATCAAGTTTTCAATAACGCATAGCTACAAAGGTATGTATGTACATATTTATACGCAAACAACGCATTTGCGCCACGCTATAACTTTCTGCGCTCGGTGGAACAACAACATATTCCCAGCGCGGCAATTGACAAAATTCAAGAGGCCCGGGCAAACTCTCAGAGCAGCAAGTATGCATCCCGAAAAGCAATGAGCTGCTCTGCACGCGCGTGCCGCGTTCAATTTATCAAGACCCCGTTGATGTGTATACGCGTGCTTTGAGCGCGTGCGTTGCTTCTAATGAAACGCGCATATTCTGAAACGCAAAATTGGTTCTACCTTCGTAGCAGCAGTCTTTCAAGTGGGACAATTCCCGTGCGATCCTGGCCCGCTACCGTGGCTTCAGTGCGTCAAGTGGGCGGCCCGACGAAAGCGCATTCGACGCCAACGACGACGAAAGCACATTAATGGAATTGCCGAGAGAAAGCTCATTTACGGGCGAGAGATCGCGCAGGGGTACATTGTGATTTATTTTTCCCTCTGGTGTATTCGCAATATACATATACATGGGGTAATCCATGAAAAAAACATTCAGTTAGCGAGCTCACCTGTGTGCTATTTGTCTGAGTTCTTCTTCTTCATAATGTTCTAGAGGCTAGTTAGAACACTGGAAAAACAGTGATCCTACGAAATCGGCCTCAGCGAACATTTTTGTCGGCCTATTCCAATTATACGAAAAGTAGCTCTTTTTCAATAACAGATATCTATTGTCCCCTAATATGCAAACGGAAAATGTCTATTAATAGGATCATATATATAGTATAAGGGAAAAGAGATTCAATTAAAAAAAAACGTTAAAAATGGTAACATAGATCAAATGATGTCGACGATTGATAAGAAGAAAAAATAACGATCTTAGGGACGAAAAACTTGATGTTTTTTTCAATCGCAGATAATTTTTGACCTGCACGACCATGTGTAATAATTTATTTTTAAATTCAAGCTCTTTTCCCGTACTATCTTTCTATTGATATACATTTTTCATTTGCTCCCTTAAACATTGAGTACATCCATCGATAACAATAGCTATATACTTTTCGAATAATTGGGATGACCGACAAAAATATCAATAGTGTTCTAAATAGCCTCCTAGAATAGAAAAAAAGGTCCCAGAGATGTAGCACTTAATTTTTTTAAGCCGGTCAGCCCGCTTACTGAATGTTTATGGATTTCCCCATATATGCATGCAGATCTTGCGCGTTGCTACACAACACGTGAGAGAAATCCAATATAATAAAGGCGCAATTATAACTTGGGATTCTGGCCGCGGAGAAAGTATGCGACAACTAGTTCGAAACTATTATATATTAGCATATATGCTTCGCCCGCATAGTTATGTATACGAACTTTCGCTGGAGGCTCGCGGGATACACAGTGGCCGTCCGCAAGCTCTATACATACTCCATAGAGATAGTCCCCGATAAATTACAAATAAAAGTCAGAAAACAAATCGTTATCAACAGTGACTCGCCCTCGTTCCGCTGTGCAATTATTGACCGACGCGAAATAACTCTCGTGAACGAGAGGCTCGAGCAATTTGGTGTAGAGGAGCAGCGCGGAGTGCCGATCGTTCGGTGGCTGCATTATTATTGCGCGCAGGCGAACTTACATCTCAGATGCACAAATACGCTGGCTCTTTCCCTATCCCTCTCTCTCGCGTATTCATAAACAAACAAACAACGAATGCAGTCGCGTATATATATATATGCATTCACTTTTAGACGCGCTGCGCACACACACGCGGCAAGACTTCACAGTAAATATGTACGCTCGTGTGTGCGAACACGATATATATACATGTGCGTATATAGGTATTCGTAGAGAACAGTGGACTAACACTGAATAAACGGCTCCGCAGTGCAATGAGGAAAGCATTACCGCGTGTTAAGCTAAATAAACATAGCCCTGCGCCAGAGCTCTTCCACGGGTCACAAGAGACTGAGAGAGAAAGAGAGAGATGAAGGGAGCAAGGGAGGGGGGGGGGGAGGCAAGCTTTCAGCGGCTGCTTCTACAATGGTTTAACGAGTAAAGTGGAAAGATCCTTGCGGCCTTGAGGGAGCCGCAAGCTCTTACATGCCATTATGCAACTTCGGGTCAAAGCCTTGAGGAGTTAGAGCTCGTTATTATCCCAAAACTATGAAACCAGCGTTATTACTATTGTTACGGATAGAATTAAGAATAAATAAAGAACCGTGACGAGGAGGAGCGGACAGAGAGAGAGAGAGAGAGAGAGATAATGCGATAGTGTTTTTTGAGTTTGATGTCAGTAAGAGCGGGCGCGCGCTTTGGCCGAGCTCCCATAGCGCGGAACCGTCTTGACGGTTCTGTGGCTTCTGGCCCCCAGCTAGGGGTGACTTGTCACCCTGAGGTTGTCATCGACCCCAAAGGGAGCTTGCTCCATGGTTTTGAGGGTCCCACGTTGCACGGGGAAGCCGAAAGGCGGGCCGTGGCACGTTCTCGGCTGAGGAGCGAGGCGAGGTGGCGACGACCCTTTACATACGTAAGGTAGTACGCAAGCTATAAAGTTCACGCGACTCCCTCTCTTTCTCTCCGCGATCCCTGTGCGGTCATCAGCGGCGAAATTAGGCGGCTAATTAGACATAAGTGGGGGGCAGTGGCAGATCCCGATCGATGCGGATCGACAGCGAGTTCAGATGCACTCTGACCCTTGGTGCGAGTAGTTGGTCGAGTTATAGGCCACTACTCACTAATTCGGCAAATAAAAGCGTTATACATTTGTACAAGGTGTTCGATTATAAAATTATTAAAGTAATTCCTTCTACTGAATAATCCTGCTTTATCCTGAACAACTATCGTGTATATATTGTCATATATAATACGTTTCAAATACATAATAGCACGTCTTTCAAAGTCGTCTACTTGCGTTTTGAGCTCAATAATTCTTTCAAAACGGACTTCAATCAAGGCCCACGCGAGACTTATTATTCCTATATTGTGATATGATTGTACGGTATATATGTACAACTGCTGATTGCAAGCACGCGCTGCCATTGTTCAGAGTCATCTCCACACCAACTAACGATCGTATTTACGTAAACCTACGTAAACTTTAAGATTTCAATGGCTTTCCGGCTGGCAGAGGTGACATAAAGCCGTAGCATATACAGCTAAACCGGCTTCTTGATGTACCGACAAACAACCTGCAGCAAAATAGCGAATTGTCCCTTGTATCTGTCGGCAGAGAACAGCAGTCGCGCCAAAGCAAATGATTCAATTCCGAGCGAGCGCACTTTTTGACGCTCATCTCTTGTACGGTATAAAGATCGTATGGCTTCGTTATCGTTTTCGTTTGCCTCTAACATATACAGCTCAGTATCGTGTTCTGATGAATGCGCAGCAGAAAAGAGGATCGAATTCAGCTGACGTGTACGTATATACATATACTGCGAAGATTGCGATCGGTGATGCGCCGTAGAGCAGCGCAGCGGCGAGAGTTAATTATATTGGAAGGAAACCATGGACATTGTTTCCACGGCGGTATTATCCCGACGAGCATTGTCTCGGCTGAGACATTATCTAGGATTGAGTTTCGAACATACTGATACCGGTGCCGGCGCTGCTGTGCTATGTTGCCTAATGCACTCTTCTTATTAGCTAAGCACTCCAATCAGCTGTCAAGTAACTATGGACAATAGCACTGCCACCACTGCCACCGCCACCACCAACTAGCAATTCGCCGAGGCTATATAGCTGGCATCCAAGCTTTTAGCTATAAGACGTCTTAATGCTGAACTTGTGTTGGCTTTAATTATATAGCTATGGAGATTACGGGATCATTTCGTTATTAATTAATTGTAGTCGACGGAAACATCTGACTGGATAGTTCTGAGGAGATCTCTCACCTTTAAAAAAAACTACGCTTCGAAAAACGCATCATCAAATATCCATCAAAGCGCAATCGCCGTTTGAATTTTGCATTGCCATTATACCAAACAGCTGCTAGCAATAATAAACATGAAGTTTCCAGCGAAGGTCAAATTAATCCTATCCCGTTCTCTCGCAGCTTCCCTCGAAAAAGCAGGCAAATATAAAGCTGTACGCCGCTTTGCAAAATGAATCGTCGCACTCTCGAAAACATTATTCGCAGCAGAGAGCGAGCCCACGAAAATAACAGTTATAGCGCTGGGGACGCGATGGCAAAATGGCCGCGAATTGATGAAAACACTGCGACTGCGAAGCTGCGGCTTCTAACGCTCTCGCGAGGTTTGTCATCTTATCTCGATATATTAAACGCGCCTTATTTCAAAGGAGAGCCTGGAGAGAGTGAGAGAGAAAACTGGAGAGAGCGGAAGCTAGAATGCAAATAACGCCTTCTCTCTCTCACACACACACACACACTTGTGCCAGGACTCATAAATTCTGCAGCCTGCCGTCGCTGACGTCACGATCAAGTTGAACGCTCGGAATACTGCGACGAGCGAGCGCGAACATATGAATAACTCGAGCGAGCAGCACTCCGAATTGCAAGAAAATTACGCAACTGCATCCTCTTCCCAGTTTCATTTTCTGATACAGTTTTCGCAACCAGTTAATTGCAGTTCAAATAAGCTACTATTTATATATACCTCAAAATTTGTTTTCTAATGTAATTATTACAAATAATATGCAAATCATCTAAGTAGCTGACTTTATAGAAAAGCATCGGGAGTGTTGAGCCGAAGTAGGTATATACTTAAGGTTGCACGGATGCCGCGGCGGTGAGCAGCCATTCTAATCTCGAGTACAGTCAGCTCGGTATAGCAGTGGTTCACGGAGTCGATTAAGCGATTGGCGCGACACGTTGCCACAGTAAGCACTCGATGTTTACACCCCTTCGAGTCCGTAAGTGGCGTTTAAATAATAGATGAGGATGGCAGAGTCGAGGTAACGCACCATCGCGCGGCTATGCAGACGCGCGTTTCGTTGCAATAAGCATTGATTCGACGAGTGCGAGAAATGTCAATAATATAAATGATTGATGCTGCATACGTTATAGTGCGCAGCTAAATTTAATTTTAATATACGTAATATAATGAACGCAGCTCGTATAATCTCAAGTTACACGCGCAGCTAATAGGACTCTGTTGTGTTGGCGAGAGTAGTGCGGCCTCTAAAAATACCAGCCGCCAAAAAGTCCGATGAGTAGACTAGCGTTGATTAATGCTTTAATAATGCGAAAATTTCCGTATGCCATCCATAATCGCGGGAGCGCGCTATGACACACAAAAGCGCCTTCGCGGCGGCCGGCTATGCACGACCGTAACTACTTACCGCATCACGCTTGGCACGCGGCCGAATCGAGGATTCATCATAAACCTCGTATAGTGCAGCTTTTTACGAGGCTTCATGAGTCATTGTCACTCCTTCCTATCTCTTTGGCGAGTACAATCTCTGGAGGTGATTGAACTCTCGCGGGTGCGTACGTAAAGCGCTCGTTCGATCCGCGCAAAGCTACAAATGAAAGACGGTATAGTACACGCTGGCTGTGTGACATGTTTGCGGCGCCTCTGCCAAAACGTCGGATTCGTATATACGGTGGAAAAGAGCCGCGCGATTCAGGCTGAAGATGACTACACTGAGGTGATACATTTCAGTCACGCCGGACGCCGGGAATTTAATAGTTGCTAGAGGAGAGTTGATGTGGTGTGTATATAGAGGAGAAAGCTCGCGCGATGAGCTTTTATGCGCCCGCTGGGTCGTAAGGTACTACCGAGATGCGAGGCTTTATATTTATAAGATCTTGAATTGTTTGTTGCTCGCGTCGGTCGTATAACGACACGATAGAGAGTAGAGCGCGACTATGCGCTGGGGCAATAATAATCCTGATGTTCGCGACATCATTGATTTTAGAGCTCGACTGTCGCATTGATTTCGACTGCCTTGTTTTGCTAATGCGCGTTTCGCGGAAGCAATTTCGGACTAATTACAGCTGTGTGTACTGTTCGACAACGTCGGAGATAGATAAACACGATATATAGATACTTGACGCTCAAATAACATTCGTATTTTTCTCTAGATCGCCACAAGGTAGACTTAATTAAATTCGGTACTCATAAGTACTTAGCTGTGATAATCATGTTTCTCGGAAACATACGCACGCAACCTTATAGAATTAGAAACTTTTTTCACCAAAGATATTGATTGTTCCAATTTTTAATATATATTTTTTATCCGCAAATACATATACAGTGTGCGCTAGTCTGATTGTGCTGTGCACAACGACTATATCGTTGCCCTCAATCGTTAGCAATTGCGGTTATGCTGTAACTCACTATACGCACTAATTATTATTTCCGTTTGGCTGAATCCCTCCGCCTATCGTAATCAAGATGTCATTGCAGGTATAATATATTAGTTCAATTTCCCATATAGTGTCCGTTTCTTACTAAATGAGATAATCGAAAATAGCCAAACAACTTTCCATTCATTGCGAATTTAAGGCTTGAAAAATTAATCAAGCTTCGGAAACTGCTATATAACAATTGCCATTAGCGCTTCGAATCGCTTCCCAAAGTTTACATAATTAAACCGAAAGTAATTATGACGATGAAAAAGTCACTTTAATCGCACGGTGTCAAAGGATTATTCGATACACTTAATTTTCCTTTAAATTGGCTTCATGCCGCAGACAATGAACTCTAATTACCACTTATAATTACTATAGCGTTAATACCATGAAAAGTGCATTCTATACCGTATTATATTATTCACGTTGCAGTAACAGCTGTCCGCCGAATAAAAATAAAATTTCATATTCACATAACCCGCATGCTCATCCAATAAATCGCGCTTTCCATCTCCCCTCTATCGTCTCGTGCAATCAAACGCGAGCGAAAATCAATTTAAGCCGTGTGCAATTCGCGCGCGCAACAAATATCGCATCTCGCTTAAGCGACGCACGGGTCCGTTGTCGTCTCGCGTTTCGCACTTTCTTCCCGAACGAATGACAAAGGCCTCCCTAAGGCTCTCCTCTTACTTCCTTAGAAAATCTCTCCACCACGTAACGCATCCCCTTCGCGAGATCGTATAACCGATTTTACATATATAGCGCGCTGGCCCGAGAGAGTATCGCTCGACACTCTCCTTATTCAAGCGCCGGGAGAGCAACGTCGCTTCCGCAGCTATCGCCACTGCGCTATCGATACACACGCTACTAAAGCTATCGATTACTCGCCGGCCCCCGTGGAGTCTATCCGAGCTTATGCGGTAATAATCATGGCTCTCCGGCGGCTCGGCTATATATAACGCTCGAGAGAGTGAAAAAACGACTCGTCTTATTTTTATCGTGGTAAAGTAGTGCGCAAGCGTAGGTGTGCATCTTTACGATCGTCGTTATCAAGAGCAATCGTAGTTTTATAATTAAAAAAATTATTGTGCCTATATACCGATGTTTTAAAAGTCAAAGTCAAATTAAATCAACGTCTTTCGCGTTATACAGTATACATCATAGCTGAACAAACCAAGAAGCGTAAATCCTATCCATCTTGCATTAGCCCACGCCCTCAGTGTCGCGGATAGTCGGAAAGCATAAAGCCACATTAACGCGTCCTGGGTAGCCCATAAAAAGGGGAGGTCGCGAAGCTAGCATCAGCAGCTAGCGGTATAGCAGCAAGGGCACGTTGAGCTATAGCCGCGCGCGCGGAAATAATGCAGCGCTCTTATACTCGGCGCTCTCGCACTTTTGAATTTATGTAGATGGCCTCTTTCTACTCCTGCTTAAATCATGACCTTAACCTCGGCAGAGAGCTACTTCGTCTTTGGGATTTTCGCAGTGGTGGTGGTGGTGGTGGTGGTGGTGGTGGTGGTGGTGGTGGTAGCGGCGGCGACTGCGGTACTCGTGCGAGACACCTCGAGTGCGTATAGGAGAGAGTGATACGCCAAGCCGGAACTTGTAGTGCCTCTCGACCGCGCGGCTTGACTGCGCTCGCGCTCTCTGATACTTTTTTTTTGGAGAAATATTCTCGCGCACTCGAACTGATTATGCATTACGCGAGAGAAGGAGAGAGAGAGAGAGTTTTGATTTATCAGATGGAATAACGCGCTCGCGGTAAGATTCTTTTTTTGGCGGGGGATAAGTGCGCGGGATGAACTATTTATGGGGATTTATGGAGAGTATCGCGAGAGCGGAAAGAGTAGAGCGAGCTGAGTAATGGCACGGCGAGCATCTGATCGTTTGACTTATGGCCATTAGCGCGGACGTTTATGGACTATGAAAGCAGATTAAGTCAAATTTTATCGTGATTTGTGAAGTGCGGAAACGAAGAAAGCATATTCGCGTTGCGCTCTCTCGGCAAACAGCTCGTTTAGCCGTGGATTATAGTTTTCGGATTTGACTTTTAGCATCGACGCGGTGGACGGAATTAACGAGGGAAGATTATCGCAGGGCCGTTTTCTCGGAAAGTATCGGATAATTTTATTGGCTTTTGAACTTAGTTTACTCTTTAGGGTGATTAATAGAGATTATTTTAAATGGTAATAATAACAGTTGGTATTACAGTATGTACGTGATCCGCTTGAAAAAGTCATCCAGTAGTGAGCGGCGCTCAAGATTGACGCGTTAATCGAATGAGGTGGTGAAAATTGGAATTGCGATCATCCAGGAAGAACGCGCATTGCTCTTTGAAGGCAAATATAGGAAATCCGGCTGCCGCAAACAGTTTACGATCCTCGCTTCCGAAAACTGTATAAATTTCACGTATGTATAGAAATCACGCTTGAATTATAACGCTTTACCGGCCCAACGAGGCCCCGGCTAAGTAAATTGCACAAATTTATGTTAATTACGATGCAAATAATTGAATAAAATCTTCCGCGCGTTGTGTAACTAGGCAGTTTAATTAACAAGCAAAACCAGTAGCAGAACGCGGATCTTTTAATTATAAGCATCAAGCTTGAGCGCTATGTTGTAGCGGCTGTCACAACTTTACATGCGGATCGACGCGTCGCGATTTATGTATATAAAAAATTCACGTATTTGAGAACCGAAGTTATCGCGAGAAAAGGAGCTTAAAACACTAAAATTCATTTCCGCGTATTCCTTTCAAACGCGCATTTGAAAATTGCAGCTGATTCGCAAGCTCACGGCGCGCGGGACATTCAAACTGAATTTGTAAGCGAGATTCCTTTTCTTTGCCCCTTCTAATTTAGAGCGTAGCTCGCTCTCTTTCTCCAAGGCTGCGGAAGAAACCTTCAAGCGAGCGTCGCCGCGCCTTTGTTCCGTGGCAAGCGGTGCTCTGCAATCCACTTTTATTAAAACCAACGGCAAGTTGTTAAGCGAGCATAAAATAAAAGAGCAGACGATAGCGGCAGGCTCGGCCAACAAAAGACTTTCGTAGAATCAAGATTCTAAAGCGCGTCAGTTAGGAGTTCGTCGTGTATATATATATATATATATATATATATACATACCGGTGACTGTTTTTGACTCCGATGTATAGCTATATATCGCGCGCTTTCTTTTACGCGATATGCGGGCGAGAGCTTCGGACTGTTCATTAGCCGATTTCCCAGTTATGTACAATTAGTATATATCAACGTGCGCAAACAGTCGTGGAAGTTAGTCCGCCGTGTCGTATACCCTTTTGTCCATCTGTCAGTGTTATAATAGCAAGTGTCGTCTATCTACTGGGCATAGTATTGTGAACATATATATATATATATATATATATATATATATATATATATATATATATATATATATACAGGAGCTTGTTTTAATTAAGACAGACGCTGACAAAAGTGTGACGCGCCAGTTACGCGAATCAAGAAATTATAAACGCTTCGGTGCTTTCTTTGCGATGTGTATCTGCCTTGTACTCCCGCGCGTGACGAGCTACTTTCCTTCTCGCGCACCAAGTAGTCGCCGCGCGTTGGTATTATAATAAGCTCTGCAGTTCTTTTGTTTGTCGCGCAGCGACTCCTATAGTTTTATTTATTTCGTTTTAATTAGTATCCGCGTCCTTGGCGAAAATTTAAAATGTCCCCGAGCAGTTTCATAAACCATAATATCATAGTTTAAATCAGTATACTATTATATACGATTAAAGCGTCGCACTGTATATCCATTCGCTCTCGTATTAGAATCAAAACATCGACAGAATCACACAACAATCAGCAGACGGGGAAGGACGCTAACAAAAGTGCAGATTGATAAATGCTCTCGGCCGACAAACGGCAACAATAAAAAAAAACAGTCAACCGCAATGACGAAGAGAAGTCGCGCGCGTCGGCATTCAATAATCAAGAGACATTTTAGCTTCGGCATCCCCGTAGAAAGGTGGCTTTTGCGCGGCACGCGCGTCCGCTTTTCAAAGCGGAAAGAGAAAACGCGAGCAAACGCGAAAAAAATTGAACGAAAAACAAGCGGTGTTCTCCGCACAGTAGCCCTTTGAGCTGCACGCGACCGCGAAAGCACGCAGCTCTATCGAGACCGGCCGGCACGTATATGCATACACTACGCGACCCCGTTCTCCCCACCACTATTTTTTGTTTTACTTTTATTAAACGTATAGAGAAAGAGAGAGAGAGAGGGAGAGAGAGAGAGGGAGAGAGAGAGAGCAAACATGAGCTACCCGAGGGACACGTGTCGCAGGGGACGACGATGTGCCAGTAGATCGATCTCGCTTCGGTCAGACTGCCATGTCGCAATTTGTACAACTCCACTCTGTCTCTCTCTCTCTCTCTCTCTCTCTCTCTCTCTCTCTCTCTCTCTCTCTCTCTCTCGCTCCTCTCTTGGCAAATGCTAGACGGATGAGCGCAGCCGATGCGAGGAGCCATCTCGCGCGCTCTTTTCTTTTTTTCGGCCTTCATTCGCTTCTCCGTACGGTATAGTGTGCCCTCGGCGTGCGTGCGCCGCTAATTGCGCGCGAACGATCTCGTTTTCTTCGCCGCCGCTAGTACTCTACTGAGCTTGACGGGCGCACAGCTGCGCTGCTTATTTAGATGTAGCGAGTCGCCTACTCAGCTGATATCGCGATCGTTGCTTGGCTATAATCTACGAGAGCGACTTATTGACACACAGGATTTGAATACACACACACACACACATATATATATATATATATATATATATATATATATATATATATATATATATATATATATATATATATATATATATATATATATATATATACGTGTGTGTACACATGGCGATAAGGGCCCCGGCGCAGTTAATTAATGTATCTCGCGCAAGCTATACAACCGCGACGCAGAAAACACGACAAAGCTTCTTGCTCCTCGGAATGTAAAGTAAACGTGCGGTCCCTCTTCCCGCTCTAAAACACATCAGGTGCTCGCGTGCAAACTGCAGCGCACAGAACGCGCGATAAAAACACTCGGTTGATCTCCGCTGCGTATATTGAATCCGCGCGAGCGCTCAGCTCGCGTCTCGGGAATCCAGCACACATCGTCGCCGAGACACTTATTGCGACAAGGTTAAATTCCGCGTTGAAGAATGTCATATATCGAGCGCCAAGCGCGAAAATCGGCGCCAGCCGTGCGAGAAAAGCTCTGTATATAAGCGCGTGAAAGAGTATAGCGCAGAGACAGAGTCAAGTGTGAGTTTGCGCTCGGTAAGGACGTCAGAGTGTTTGCCTAGCCGGGGCACGAACCCCGTAAATAGAATCCCATTAAAGCCTTGACGCGTTGCAGCAGCTCGTCTCCTCTCTACGTGTACACTACGCAGACGTCTGCTTGCCCTTCTCTAGTTTTATCTTCTTATTCTTATTCCTCGTCGTCTCCTCTTCCTCTTCGTCGCCGCATTGTGCCTCTTGTTCGTTTCACGGTCTCGCTCTTTTTTTCTTTTTTTTTGTTGCACCTCTTCACGTCGCTACGCAATCTCCGCGTCCGATCAAACGCACCATATCTCATCTCATTAATCAGACTTCTTTTGATCGTTTTAATCTGCGTCTTCGCGGCCTCTTGATAGAGCATCAACGGCTGAGCTCGTGATTGCGCCTTCCTCTTTCTACCCCCTTTCGTCGAGATTATCGCCGTCGTGATTATTCTTTATAGACTTGGCCAGGGTAAACAAAGTGTGCAATGAATTTTCGCTATGGGTCGATCAATTAAACTCGATCGTATATATATTTTTTTACGTCTGATGTGCCGTATCCGACTCGAATTCATATATCCGGTAATGGTGAAAAGATCTAGCTTGAGAGTTATATGAGGAACGAATACGTAATCTCGATGGCGAGGGGGGAAAAACATTTTCTTTTTCTACAAGTTTCATAATTTTTCTCCTTTCGCAAGAAAAAAGAGAGAGCCCGCACGTGCGCCATCAGCAAAATGACATGCAGCTCGCGCGAGAGCTCATGTATATTTCAGCGCGGACCACTTTAATATCCACGTTGGCTGCCGCCCGCTGCACGAAAATATGAATTTTTAATCCGCGACTTGGCTCGCTCAAAGAAAGCTCGCGCTCTCAAAAGAGCCACAAATTTCCAAAATCCAACTACATACACTCGTCCCGCGCCGTTAAATGAGAGCGCGTCGACCGCCGCGTATAGCGCGCGCAATTCACATCCCGCTCGCGTATCCAGTCAGACGAAACCATATACGTAGCCCAAAGCGAGCTCGTAAAGTCCCTCGCGAGTACTTGCGTCCGAGAGATGTACATCCTGCAAGCTCGTCTTTTACCGGACGTTATAATCCGAACATCGCCGAAGAATTAGATTCCTAGCTTATACCGGTGCACGGATAACAAGATTACGCTCGCAGAAGAACAGTTTTTCTCTCGCCGCGTGTTTTATTTAAAGAAGTATGAATGCGCGCGCGCAAGATATATATGTATAGAGAGACCACAATTTCGGCCGACGAAGTAACTAGACGAGCGCAGCGCGCGCGTTAAAACTTTCATTGCTAATTACGTTCGCGGCTTTACTGCTCGCCGCGTTAAAAGCAATTTACGGGCTTTTTTTTGATATTCCGCTAATGTTGCGCACCTTCCTTATCGCCGCGCGCGCTAATATTTTACTTTTGAAGCGCGTCCAATCTGTCTGGGCTTTTGTGTATATGTATATGTATATGAACAAGCGCGCGCGGGGGGCAGGATGATGCATGGCTGCGAGCTCCCGGTGGTAGGCGCTGTGGAAATTTCGAGATATTTAGGAGTGGCGGACGCGCGGAATGTGATACTTATTTATAGCTAAACTCGTACTTGCGAGTGCGAGGAAATGGATTGTACGGCGCGGCGCTAGTAATTGTTACTTATACGCGTATATTATATAGTCCTTCGTAAATTCATTTGCGGGATGTTTATAGAATTGTCATGCTCGATTATGCGGGCTTTACATAAGTCCTCGAGTCGGCGAGTAAATCACTAAGTGCATAATATTAAAGCGGAACTCATTAAAGCAAGTACTCGAAAGCTCGAACAATCGCACGCCGCGACTAGAATAATACTAACCTCGAAAAAATATAATAACCCTTAGAAATGTATTTTGTACTGCTTTAAAATACGGTCCGCGATAAACCGCCGGTTTTCTTCCTTTCTGCCGGCTCCCCTTCCCTTTTTTCTTACTTTTTAAATATATAGTTCATCAAGTGCATTGTGGAATGGAGGAGCGCCGAGTGTGAGTGAGAGAGGGGAGAGAAAAAAGCATTTACGTCCCGACCCCTTATAGGTGAAGCCGTAAAGCATTTTTACGAGAGCGTAAAAAATTTTATCCGCTTAAATAATCTCGACCCAGGCTGCCCTCTCTCTCTCTCTCTCCTTTTGGGGAAATGGAAAAATCCCCCGATGACAGTATATATGCGCAGCTTCGCCTCGGGATGAGAGAAATTTCTCACGAACGATCGAGTCGATGAAATCGCGTGGCGATCCGATATTCGGGTCATCGCTGTATATCAATTCCAGAGGTGGGCAGTAATTGAAGAGTGTAGCCGTTGAAAATTCGCCGGCGCGTCGCGCGAGAAGCGATTTGCGCATAATGTGTGGGTAATGGACTTTTCGAGACTCGCCGAGGGAATTCAGTCGTCGGCAGAGCGCAGCTTGCACCTACTCTAACGCTGCCTCTCGCTCGCCTCGATAGTTTGAAAACTAAGAGCTCGAAGACTGATTTCGGGAAATTTTTCTCGTTACCCAGAAGCTTTAACGCGAATTCCGAGCTGTAAGTGCTTAAGGTTTTGCGGCTAGAGAGCTGCTTCTGGATTTCGGAGTGGTTCTTGCCGTTATATGCATTATATATTTGAGGAGGTCAAATGCGCGAAGTTGATTGTTTCATATGTACGCGCTTTTGATTGCACGCGGCTGCTTCCCTTTACTCAACTCGGCAGCGCGTCTTATATATATGCGCAACATATTTTATTCGCATAGTATTAAAATTTTTCATCCTACTTTTGACGTTGTAGCTCTCGCGCGAAATTCGGACTTTCAAGTGCTTTTCGTGAGTCAGTATGCTCTCGGAAAATTAAATTTTTGCGTGGATGATGTGGAATTTTTTTTACGACGCCAAATAAAAACTAGAGTCTTCTTTTTCATGCAAGCATCCGCTTCAGCGTGAGGATAAAGTTCATTTTACGCTTTCCTCTCGTCTTACTAGAAACTCCGACTTTTGAATCCAGTCGCATAAGTATATTTTATTTAAAATTTTAATTTAAAAGTTCCAAACCTATATAATAACTGATTCGAGAGCGCAAAGAATGTCTCGGAATTTGGTTATACGATCGCGTCGTGTAGCCCTGACCACGAGGACGACGATGATTACAATCAACTCTGATCGGGTGGCATCCTTACCTCAAAAATCTCCAAGCCGCAGACGGATCATGAATTTTCAGAAGCCAGCCAAATCCCCTTCCTCGCGCGGCTTCTGCGGCTTACACGCCTGACCGAAAGTAAGGCGAAAGTTCCTGCGGCTGCTTGACACGGCAGCAGCTTCGAGGAATCCATTAAATGCTCGCCACCAAATCGAATTTTGCGCAAGACAAAAGGACCGCGGGCGTTCCTTTGCGCTGCAAAGACGTCTGTAGCCGCGCGCGAAGAACTTATGGACGACCCTTGATCAAGCTTCGCGTCGCTGGAAATTTGGCTCCCTCTAGTATCGGAGAGTTTCCAGAAGGTGAGGGAGCTGGGGAGACAGACGAACGTACGGCATGATAGAGCCGATGGATGAAAGAGATTTAAGTTGAGTAATGTTTGAAACTTCCACCTTGTTTTGACGATCTCAAAGAGAAAAGTTTAACCGAGAGGTATGTGCGTATGTGTTGCCGTACGCGTGGTTCACCAGACGCTGGATGAAAAATAATGTTTTGAAAACTCGCGAGCAAAGCGTTGCGAAACAATGCTGCACGGCGGTATAAGCATGTTAAATTTTACGCGTCGCCTGAGAGTTGTGCAGTATAACAGGGTGGAAAATTCAAAGAAGCGGAAGATATCAGACGGACGGAATTATCCGGAGGCGAAATCTCGGGGCGCCGTTCGATAAAAAAGAGAGATAGAGAGAGAGGCATATATATATATATATATATATATATATATATATATATATATATATATATATATATATATATATATATATATACATAGCAGATCACAGGGAGCTACAGACGAACGTGTAGCGAGAGAGATAGTTAGAAGAGTTAAAGAAAACGGTTTTCCTACTTCGCCGATGAGTTTCCTTGATTAGCCCTTTCAGCCGTCGGCTCGGCTCATTATGTCGACGAGTTCTGCGACCCGCCAAAGCGAATGGGGAACCAGCGCACTCTTTCTCTTGGATCCACAGCCGACCACGTGTGCATCGACACTCTGTGCATTCACTTTCGGCACACGTATATTATCAGCTAAGCTTTGCGTGTATTACATACATATATAGCTCTAAGATGGCATCTATAGATGCGTCGCGTGCGAAAGAAAGCGAGCAGGACATAAGCTTCACAGCTTCAAATATTTACGCATTCATCGAGAAAGCAGCAGCGGTTGATGAATTGTAAACAGCAACGCGCAAACTGCCGAGCTTTTACAGTCGAGCGCCTCCCGGAATCTTTGCTGGTGATCACTTGCAGCGGCGTCGATTGCTTCTATTCTACGCTCTCCGTGCTCTGTATATTTATTTTAGTTTGTCGTAGAAAAGTCGCAAACTTTTGTTTCCGAGTTGATTGCGTTTCATTCACTCAATAGTTACTCTCGCTCAATGAAATTGCTTATTAGCTTTTTAACATAAAGATGCACGCCTGCGCTACTTTAGTTTACGGTCTGCAGCCTCTTTTGTTATACGGATTTTGGAAGGTATAAATATAAGTTATTATAAGGACGTTTTAAATCTCCATCTCGCTGCTCTAAGTGGATTACGGACACACGCGTTTACTCGCGCCTTTGCTCGAATTATATGAACGCGTTGCTAGTCAATTCACATTCAGATCCGAAAGTGAAAAATATGTAATTTACCACAACATATTAGCGACGAAAGCATAGGAGCTCCAATGATGCTTTTAAACCTGACGTTGCCAAGAAAAAACCTTATTGAACAAAATTTTCGCATACCTGCACCTCGCTTGTATTACTATACGCACGGTTATTTACACAAAAAATTAGTCTCTGGGTGAATGTTTGCATTATACGTTTTAGTTTTTCGATACAAAGCCGCCATAGTGTCACAGACACCTCTGTGGCAAATGACCCCCATATCTGAATAAATGAATACTCTTTCAACTCTGACAAAAAATATTTCCGACGTACCAAGCTTAGTATATATTTATTTAGATAACATTGAGATTTTTACACTGTTAAAAATAAAAGTTTCATTCAAAAATGTTTCCATTTAATTAGCAACCTCTACCAGGGAACTATTGTACAATTTTATTTCATACTCAGAAGCCTCACTTGTACGCACCTGCACATTCACATAGTGTTATTTGCGTCGAGCGCGATAAAAAAAAAGATACACCACGGACCCGAACGAATGAGAGAATGTAAGCGTCAGTAAGAAATTCTAATTTTCCAACATTGTTTGGACACAAGATTGAACATTGTTTGACAACAAGATTGTACATAGGAAAGCTTGGCACTGCAAACGGCGCGACACGCTGCGATCGTATTATTGAAAAACGGATTGCAGTCAGCGAAGACGGAAAGACTTGACGTAATAACAGTATGTTTCTGAGAGTAAACGTGCATCGAATTTATTTCACGTGACACTGGAGCGAATGATGGACGGCGTCATTATAATTGAAATTTTTGCTCGATCCGAGGTTTCGACTCTATTGCATTCGATTTATTTTTTCAGCGACCGCGCAGTGCACAGTAATTTTGGTTTCGTCTTCTTTTTTCCGCGAGTTTATCGTTCGCGCACGTGACAAAGGACATCGCGTGGGGAATGATTAAGCGTTGATGAATTCATTTGCTATATACTGGTTATTTCCTGTGGATGGGGATCAATTTCGTTTTCGTATTTCGAACCTATAAATGTGTCGGTAGTGCATTACGAATAATTTTGTGATTGATTCATTTATCAAGACTATCGTTGGATATGAATTAATTTAATTTAATTAATGTGATTATTTTTAGAGCCTTTTATTATTAAGTAGTGAAAATGTCAGCCGAAGCTTTTCATTCTGGGAATTTAAAACAAATTAATTGAAAGTATATGAATGTTTCCAGCATAGGATAACAGAATTAGAAATGTACATTTTATATTACACATAGCAGGTGACTCGTAATTCAAATCAATCTACCTGATTACAATCATAGGAGTAGTAAGAGAAATTCATTGATTATTACAGACTAAGATCTTTCTCGGATAAAGTCATATGCAAACCTCATAATCAAAAGCTTTCCTTATAAATACAAATAGTTATATCCCAACCGAAATACTCATCCGCCCGCGCCGTCAAAATCATCGGCGCAGCGCCAGTGCAATTTCCCACGCAGTGGGGCGCGCACGATTTTAATCAATCACCTCGCGTCGGAGCTAGTCCGCGTTCTCGCGCAATCTTAGCTGGCTGCAAACGAGACGGCGCGCATATAACTGTGGTAGATCGCCTAGCAAAACGCTAATTTCACACCTGCAGCATGCATCCGCGCTCTTCCGACACATTGGCTCGCGCGAAGCAACAAAGCTTTACCTCGTATACCCCCGGGAACAGTCTCGCATTCGACGTGCAACACTATTCTTTAACGGGGCGGATTATGGGCCCAGGTTGAATAACGAGCTTCGAATTTCGACACAATTATTATGCTAGGGTATATGGGGGAGGGGGGAGGGAGTTGGAGGCTAGCCTTTGAAAGCGGTGTTGCAGGCCGTGCTTTAGCCGGGGCGAAATACGCCCGACTCGTGACTTAATTACGATGCATCGCGCGCGCCGCCTCTGCTGGCAAAAGTTAAGCCGCGGCAACTTTGGCTGTATACCGCGGCTGCTGCCAGGTGGGGCGTGAGTATTATTGTCTTGTTTACCTGGATATAGCGCTCGCACGGTGCTTCAACTGATACATAAAGCTTCATTGTTTCACGAGCTTTTTCTTCTCGTTTTGCGCTGTTCGTTTGGAGCGACATGTTTTCACCGCGGCGTTTTCATACTGGTTCTATTTTTCTCCCTTGAAATTGAACTTTGTCCGAAGGCAACTGACAAGTTGGGAGAGTAAAGAAATATATCCACCGACTCTAGTCTATATAATGAACGTTTTAAAAAGATTTAGAATAGAGTACGTATATAAGGAAGGCGGATCGGTGAACACATTCTGTGTAATATGTAATTACTGAAAAGTACACTGCACTAGTGATGACGCGCTAAATGCTGGAGGTTTTTTCCGCAACAATCACAAGTTTCGCTCTATTTTGAAGTAGTAGCTGTGGGAAAGTATTTTAGTTTGCGAGCACTTGATAAGTTTTCGTAACGAATTCAATTGAAGAGAAATACACGGTTCGAACGGCCTATACGCACAGATATGGAGAATCTTTCAATATACTTTTGACTTTGACGTTCGGTAGTACAAACTCAGCTCGAACAGAATTTTCAGTATAAATTAATTGACTATGCAGTGGTGTTAGGCGGATCCAATTTAATTCCGCTCCGAATTATTTGCGTGAATGTATCCCTGACCAAGTCTAACTTTTACTACTAAGCCTGCGGGGCATTCATGCCTGTCAAAGACCTTTCCAAATGTAGTTTTGAATATCTTTTGTATAAGTATATACTTTCCGTAGAAAAGACTGCGGCGATAAAATAAAAGAGTCTAAGACTGCGGGCTAACAGAATATTTTCATAGATTCTCGAATCTCCGGTCCAGCAGCGAATTCCTCCATCGCCTGACCTTGTATACTGGCTAAGAAATGGCATTTCCCCGAAAATGCTATTGGATTCCTTTGAAGTTATCAAACTTCTATTTTGCATGGGAATCGTCGATAAAAGCCAGAAGTAGAATCGCGCACACGCAGACATACACACGGAAAAATGAGAAATAACCTGACG
Organism: Muscidifurax raptorellus; assembly: GCA_020010945.3. Taxonomy (NCBI): domain Eukaryota; kingdom Metazoa; phylum Arthropoda; class Insecta; order Hymenoptera; family Pteromalidae; genus Muscidifurax; species Muscidifurax raptorellus. Next base: position 15,714,621 of record CM052080.1, on the reverse strand, counting down.
TGAAATTCGACTGTTTCGCGGTCGATCGCAAGCCGGCGTTTTTCCAGCGCGAAAGGTTCCCGGCGATAACTCGCAAGTATATATAGTTGAGGCGGCTGCCACTAACCCCGACGCAGGATTTAGTCTCTCCCTTCGCAGCGCGCGTATGTATGCCCGCACACGGCTACGTGACTTTCGCGAATCACTGAAAAATCCCTCTCTGAAGCTGCTGCGCTGCGCGAGAATCTTCACCCCCGTGAGGCTGGGAAAGAAGAGGAAAAGAGATGTAGGGACCAGAGAGAGAGAGAGAGGGGGGAGGGAGAACGAGACACTGTACGATCATAAAATATGCATTGCCTATTCCCCGAAGACGCGAACAAAAGCAAAGAACGAGGGTGTAGCTAGGTACGCTAAGAAGAGAGGGCGCGTGCATTTCCCATTTCCATATCCGCTCACTCTCTCTCTCTATCTCTCTCTCTCTCTCTCTTCTACGCGCGGAAGAGAAGGGGAAACCTGGCAGCGAGGTCCACTTCTTGAGCTGCAGTGGGGAGAGGTAGAGGGGGATAAAACGAGCCAGTACAACAATATAAGGATACAATGAGAGGAGCTGGCGAAGAAAAAGACGGAGTGACAAAGAGAGGGAGAGAGAGAGAGGGCGAAAGAAAAGGCTACTGTGTAACAGCATCAGCAGAGAAGGGTGGGTCCAGCTCGTTGGCTCCTGCTCTGGTACAAGAGAGGAAAAGCGATGGGAGTCACGCGAGGGGGGTGGCCGAAGAAGAAGCTGCAGAGAGATAAAGACGCTTTGAGCGAGAGCGAGAAGAATGGCCAAGAATATATAGCAGAAGAGCTGGAGGAGGGGAAGAGAGAAATTTGCCGAGTCGCCCCCGTACAAATTTCCGATAAGAATCCGACGATGCTGCCGAGCAAAACGAAGGAAATAAAATTACAGGCGACTTGCGGGAGGCAGAGAGAGAACGAGAGAGAGAGAGAAAAGGAATCGAGCGAACTAAGAAGAGAAACAGTCTGGTGCTGCACGGAATTCCGCATTCGCATTGGTAATGGCTCGTGTTTAAGTCGGCTATCATTTATTCAAATCGGAACTATCAACTCCCGCGGAGCGGAAAAAATATCGGCTCTTCGGAAATAAAAGTACCCGAGGTTTTGTGTAGTCGCACTGCAGCACCAGTTGTAAAAGTATAAATTGTCCCGCAGCTTGAATATAAGCCATCGACGCGGACTTAATTGCATTTTAAGCCCCCGCCGCTCCTCTCTTGGTCTATATATATACAAAGTTTCGTTCTATACAACACCATACTACTTTATAGCTCCCGTAAGGGCTAGTGTTGCATTTTAACCTGCTCCTATGCCCTATAACGAAGGCATCAGATGAATAGAATATCGAGTTGAAATGCAAATGTACGCGTGACTAAATGTCGTCTGTATTGGAAGCTCCAGGTTATAGGATGAAAATTGCTTTCGCTGGAATACAGGGTAACGCCGCGGTTTCGACGAGTACTAACGCTCTCTACTTGTGTATACGGTTTATTTTGAATTCTGTCAAATTCCACCGGTGAAATGTGATTCTCTCCACTCGCAACACTGACCGTGTTTTACGAATTAGTAGATTAGGAATTCGCTATTTATACATTTTCTTGCTGCAGAATCTAATAAAGGATCTGCTTTTGGCAGCATCGTAAATTTATACTGAAACTGCGCTTCTCTTTACAAATAAATCATTGAGATTCTCTGTATACAAAGCGGATTAATTTGCTGCAGTTGCCGGAAATAAATTTCCTTGCGCAACGAAGTGCGCATTAACTTTTATTCTTATACCTCGATTATATTCCTTCCCGCTAACGCTTTCTCGCTCGCTAATGAACCATGGACGTTGTACTCATTATTGTCATAAAAAAACAAGCCTCGGCTTTGTGCAATTTCGTTGCGCCGTGGTCCGACAATAAAGTGTCTTCAAAGTCTTCTCTCTACTATTATCACAATGTAGGATACCCGCGGTTATCTCTTGTTATTTCGTCACTCTGGATTAAAAACGACCCATTTCGTCGTAATTTTACGGTTTGACTCTTGTTTCGGTGGTTTAGGTTAAAATTGTATTTTTCATTAGATAACAGTATTTATTTAAAACAATTTGAGCCTTCGAATGCGACTAAAACGAAATCAGCCTTTTATATCCAGAGCAACGAAATTTTATTCTACGCCTGCAGTTGATATTTGCTGCGATCAATATTGAAAAGAGCGCAAAATAATAATTGCGACTGTAACTCACGTAAATTATAGAAGATCTCCTTAGTACTGGTATCTGTAACTCACCTGAAACAAAAAGAAATAATCATCAAATAGGCGCTCGTTTAATTTATTTCTTTTGAGTCGCTTCTCCCACATCAGCGAATTATAATGGTGACAAAATAAACCATATATATGGGACTAAAATTAATCAACATCAATCCAACCCTCTCGTCCCAATCCACATCGTCAGCCAGTTCAAACTAATCAGCCCCAGCACGATCAGCTCAATTTCCGCCATAAAATCTTCTTCTCGGCGAAAAAGACGCGTACACAGTTTCTTCTCTCGCGCGTAGTATAGGATGAGGTCGACGCCGCGCGATGACTCGTACGTCTCGTACTATTGCTCTCCGCCTCGGCGTCGGAACGAGAGAGAGACAGAGAGAGAGAGAGAGAGAGAAAAAGGGCTATTTCTAAGATTTTGCGGATCGATCGAGTCGTAAGTCTGCTCGACGGCGCCAGAAAGGCGCGACGCAGTCGCCGACGGATCAAACGACTATATACAGACTTGCGGGTGTGCATTAAAGTGTGCTTCTCCGCGCGATGCTATCAAAATTAAATAAGTTTCTGAGGTATTATGCTAATAGTTAATAGTTCTCCGGGAGCTGTGGATATAAATAAGGGTCAGTGAGATAATTGTTGTGTATTCTTGTATTCTTGGAGAAAGTAGGGGGTGCGTGTGCAATTGAGAGGGAGAAAATTTCTTATAGAATATCATCGTGATTTATGTTAATGCTTCTTCTTTGCCGGATTTAATTATCGCTGCACGCGTGTGGGCATTACGCGATATCAGAAGGCGTCTCAGCCGCAATAGATTAGAAGCGCCGAAATTCTGAGTAACGTATAGTCTACGCATTAGTGATTTATTTGCAATTTGAGAAAATTAATACCCCGGCCGTGGCAAAAAGTATAATACCCTAAACGAGCGCGTTCCCGCACAATAGTCACACAATAATGCTGAAAAAAGACAGGATGAAAGCTCGCGAAGCTCGCGAAGCTCGAGAGAGAACTTGCCTATACTCGCGTTCTGCGCTGTTTCTCGGTGTAGTGCGTAAACCCGGTCGACTATAAGCGAAGCACGTGTGACCGAACAATGGGCTGGCTGGCGCGCGCAGTAAAGCCGTGGGAAGGACGAGCCGCCCGTTGGATAATAGTTAAATAATAGCGCGCGTGGCAGGCGTACGTCTTAAACTCGCTGCCGCGAGCAGAAGAGTGGAGCCGTGCAAAATTCACAAGGGCTTTCGTGTATCATGTGCACGTACGCCGCTGCCGCAGCAGCAGCAGCAGCAGCAGCAGCGGTTGCTGCAGCCAAGCAGTCAATAGTTTATGCGCGGCGAAAAATGTTTCTGGCGGAGAGAGAGAGAGGCTCGGTTAGACCACGTAAAAGGGAAATTGCGCGCGCGATGCGCCCCGAGGTGCTACGGAGAATTTACAAGGAGCCTCTGTGTGTGTCGCTCGATGAATTTGCCGCGCACTGGATCTTGCATGAGCTTTACTTATTTTCGCTATCTTTTTTCTTCCTCACTCGCACACATATAGCTATATGGCTTGTAATGGAATCTTGGAGAGCTTTGAGGCGGATCCAGCGTTTTGCGTAATCCATTGGCGGAGGTCTTAGGTATCAACAGGTTACATCAGTCGCGAGAGCAAACTCGAAAAGAATCTCTAGCTCCCAGCTTCGTCGCATTACACAAATTGGCCGGCAACTACGCCATCCAACTTTAACGTCCAACAGGCTACGCTGTAACGAGTGTAAAAACAATTCCAGAACTTTCGCGAAAGTTCTCTCCCTGCGCATTGTAGCCTGCATCACCTAAATTTTCCTTCACTATATATTCACAGGAGAATTGTTTAGTTTAAGTTGCGCGAACAATTCCAGTGCAGCTCGTTTTTTTCCTGCCGCCGCTTTCTTTACCCTCGTTTTTTCCATTCTTTTGTTTCGCAAGCGTGTGTGTGAGAGAGAGAGAGAGAGAGAGAGAGGGGGGGGAGAGCTTTGAGACTTGCTTATCCATTTTTCTTTCTTGAATCTCTTTCTCAGCTCTCATTACGCGGCACGTTTATCGCAGATCGCGAGCGTACGACAAAGCTCGCGGCTCGAGTAATTTGATTCATCATTGACTGCTGCTGCTGATGCTGCTATGAGATAGAGGGCATGAATTTTCTGGCTCCGTTGCACACGCGAATGGAATCGGGATGAACCGGGTAGCAGCAGTGTTCGACGAGCTAAGAGCCTTCGAAATGGAGTATACCTTCGTCGCCGTCGACGGACGGGAAATGGGAAGCGAGTTCAGTATAGACGGGACGGATGAATCCTCGACGCTAGAAAAATGATAAATGTGCATCGGGCTCTAGTAACAACAACGTTTCTTCTATACAATTGCATCACGTGGCATCAGTCCGATTTTCCAGAGCCGCAGATTTTTCTCGCGAGTTTTCGTTTTTCCCTTGGCACTCTCTCGGGTGAGCTCTCTGTGTGCACCATCAGCAGTACTCCATCTTGTCGTATATAGCAGCTACGCGTACAGGTTCGTTACTCTTTTTCCACAGACACACGTGAGCTTTTTTATTCGCTCTTATGAATCCCCCCTTTTTCGAGCACTGCACGCGTGCGTGATCGCGCACCGTTCCCGCGCGACCCGTGTTTTGCTTTTCTCTCCTACGAGCACTTCTTTCTTTGCAGTGCTGCAGTATCTTTCTTTGCGTCTTGAATAATTGCTGCGTCTGGATTTGCGCTATGGGTTTTCTCCGCGTATATTTGCAGTAAACCACACCGACAGAGATATCCGGAGTAATTAATGAAAAAGTCACCAGTGGAAATTATAAGAAGAGTTTCTTTTGCGCGCAATAAGGATGAAAAACCTTTGCACATAATTGCAATTTCCAGACTCTGGCTGGCAAACAAAGCCCGCCGACTGTATATAATTACAAGCGTCTTTTCGAAATCTCGTCGTGGCTAAATTCAAACGTAGAAAGCTCCGCTGATGGCGAGTACTTTTCTTTCCAGCAGCAGTGCACGGCAAAAGGGACACGACATTATTTTTAACCACAGAGTGAGGAAAGTCGCGTATATGTACCGGGTAGTGGTGTAGTCACTTATATTTCTGCGAGCGAAAAGAAGCTGCTGCTACGCTGTACGCATTCTCCGTGTGTATGGAGCGGCGTACGCGAAACGAGAAATAGAAAGATCCAAAAAGCCGTACGGGAGCTGGTAGCAAGAAGGCGTAAAAGGCCTGAAAAGACGGGTGGCGCTGTACGCGGGAGGGTTTCAAAAAATAGCGAATGAAAGGGCGTGCACAGAGAGAGGGAGCGAGAGAAGGAAAAACTGGCTCGAGAGAAAGAACACGACGGTGCGCGCGGAAAAGATGAAGCCGAAAGGAAGCTGATGCTGTGCTACTGCAGCGCCGGTCTTACATATATATATTCAAGCGCATACGGAGTGAGAGGGTGTAGGAAAGACACACGTGCGCTATACGTGACGTCGCGCTGTACTTGCCGAAGCTGCGCGGGCACATTCGCATTTTCACGGGTCAGTGGGCATTCGATGGAGTTTCTCGCGCTTCGATCTGTGCGGAGCTCTACATATATATATATAATACCGTATGCCTGTCTCTTACTCTCTTATCGCCGACGACAATGACGACTAGGCAAATTGAAAATCAATTTGCCCAGCCGGTATAAGAAGCCAAAAGTCGACCACCGATTGCAAGCGCTCCAGCGATTTCCTTGCGATATTTCATTGTGATATGCGGACACGTGTTTTGTGAGACCAAGCATTATCACTCGAATTTTTTGTTTTTCTAGATGGCTGGAAATATCAACGATATATAGACTCTTTACGCTCAACCGAATAATGAAAACTAACTATATATGTGTGCGTTAAAAGCCGGGCTTTTTAAGGTTTTTCCGTTCATTTATTTTCCGGCTTTTTTTAATGACGGGTTGCGTATTTTCGATTCATTTTAATGTAATGAAAAATGCAGCACGTGCACAGTAAAATCCTTGCAGTTGCAAGGTTATATACTAAAAAATCTGCTTTCAGCTTAGAGTATGGAGATATAATATAGAAAAGGCACTTTTCCATAAAAACAAGCTGAAACGCGTGTTACTATTATTTTTTTGAAATTAAATTCAACGACAACGCGAATCTACAGGAGTGAAAAATTGTAATCCGAAAAGCCGGAGAAGTGTAATGTACGTCGCATAGAATTTCAACGAAAAGCTTATATACGCATACTATGTGCATAACCGAGAATCTTCAAGCTTCATACGGACCGAAAGAAAATGAAGAGCGAGAATCCGCAGCAGCAGCAAACAGTGCGTTGACTCTCCTCACGCAGGTTCGCCTTATTTATTCCGCGAAATGTGCAGCGGCGCACTACTGCCATTGACTCGACTCTTACATTCTTATTCCAGCGGAATTCCATCCTTCGCTCTCTACTCTCCCAGTTTTCCTATGACTTTCAATTTATATTTTCGCGTAATATACCAGTTTCGTATATATATATATATATATATATATATATATATTCTTGCGACTTTGCCTCCCTCTGTCTTTCTCTGGATTTCCTTCTCATCGGAGTGTTTTCCATGCCAGTGGCTGCGCCGTTCGCGCAGAGGTAGTAGTGTCTAAAAATAAATTCGGAGAGTCGGGGCCAGCAGCAGCAGCAGCAGTAGCAACAGCAACAGTGCCGCTTCCAGCCGAGTAAATGGCCTTTGGATATCTGCATTGGCGCACGGCAGGTTTATTGTTTTAACTTTGAAGCGAGACTCGGAGCCGCGGCGCAGGCGGCGGCGACGGTAGTGGCGCGCACTACAACCGCCAACATTGTATTTGCATTCTGCATTAAGAATTCATTAATTTTATAACTTCCACCTTGAGAACGCCTGTTTTGTCGCTTAATTAACCTTTCTGCTCGTCGCCGCACTGCCGACTGTAAAGCGCCTGCTTTACTCGCTGCTCTGAGGGTCTTATATAGAGATTCCAAGAGGGAGAGGGACTTTATTGAGCGCCAAAAAGTATACTGGAACGAATGGAGAATGTAGAATGACTCGCGAGCAATTATATTTTGTTTTCAGTTTACGTTTTCGTCATATTCGTTAAATATAAATATTTGTATACTTCCCGATCTAATTGACGTATAAATGTATAAACGAATAGCGTTCGACGTCGTAATTTGAATAATTCGGTGTGTACTTTGAATAATTTTTCCAAAAGCCAAGAGGGATGTTGCAAATTTAAATATATCTTGCTCGAAATTGAATATTTCGAGCAGTAAAATTAGCTAGAATACAAACTGTACTGCAACGGGAGGAGGGCAGCTCGGCGAAGGGATTAGTGGCCGCTGTTGCGGTCGGTGCGCGCGCCAATAAAATTCTATACCTTCTCATCCTCCGTCTCCTTGCTTTGCTCCGCTCTTCCCTTTATCCTCCTTTGTTTGAATTCGATTATCCGGACGCATTGTTCGACGTTCGACGCTGGCGTAAATCATTTTGGGTAAGTCGCGCCGAGCGAAAATACCGAAACTCGCGCTGCACGCGCTGAGAGAGAGAGAGAGAGAGAAAGGCGGTATAGCTGCGAGAAAGACGATGCGGCCGGTGCGTTTCAACTCGCTCTCGTGCTACACGGCCCCGCGGACGTTTACTGGGGCGAGGATGGATGCCGCCGGCGAACAAGACGAAGCGCATGGCGCTCTCACGCCCAGTAGTCTCTTTCTCTCTTGCGGCGGTGCGTCTCTGGTTTGTCTCTTTTTCCCTTTTTTTTTACTTGGCTTTTTGTTTACCTTGTTGCAGCAGCCGTACTAAGTTGCTGCTGTTGCGGAGCAAGAAGTTTGTAGAAAAAGCAGTGGAGATTGTCAAAATGTTTGGCTTGAACGCGGAAAGATAAAGATTTTCGTATTTATATATGCTTGCATTCGCGCCGTAAGAGAGAGAGAGAGGGGGGGGGAGAGATAGCTAGAGATGTATACGTGCGGCGCGGCATTGTAAAATGATAATGGCTCAAAGTTTAAAATAACGTAAAATTTCCGCATACAACAAAGTTGCTGCTGCAGCGAAGCGAAACAGTAGACAGCCCAGTTCCGCTAAAGTTCGGCAATGCAAACAAATCGTCGAAATTTATATCTATATATACGCATAGACCATCCCTCGGCGAAAGATTCGAAATTTAAAGAGGGATCGTGGCGTAAAATTCTAAAGCCATAAAAGTGTTTTCCGATCTCGGCAAACTCCTTTTTCCTCGCAATCTGCAGCGGCCTTTCTTCGATAAAGCGAAGATCTGCTCGGCGAGACCGTAAAATATTAGGCTACGGGCTACGCAAACGTACCGTAAATTGCCGGTTCACGAGCTTCGTTCCGCGCGATCTTGCGCAATGCACTGCGCGCCGTCGTTTCTATATTGCTGCGACAAACTCCAAAACAGCCTGGCTGCCCTAGATCTCTTGTAGTCGCGGCAATAAGTGTGTATTCGGCGACGAACAGTGTTGTTTTTTGGACTTCGATTTTTCATCTATACTCTCGATACTCGTATTTGGAAAATATTTTACGAGCGCCGATAAATGTGTTCAAAATCCTGCGAATTGTGCCAATTCAATAAAATGCCTGCTCGATGAGATGAAAAGAAAAAGTACTATAAACAAGACGCTCTCCCAACTCCCACCAGCGCATCGGCGAGCTTGCTGGCAAAGAACGGGCGCGATCGATTCAGGGTGTATATAGATATAGAGCGTAGTAGCAGCGCCTCGTCACACAAAAATTCCTTCTTTAATTGGCTACTTTACGAGCGCTCGCACGAGTCCGCACGAAAAATGCCGTCTACATATGCGCCTGTTTCGTATAAAAAGTCGGAGCTGCCTCAAGCTGCTGGCAGTACGGCTGCGTCAAACAGAGCTGAAAATCAAGAGAACAATGACATCCACGATAAAGTACAAAAGTCGGCGCGCTCGCGCGACGCGCTGCTGACGGCGGAGTTAATTAAACTCCTTGTGTAATATAACTTTTTCAAGAGCCCCGACCGCGAAGTAAACAGCTCATCTTGCCTCCACTCTTGTACGCGCTGCCCCTGTATTTATATGTACACTATGTATATATATAGACAGTGTACGCGAGGCCTGAATCTGGAAGTTTCGAGTTGACGGAAGTTGACAAACTAAGCTTTGCTTAGCTAATTCGAAACGCAATCAGTCATCGTTCGCTGCAATTCTCGTGAAAGATCGAGCGATAAATACAGCGTTAATTCATTCGATATAGTCACTAGCATGCGCCCGGTGCGAAAAAAAAACAGCAGCTTCATCGTGCACCGACTCACTCCGCGATTTCACGGTAATTAAAAGGGTCACAACTACGTATACATAGCAGCTACGCGATACGGAATCTTATTTGCAAAAGAGGTGCGCGTGCACGCTTGACGCTCGCGGCCTCCGCCCCCTCCGCGCGTATAGCATCGCGCAGAGCCGTTCGTTTCACGACGGCGGCCTCTCTCACTTTCGCGAAGAGAGAGAGAGAGAGAGAGAGCGAGGTAGCGAGCCTTCCGATGTTAATACCCGCCACGACGGTAAACTCTTCGCGCTCGCGAGCAGCGCCGCCTAACCAAAGTTTTTGCACGCGACTTACTCGTGCGGGGCACGAACTCCATTATCTTCGAACGTGTCGAGTTACCTCGTTAACTAACAATACCCCAAGCGGCGCGCACTTACGTATTATATCTATGTGTGCCACTGCCGCTCAGTCCCTCTCCCTCTCTCTCTCTCTCATTTCCTTTACCCGAGTGGCTGTACGTAGCTATATATGCTCCTATCCTCTCTCTTTCTCTTTCCCCTCAACTTTTCACTTTACGATCGGGTAAGATGTGCACGCGCGCGACACACTCCGCGAACTACGCTTCTCCCTCGGAGGACGACGAGCAGAAGAAGAGGAAGAAGAAGAAACAGAAGAAAAAAAGAAGAACCAGCCGCACTACCTCTGCAAGAAGAAGAGCAAGACGTGCCGCCCGTCACTTTGCCGGAGGAATTTTTACTTTCTGGCGGGCGGCGAAATTATTCTTAATGGTATCGCGTGTACACAGTCGCGGAGAAAACATCGGGAACGCCTAGCTGACTTTGGAAGAAGAGGCTTGGCCTATAAAAGGACGAACCAAGTTGCATACAGTAATATACGCACACCTGCAGTGCGCGCGAAACCGAAGGCGATATGAGGGCGCGAGAGATACGGGGCAAATGAAAAAAGAATCTTCAAGACGCGGAGGGACGACTTTTACGAGCGAAGCAGGTATATAGGGTGGATTCACCCACGTGTATATATATATATATATATATACATAGCGAGAGGAGTATCAGTTAGCGAGGAAACCCGGTGGGAAGTTTCGCACTGAGCTTAGGAGTATTTTGACGAAGTGTTCGCTGTACTGTGATGCCAGTGCAAATACATGTCGTTTTTGGGGAAATTGGAGAAACATGTTTTCGTACTTTGCGCCGGAGTCGAAGGTGTTACTTTGGAGCGCGCGTTTGTGTGTCTGCATCGTTAGTCGGTTCTCTCTCTCTCTCTCTCTCTCTCTCTCTCTCTCTCTCTCTCTCTCTTGAGTTTGCGAGTTAGAAATTTCGACTTCCGTTGCAAAATATATACACATCACAGTGCGCAGTATTGAAGCTGACGTATATATAGCGAACAACGGGAGTCGCTCAGGCGATTCCGAGCAAACAAATAATTCAAAGATTCAATTCGCGCCTTTATTGCCTCCAAAGAGTCCGAGAGAGATAGATAGAGCGACTTCCATAAAGCAACAATATTTATGTAAACCCGTATACACTGACTGTATCACATCGTTAACTTTCCAATCAAAACATACAGCAAGCCGTAAAAAGGCCACTTGACGAGGGAGAACAGATTTTTGATTGCCCAGTTTAGCCGAGGCATGACCCGCGCTTTGCCTCTTTCATCACATCGCGTACATATACACGCATTTCAGTGAGATAACAGAAAAATTAGGCTACTCGCGATGAATATTTTATGGCTCGTTTTTCATTGGCTGGCCGCGAGCGCTCGCATCACCCCCCTGCTGAAAGACTCGTAACCATCGTCAGCCCCGAGAACTTTCTCCCGAATCCGCAGCGAAACTCGGCCGCACGTATCTCAGAGCAGCCTAATGTGAGTATATATATATATATATATATATATATATATATATATAGAGAGAGAGAGAGAGAGAGAGAGAGTTAGGTAGAACAAATTTGGGTGCGCACCGTACGCGTTGCCCGTCGTAAATTATCATTAAGGCGCGCGATTGGCCGGCAGCTAGCGCGTTAATCCATCCTCGCTTTTAACCGCGTGCGCAGCGGCATATCGGATGCCAAGTATCGCTCTAGCTCAGCAAAACGACGGACAATTGCGCGTGCGGCCGAGTGACAAATCGGATTTTCGAAAGACGAGTTTTGTCACTGTCCCGTAGCTCGCCGGCCAGCGACAATCCGCTGACAGTCCAATCAGTCCTGCGCAGCCCGCTCGCTCGCTCACCCGCTCGCCCCCGCACCAGCCCTGATGGTCTTTAATCTGCTCCCTGCGATGCTTTCTCTAGCTTCACTTTATGCACGGTATAGCTTCTATCCGGTCTGCTCCTGTTCTTTTTCGCCCATCGAGCGGCGATACTGACGGATATTTCATCAGTGCGTATCGATCTTATTTCATAGCTCTTATTTTGAAGTGCTGCGGCCGGCTGGACGTCGTGTGCGCGTTTTTATATAGCCCATATAAGATGCCGGCGCGAGCTTATATGGGTGAACGATGGCCGCGCACGTCGAGTTATATTTTCGGGGAAAAAATTTTCTTGAAATTCCGGAATTTAAGGGGGACGATAAAAATGAGGAAGCGCTAATAAATCTCGCGGCTCCGAATACACGCACCGATAAAGTCACTCACTGCGAAACTTTATTTATGAGACATGGAGTCCCACTCTCTCTCTCGGACTGTAATTTATTTTTATAATTCCGCTATATAAAAGTCAACGCACGTGGAAGAATTTTCGTGACGCATTTTAAAATCATAATCACGCGCGGGGCGTGTACCTCGTCGCTATTTTATAATCTGCTGCGCGTTTGCCAGGGGGATTCGAGTGCGTAATACTCGATTTGCCTGGATTTTCATTCTCATTCTCGCTTAATCTGCGTGATATATTTTAACTGTTCCGTATAAGCTATATACTTCATATGCTCGATAATATTGTTGAAAATTTATGCTCTTGTCCTCTCTTTGTGGCTAATCTCCGGATCAATAAATTGTTAACAACTATCGCGAATATATGAGTTCAGTATTTGTTCGTATACGCGGATATGGAACAATAATGACTATACGAGTCACATCATCGGGGAATATTGCAAGTGCGCGTTTCAATTTTCTGGAACAAGAGTTTTGTTTCACATATCACTGATGACTTTCTGGACGGATTCTATTATAAAGTCCCCAAATTACAAGTTTGCGAATAGCTCGTGTATTGTTAACCAAAATGTACAATGCAGTTATATTCCGGGCATATATTGTAATAACGTATATATAGATTTAATGAGGAGGTAATCTTAAACGCGGTACGCCTCGGTATAATGATGGCTTCATCTTCGCGCGAACTTTCCGAATGGCGCAGCCAGCAAAGTCAAAACTCGCGGAGGGTATCAAAATTAGCACTTACGCAGTGTTGTTTCAGCCCGAGATAATGTTAACCATCTACGATATTCGTTTGTATCCACTTTGCGAGTTGGTGTGCGTAAGCTATCTTCTTGTTTCGAGATCAAAGCTACAGTATTATAATAATATTATCGGTGAGAGAATGAATAATTGAAAATTGTGTTTTGCGTCTCACAATACTCGGGTTTATCAACTCGAGCCCCTCGCAAGCTCCGCGAGATATAACGACGAACGCGTCGGTGTGAACCATATAGTATATCATCCGTACATATAAATATACTTTGAAACACGGCCGGAAAATCCATCCAGAAGATCCCGAAGCACGAAGCATCATAGAAGTTGATGGGTCGCGCAAGCTGTTTCCCCCACTCTTCGCCAGCTATTAGTCTTCTAGCCGAGCGAAATTCTGCACCTCTTACCTCGTCGAGTACAGCAACGGAGAAGCGGCTCGTCGTCGTGCTCTACTCCTAAAGAGGCCGGGCGCATAAATCGCCGTCGATGAGGGGCAATAGCTGTTCGCTACTGGGCGAGTACTGCCTATCCTCGGGGTAAGCGTCTGAAGCCGGTAATCGACGATCGGCGCGTCCGATACCCCCGCGCTCGCGTGGAACGTCTGTCCGCGGGGGGAGGGGCGGCACACACCGGGAAATTTATTCCCGCGAGATAAGCAGCAGCGGCAGCAGCAGCCCCGGTATTAGGATCTACGCGCTATACATATATATAGGGTTGACTTATTGCGAGGAGGCTGAGCTTGGGGCTAAGTCGAGCGGAGGCTGTGCGCGGAGAGATGAGATTCTCGCTTTCTACGTTGTGATCGAGAGGGGTTAGCTTGTTTGGAGAGCAGATTTTACGTTTCGTTGCCCACTGGGGACGTTAGGATGAATTTCGTATATATGTAATATAAGTTTCAATTTGCCACATGGTAGCTGTAGAACTGCCGATATTATGTACATAAGATCGACTCGGTGAATGAAATAAAACAATCGCGATGCGAAACGAATCTATCGAAGCTGAGCGGATGTATATTAAATTGCTGTAGTGCAAGGAATAACATTGCATTTGATTCAGCGATGATCTCGTCGATCATAGAGAGAGAAAGAGAGAAACATTGTTATTCGTGCAACGGTATGGGTTTATGTAGCGAAGATTCGATTTGACAAGGCTGCACTGCAGTCAGGTATGTAATTTGTATACGGAATCGCAACCGCGGAGTGTGACACGATGACGTATATAAAACAGTAGCCTGCTCGCGATAGAAGCTGCACAGAGAGAATCTCCTCTCGGCAGCTCTTTCCCGTGAGATGGAGAGATAGAGGATTTGAGAATACGACGCCGTAAAATCGTCTCCGTCAAAGTGCGACACTCCACGCACTGCACGCGGGGTCATCATCCGGCTCGGCCGTGCGCGAGACGGGAAAAAGTCGAGAAGCGGAAAGAAGAGGGAGATGATCCGTCGCAAGCGGCTTCAAAAAACTCGAGTCGAAACCTCCCTTAACGCAGAATAAGAGAAGCCGCGTATACGTCTCAATGTACGCGGCAAAGGATCTTATAAAAAATGAACACGCGAGATTTTCCTTTCCTTCAAAGTCACAGCCAAGCGTACAGACGCTTTGTACACGAGCTGTAGTACAGCGAAAGGGCGGCTGCAGGTTGTGCAGGTTAACAAAGCTGCTGCTCCGCGAATACTTTAAATGCGGACGTAAAGCACTCGCGCATTTATCCGCATATACTATATATGTATACGCACACGTATAATATAAAGTAGCGAGCCGGTGCGCCTGTCCTCGAGTTATGTGACCTATAACACGGGCAGGCTTATTGTATGGTAGTACTACTGCTGCTCTGCCAGCCGGCGGCAACGTGTGTGCAGGCAGCACTAGATCGATCCGCGAGCAGTGCTCGTGCGCGCACCTGTGTATACATATATATAGCATATTCATTCCGGCGTAGCTCGTTATGTCTCTCGCTGCCGTTGCCGCCACTGCTCTACCGTTTGCTTTTTTATTTTTAATTGCGCCTTTTTTCATCATTCATGGATTTTCACCGCAAGGATATTCCGTTCGCGTGCGCGCATTGAAAATTGTGATTGTTGCGGAAATTTAAAAAAATTGCTGCGCGCAATAATTGCTGTATAAAAATCGGATTCGACCGAACAATCAGCCGTCGAAATCTGCCGTTAAAGACCGCCGTCGAAAACTCGATATATATACCGGGCGAGAGATAGGGGCCGCAGCGGCGCGCTCGAATAAACTGCATTGTCCTTAAACGCACCGGATAGCCATTTCGCCTGGATGGCCAGTCGTCTCTTCCAAACGGAGAAGGAGCTAGACAGAGAGCCGAAAGCGGAAGGCGATAAGCCAGGGAGTATAGGGCGCGCATAGCGAGAGAGCGAGTGAAATCTCCGCCGGTGGCGAGAACGTCGCGTCGGTGATGCAGACGTAATTTGCATATTTTGGCCGTCGTCGCCGAGCGTGTTGTCGTCGACGTCGTCGTTCACGTAGTCGTCGGATGGCCCCCGGAAGGACCGTCCATTGTACGCTCGGTGTACATCTTTGGGAGTATAGGGGACAGAGATAGGATTGGTGGGAGGGGAGCACAGTGCTACGCTGGCAGAAAGTCCGGTGAGCCGCGTCGGCTCTGAATTTGCGCGCCGTGTCGTATTTTCCGCCAATTAGAGACGCGCGCAGAGGGAGAGATCCTTCGTCTTGTGCGAGCTATCGGCCCGTTACCCTGTCACGTGTAACGAGCATGGAGGCACGTATACATATATACGGTCTCGATCCCCCCCTCCCCCCTCAGATATATATAGCACAGATTTCAACGTCAGTACAGAGACGTGCAGGGTGATCGTGCTTGAAGTTACACCTTCGCCGTAGGCCGACGTACAGACACACTTATACGTATATATATCGTCCACTCGCAACCAATGTATATAGAGAGATAGAGAGGATTATTTGCATGTGGGTGAACGCACATACCCGCGAGTGCATATACGCGAAGTTGCCCGTCGGTGCATTATGGAAGACGTATTATATATCCTATGTATATATAGCGTGTGCCAGTAAACTAGCGCACGCGACTTCGCGAAGATCCGCTCAATCACGCCGGGCTTGCACAAACAAACGCACGCGACGTGTCCATCAGGCGGAGTGAGACGTTATAAGTTACGCTTTCATTCCAGGACCGCGAGCTTTCGCGGTATAACTCCGCGTGAATTCTGCGCTCATCGCCTAAATTTGCTCGGACGCGCACTTAGCTAAGGTCGCTAGAGTCCCGGAGTTATGTTCGAGGTGATCAGGAGCTTGGCTGCGCGCATAAACAGAGGAATCTGCGGCGCAGCACATCAGGTGCATATACGCGCGCCTGGTCTCCAAATAACTCGTATACGCCGCTCCGGAGGCGTCGTTTTCGTGGGCTCATCCCCTCGCAGCTGCTGCTGCGGGGGACACGCGCGGTATTTACACCGGACATACGGCTCGCATAATGTCGCGATGGGCCGTGTGTGCTTTAAGCTATATTGAAGCCGCAAGCTCCCGACGACGACGACGACGACAACGGTCCCCTTGAGAGCACGTGTAAGCGTGAACACGCGGCTTCCTTTAGCGGTACGTAGGAGTAGCGTGTGGACCGGCAAGGTGCCTTGTACAGGCATAGTCGCATACAATACACGGTATAGCACCTCGGCTGCGGATAGATATCGACGGCTGCAAGACGCGCTCGCGCAGAGTAAACGTTTGAGGAGCATCAGTCAAGCTTGCTCAAGCCTGCCTATCTGCCTGTCTGTTGAGGACTCCGACTGTCGAGCTTCATTATTAGATCGATGACGCGACGCTGTAGCTGAGCAGCGGTGCTGGCCTATGTATGCGGATGCGTGAACGTCGCTCTATAGGCTGTATGGGT
This sequence comes from Muscidifurax raptorellus, assembly GCA_020010945.3. NCBI lineage: Eukaryota > Metazoa > Arthropoda > Insecta > Hymenoptera > Pteromalidae > Muscidifurax > Muscidifurax raptorellus. The sequence continues at coordinate 15,697,776 of CM052080.1, read as the reverse complement.
ACGTGTTAGACGAGCCTCGCGGCTATGCGGCGCTGCCGCTGATGCTGCTCCATTATGCGGAATTCGGAGAGGAGGATATGGCGAAGCGTTACGTCGGAGACAAGTTAATCATTGTACGTACTCGCGCTCAGCTCGCACCTTCGCTCCGCTGAGCTGTGCGCGCAGAACCTTCAGGGAACGGCGGAGCTTCGTTTGTTCGACTGGAGCGCGGCTAATTTGTTCTCGCTATTATGCATCAGGCGAATATATAATGACCCCGTCAATATGTAAACCTCCTGTGTATCCTTTCGTGTACAAAGAATCCGCGGGTTGCGAAGAGATGCGAGTCGTCATCACGCTGCAATTAGCGGCGAGTAATGGTCTGCGTTGACAAAAGTGAATCCTCAGTTTTCGCTACGATCCATAGATATGTATACATATTGTTGTAGTTTTATCTGCGCTCGCCATCTCCTATATAATTCCCCTTGCAACAATGAAGAGACTGACTGCAGCATCTCGGGCACACTCTATCAGTGCGAGTCCTCGTTTCAGAGCGCAGTTCTTGACGCCATTCGTACAAAGGGAGCCGCGAGCGGGGGAGGGGGGACTGGATATATTGCTTTTGTTCGAAGGATATTGCTTACGGGCGGCGCTTCCGCACCACCCGTCCTGAATAGCTCATTTCGAGTTGCTCGGGCTAATAATGAACATACTGATGTCACTCCAGATCAATTATTAGCCAGCTTGGAATGCAATTACGGAGTTGGCAGGCCCTTCAAAAGCCGCGTACCCGCACTGAGCGCAAACCGCCGTTCATTTCTCTATGTACATGCATGCACTAGACGGATCTTTCAATGTAAAGCTTATAGATTTTCATTTCTGTAACTTGATAACGAGCAATAAAATAAACCCGCGGCTTGATTAATTTCTCGCATAAATATACTCATGTCGAGAGCTTTCTAACAACTTAATTAATAGGTATATAACGCGCTCGCGAGTTGTTGCTGGACGAATCCTTAATTAGCGAAACACAAGACTAGCGAAGGAAGTCGCGTCGCCCAGTCGTCTACTTAGCTCTCGGAGACTCGCGACAGTAAAAGTAGCAGCCTGCGATGCACGCATTGTGAGCGCGAGCGCTTACATTTTCTTTAATTAAAATTCTCGGCGCTCGCACGGAAAGCGAACGCGCTATATAAGACTGCTCTCTCGCGCAAATATAAAGCGCGCAAGGAGAGCAGCGACGACAGCGACGACTAAACAAGTCGCATCGCCTCCTCTCCATACTTAATTACAGCTTTCCGCCCGACGCGTCATCCCACCGCTGCCGACGCCGTCGCCGCCGCGTGCGCTCGACAAGCAAGTATATATAATATGTATAATAAAGCTCTCTCTCACTTTTCTTCTTCTTCTTTCTTTCTTTCTCTCTCTCTCTCTCTCTCTCTCTCACTCTTATGTACGCGAAACGGCGCGTGAGCTGCTGCTGTTGTATGCGAGCGGCCAATAGTATAGCGTATGGCGTAACAATGGCGCCGGCCACCGGCGAGAGAAAGAGAGTGAGCGTCGCTAAACAATGATACGATAAATCTCTCGAGGGAGTGCAGCGCGAGAATTTCAGCGAGCGAATGAGCCGGTCCCTCTGTGCTACTGCGGAGGGAGATAAAGAGGAGGCAACGACGGCGGCGGCGGCGAGGAATAAAGAAAAATCGTTAAAACAGGTTTTGTTTTATTGCGGGAGGATTGTGTAATGAAACCTTGGGCCGGAATGAAGTCGGAATCCGAGCTTGTTTTTACGCAGTCAGAACTGCGCGCGAGGCTGAAGGTCGTTATTATCGTGCGTCTAATGAAGCTGTGATTTTTTTTGCTCCTTCTTGGCGAAGAGATAGTTTAATTTTACCTATACTCTCGTCGAATTTCGAGGGGTAATTTTTAATGAGTGCGAAATACTATACACCGACTATTCACGAAGCAGCGCTGGATCGCAGCGTTGCCCAAATTAAAAAAAAGCTTCTATTAGTGTCGGGCGGAATCGCTGACTCGGAAAGTTCAGCCTCTCTTTACAAGCACGTTCTCGCTAAACCGACTAAAAATATCCCTCTTTCGCGTTCTCTCTCTCTCTCTCTCTCTCTCTCTCTCTCTCTCTCTCTCTCCCTCACACACATTCGCCGACACTCGAGTATGTGCCACTTTTTCCTCTCCTCTTCAGCTTTATTCGACTCGTCCGTGTGATCGCGCCAGTTTCGCGTTCTCTACTTTTTTACTCGTATTATATATTCCCTTCGAGGTTCATGCATAATACCAGTTGTACTATACGATCGCGAGAGAATTACGCGAAGCTGAGCTTGTTTCAGGGCAAAGAAAATCTTTTTCGGACGACTTGACGCGCGAAATCATTTCGCGGCGATTACGAGCCCAGTCAAAAGGAAGATTTATTCCGCGCGGCACAATTTCGTTATACCGAGAAATGAGAAAATGGAGCACAGAATACTCGGCGCGGAACTCTTCACTCTGCTGCGGAAAATATGAGATTGCTGTCGTGTGCGGTAATGCTGTCGGAATATGCGACGTCACCGATTATAGAAAAAAAAAATGTATTTCGCTTTTAGAGATGGGATTCCTGTTTGTAATTGACTTTATAAAATTTCAGAGTGTTGCGCATCTGTAGCCGCGTGTTGCTCACTTATTATATAACGGCGAAAAAGTTTTATTTATTGAATATATATAACGCGACCGAGAAGAATAAAGATTTTCACTCCCGCACTTGTTGCTGGACTTTGGATAAGGAATTACGCTGCGACTGTCGCACGCGAAATATTTAAACTGACCGACTTTCAAGCATGATAAAGCTATAATTTGCCGAGATTGATTCGATTCTGTATTCATTGAGAAATTCATTTCGTTGATTACATATTGACACGCGGCTGGATTAACTTTTTCACTCGCGACTGTGTGTACAGATATATATATATATATATATAATAGCGTTGAACGCTCGAGCACATCATTATGTTATACTTCGCGGAAAATTCAATGCGAGTTTTCGCACGCACGCGTGCCCAATCAATTCGAATTTTAAGAGCAAACATGCGCTGACAATAGATACAATGATTAGATATCGACTGGCCCGTGCTGTTATAAAATCCGATGCGCCGTGATTTAAACGTCGCGCTACTACTATACACTGCGTTTGTAATAACGAGAGGCGTAGTGAGTAATCATATTGATAAACGTATTCAAAAGCTTTATATTCAAACGGCAGTGCGGTATATTTATTCGAAGCTCACACCGCGCAGAACCAATTTATTCCGCCGTAGCGAAAACTGTCTCGACCTTATCGACTAGCTGTCCATTATCGGCAAAATAATTTTACCTCAATAAACTACTTATATATAGGGTCACGGGCGTAAATTCAGCCAGAATAATTCGGCAGTCCGTAGAAAGATTTAGCCGCTGCCGCCGTAAGAATTCAAATAAGAGCCAATTCGCAGACGCCAATAAAACGGAATCGCCGACAAATCGTTTCTTTCCCCCCTCCTCCATAGATATATACGTACGCGTATTTTCGCCTGCACAGGGGAGAGAGTAGAGAGAGAGAGAGAGAGAGAGAGAGAGAGAGAGAGAGAGAGAGACAGAGAAGGCAGCACGCGATACTTTCGCGTCCCATTCGATAATGTCTCTCGCTCGCGCGCACGAAGATCTCGGGCGTATACGAGCTTCCAGAACCTCTCCTGTGGATAACGTTTCGCGATATACCTTGCGTTATACGGCCGATTCCCGAGTAGGATTGATGCCGGCGCTAAGCACACCCTCGGGGACGAGCTGCACGCTGGATGTGGCGGAAAAAATTCGACCGTTGGCGAAACGGCTCTCTGTTTTTTTTCTTCTTATTTTTATCCTCTCCGTATACGCGATCGCGGCGGTCGTTGGAATGCCGATCGCGTAAGTGCGGAGACGTCCGATTGTGCTTGAAAAGGACTGGAGTCGTATTACTCTGATTTGGGAAAAGGGATTTGGCGGGATTGATTCGGTAAATATTCCGGCCGGTCCGCAAGTGTGTACTCTCGCCCTGCTACTGGATACTGTGAATGATTATTTTCCAAGATTTTCCTACGGGACGTGACTTGAATTTCATTCGCACAGAGACAATGTAGATTTTTCCCTTATATTTACTCACATCGGAACAAGATGCCTGTAGATACATATATACACATCCCTACATCATGAATATAAATTAGTTTTACCAAACTGCACGCGGTGGCTAAATTACAATATGGAGAATATATACGGCCGATATCCTAAACCTTACTATATATATATACATAGTCCGAGGAGTAAAGCAAAGTTCGAAATTTTCGCAGCTCCGACGCGATCCTCACTCATTCCTCCAGCTGGAATAATTTAGTGCAGTAGAGCTCAGAGCATGCTACCCCCTGCGGATCGCGATCAAACATTCAAGACGGACGCAATTTAGCGCGGAAATTTTTTACACCCGACGAACTGCCCGTTGACCTGCAGGCGGTCTCTCGCTGCGGCGGACCTGCCGGGCCTGCAGCAGCGCAGCCTTATCCCTTTATGATATGGACGACCGCATCTCCGTCGCTTCTCGCCAAACATGGTGCGCTCGTTAAAAATGCATCGCCGGCCCTGCCGCCACTGGCCAAAAATTGCGTCAGTCGGTGCCGTGAAATTCGACGCGGCCGCGACTTCCCTTACTTGAATCGACGGCTGCGAGCAAATGGGAACGGTATACTTTCTCTAAATTATTGTTATTATTATTATTATTAAATTCATTCTTTTAAAGCAAACGCGGAGTTGGCGTCTTCGCTTGAAGCGCATTCTGAGTCAGTTAATTCTGCTTTTCTTTTGTTCAGCCCTCGTTATATATAGAATATATATGTATAGAGAGTCCATGCAGGTATATTATGTATATAGCGTATACTCGTATATGCGGTTTAATTGATCAGTCGTTTTGCGAACAAGCTTCGTTACTTATATTTTCGTCGATTATTCAGTATGAATAAACGGCATACACCGCCGGCCAAAAGTGGAAACACAGCGCATGCAAAATTGAGCGAACCAAAAGCTCAAAGATACGGGCTTACATTTGGCATTAGCAAACGCGAGCCATATTCCACTCGAATTTCCTCGAGTCGTTTCAATTTTCGCCTGGATCCAGCTACATATTGCGTATATGTATACGCGGACATACGAACAGAGAGCGGAGAGCTCGCGGAAACAGCGGCAAAGGGCCATTGATTATCGTTTCCGGGTAAGAGTCGAAGAGAAATTTCGATACCCCGGCGGTAATAAGAGCCGCGCGTATACCCGCGAAACAGTTAGGCATGACCCGGCACTCGAGCAGCCCCTTAATTCGTTATTCATGCTCGCTTTGCCCTGAGCCCCTTCTCTTACTCGTTCTCTCTACCAGCGTTGTACACATATATATATGTATATACCGCGAAAGCTCTTAGCCGATGTCTATTGCGCTAGTGCATTACACGCGCCCACGCGTTTCATGCGTAGGCACGTATATACTCTGGTTCGTGGACGAGGGTAAAATTGAATGCTGCGCGCGGGAAGTTATCGGAAAGCTTCTTCTTTTCGCTTGATCTTTGCAGAATATATGCCGGTGTCAATATATAGAGCTTTACTGTTATTTCGACGATAATAATCGCTCTCTAGAGAACGGGTATATATAAAATATATAATTTTTTTGGCAACAAACGAGCGAAAATTAGCAATTCCTCGATGGAAAAATACTGGGAGATTGGCTGCAAGTTCGCTATACCCTTTTCAAAGATTCTATATCCATTGAAACGACAAAATCTAGATTGCGCCGCATTTCAGCTTTGACGTTCACATCGTGCTTGTACGCACAGATTTTCCGTAACCGCGGTTGGAATACAGAAATCACGCGCGACGCGCAAAGAGCCGGAAAAAAACACACGACTATGTAAAATATATAGGCAACCGAGCGTAAAGAAGGCTTTGAGGTTTCACGTTCTTTTCGAGGAAAAATCCGTACGACTCTGCGCTCTTGTACCTGTAATCGACGTTTTGAAGAGCAGCGAAGGTATAGATTGGATGATTACAGAGAAAAATTTTAAATGTTTATGTTAAGCGGAAACCAACGTATATATAAATAGACATCGGTATATTGTATTATTATTAGCATATAACGCGATATCTATGAATCGTACGCCGGAGGTTTAAATTCATATATGACCTTTGCGCACGAATCCTTAATAAGTGATTTATTCCTATAATGCTGTGACTACGGACTAATGCTTCTTAATAATTGACGCATACGTAACTGTAATTGCAGAGCTTTGAGCAAGCTGAGAGAGCTTGCCACACATCGATGACGGCTCGGATTGGATTTGACGACCGTGATTGATGAATATTAATAAGAATTATTCAAATTAATCGTTAGAAACTGTTCTCTATCAGATAGTAGAAAATTGACGTAAATAATTAGCGAACCAATCAGCGGCAATTGAATATCCGAAACTTTATTCGTGCAAGGAAAATTAACTCAGACCAATTGCTCAATTAACTAATTTAAGTCTGAAAACCCGATAGTGCGAAAAAATCTTTCGCGCGTTCGAGAGAGAGAGAGAGAGGGGGGGGGAGAGAGAGAGAGAGAGTCAGGTGGATGAAACAGCGGCGTCGCAAAGAATAAAAGTTACGAACATAGCGCGCGAAAGTTCGCAAGTGCATTCAGCGAATATTCGCGCGCAGAGCAATCGTCGCCCCGTATATGTAGTGTGTGCAAAAGAGTTGCTTCCTCGGCTACAGCTTCGCTTTTTGCCGGGTGTCTGTGTGCGGGCGCGAGCCCTGTGTGCCATACCGCGAGAGTTTAGCGGTCTCGGAGGTACCGTCTATCGGCCGAGTTGAATCTTGCACTTCTCCTTCTCGCCCGCTCGCTCGTTCTTTCTCTCTATTTCTATCTCTTTATCCCCCGCGGAGCAGCACCATGGCTCCGAACCAATTTCCCGGGGCGCGCCTGAACTAATGTCTAAGAAGATTCTCTACCTGCTTTTTCATCTTTGTCTTTCCTGTATTTGTCTGTTAAATCAAGCGCCGGCTTGTTGAGGGACTCGTGAATATCTATATAAATAGCTTTTATCTATGCGCGTGTTGTACAAATATAAAAAAATTTCAGAGGGAAGAGAGTTTCGATTTTAAATGATCGAAGGCTCGTAAAATTGATATATTGCAAGCTGTCGATCACCAGGGACGACGCAGCTACTTGTCCTCTACATATATATCTTTTCCCGGCGCCGCAGCAGCAGTAGCAGCAGCAGCAACCACCTTCGAATCGACTCGCGCTCCGCGCACTCGTTTCCATCCCGCTGTCGTTGTCGTCGTCGAGACACACACTCTCACTACAGCGACTCGTTTTCGCGCTTCTCTGTCTCTCACTCCCCCTCGACTCATGATTTATACCGGCGAACGTGCGGAGAGCCATCACGTATCCCGCGCCCTTTCTCCTCGAGTAGCTTGCATGGCAACGAACCTTAATCCAAGATTGCGTTACCAAGATGTTGGAGTGTGAGAGAGGGAGAGACAGAGAAAGAGAGCCCTATATGCTCGGGGGACATGCGGCGCGAGGAAACGGGAATTCGAAAAAGAAGGAGAATTCGCGGCACGTTAGCGAGAATAACTCTTCTCTCGAAGACTCTTCGGATGGATCTCTCCTCCCTCCTCGATCTTCCTGCGCTATTTCCTATGCTCCTTTTTTTCCTGCGAGTATACGTGTAGATATGTGTATATATATACGTGTGCGTGCGTGTGTGTACGGAGCGCTGGGATTCATCTGGCCCGCGCTCTTGCCCGCTCGACAGAGATTCTCCATACGATTTCCCGCGGGACACGGGGCGTCGGCAACCCTTTCGTTCGTCGGAGCGGCAGTGATTCTTCGATTCCGCATGGAGGTGTAGAGGAGCTGCAGGGAAGATCGGTATACTTTGCAGCTTGTCCCGGGGCCCTAGGTGCCGTTATGCGGCTTTTCCTTCTTCGCCGCGTGGCGTCGCGTCGTGCGAGACCGGCTCGAAAGATTTTTATGGACCGAGGATCAGTAAAGTATACGAGGGGTTTCAGCTGCGGACGCGGCTGCTTGAGTTTTCAATTTTTTTTGTTTCTATTGAATCAAGCTTTTCTTTAATACCATAATTTAACAATTCGTACGCTGTTATCTTGACACTTGTTACAAACAGAAGGGGAGATAGAGTCAAAACTCGCGTATCCGAGATTCAGAGGCCTGTGTGCTCTAACCACTGAGCTAATGTCTACGGTGCAGACTCTCATTGCTGACTCGTCTTCTATGCTCGCGTTGCAGACGTGTGCGTCTATGACACTACACATTATGTATACGTCTACTAGAATAGCTGAAAACTAGTGCGCGCTTGCAGACTACAGAGTCTTCCAAAGGACAAACGACGACGCTTTAATAAAAAAGGATCCGAATACCTCTTCAGAAAAATCAAGGATGACGGCAAACGTCGAGGAGAAGAGGGAGACAGAGCAACGAGCGCGCACCTTGTCGAGTCTCGCGGCGCCCAGTTCTCTATATATAGCGACGGAAAAGTATAGCGTGCGCTCCGACTAGCGTGTATATATATATATATATATATATATATATATATTACGGAGCGATGCCTTCGTGACGGCGCTTTGAAATTCAAATCTTCCGCGTGCAGTTTGGAGACGCTACAGCCGGCACAAGGTGTTAATGACGACGAGCGATGGAAAAAGATGGCGTATAGGGAGATGTATCAACGGATAGGAAGAGGGAGAGAGCGCAACACGAGAACTAAACATGCCCTTGGGAACTGTGTAAACCCTCGAAGAGAGCCGGGGTTACAACAGCGCAGCAGCAGCAGCAGAAGCATGAAGCAGAGTCGAGTGAGCGAGAGAAGTGTCCCGTCAGCTGCAAGGGAAATTTTCCTCCCGCGGAGAGCATAGTGCAGCAGCGCGTTTATATACTGCTGCGTCGTCGCGTTTTATTTGCCGACTTGGTACTTGCTTTCCGCTTTTTTTCATCCGTCTCGCTCGCCTCGCTAGCGTACCACTCGAGATCTCGCGCCGCCGCCGCCGTCGCCGCTGCTGCTGCTACGGCGTCGCCCAAGTGTCGACTTAATTCTTTGAGCTTTGAATATTTTATGCGCTTTTCGATTTTCCCTCGATCCCTTACACTATATGTATACCACGACGCGCGTTCGCTTCTTATTCTCTCCGAGCGCCCGGCCCGTCGCACCTACTCTTTTGGTCTTACTATTTCCTCGCGCGGCGAAATTGAAAGTCGAATTGAATCTAATTTGAGTGAATTTGTCGGGAGGTGGAGCTTTCCGAGAACTGATGCGATTATAAACTTCGTAAGCGATGAAGACTCCAGCCGAGATCGTGAGCGCTTTATTTCGACTTTATCTTTTCTCTCATCCTATATAATACACCTTATATTCCAGCGTGGAATGTCTTTTTTTACGCTCTGTTATATTATGTTCACACTTGATAATTTTAAGCGGACGATCGTTATAGGACGCGACCAGCGCGAGCTATTAATGTACGCAATCGCGTGCACGTAATATCTAACTATATAATGCAGTAAAAATCGTTATAAGCCAATTTTCTCTTCTCTTCGCGGCATATTATATTCGAAAATAAAAAATTCCGTGCGCTCGCTCTCCGTTACCAGTTTTTGCAGCTGCAGGCTCAAACTTATCTATACGCTCTTATCCACTTTATCTCGTTCGCTCTCGCTCTATCCTGTACTCCTTCTCTTTCTTTCTCGTCCCGCTCGTCGGTCGATTTAATGCTGACCCAATAATGCGGGCGCGTCGACCAATTACGAATTACGACTGACGCTTCGCGAATTAACCTCCGGCAATAGCCGCTAATTCCAGTAATCGTACTTAGAGCAATTAATCAAACACTTAACGCTCGTTCGAGATCCCTGGCTCAGACACGTTCGCCGGCTCTCGTTCTTTCTCAAGCAGGAGAAGTAGATCGCGGTATACGGATGTATGTATGTGTGTGTGTGTGCGTGTATACAGCAGCAGTATACAAGTTCACGCGCTGGCTCGTGTCGGCGGCGGCTTGTACAAGTGCGAGAAAAGAAGCATCTGACTTTGTTGTATAAGACCGGAGTGCGCGTAAGACCTATCGCTCGTCGGCGAAGCTGTTAACTATCGCACTTGGGATCTACTTCTACTCTTTGTGTTTAAATTTATTATAGGCGTCAGAGGCCAACGATCTCTTATATTCACTTATACGATAAAATACATTAGAATTTGAGAAATACCACTATTTCTCGCCGGCTTGATGATTGCAATAGATTAGAATGTTTCATATCCCGCATATTCCGCTATCCAACTTGCGAACCGGTCCGCTTATCCCCTCGCGTTCATCGCTGCCTGTTAAAATCGTTGCAGCTTAGAAAGCCTCTGATGCATCGGCATCGCCTTTATCCTGCTATACCTTCGCACGCACAAACATACCTGCTCTGCGGATCGCGCTTATACGGGAAAGCATCGGCGGCAGCGGTACACGGGAACGCAGTCACCTGTCTGCCCGTACGAACTGCCGTACCACTTACGTGAGCCCGCCCGCTCGCAACGTGAGCCGCTCTCTCGCTCGATCTTCAGGCCGGAAGTTGCCGAGCGTGATTAGCATTTTGCAGCTGCTTCTGTTCTACTCTCAAAGCTTCTCTGCTGCGCTGGAAGTGTGTGTGGGTCTGTGTGCGAGCTCCGAGACGCTACACAATTCTGTAATTTGTCACATTTCCAGGCTTACTCGATCATTCCCTACGAAAGAGGGAGAGAGAGAGAGAGCGCGGAGTAAGACCGACTATACGTCGCTCGCGCGCAAGGGGTTAAGTAAGGAGGACGAGAATAAACGAGCGGCATCGAGGGACCGCTTTCACAGTTAAACGCGGCCGACTGAGACTATACACGCCGCCGTTGCTGCCTGCCTGCCTGCCTGCCTGTCTGTCTGTCTCTTATTCACTCCTTCTCTTTGTCTTTCTCGTCCTCTCTCCCCACTTAAGCTTCACGTATATACTCTCTGCTCTTCTTCCGTCGTCGCCTTCTCATCAAAGCAAACGTGTAAATTGCACGCAAAGTTGCACGACGATCCCGACTTATTATTGAGTACCTTACGACTTCTGCACAGCCTTCGGGAACTACTCTATATATTATAATATACATGCAGCTCGAAGGTATGCGAGATTTTATGGATTCCAATGGTCTCTGAAAGAGTTACGACTACGCGCTTTATCGTCGAGCCTATATATATATATATATATATATATATATATATATATATATATACATATATATATATATATATATATAGCAGCTGGATAACTTCGACCCCTCCGCGCTAACAGAATATGATTAATTCTTACTCGATGCCCATATGTATGTCGTTTGAAATGGAAACAAAAAGACCGCGTCCATTCCTTTTTCTATAAAATACTACGGGCAATGAAAAATCTCCCCCCGCGTTAACTCGCAGAAAAAGCAGCCCTCGCCCGTGCGTCTGCTAGATAAATAATAAACGCTCGCTGCAGACTCGCCGCACACGTCTCGACCCTAAACGTCGTCGGCGAGCTTTTTGCTTTCGGCTATTCTACAACAGACAGCGAGTCACGATCCCGGCTGACGTCTCTCAGGGCTATATATAGCTGCAGCCGTAGGGATCCTGATGTTTTAGTAATTGTCGGGAAGTTGAATTACGGCCGGACCGCGATCGCCCTGTACTGCGGTACAGACTCGGGGCTATTTTTTCACGGCGAGATATATACGACCGGTCGTGTCCTCTGGTGAAATATTCATCTCGAGATTGCGGGAAATGGCCACCGCTGCCATTGATAAGAGGCCACGCGGCTTCTTGCGCGCGTATATCGAAATTCTCTATGGAGGAGAATGTGTATATAATGTAATAAGAGAAATAAGAGAGAGAGGGAGATATTTTTCTTTGTAAATGTAAATCTTTTGTAGCGTTGAGAGAGAGAGAGAGAGAGAGAGCGCAGTCGATCTGATTAAAATGTAACCAATTGGATTTGGCTGCAGCGGAGCTTGTATTACAAACAGGCCAAGTAATTCCGTAAGCGAATACGGTCCGCGTATATAAGTACTTGAACACGCTTGCAATTAGAATTCGCCGAAGCTCTATACGCAAAAATTAGCATTGATTCAACCGTATAGCCATTCGGCTGGTTGCGCCGCAGTATATAGCGTCTAGCCTGCACTCGAATGGAGCACGCAGCGGAGGAGGGCGATTACAAAAGATTCCCTGGAAGCGAAAACAGCGCAACTCGGCGAAGAATTTCATTAGCCTTTAGCTGCGTGCTGCTCTGGCTCGTTTCGGTCTACTTAAAGTGTACGAGCTGGCGGCGCGCGACGACAAGGGGATCGCTGCTCGGCGAATAAAGTATAGCGAAAAGACGCTTGCTGCAAAACGAGAGAAATCTAATTGATCCCGAGGAGGTTGCGGCGGCGGCGGCGGCTCGAGCTTAGTATTCACGAGATGCGATCGGGAGAGGGTATATGGCATACGTACAGTACACACACCGAGCTCCTTCTCCTCCGCGAGCTTCATCTATACGCAGATATACGTGCCTTTTTTAGATCTGCAGAGTATAAATCGAGGCTTTGTTTCGTCGCGGGCGCGCGGCTAATACGCGTCGCGCGGCTGCGAGCACGTGCCCGCGATATCCCGGGGGGCAGGCGTTAAAATTAATTCGCCGAAGAGAAAATCTTGCGAGCGTCCGGAATTGCGGATTATATGCGACACACGGCCTGGACGTATTCGAAGCCTGTGTCTAGGTGTGCTCTATCTCCATCGGCTTCTTCTTACGTATATGCCTCGTCCTCGCGGATATGGAACGAGCAGAGCGCAGACACGGCCATTTAAATTCATGGAATAATCAGGGCGAAATGGCCCCTGACATGCAGGCATTACACTTTGTTCCAGACTTGCGAGAGATGGAGCTGTGTCTATTCTTGCTGTTTACCGAGAGGGGGAGTCGTAGCCGATATCGATAATCGGAAACTGATTATAGGGATGAGCCTCGGAAAGTAGTGGAGCTTCCGCGGAGGGACCGTTAAGGGGAAAAGTTACGGAAGCAGATAATGCCGGAGTGTGATTATCGAATTTTATTCGCCGCCGAGTATGCTCGGCCGATAGCTGCCGCGATTTCAGAGCAGGTTTTATGGGTTTTTATGAAGTTTGTCCGAGGGTCGATCGATTATTACACCTGTTTGATTAAGCGATCGCAGATCTGGCTTGTTTGTCAGAAATAATTGGAATTTCCAAATTTCAAGCTCTCCTTACCCCGGTCACTCACTATATTGCTATATAAGCTTTAAAGCGCAATCGTGCGCGAGATAAGAGAATTTCGAAGCCACCCCATCAACTTGATAAAACAAAGCTCATCGCGCCAAGAAAAGCTCGTCCCCGCAAGTTCGGACGTTGACAAACCCGCAGTTGTTCCCCTCGCAGGATTTGGCAGCGCGCAATCTCCTCTTGCATAAGTCTCCCGTGGAATAAGTTGCGACGCGATCGATCAGCCGGAAGGACTTCTTCTTCTTCCTCCACCTCGAGAATCCCATCCTCGGACAATATCGTAGCGGCCGCAAAACTCGCGCGTGCAGTTCTCTTCCGCGCGAACACTCCGAGCGCGTGTCTCGAATGCGAAACCGCGACGACAATCGCTCGCCCGCATATTGCTCGAGGTATTCCATATTTTCAGGGCCGGTGCTCTGGTCGAGCGCGAAGGAGATGCAGCCGAGCAGAAGATATCCGACAAAGGCAGCTTATTGGCTACGACTTCGCGCGAGCGAGCTAGCGCACGGGTTTACTTCCTTTGCTGCACGTGCACGCATCTTGCTTCGGCTCTTTCTTCGTCTTCTTTTTTCTTGATGCTTCTGTTGTTAGTGGTGGACTTCGAGGATGTATGTCGAGGATTCTTCGTGAAATTGCCTAGAGAAGCGATTTTTTTCTTCTCAAGCGTGGGGTATATATACATATGTGTGTGTGAGTGTGTGTGGGCGATGAAACGCGAAAGGCTTTTTGTTGTCGCTTTTGTATATTGTGTTCGGAAGTCAGGAGGCTGAACGACGAAGCAATTTCGTCTCGTCGATTTTAAATCCGGTCGAGCAATTTTAATTATATACAGCAAACAAGGTACGCCAAGCATCAATTCCTCGTTCACGTCCGCCCGTATATTATACAATATATGAAACATCAACTTATATATAACTATATATATATATATTTATAAAATATTCGCAACTCGAGGTAAAGCATTTTCCATAACTTTGATATAGGCTCTCGCTTGAAACAGTCGTCGGCGCTTCTGTGCACATAAGCGCTATATTACGACCTCGAGACACGAGGCGTATGAACCCATCGATTCGTGCGCACTGAGGCGCGCGCGCATCGAATGGAGATGAAAGTATTGCGTGAAGGCTGTTGTGACATACGATGAAACATGATCTAATATTATCTGCCGGAGGAGCAATAGGAGGGAAAAGGGCTTTTCACTTCTCTCCGGCGAAAGCTTCTTCTCTTTTCTCTGCCCGGCAGTATATTACGTACGTGTAGCCGATTGGAAACGATATATTTGATTTTCGCGCGCAGCGGGCGCGCTGGTACTTTGAGGAAAATCGATGAAGACGTTGTTTCGAATTGAAATCGCTTCGAAATTGCTTTTGCGGAAAGTACGCCGGTATAGCTGGCGTTATTACGTGAGAATTCGCGTTTGTTTTCAGTCGACGACTTTTCTCTGTCGCGGAATCGAGTTGGAGCTTTTTCATATTACATGTATATACATATACGCAACTACTTTTCTCGGCATGCATTCGAGTGCGTGAAATTCTACATGTCTGGCGTCAAGTGTCCCTTACAAGTTGTTCTTTGATAGCCAACTTTGAAACACCGAGCAAACTCTCTGCATGCGTACTCTATGATATTGAAAAAAAAAAGAAAAAAACAATCACTTGAGCCGTTAATCCGGAGCGTTCGACAATTTTTCCCCGCTGCCGCCTGCGTATATCAAACGAAACTTTGCCACTAATTAAAACATCATCTTTACGCGGAAGCATCGAAGTGAAAAATGGTCTCTGAAGGAATTAATCCGTCAGAAGCTTGGGCTCAAAACAGGTAGAAAATCAATTAGCAACAACAAAACTTCCAGAGCCTGGTGCCGCGTGCGTTAATTAAGGTCATACTCGGTTACGGGCAAAAGAGAGTAAAGGATACAACGAGACGGGTACATTCGACCTCTCAGCCTTTAATCGCCGTCGTGGAGTTACGTTGGCAGACGTAACTGCAAAGGCACAAACGAAGCGCTGGCGGATAGCGCAGGGCGGCACTCGAGAAAGGCAGAGAGAACGGGGACGCTACGGATTTGCGTGATTTGTCGATGCCAGATTTAATTAGCAAGTTTCATTTAATTATATCCCTCTCTTCTGCCGCTATCCTCTCCTCACGATGTCGCAGCAGCAGCAGTTAGTCCGCCTCTTACCCCGACTCCCTTGGTTTCTACTCTTCGCTTCCGAAGACGACTATTTCTCGCGATCATGCTACATAGACCTCTCGCAATCTTATCCGAGACCTTGGTCTTTACGTCTTTGCTTTAACAGATTTTCTTTTTGTTTATACCTTGATACCTCTGATTCGATTCGCCGAGTGTAATTTACATTCTAGAGAGCGATCTCAACGGATTATTTATTCTGCGAAAAAATGTATATTTAGAATGTTGATGCAGTCGGCGATGTGGTCAGTATCTTATAATACGTACCAGGGCAACTCGCTAACCGATGATATCACCAGTACTTCGAATTTCGCTTAAAATATCAATTCGCATTCATGTTAAATAAACATTAAATTCTTTTATACTATACAGAGAGGATAAATATATACAATAATGTTTGTAATGTTTTCTCTCGGATACGTCTGTCACGTCGCATACAAGATTTGACGTGAAAACGGTGCAAATGATATTTTCAGTATTAATATAACCAATTTCATTCAATATTTTAATTTGCGATCAAGCGTCATATAATGTATTTATCTTTTCAGTCTGATTATCATTTCACTCCATACCAACTGGTAAAAATGGACTCTTGACACATGTATAGCTGCAGGATATATGTAGGTCCTCTGCATTAAATATTCCTCCATCAATGCCAGGCAATTAACTTGCTCGTTCTATATTACAAACTTGTTTTTTCTTCTACACCAGCAGCTACACTGATATTTTGATATAAATACTTTACCCCCAATCCCACTTAAGGTGTCATCCCTTATCACACTACAAACATCGGCCGATTCCGCAGATTACAACCTCCCTTCTTCTTGTTTTTTTTTCTCGCTCTCGCCCACTACAGCCCATAAAAATTCGACGAACACGCGCTTTCTCCGCCGCACATAAGTAACGCGCGGGAGCTATTTAAAACTTTAACGCACATATAAAGTGCCTCATGTACTATTAAATACCCTAGACAGACCGAAACTTAAATTCCCAATTTTCCTCCCACGCGATCTCCGGCTCACGCTGAATCTTTCATATCCTTGTCCTTTTCATCCGCCTGCAGTCCCGATTCCCTTGCGTTCGTCTCCCTCGCTCTCTCCCTCTTTTCATCGCGAGTAGCTCCTGCAGACAGCTGCCGCCGCCAGGAGAGTGGAAAGGAAAGTCTCAGCGCGCGTCTCTCCTCTCTCCTCGGCTATTTTCATCGATTTTCGTCACTCTCGTGGTATCGACAGCAGCTCCTCCTTCTCCCCCGCTTCGCCTCTTCTGCTGTTGCTTCCGAGCAGCTCCTTATGTGCGTGTGTGTGTGTGTGTGTGTGTATGTGTGTACACAGAACGACGCGCCGTACATCGTCTATCGCTCGCCGATTGCCCGGGCGCCGATAGATTAAAATTCCCCGAGGCTTTTTCGGCTGCAGCCGGGAAAGACGAGACGCGTATATACGTGTAGCTGCGCGTAGATCAGGTATATATATGTGCCGAGCGGCGCTTTTCTCTTAAATCACGTTTAATCGCTTTGGTGAATGCCTCGCATGGAAGCACGCGCGGGAAAAGATATAGAAGGATTGAGTGGAGTATACACCGATCATGACTCGTTGCTGCTGCTTGGCGCGAGAGAGAAGAAACGGGAAAACATGGGTTGGCGCTTCATTTCGCGGAGTGGAATCTTGAGAGAGTCTGGAGTGGAATTCGGATATTCGTCTTGAGAAGTGAGAGAGAGAGAGAGAGAGAGAGAGAGAGAGAGAGAGAGAGTGTGTGTGTGTGTGATGGAATTGAATTCGACCGGCTTTTATATATAGATTCGCATCCAGAAGATTTGAGTTGAAGGAGCTTTGCGAACTTTCGGCAGTAAGTAGCTTAGTTTCAAGCTGCTAATGTTTATTTTAGATCAGTTGATAGCCGTGTGTACAGTGTTGCATTTTACAGAGCATATACGTATAACCAAACTGAAATACCAACTCGCTCATAATAATAGCAGTACATCACGCTGGCGAAACTATAACTATTCATTGAATAATCGAGTAATTGCTTTTTCAGCGCGGCACTGTAAAACGTCTGCGCGACGAATATTAAAACTCAGAACACAGTTCTCAGACGACGTCAGCGAGAGTGGCTCTTTTATCCCAGCAGCACTCACTGTATAGACATGCATGCCGGTATTTATTTACTATTCCGAGTTGGCCCGAGCGTGAGGCAAAACAAGGAGAGACAGACTTGACTTGAAAACTTTTTATTGCTGGCAAGGCCATTCAAGACCGTATGCCAGGGTGCAGAATACAAGAGGCATAATATGATTTTACAATATTAATCATAGTATAACAATAATAGCAATATCATTTCTTATGACAAAATAATAGATTCATACAAGTTATTGCAAATTATTAAATTGAGAGAGAGAGAGAGAGAGAGAGGTGCAGTCAACTCTCTCTCTCTCTTTTTCCCTTTCCTTGTTAACCGCTATACCGAGTGATTTACGGCGCGACCAAAGAACTCCTATACGGCAGTAGGCTTCTTCTCCCGTTTTCCCGCGCCATCGCTTTTGAAGACTCCGCGCCGCTCTCGAAAACGGAAATACACTCTCGATACACGAGTAGCGCACCCGAAGATCCGATAAGGCGTCGTTGGTAGTTTCGCTGTAGCTGCGTCGATCTATTCGCGGGTTCTTTCGCTTTCTTTAGCGCGCACCGGGGATGAGGCGTCGAGTTCGTCGCACCTCGCGTGCGGCGCGACGTTCTCGATTTCGCGCTTTTGCGAGATTGCTCGGGGAGCTTTTTTCGATTTTGACCAACATCCTTTTATATTACTGGCGGGCTTTGAACGTTTTCTTGTAGAATACGCTCTTGCAGCAAATTACGATTATATAGTGCAGTGAATAGAAGATCCGAGAAAAATAAGTGTTATAATTTTAAAACGATCACACGGACGAGCGAAGCCGATGCAAGTTCTGACGATTATAGAAGCGCGTCGCCGCGAGTCAAATAATCAGACAGTTCAGCGGAGCGGGTGAATTGAAAAAGCCGTGAGAGAGATCCCCTCGCGCGGACGTAAACCGTAACTCAAGTTTCCTAAGTCGACTGGGCAATTTTGAGCCGCGCGAATTGAACTAACGCCTGCCGTTTCGGGAAGAACCTAAACGCGGGGAGTGGAAAACGGCCGCGGCCACTTCCTCCCACCTTGCCGCCAGTTGAAAAGGGTCTCAGGGAAAAGAGAAAGAGAGTACAGAGACTGCTGCAGAGTTCTCTAAACGCTTCGGGAGTTGTAACGACTTTTTGGTAGCCCCTCACTCGCTCTCTCTCTTTCTCTCTCTCGCTTGCTAGGCCATTAAATTGTTCCCGAACTCGGGGCACCAGTAGCGAGGCCAGCCGGATAATAGGAGACGCGCGTGTGTATGTGTGGGCCGATCAGCGAGGCCGAAACTTTCCTGAGCCACTTTATGCCGACCGGCTCCATATACCGACACCGGCTCTCGATATGACGTACGCCGGACGACACGATCCAGGCTACACATATGCTAGTTTAAAGTTCACTCGAGGCAAGCTGTCGCTACCTCTGCACTGCTATTGCTGCAATGAGCCTTATCTGCTCCGAGCTGCTGCCCGCTTGCCTAATTTAATTAGCCGCTATGGTAATGGTCAGCCGGATGAATATTGGAGATGGAGAGTCCTGGTTGATTTTTCGAGTTTGCTTGCCCGATTCGAGCTCGCTAAACTGAAATTTTAACGTCAATTATTACACGAGTATATTTTCGTTCGATTTTATGCAGACTTTTTTACTTAAATTGTAAAAATTCGGCCAGAGGGACTCACCGAGTAATATAATCAAGAATGAGAAATTCCTGTACTTTTTCCTAATTAAGCTTCTTTTTTTAAAAAATCGTGGCCTTCGTTGCTGGTTACATTAAAATTGGAAGCCAATTCTTATTTCAGATGTCGCTATTTTAAGCTTGGAAGAAAAAGAAGCCACGGGCTTGCTTTTTTTGTACTTATATTATATACATGATCAGCCGTAATCCGATGCTAGTATATTACATTAACCGCAGTTGGCGATATAATAGACATATCGAGTCAATAACAGGCTTTGCTGCGGAACGATTTCAACGATATTATCGCGACGATCGTCGACTGCAACGATGACATGGAAGAAGAGGCCGCTCAAGGAAAAAATATAAAAGCCAGAAGAATAGATCTCGTGGCATCGGCGAACAAGGTATATATAGCAATGTGGGGAAGAGGGCACGCTTCGGCGAACTTGTACTTTCAATTGGGAGAAATCGGTGAACCGATCCGCCATGAGATTGGCCAATTTCCGGCCACTCCGCCAAGATGTATTCGTCTGGGGGAGGAAATTCGCTGCATCGATCGCGCGCGCTAAGAAACTCCGCGCGCACTAGTATAGCTGCTCTGTGAGGAGGAAAAAAAACGAGGGGAGTGAAAGTAGGATAAGAAGATGACAAGGGGCTCGTGTATAAGTGTAAGACGTGCATTCCGGAAAAAAGAATCTTCTCGAGGTTTAACAATCACCGCGGAGCCGCGCGCTTGCGCATCGTCCTTCGTAGCAGCCACCTCTTATTCTGCTACAGAATGAAACAAGAGTGATGTATACATGTATATAGCTATATACTCGTATATATTTATATATAAGGAAGGGAAATTGTTCGTCGGAGCTTTGCAACTGTAGAAAGAGAATCGTTGATGACGCATCGCGTCGGTGACAAATCGGAAAGAGAAAATGCATTGAATCAGCCGAGTAGGGTAATATATAAACGGGCTTCGGTTCGATAAGAAAAAAATATAATATATGAACTTTGGAATCTCGCTACTCAAAAGATGCGTTTGGGATTGCGACGAGGAATTTCAACCTAAACTTTCATATCGGTACGTTACCTTCCCATGTTAAACGCTGCAGATATTGGACGCTACGCAGACATTTTCAAATTCCTCGGCGTTATTAGTTACTAATTTCCTAAGCCAAATTATTGAAGAGCGGATGGGAGTTAACCAATATTTTGAACGCGAGATTGAGAGATTGGAATTTGTGTTATAACGGGGAGAATTTGATGCCTTTGATCAATTTTAATTAAAGTTCCTTTAATATAATAACAGAACCATTTGTAATATATAACGTATACAATTCAATACTGGCAATGTGAAACCCCAAATAAAAGTGCTTATATTCGTAGCGAAAATTTTGATTTTTTTTTGTCCATAAACACAACGCTTCTCTAAATAGTCATGTTCACATGCACGCGTGATATAGGATCAAACGAGATGTTAGCTTCTATAATTAAAGGGTTGTCAGTATACGCACTACTTGTTTTCTCCGCAATAACATCATTAATCCATAGCAATTACGTGGTTGAATTATTTAGTCATAGCGAATAACGTAGTCATATTCGGTTAATTTGCCGTATTATGCAGGATAAATGCACATGCGACCGCAAATAATTCAAACTGCTTCAAAATTACGCGCAAGAGCATGTCGTCGAAACTACAAAGGAAGAAAAATTCTTCATCGTTTCACCGAGAAAAATGACGGAAATTCATCGCTTCCTTTTCTCACCTCGCACATGTGCGACCCCCGCAGCATCCGCTCATTCTTTTTCAGCTGTCGCTTGCCTCGCATCACACAACAAGTGCGAGGCGTGCAAGCTCCCGCCGCAATCTGACCCAGATCAACGCGGCTGCACTTGCGCGCTTATTCTAACTGGAGCGAGTTCGCTGCTCTTCTCGGGAGAAGATGAGTCTTTGCGCGGGACACGGATATCTCGGAAGATAATTTCTCTCTCTCTCTCTCTCTTTCAGGCAGTCGTGATCGCGCGGAGATGCCGGTTTCGCTGTTGCGTGACACTTTGTCGCCGCCGCCAAGAATCTGGGTCGTGGCGAAGTGCTTTCGAACGATCGCAGCCGCGACACAGAGGAAAGTTGCAGACTCGGGAGGAGTTTTGCTATTGATTTCTGCGAGCCGTGTCTATTGTTTTTCTGCGTGCGATCAACCATCTGATGCCTTTGAACACTTATTTTTCATCGCTGTTGGTTGACAGGATATTATACTGCGCAGATTGCTGGATGATGGTAAATTATAATTTGCCCGATAATTCGACTTCTGTTTGTTATTGTTTCGTACTGCAGTAGGAAAAATGTAATGAAAATTATGCTCGCGCGTAAACATATAACCCACATTCCGAGCAAATATGAAAGCTATAAAGCCGCATTAATTAATCCTCAATAACAACCTTCCGTTAGCTCATTATTGTTGCAGCCAATATTACAAGTTTTTTTTCATAAAAAGCTCAACGCCCTACTATAAAAGAGATCCATCCCACCAAGCCGAGATTTTACTGGCCGGCAGTTTTCGCGATGGTACACACTGGAAATATATTTGTCTAGTCCGACATCGTTTGACCGAGGCTTCATAAAATTGCGCGCGATAGATCGGACGCGACTGCGCGCTCTTTCGTGTCTGTGTGTGTGTGTATGTATGTATATAAATATATATATATATATATATATATATATATATACGTAGTACACGTCGCAGCTAATAAAGTTAGTTTTACGTCACCGTGAACAAAGTTAATTTTCACGCTCGGCGCTCGTCAACTCTCCGGGATAAATTGCCCTGGCTCCAGGAGACTTGCTGAGTTACATGCACACACACTCACACACACAGACGATACTTTGCTCGATGTATCCCCCGGCTTTTCGTTATGCGCCGACCGCTCTCCTGCGCGATTGCTCCGAAAGTCTCAGGGACGCAAACTCGGTATATGTATATATGCGTAGGTATATATACCTTCTAGCAAGGGTTGATATTAAGCTCTACGCGAGCGAGTTGGCCCAAGTCGAGGAGGCGGCTTTTTTGCCGGGGAAATGTTTTCGTTCGGCTGGCGTCACGGCTATATACGCCGTGCGAACGATGAAATTAATTAATTTCGCAAAGAGTGATCAACTTTGGCCTGAGCTTATATAAGGCTAATTATCGTGTGCAAATGTTTGCGCATAGTATATAGCTTTAGACGGAAAATGTATATAATATATACAACACCGCGCATAATATTAAAAAAAATATATAACACACAATTAATCGTACGTCGGTGCACGCAATTAGTAGCTTTTGGTTAATCATTGAATTTTTACGCACACTCTGAGGTAAGGGTAGTGGGATAAAAGCGCCATATGAATGAATAAATTTTCATTAAACATATGATACCTCATTTATTCTCGATTTCTCAAAGTGATTTCTACACCGTATTTCAAATAACTAATTAAATATATGAACGGCGTGTTATAATGATGAATCGCGTGTGAATAATGATTAATAACGAGAAAATCCGCATAAATAATTCCGTCTATAATACAAAAATAGCAGTTCCTGATTAGATTTCACTTTCCCACGCCATCTCTTTGCGCGTCTCCTTTGTTATAGCCCCGCCGCCTCCGTTGCCGCGACCCCATCCCATATAACAAACCGCTGACTAACTTATATCGACTACAACATTACTCATTTTCTCGTCGGAGAATAAATTCGCTGACATATAGAAGCTGATGGAAAGCAAAAGAGCAAAATAAAAATTACGCACGCGTCGCCCATAAAAATTCCATTGGCTCCCCGTGCATAAAATAGGCTAGACTATATATATATATATATATATATATATATATACGCGCGCGCATACATATTTCCCCGGTGTCATTCTTACAAAGATAGGAAAAATCTTATGCATAAAGCTGGGAGAATTTTACGGCGAGACGAAGAATGGAGCTTGCGCACTGCGATTTAACACCTTCTGAAGCTTCTTCGCAGCCGCGCGCCGTCGAGGCTCGTTTGAGCACTAATTGGACCTGCGGAGAGTCTTGGGCTGCCATTACGCTCTCGCGACGCCCTGTATATCCGCGATAGGCTATAGATGTCGCAGCTGCCGCTGCCGCCGCCGCCGCCGCCGTCGCCTTGAGAACGACGATGAGATGATCGTTATTTTCAGTTTGCCGATATTGATTTTGTGGAAAAGCCTCTCAAGATCCTGATTTTATGACGCGCTCTGAATACTTGTTTTTTTTATTTTTAAGGGAGGCATGGATATTGCCTTTTCATATCCAGCTCTCGCCTACCACCGGACGGGGCCTAATTGCCTCGTTACGCCAACTATATATACTAATATGTATATCATCAAAATTTACAATTTATTCACGGATAAGCATATCGTCAAGTGCGCAGAGATCCAGAGGATAAAGCAAGCATGATGTGTACTCGAGAGAAGCCCAAGTGTACACGTGCCCGCGGCTCATTCGAGATGGCAATTATCTTTTACCGAGCGCGTCATATTAGTATAGCTATACTAGGTCAATTTAAGTACTACAGCGATACCTTTATGTTCTCTTACGCATCGGCGCGCAAATCGTGTCAAGGCTTTCCCTCTCCTCCCGCCTCGTCCCTTACCTACCTCGTGACTCGTATAAGTATATTTTCGCAGATCGAGCGTGATTCTTTTGCATCGTCGCGATTTTTTATTTCTATCTATAGTAGTCGTAAAACTTTCATTGCTGCTCATTTTGATCATTTGTACCGTGAACAAAGTCGCCGCGGCTTAGTACATGTATACTGCAATTTTGCAGCCTCCGAAGCTGATTGCTCTGATTAAAAATTGATTGAGATCGATATGAGGGTAAAGAAAGAAGAGTGATAAAAATGATATATGTAACATTAATTTAATATCGTTTACTGATCCAATATGCGATTATGGCAGCGCTATACTCTGAATTGAATTTCAAAACATATATATAGCATTAGCCATATAATAAGCACAAAAGAGTGACATCATCATATCATCAGCGTCGACCTATCGCGTGTTTTTCCCGCTCGGCTGAAAATTTGTATAGACACAATATGCCGTCGAGCGGCGATTCGCCAATAACTTCCTTACACGCCTGAACAGCAGCAGCTCGGCCTACTATATACCGCCTCGTTGTCGAGCAACAGTGTAACAGCAGCAGCAGCAGCAGTAGCAACACCGTGTGTACACCGCAGCCGCGCACTCTCTCGCTGCAGAGACAACGGCTTGGCGGCGCAGAGCTCATTGATTGCTCCGCGTACATGGAGCGGAATATCGGTAATGTACGCGCGCGCGCGCGCCTCTGTGTATATAGCCAAGCAGTATTAGCGGTCGCTCTCCGCTGCATATATACACGCACGTGGCGTGCGCAGAGTCTGGCCGGGGCCGTAAAACGCGGAAGGCCCACCCAAAGCTCGATAGAGCGTAGACTGCGGGAATAGGATGCGCTTGGTCGGATGGCACGAATTCGTTTCGAGCTTCACTAGACCTTACTTCCTTTCGCCGATATATACGTATATCCGATCGACTCTCCTGCAGTGACTGACGCGACGTATAGCAACTATATACTTTGGTGATGATCTAGGTATATTCTGTATACGCGCATATATGGATTATGATATCCTTACGCGGTTTCACTTTCTCTCCGCTTAACTGATGCTATACTGCTGCTTCTGTTTGTCGCGCGTTTATACGAGAATCTTATTCATCTGCTGCTGCGGATTGTTTACAAGAGGGCCCTATATATATTGAGGGCATCAGGCCTTGCGAGTGTTTACGTCGTGGTGGGTGCGCGTTATCAAATATTTTGGATATGATTTTGTCGAGAACGCTTATGTAATTTCAGTTGCGCGACGGACGCATATTACGCTTCAGTGTCGAATGAATTAATTTTGAGGCTCCCGGCAGCCGCATAATTTTGCAACTGACGTTGATAAATCAATTTTGTTGTTAAATCGATTGCCGACGATACGGATGAGCAATGAGAAACAATTATCAATTATTAATCTGGCGCTAGATATTTTTAGTCGCGTCGCACTTAAAAAATTTAGCACTGCTCTAATTGCCGGCCATACTTTTGTCGCACTAAATTGATAAATTATCGTTCGATGAAAAATTAAACAGCATAGATAATAATAGCATCTTTTAAAGCCCGCCGAAGCGATTAAAGCAGCAGCAGTCATCCCGACCAATTCTCGACCAAAGTACAGTGAAATTCGAGGTGAAATCTCTCGCCAGTTAATTAATCTGAAATCCCATATAATCAACAGCGCCATCAATCGAATCAACCTCACGATTCTCCCCGTGAACTGCAGCGCAGCTACTTAAGGCCAAACCGCAGCGCGCAGAAACGTTATAGTATACCGCGACATTTCTCCCGCTGCTCTCGAAGACGGTGACGACGACGACGTCGATGCATTGCGAATATCCGCGAGAAATTAGGCGCTATATAGTACGCACTACGCAGACGACTCGAGGCTTAATGCCCAATTTGATTTGCGTCATTAAACTTCGTCCAGATGGTCTTTGACTCGACCAGCATTGTGCGGAGCATTACATATGAGCGGAACTTGCACTGGCTGCACCCGTGTGAGAATATGTCGTCGAGAAACTGCAGTACAGCCTACTGCTTTTGATTATTTTTCCGGAGCGCGGGTACAGGATGCGGTGAAAATTGCGCCTTAATAGTGATGGAAGACTGCTTCCAAGTTTATCTCGATTTCATTGGAAGCGACGATAATATTATCAATCTCGACTCAGCGAAGTGAAATGCGGAATACTACTAAGCTCGGAGTAGCCAGCGCGTTAATCGGTATAACACATTATTATAATGTCGCCTAATATGCCGAAGATAAAATTAGCGATCCACGTAAAATGGAAGCTATTAAATTTTCATGGTTTTTCTTGGAGGTTTTATTCTCATATATACATCCGCGACAGCTGAGTTATTGCCCAGTTTAAGCTCGTTGGCTTTTAAAGCGATAGTAAAATACTTATATGAAAGAGAGTAGAGTTAGTAGGTTCTACGTAATTGATTTTCGAAGAGAGTTTGACCTGTTGGCACAAATTGAACGTGGCTCGTTTCTGCAATGTGGTCGTTCATATTGTACGAGCGTAGCGCAGCTTTACGAGAGTACATATTATGGTATTGTACTATTACACAGACTCGTACCATCAACATTAAATAGCTTGCGGCGATGTTTTCATAATTTCAAGTTCATGTTTAATGTTCTAAACAATGACGCCTACTGCTAGTCCGCATCCTTGTGAGCAAACTCTTCCAATGCCATATTCTATTATTGGCATATTATATCTGTCGTTAGCACGTCGTAAAAAATGATTTCCACGTCTCAAGATTCATCATGAAAAAGAACAGAAATGTACATTGAAAATCTGTTTCCTGCACGAGTTATAGCTACGTAAAGACGATTAATATATTATAAGCGCGACATCGTCAGCGCTAATAAAATCCTCAGTATATCGAAGAATCGGGATATGATCTGATTCACCTTCGACAAAGTAATCAATATTTCCTCACTATGTGTATATATAGACAATCGAGCAAGTGCAGGCAGTAACTCACGCGAGAACACCCACGTCGCGTCGACGTCATCTCCTCGGAGTTGACCTAACTTTTTTATCGCACGAGCTTGTTCGCTCTCGCATCCGCGCGCACGTGCATCGGAAAGCTCGGGCGCGATGACAATGCGACGTGTTTTGTAAAGGATCGCCGCGGATAGATCGACGATACCCGACACCGGATAAAAAAAATGAGAACTGCGGGCGTCTAAACAGCCACGTCGACGAGAGGAGGAGAACAACAGATAAATTGAAATAATAATTAATTATCTTAGACGAAGGAAGGCACGAGATAAGGACGAGGGAAATGTGCAGGGATCGATGCCAACGATCCTGTCGCAGCTCTCGTGTTCGCATTCGAAACATACAATATATACGTGAGAAAAATCTCAGTAATGACTTTTATCAATGCTGAATATATTCGTATTTTTAATGAAATTCTAAATTCATGAAAATACTGTTTTCGCATATATGCACGAAGAAAGAGTCACTTTGAAACAATGTATAGACGAGCGATAAAAAGCGAACGTATACACAAAGAAAAAATAAGCGATACGAGTCGCGACGCGTCGATTGTGTGCTCAAATCCGCTCGCTCTCTTGGACTCGTATCTAATCTATAAGCGCGCGTATATATACACGCGCTCGCACCGACACGCGACACTGCGCGCTGGAACAATCATCCGGTGGCCGGAAGACAACGACAACGAGTCCGTGCAAGAGGACTATCGAATTCACACACAGACACATCTCCACTAATCATCCTTCGGCACAGACTCCAGACTCTCCGTCCGAGAGATCGAACAACGACACCTGCAGCGAGTCATGTGCGAGGGGTAACGCCTCTGCCGTCGTTGGCGCCATCGATCAGCCTATTTACGGGCAGCGGCTGCGTGTACTAAACTCTCGGCGCCGGCACAATGTTTGCGCGCGAGGAGGCTCGCTATTAATCTTGCAGGTGCGGGCCGCTGCTGCGGCGGGGAATTAAATGCGCGAAACCCACTTGACCGACGCCTGAAAAACGAGACTGTGTGCAGGCGCTGATATGGTATATATAGACGTGTGATTCAATCCGTGATGCGACGATCGATTGCTTTTATTACGGAGATAAACGGGTTTCCTTGTCGCCACGAGTGGAGGTCTGCGTTCTATATAGTATGCGGTAGGATGAGCGACTCTTATTGCGCGCGTCGATGTGATGATTCCGTTATAGCGCAGCTGTTCGATACGTTACAGAATATTTCATACTTTTACGACTGATTCCCTATTCGATCGATGGTCGAATGAACGTAGCTCGCAAGCCTGCGAGCGATTGTTGAATGTAAAGAACGTTAATATTTGCAATAACGCATACTCTTTCAACAAACCTATAGGTATCTATACATATGACGTTACTCAATGAGCTATTATATTTAAAAAAAATCTTTCAATAGTTTTATTTTACAAGCGCACGTTATCCAGTACATATATATCCACTGCAGTGTAATGCATTTCCGATAAAAACCAAAGCTCCGAAGAGCGTATCATGAAAAAACAAAACCCAGAGTTTATTCTAAACTCATATAACGTATCGCGACTCACGCACGGCAATGTTGAAAGCTTCGTTACACCGTATTTGCGTTCACCTATATGCTATATGTATACAGCGTATAATATAGTGTGTGATTCCGCAAAAAATCGAGCTCTTCTCACGCACACACGCGGAAACGCAGAAGCGATTAAATGCGAAGAAACTGAAAAAAAAACCGACGCAAACACACATAGAAACATACACACATAGCTTGCGTATATAATGCGCGGCAAACCTTGGGGGATCGACTCCGGGGAATGACAATGATTCGGCGCGGTGCTTTCCTTTGCCGCCGCCTCATATGCATGCTCGTCACATCGGCGACTCGCCGGCCGAATTTAGTACCGGCGACGAATAATTCTCTTTCTCTCTTGTGTTATTATCATTCTTTCTCCTTGTCGCCCCGCCGACCGTTTTCGGAGCAGAGCGGGAGTCGATGTACGGAGGATGAGCGTCACGCAGATTCGTAGTCGCGCGATTAACGTTTATATATTCTTGGCTGCGCGCCGCGATTACGCCCCGGACTTTGTGCGTATAATAGTGCAATGCAGGTGGAACGTATATATCTGTATGCGTCGGAGAATAATCGCTACGTAATTGTAAGGGCGGACTTTCGCGAGCGAGCGCGGTGTTAATAGAAAGTGTAATGGGCTATATGGCACACCTTTCTTGGGGGATTATTGCGAGCGGTATATACACATACGATGGTATTATAATCTTGAGAATTCCGGGAGGCCATGCAGTGCGTGTATACACACACACACACATGCCGCACTTAATTGCGTATGCGAATCGCGAGTTGTAAAATTTTCGTACAGTCTTTTCTTATAGCGCGAGACGACGACGACGACGACGGAGTATGGCGTGCCCGGCGATGACGTTGGGAATTTTATCGATATCGCTTGTCGCGTCTGTGTGCGTGTATTATGCGCAGACGCTACCGAATTCGGCGTTTGACTGATGCGCCTGCTACTATATCTGATTTGTTCAAATAGCTATGAGCGTTTTTTTTAATTATTTCATCACGTCTAGCCGTCTGTATTTTCACAAGTGTGTCCCACAAGCGGTAGTTGCTATATACTCACGCTGCAGTGCCGTGTATATTTTGTGTCCGAGTCGCAATTTATTATATTCGAATATTCCAGAAGGCGATTGCAGCCGTGTAGCCTTTTTTAGACCTATAACAATGCGGACAACGCATACCTGCAGCCGTGCAGCATAGCACAAATAAAGATGTATATATAATAGAAATTCGTTCCATATTTATCTCTCTCTCTCTCTCTCTCTCTCTCTCTCTCTCTCTCTCTCTCTCTCTCTCTCTCTCTCTCTCTCTCTGTCGCTCTATATGTGCAGAGTATCTTATATAATACCGTAACACTTGGAGCCGAGTTCGTAGAGCTGATCTATGTTAAATTTATGCTGGTTGAATGTTCTCGCTTAAAAGTGCGCTCCGGAAAGTGTATATTATTGTAAAGAGCCAGAGGGACAGCGTACAACGCACCGCCTGCCGGTGAGATAAGGCAAGACGACGACGAAGCTGCTGCTGCTGCTGCTGCTGCTGCTGCTACTCCCGGAGTAGAAAGAGAAAGAGCTAGAGCTTTTGTCGGGAGAGCGCGTAATTGTAAATGAAACGAAAGATAGCTACACTTGCTTTTGAAGCCTCTCTTTTTTGAAGTGGTAAGTGAATATAAAACGTTGCGCTGCTACGCGATTTCATGTTTCAGGCTGCTGTGAAATTCTTCAGCTCTTTGCTGGCACGCGGCCGGAGGACGATAAGAAAAGTTCTAAACTGCCGTTTGAAATATTATCTGATTGAGGGGATAATTCCTGGCTGATGGAAAGAAATTCAAGCCGAAGTGTGAAACAAGGCGTGGTACGCTTGGAAAGATAGGGCAAACTTAAAGGAGGTGAATAATTGTATTTTGAGTGCGCGATAAATAAGGCAATCGAGGACCGAAAGTTTTTGCGGTGGATAACGGTTATTATGGTTCGAGCAGTGATGCGAAACTTATTTGCAATTTCGATTCAATATTAATGAATCGTGGACGCGTGTGACAATTGGATAAGTAATTGAATTCTTATCGGTTCTGCTAGCTTGTCATTGCGCAAGAATAGAAATCGAGTTCGAGTTTATTCAAAATAATCGGTTAAACTGTTCAGCGATTACGATTATGCAGTTATTTTTAAATCTCGCGTCCGATAAAAGACTCGACAAAGGTATATGTTTGATGCCATATATTAGTTTATTGAAATAGCAACTATGCTATTAACATAACATAATATCTGAACGCGTTATCACGTGCATGCGGGTCATGCAAATGAACGAAAAGCTCATTAATTAAATTGCGCCAATCTGATAAACCAAATTCAATCGCGCGACCTACAAAGACAATTGAGTGACATTCAGCGTTCTCAACCAATTCATTAGCGAGACGATGTAATTAATTGTGCCCGATGCATTATGTATGATTACGCGTAAAAGGATACCTACTTGTTAAATAAGGATCTGCTCATCGCTGCGTAGTAACGTAAATAGTTTAACAAGCTCCATCGCAAACGATAAGAAGAGAAGAAAAACAAGTAGTCGCTCACAATTTCAAAACGCAATCCCACATTTTTCAGAATCTGTTCTCACACAGACTGCGTTTCCCCAGATCGGCCTACGTATAATGCCAGAAATCAAGCCTCCGCGCAAAAGTGAGAGTCCGCCAAATCACCATTATTACTAATACCTTTTTTCTTTCCTTCCGCGCATATAATGACACACAATACAGTGCATGTGATACTCGTCGCCGGCGAACAAAGGAGCTCCTACATGTGCATTTATATATATACGCCTAAAAGCCCCGCTCCGTGCCGCAAGAAAGTATATATAATACAGGGAGAACACAGCTGCTTTTCGCTTACGAACGTCATCGCGCTACTCTCATCGTTCGGCCAAAGCCATTTAGACCCTGCACTCCAGTATATAGCGCATGCGCAACACCTTGAACTCGAAAAGCAACCCGCTTGCGTATATATTAAATGAGCTGCGCCGCTGCACCGGATTTACGCAACGCTTTCCCGTATCTATACACGTGCGCGCAACGATGTTTATATATACGTATGAATTTAGCCGAAGAGAGAGAGAGAGAGAGAGAGAGAGAGAGAGAGAGAGAGAGAGACGCCGCTGTGATAAGCCTTTCTAAAAAGGTATGTAACTAGGAATGGGTTATATATGCACGCGCGCGGCCCGCAAGACACACATTATAAGAGAGCTGCTGCTGCTACTGCTGCACTCGCCGCCTGCCTCTCTCCCTCTCGCGTATACGTGGGAAGAATCGCTGCGCGCTCGAGCATAACATCGCGCTCGCTACGCCGCGCGCTGTCTTTTTATATATAATACTCGAGACGGTTCGCTCTCCTTTATGCGCGCAGTTCTTTTCTCCTTAGGATCGCGCGCTGGACCACCTTATCTTCTTCCGCTCTCTGACACGGTGTGTTTTGAAAATGGATTTCGCGTTTGGATGCGCGTCGCGATTTCTCCTTTTGCTCGAGAGTGTATAATAGCGCGTGCGTGCGACGCGATTTATATGCGCACGCGAGCTATAAGCGCGCGGTGTGGGAATCGGTGTGGAGTGCGATCCTAATCTGGCTGTAATTTATTTTAGATTAGACGCGTTTAGATTCGTGAATGTGTATATATAACCTATTTGATTTCGTTTGTTGTTTTTTTTTCGTGAAATCATATCTCGAGCGCGAGTAGACGCGATATACTGCGTTCGATCGTACTGTTCGACCGTGTGTGCGTATACAGTCGGAGGTATATACGCTACTACCGTGTAATTAAGCACGATATTTCGAGGTTGCGGTATCGCGCTGTAAAAATCTGATTTATCGAGCACGCGCGCTGAAAATTCTCATCGCCTACTACTCGAATAGCAGAGCACGACCTAGCCGGGAGCGAAAAAAATTCCGCATAATAAACGCTCCTTATTTCGATAAGCCGTTCTCCCGCGCGCGCGACTACATATTTCAATAAAACAGTTAACTTTACGTAAGCTCGTTCTTTCTCTCGCTCTCTGTGTAAGCGCCATCAGATAAACGCCTGCCTCGTAAAGCAACTGTGAGCTAAAAGAAACTGAAATTAATTCAACGACATCCGCAAACAATGCTAAATTTCATTCCTAAAATGGCATCCCTATGGCTGACTCATATATACGAGGCTATATAGCTCCCCCGCGAAGACGTATAGCCATACGACTTTGTGCGCGTGATAGTGACTCTTCTCTCATTCCTTTGGCTGTATAATATATAAAGCGAGTTAAGAATTTGAATAGCGCACCGCAGCAGCCTGACTAAGCCACGCGAAAAGAATATACTTGAGGGGCCCTAATGCCCAGGCAATCGCATTAATATTCATCGGGCGCTCATAATACTTGATGTAAAATGGGAAAAAAGTAGACACGCGATGATAACTCTCTGGAATTCCACCCGCGACCATCAGAACACACGAGCTGTAGTATAATATGTATATAAAAAGAGAGAGAGAGAGAGAATCCGACCTGTTGAGTCGTCTGCGCTTCATTTGTCTGTACTCGGCGCGCTTTTTTCGTTCTTCTCTTTATATAGCCTTCCGCTTGTCAAAAGCAGAGCTGCTGACTGAGGGATTATATCGTGTTATATATACACAATTTTTCGGGACGCGAAATAGTTCTTTTTCCTTAAACTACACCGACTTCTCTGTCAATCAGCACGGACTGTGAATTACTTGAAAATTGTCGTCGACCAAAATAGTATATAGCAAACTTTATTTCAAAGATCATTCATGAACGATAAAGATGTCAGAAACGCAGTAGCGAACTTCTATATCTCATATACAGATAAAACTGTCGGACCGGTTGGTCCATCAATAATATCGACACTCTAAGTATCAAAAATTTTTCACCACCACCGCCAGCAGCAGACCCTATATACCTCTCCGTTCCCTTGTCAACAGTAAATTTAAGAGCCCCCGAAACCCGTCGGAAAAAATATGGGCTTTCGTATCCTCTGAACCCACCCCGTGTCGAGAAATCCCTATCTATATACATACACACACACACACACATAGTGACGGTCGCATACGGGGAGAGGGAGAGAGCGGAATTCTCGCGGGCTCATAGTTTCACACGCCCGCGTCGTGTAATATACTTTCACGTAGCTATGGGAGAGCCGACGCCGCCACCACCGCCTTTTATTTCCGCCGTTCGTTCACGTCCGATCTATCGGCGTTTCGGCATCAATTACAACGCTAATGGCCGGCAGTCAGTCACACCTTGCGGGATATATCTCGCGAGCGCGCGGCAGCAGGCTCGTGTCAACTCAGCCATTGTGCTGCGCAGCGAGAGAGAGGGAAGGCTGTCCGGCAGTGATTTAGCGTGCCCGATGAAAAGTGTAGCGTTATTTTCAAGTTCTGCGTACGGTGGGATAGAAACGTTTGATGCTGCGGCGCTTATGTGGATTTTGAAGGCGAACTTTCTCTCTCGCGACCGATTTGTACATTCGACCGCGTGTATTAAAGAAAAAAAGAAAATAATGTCTTTGTATAGTAACGCTTGACCATAAGAGCGTATTATGAGCAGGCACGTCCCCTGACCATCGTTATCATCATCATCATCATAACTCCCGAGCATATAGCAGAGCTTCGTTGATTCTCAAAGCGACGACGAGCACGGCGTGTATATACATGTATATACATCTATATATGATACGATGACGAGTTGCGAGCGCGCGTAGACATCGAGACAAAAGTCATTTCCTCGGCGCAGCCCAAAATTACATATAATTGGAGTAGCGCACGAGAGACTTTGTCTTTCTCTTCCTCCTCTTGTTCTCCCTTCTCCGAGTATACGTGCACTCATGCGTGCAAACTCGAGCTGCTGCCGCGCTATATACAGTGTTAGCGACTTGTATATACGTATATACCCCGCCGCTTTTACTACACTGTCCAAAAAGATGCTTGGGAACGCGTGCCACGTACGCGTATTTCTGTATATACGTACATATACATATATATACATATATCCCGAGCGCGTGTTTAAAAGTCTACCGCGCGATCTTGGGCGTGTGCGCTTTGCTTGCAAAAGTACGCATAGCGCGAGAGGAGGCTATATGTGTGTATTTTCCAATGTAAATATTTCCGCGTACACACACACGCACACATGTATCTATTTGAACTTTGATTCAACGTGTTACGTATATGTACGTGTCCGAGTATTTCGGTGTTGTACGTGTCTGCTCGCATTTGCAGACGTTACGTTTCGCTGACGGTCGAAACGTCGCAGCCGACACGTCGACTAAGTAGCGTATATGCTTCGTCTCGCGATATAACACGAATCGATCATCGCCGCGACGACGCGCAAGCCTTCCCTATATATCGCCAGCTTCGATGTATATATAATATATTATATCGGGCCAAGATTGCGTCGCTGTGGCAAAGTGACGCGCGGTATTGATTCGATTTTACAGTTTATCGTTAAAGCTGTCGATTTTCGTTATGGCGCGCTATAGGCGAGCGTCGTCGGTGATTACGTTTACCTAATATATAGGTATATACTCTGTAGCGAACTCTACTGTGTGCTTGCGCAAGCTCACGGGACGATTTTTATGGACGTATACACAAGCATACACACATCATACGACGGGAGAGGTGTCTTATGTGCTTAATTTTATGCTCGCGCACGCAGTTAATTAGCCCGGTTTTACGAACCTCAATGAATTATGCGCGGCGGGCGGTAAATTTTTTTTAAAACCCGACGAGCTTGTATCATATATATCAGCTTATTCTGGGTGATTATAATCGATAAAAATTCACCGATAGATATGTAGCACGAGTGAATTTCTCTATGTAGCAGCTATATACCGATATAGCGTTATAGCAGTGGGGCATATCAAGTTTTCACCGCGGACATAAATAAATGATAAATAAATCAATAAATGCCGAGGTAGAAAAATTTGCGTAAACCATAATAATAACGCGGACCTGTAGACGTCTTTATTATACGCAGCGAGTCGAAAATTACAGTCGAAATATAACGGCGGCGTCGGTGGTGAGCCGAGAGACGAAAAGTTTTTCCTTTATTTATTACGTAATTGGCTCTGAAAACATAGACGCTCTTCTCGCATTCAACACTTCGCGCGCGTATAAATAAATTCGGCCGGTAAGTATACTCATCACGCCAAGAATAAAACTACAACTTCCCCGAAGAACGAGCGAGAGGCGGCGGCAGCAGAGTGGCGTCAGACAACTGAGAGAAAGAGAGAGATAAAGAAGAGAAGCGGCGGCGGCCGAGCGAGAAGACGTAAACGAGATCATCAGCGAGCGATAATCAGTTATCGATTAGCCTATACGGGCGCAAAAGGAAAAATAAACGTCCCGCGGAATCATCTGGCACACCCGTAAATATGATATACGTAAAATCGGTGAACAATGTATATACTCAGACGCTCATTGCGGACATATAATATATGTATATTGTATACACCGCGAGACATGGCTAGAAAACATAATTCCGTGGTAAAGTGGTCAAGACCGTTTTCACGATCGCTACCGGGAAAATGCAGGCATCGTAAGGCGAGGCAATTTTTTTCGCAAATCGCTAACCGATCGATGACCCTCTTTCGGTTCCATATTCGTGTAACCAATCGTTTCCTCGGAAAGACCATCAGGCGTTTACCGTAGCTACAAGTGTGGCTATGTATATATACACACGAACACAAAGTGTGTGCACGCGGTGAGTGCGAAATTCCGTAGCACACGCGATCGACGCTCCGTGGAATCGAAATTTTGCGCTCGCGAGCCGGCTTTTCGTGAATTAAAGCGCCTCGACGACGCGACGCAAGCTTCTCTTCACCGCGTGTGTGTATATATAGAGCGGATGGGAGAAAGAGAGCGAAAGCTCTCGGTTGGCTCGAGTTCTGTGTGGGCTTTTCCTCAGCGCGCGTGGCGCAACGCGGCAGCGGCTTTCTCAAAAAAACTCTTGGAGCGTAAACGAAAATGAGGACGCTTTGGGCTATTGGCCTTTGAAAAAACAATCAACTTGGCGATCGGAAAAGTGAATTCTGACGTGAGGGGGGGGGGGGAGCTGAACTGAGATTTTCTTATTTTGTACGCGGGATAAGTATTTCACGCTTCCGTGGGGTACGATGAATCAATGCTGAGCTATAATATATTATCGAAAATACTCTCCGCGAGTAATTTCGCTGAAAGCTTTCGGAATTTGCTTCATTTTCCGAACCCTGCGCTTTTTCATATTAATTCACTCGATGCCCTACATATTCGATATTTTTGTACACCATACGCGGTTCATTTTCATAGAATATGCTCAACATATGTTTTTGACTTGTGCAAAATAAATTTTTATTCTATTCTATTCTATTCTATTTCTTTCTATCACGCCAATGAATGGATCGATGAATCGCAATGGGGGGTATTTTTATTATTTGCTGAATGAGCTGCGTATTACTATAGTTTGGATAATAGAAAAGCGCATTCGAGCGAGATAAGATCCGGGGCTTACACACATATATATATATATAACAAAAAATTGGGCGATTTATCCAATTTATATATCCTGTATATATATACTGCTCATGCTCATTAATCTTCGAAGCGGTAAACAAGTTAATACAGATAAATTACCGTTGCTACCGGAGTACATATCTACTTACTTGACCATTTCTCATCAGTTATACAGCGGCAGCATATACAGTTCAAGATAAAATTGGCCTGAAAACTAAATATCAAGTCCTTGCACTGAGCCGCCGCGTGATTAATTATCCGAAATTAATATCTACACAGTCTCCACGTAAAGTTGAAAAAGATCGTTGAAACCCCTGGGAAACAGTAAATACAGCTTTCGCCGTAAAAGCGAGCTCGCGAGCGTATGTGTGTACGCATGAGAACGTTTTAGAAAACTATAAATAAAAGCGTTGCATCAGTCTGTCGGGTAGCGAGTGACTAAATGCAGGAAGTGCATTTGAGGCAGTAGCATCGAACCCTTCAAAATTTCAAAAAGAGCTCGCACTCCTCTCGAGAAAGTGCCGACTTTTGACGACAACTGCCTTAATCGCTCCCCCTTTAAGTATACACACGCGCGCGCCGAGCGCGGCTGAATATCATCGTTGCCAGAGCCGAAGTGCGTATAGCGGAGCAGCAGCAGTACTTTTCTTCTCCTCTCGTCGTTTCAGTCTCGCTCTTCGTCGTCGTCGTCGTCGTCGTCGTCGTCTTGGTCGAGTCTTCTTCTTCTTCTTCTTGGTCGTCTTGCTCGTCGTCGGCGTCGTCTCCTCTTCCTTTGCGGCGGCGGCGGCACACGAGCGAGTATATACGCGAGGCTCGGCCCTCGGCCGGCGGCGTCGCGCCCAGAAATAGAATTTCGAAATAGACCCAATATTTTCGTCGTCTCGCATTTGCGCCACCTTGCTCTCGCCGGCCGCCGCCGCCGCCGTCGTCGTCGTAGTCGTTCAGAGAGACGAAAGCAGAGACTTGCTCTGATGCTTGCTTGCGTATAGTATTAGGGGAGAATAGAAAGAGAGGCAGAAAAGTCTCGGAGAATCTTCCCTTCGGCCTGTATAAATGCGCTATTCGCCGTCGTATATATGTGCCGTTGCCCGAGTGAATATTAGGGCGGATGAAAGTGAAGCTGTATGTGTGTGGGTGAGAAAAGAGAGTGTATAGCGAGCTTCGAGATATAATATGCGCGCTACTCGTGTATGTATATAATCAGCGAGAGAAAATTTCGCCCAGCGACGACTCGTATACCGACTTACGCTCCCAGTGTGTGTATGTGTGTGCGTGCGGCGGCGGCGTATGTATGTATATATACGTCTGCGTCGCGAGTCGTAAGAAAATTTTTCTGAGCTACCTTCCGACGCTCCTGTGTGCTCTCGCGAGACGGAGAAGTAGGGGAACTACGCGCAACTGCGCTAAGGAGTTTTATTGGCGCGTTGTTTTTCTTTTACTTCTATAATTAGAAGAAATACTTGTGTGGGGATGTATTTTCGGAGCCCGACAAGACTTTTCTCTAGCTTTCGTGTAAAACTTATTCCTTTTTTTCCGTCTGCGCTGCGGCTGCTTCATATACGCTTTGACATATCCGCGCGTACGTTATACTGATGATACACGTCGCTCTACGATGTAATGTAACGAGGTATATATATATATATATATTATACGCACTCAGTGCGTTTTAATTATACACATCAGTCTATATACATGTATAAACAAAATTTCTATATACTCCGCGACTTTGCAATTAAACCGGGGCCTTTTCGAGTCAGGTACCCTGACGGTAGAGAGTATAGTATCGCGCGGTGAATGTATTTTATTCCTCGCGCTCTTGTTTGAGGAATAGCGTAATACTAGATATAAAAGGCTTTTCACACGTTGAAAGAAGTCGAACTTGGATGGAATGCTGCCGTGAATCGAGCAAGGATATGTTAATCACGAGGCTACATCGACTCGTTAAAAAGTTCACTTTCACGCGAGATCTAACTGCGCTGCCTTGAATTGTGCACTTGTTCCCCTCCCCGATAGGCCGACGTGCATACATCTCGCGGGAGTTTGAATAGAGAACGCTGCAGCATATAGCGTATATAACTCCGTAATATGGGAGAGAGATACAACATTTTTGAACGAAAAAAGGAACGCAGACGATTCATTACCGTTCTCTCGTCGCGCGTGTACCACCAGATGACTGCTTTAAAATACCCTTCTGGCACACAACAATAGTTCACTGCCAAGGACAGCGGCTAGTCGTCCGTCCTCGCAGCGCGTGAAATTTGTCGAGCGCGGACAAAACGCAGGAACTTCGCTGGTTGATTCTCTCTCTCTCTCTCTCTCTCTCTCTCGTCTGCGGACTGCAGAAAGAAAACGTCAGCCTATGTGAAGCTACATGGTATATAGACTCACTCGGCTTCGACACTGTGTGTGTGTGTGTGTGTGTGTGTGTGTGTGTGTGTGTGATTTCCCGCCGACGATATTATCATCACGCCGCAGAGAGAAACGAAGGTATAAGCATAGCGGAAAAAAAGAGAGCTCGCCGGTCGCGAGAGATATATAGAGGCACAGCGTATAGCAGTACTTACACGCTGCACGTATGGAATAAGAGAGAAGAAAGAGATAGAAAGAAGGGGAGCTGCCGCGGCTGGACGCTAAACGAGTTTGTTTTCTACAATTTTCCCACAGGCAAACATGGCAATGCGTAGCGCGCGATAGATATGGTACAGCGCAGCCAGCGGTATATAGAAAGAGAGATAGAGCCAGCCGCGGGGAATGGCAGAAGACACCATATAAACACAGCGAGCGCGAACAGTTCCGCGAGTCCTAAGCGGCTCTCTCTCTCTCGCGAGGGAGAGAGGGAGAGAGAGAATCCCGGTCGTTGCCGGGTCCAGCTCGATCTGGCCTTATACGATAATACACGAGCGAGCGGTCGCGCTCGCGCTCTGTAGCTCGCAGTAGCAGTAGCATCATTTAACACGAAGAAAGTAAAGACGCGGGAGCAAGTGCGCGCGCTCGAGCGGGGCCTCTTGGAAAACTTATTGTCCACGCGTATACATTTGCTGCGAAACAGAGAGGGAGAAAGAGAGAGATACGGACGATATAGGCGGATGAAAATTTGACCATTCAATCGGCTTGTTGAGCTTCTAACTTCCATTGGCTGTAATGGGAGGAAATTTTTCATTCGATTCTTCATGCCTCGATGTGGTGTATAGAACCATGCAATTTAACTATTTGTCTACTCGTCGTTGTATTCTTCCGCACTATTTTAGGTAGTATAACCTGCACTTTTACATTATATTTATACGTGTAGTTTGTTATGACGGGCAACTATCTAAAAATAAGCAAAGAGGAATATAAGAGAGACGCAGAAATCGAGTACAGGCAGACGCGCGAAACACGTGAGACTGTAAAACGCTCGGGCGGAGAAAGAAAATAAGAGAGAAAAAAGTTCGGAAAGCCCCAGACAATGTATACGCGCGCGCGAGCGCGTTAGTAACTCGCCGGCCGCTGCGATATATCGACTTTGTTATTCTTGGCTTTTAATATCTCATATTTCGCGAGAGCCGCGACGGCTGCGGGGGATTTACCCACGCTACGGCGGTATACAGCTGAGAAACTTTTTCCCTACACACACACTAACTCTCTCTCTCTCTCTCTCTCTCTGTCCCTCTTTTCGTCTCGACTTTCTCTCTACTGTCTCTAGTCTTTATTTTTTTTTGTTTTTTTTTGTTTTGTCGAAGCGAGAGGAATCACGGAGGAATGAAATTAAAGAGTTTCACGTAGACGGAGGAGGCGTAACATCGGGGCAATAACTCGTGGCGTGTTGTGACTACGCGACTATACGACCAGACCGCTGGTCGTACACACTCGTGCACAGCTTGCTCGAGGCGAGAGAGTTTTTCCGTGCGCCCGGACCAGAAATAAGATCTTTGCTTTAACCTTCGGCGTTCGAGATGATGTATATGTTGTATTTGTGGACAATCTATGAATACTTGGGAGATTTCTCTCTTCTCACTCTCTTCCAGTGTCAGAAACGCTGATGCCCGTGTGTGAGAGATGAAATTTATTACTCGTCAATTATCTCGTCGGAACGCGGAAATTCAGCGGTGAGGAATTTCGAAATGTCGATACACACACACGTGCGCGCGCACGCACACACACACACACACACACACAGACACACCCGAGCGAAATCATGCCGGTGTATAATTTTCAATTAGAGACTCGAACGGGGATCACAACCGGCCAGCAATCGCGAATGACTGGACTCGTCCATAATCCTGCTCTGCCAAGGTCAATTACGAGCGGCTCTCAGAAGTGATCGTTAAAAACGCGCCGGGATCGAACTTACTTTCCGCGATGTATAGCTCTCCGTATAAAATCGATTTCCTTTCGTCGCTTGATTATTCAAGTATACCAATCGTAATCGTGCGCGAGCGCACGACGGCCATCCAGGACGAAACGATCCTGGCAAGCAAGCAAAAGGTGGAAAAACTTTTTCTCGCCACGCGCGGTGGGCTTTAACGAACTTTAGCAACTCCGAGCTCTCACGCTAAATGTCAGTTATATTTTCTCCAACTCTAGATGGAAAAAGAAATTCCGCCTTTATTGCGCTTCGATATTGAATAAATGGATTTAATTAAAAAGAAAAATATCGTATCGAACACGAAAGTTTCGATAGCGTATTAACCAGTCGAATTCGCGTGGGCAAGAGGGCCGTAATTAATTCACGATTCGATTCAATATTTTCAGGTTCATATATTCAACGGTCCGGGAACAACCCAAATCCTTTTGAAACTTTGGAAAAATCTCAAGACCGGAATAAAATCGCTTTCTCAATTTTCCCCCCTCCGCATCCCGAGCTATGAATTTTTAAACCGGTTCGCGCATACACACACGCATAGCCTCGCTGCGAAATATTCTAAATCACACATACCGCCAGGCAGAGCCAGAGTCAGCGAAGCGAAATGTATAGTGGAGGAAAAGTCGACATCGAACCCAGGCCGCACAAAGTGCAGCGCGCGAATTGCGTTTCAAAGAGAGGAGAAGACTTAAAAGTAACGCATCCACTATACACTATCCCGTGGACTTTTCCTCGTTTCCGTTTGAAGAATTTGAATCAGATTTGAGCTTTTGCGAGGCTTGACGCCACAGCACGGCACAGCAGCATCAGCGAGCGAGACCTAGCTACCAGCATCAGAGGAAAACACGAGACACGCGAGAGATCGTGACCGGCATCTATATAAACTTCGGGGAAGTGACTTTCGCGGAAGGGCCTGCGCGAAGATTCACTTAACGGATTATCTAAACATAGTGCGTCCTCTAGCGGCGACGAACACGCATCAGAAACGTACACATGCAGAGATAACGCGTATCTTTAAGGGGGGGCTTATTCATCCCCTGTGTGTGCTTCATATAAGCATAGCTCGCCTCGAGCCTTTTGACGTAGTTCGAGATTATATATAGACGAGATATATAGGATAAAATTTATTTTGCAAAAGCAATATTGCGCATCTTGCATGATGCATGTGAGCTTTACGCGTATTATACTCGAGAGAGATTGAAATACTTCTTTCACGTTGGAATGATTGATGGAATATTTATAGCGCGATATGCTTTGCGCTGTTTAAGAGGCAAACGCTCATAATTATTGACTAGGATCCGTTGGTGCCTTGAATAAATAAATTCGAGAAAATATATATACTTTGTTTCACACAATTTAACCATTGCCATATATAGTGCAGGAAAATTATCGCGCGATAAAGCCTATAATTAAAGAACAATCAACTTCAAAATAAATATCCACATTGAAGCTTCAAGTTTGTGCTACAAAACACGCCCCCGCGCCCAAAGGAAACTTTCTCGTATAAAACGCGATTTTAATTAACTCTCTCACACAAAGGTGTCGAGTTTCAGCGTTAAACGATCCTCGACTCGCAAAAAAGCCTCATCTCCTCCTCTATATACTCTCCCACTCTTATACTAAAAAAGAAAAATTCAACCCCAACGGAAAGGTCTGCGCGCGCGTCTCGTTAATTCTAGCTCAGAGAGCAGCCCCAGTCCAGCTTGG
Organism: Muscidifurax raptorellus; assembly: GCA_020010945.3. Lineage (NCBI taxonomy): Eukaryota > Metazoa > Arthropoda > Insecta > Hymenoptera > Pteromalidae > Muscidifurax > Muscidifurax raptorellus. The sequence continues at coordinate 15,654,695 of CM052080.1, read as the reverse complement.
AAATAAATAGGCGCCTCATTATGTGCTCAGTTCAAAGAGTCAGCAGTCAGTCACACTTTCGCTCTTCGATATACATAATATAAACTCGAAGTAGTTACACGAGAATCCAATAATAGCAGCGCGTTGACAAAATGTGTCTATATACGACATAGAGAAGAGACATTATATAGGAACAGAGTATACAGAGCCGTGTCGGCATAGTTCACTTTCAATTATGTGCATACTTCAATTATGCGCTGGTCGGCTGTCCCGAAGTTTCTTTCCGCACGGGCGCTGGAAAAACAGCGTCGCCTGAGGGAGTAAGTTTACACAGACAGTATCGGCTTCATACACGTGTAGTTACACACACGGAAGAAGTTCTCGGCGGCCGCCCAGCAGTCTACCTGTCCGCGTCGTCCATGCAGCAGCAGCAGCAGCAGCAGCAGTGCACACGTGCTTTGCCTCTCTTCCCCCTTCTCTCCATCTCTCTCTCTCTCTCTCTCTCTCTCTCTCTCTCTCTCTCTCTCTCTCTCTCTCTCTCTCTCTCTCTCTCTCGCTCTCTCTCTCTCTCTACTCTCTACTCTCTCTGGTATGAGACTGCTGGTTCTTGCGCGAGAGAGCGCCGTGTGCGGCGGGCGCGCGCGCGCGTTTATTTCTCGTGTTCTTTTATATGGAGATAAATACGAGAGCGGCAAGGAGAGGAGAGCTGCTTACGGGCCGCCGCCGCCGCGGAGGTTTATCGCCGCTCGGGCTGCTCGCTCGGTATGCGGCCGTGATGGATGAGTTAGCGGCTGGTGTCTATGATACACACGCGGCTTCTGATGCTATTAATTGCCGGGATTGCTGGCGCTTATATGGGATTGAGTTGACAATGAATTGAATCGATGCTCTATATGCGCGAACGAGAGAGTTTGAAGACAGGCCGACATTATTACGCTGGCGACTCGCTGCGATTGTCGGCGATGATGGCAATGATGATGATGATGATGGTATTATGTCGATTCCTCGCTGATGAACCGCGCGGCATTCTTTCGAATGGTATATACGAGGCTCGATCAAAAGATCGCGCGAGACATCATATATTGTACACATATAATATATATCGCAACCCTCTCCATTATAACTATCGAGCAATAATCAAGGCGTATACGAGAGTATTTTCAGAGCCGGGTGCAAAAGTATACGAATGATCCCACCGCCGTCCGGTTTAATATACAAGTACATGCGCGCTGATTAGCAATTAGGATAAGCCGACCCGTGTGCGCGCGCGAGAGAGAGAGAGAGAGAGAGAGAGAGAGAGAGAGAAATAGGGAGAGAGAAAGAGAGGGGGCTTCGGCAGATATTACTCCGGCTGCGAGAGAAAAATATCGCGACATTCCGCGATTACCATAATGGAAATCTTCGAGCCGAGTTGAATCGCCGCGTGCGCCCGTCTTTATATACGAAGAAAATAGGCAACGGGATAGTCAATAGCGAAAGAAGTCATCTAAAAGTCGAGGAACTGAGGAAAAAAGAAGAAGTAAGTAGCCGCGCGCGCTCGGCAGCGCAGAAAGAAGCAACTTCGATGAGATGATGTTCCACCATCTGCCGTATACTTCCCCCCTCTCGCTTCCATTGCGCGCTGCATAGATACGTGCGCGTCCAGTATATAGAGCGCGACTAAAGCGAGCCTGATGGAGGTATATATATATATATATATATATATATATATATATAATATATATATATATACGATCGAGATCGGCAGCCGCCGCCTTGGACTTCGAAGTGTCCTGAGTATGGGCACGCGGGGCCGTACGTGCCTCGGCTACGTAACACTCGCGCCGATTTCCTCCTCCTCCTCCTCTCGCTGCTACGCCGCTGCTGCCGGTTTAGCCGCTCGCTCCGTCTCGCTCCGCCGTGCGATTTCTCGGTCGCGACCGTAACGCATCTTGTGCGGCGGTATATAAGCATCCCCTTGTCCCTCGACTGCATCAGATGCTCCGTGTGGAACGTGTTCGCGCGCTCCTCTCTATATATCTATAGCTATACGCAGCTTGTCAGTTGGGGATACTGACCATACGCACGAGTTAAAGGAGCGATTGTCGCCCGGAGATTATCGCCTGCGCTGTGCTCCCTCTCGGCTCTGATGCGATGTGGGTTACGAGGCTTCGGTATTCTATACAATATATACTGCTGGCTGCAGTCTGCATCGACGTGTGAAAAGAGTCGCGCCGAACTGGAATGTCGGCGTTTATTGGATGCAAATACGGTGGTTAATAGATTGATCAATAAAACTGTCCGGAGAGTCATTGCGAGCGACGTGTCGGAGAGGTCAAACTGGCCAAAAATTTGGTGGGAGAATTGATATTTTCAAAATTAGTCACGGACGAGAGCACGATGAATTATGATTGATGGCTCTCTCGAGTGTGGGCATCAGTGCGATATAATGCGGGAAATTGATTTTTGCAGTGTGCGCTATGAAACGTGCTGCGAGTAGTCCTTGCATGCGCGTATAAAAATATTACAGCTCTATATAGATAATCCTTACACGATAGCCGACTGTTTTGATTGAACTGTAGATGAAATAAAATAATACGCGTATATGCGTGTTGTTCGATGAAACTATCAAGTTAGACTATATAACCATCATAATATACACAAACGAATCTCGATGCTCCTGTATATAGCATGTCAACAACTATCGACAAGGAAAATTTTTCGATCTAGGTAAAGGAGAACTCTCTCGCGTCCGTTCCAGCCGTAGCCGCATGCACACATGTCGCCCTACATAAGCCGCTGTCGCTGGCCGGCTGCCGAACGCAAACGATAATTGACGTCAATTAATTTCGATAGTAATTCGCCGTCGCAGCGGCGACGGCAACCGTGTGCACGTCTCGCCGGCGAAACGATGACGTAAGCCAATCAACGCCCCGGAATCCGAAGCGCGGTGTCTGACGATCCGCAGAGCGACCAATATGTGTGCGCCATATACACACACTTGCATGTATGTGCGCATGAACCGAGCGATGCGATCGGCTTGTACATACGCACACATTCCACATATATATATATATATATATATATATATATATATATATATATATATCATATGCCGTAGAATATGCCGCTACACGATGAGTAAATATCTATATAAAAGTATCTATATATGAACGGCGATGCCGAACCGAATTGTTTCCAGAAATCTGAGATATCGACTCCGGTGCGATCACATCGCTCTGGCTAAATACAGTGCGGCTTCCGTATGGTATAATAGAACTGCAAGAGCCACGTCTGATTGGCAAGCGTATATTGAAAGAAACTCGCCGGTTACGGGAATACGTGACGAAAGTGCTTCGCGCACGTATATATAGCTGTATGGATTTCGGATTAAATTCATTGTCGGGGCAAGATGTTTGAAAATAGTTTATGTACATGATGACTGCATGAACGACGGTGGTCGTAATAGGATTACTCTATATAAGTACATAGCTAGGTATTGAGTACAAAACAGTTACCTATTATTGCAACTAATGTTATAATATGATCCAATTGTATATAGATTGGGCCGCGCAGTATGTGCTATAGCCGTAAGACTCGTGGAATCCTTGATGAGATACGCTAATTATCATAGCAGAGTATATAGTGGACGGAGGAATCAATATCGTTACAGAATAGCAGCGCATTTTCTATGCAAAATCATCTAGCGGCGTTATACCGTATAGCATTTATTAGTATAGCCTCGCGCTAGCTGCGGCGTTACATTTTACGAGTGCCAAGTATAGTAGCCGCAATTACGATTTTATTATAGGCATTTTAGCGACGTGTATAGAGCTTGGCGCGCGATAAAGTAAGCTCGAGAAAATTGAAAGAAAGCCATTATACCCACAAACGCTGTATCTATGCATATATATATTTATATATCTTCGTGAAGCCGAAACAATAGCTCTGAGCAGCGAGCTCGAATGAAAAGCGTGCTGCGGAAGTACGACAATCCAAAAGGAAACAACGCTGCTGGGAAGAGCCCTTTGGCTAGAGAGCAAGAGTGTCAATAGGTCAATAGATCATTCGAGATACCCACTCGTCGTCGCATTCAGTCGCGCACGGTCTCGAGCAGCATCGATATCCAGTCGCGCGCACTTATATCGCCGCGGAGAATAAAATTCCACGCAGCCCCGACCACAGATTTATAAAGGTAGACGCTCCCGCCTGATCCGCCCACCCACGCACACATACAAACACATATTCATACAGACTATATATGGTATATATACATCCCTCGCGCTCTCGCGGAGAATCTCTTTGATCGATCGCGAAGCGCCTACCGCGTGTGTATGCTTATGTACGTGTGTGTGTGTGTGCGGGTGGGTTGGTTGGGTATGCGTACAGCCACCGCCGCAGCAGCAGCGTTTGTTTGCATCATCTGCAACTGTCGCGCGCGCGCACTTGAAAAAGCCATTAATTAACGAGTATACGCGCAGAGAGAAGCGGGCGTCGTTCGAGAGATTAAAGCGCGCAAAGCCATTGTAAAAGTGCACAGCGCGCGGAGGTGAGAGACAGAGAAAGATAGATTTGAATATAAACTCGTGGCTTTTTGTTCCTATAGCTATGCCGCGGATTCAGTCGAACCGGGGCAAGAGGTTGGCGAACGCTATACCGATTTTATGTTAAACTAGCAGTCTCGTCACCGCAATAGCCTGTTTTGCTTCTTATTAAAGATTTTAAAATAGGTCACAGGAATGAGTTCGCATTTTATCCGAGCTTGCTGCCTCGGCTTTAATCGAAGCCTCACATACATCGGTTGGCGCGCGAGCGGAAAATATTAAAAGCCCGCTTTTTTATAATTATTCTCGCATAATATATGCTTGACACGACGTCCTTTTTTGTTAGTAGTAATTAAATCTCCGTGACTAGTTACTTATCGAAAGCAAATATCCTAAATTTCCGCGACACCGTATTTTCCTAAAGCGGCACGTAAAAGCCGATAAAATGGTCGTTTTTTTCTATATATATATATATATATATATATATATATATAACACGCACGAAACAGTTACTCATTTTAATACAAATCCATCATGCGTCTTTGCACTTTGAAGACCTATGATGATGTGCAATCGAGCTTCAGTCGCGATCACGTATCCACGAAAAGTCACGAAGCTTGTATGCATATATATAAAGTTTTTAATATTCGCCAACTATTTTCTTTAGCACGATTCTCTCTTTCTCACTATATATATAATAGCGATTCATCAATGCTCACCACACGAAAGAGAGCGTGCCGGCACGCGAAAGCAAAACGACCAGAGAGAGAGAGAGAGAGAGAGAGAGAGAGAAAGAGAGAGAGAGAGAGGGAGGGAGAGACAACGAAGAGGGAGGGAAAATCCGCGGCGCGCTCCGCAGCAGGTCTTTTTGCACTCTTCTCTCTCTATATACTACTGTCTCTCGAAGCGCGCGCAGCAACGCATTTTACACGGGCGGTTATTTTCCGCGCTCGCTGCGTCTTGGTGTTTCCCAAGACGGGAACGCAGACGGATAGCAGCCTACTTAACCAAAAGAAGTGTGATGCGTTGCGGGTGTCGCCGATATGAATCTTCATAGCCGCTATATGAATTATGTGCAAAAGAGGATAATTATGTAACACAATGATGTTGAGTATATATTACTAGTTGAAGGTTTCATAATTAGAATTAATACTTTTTATGAGAGATCTTAGTGTGCGGCTGCTCGGAAAATATATAATAAAGCAATCGAATATTGGAATAAGCCAGCAGTGCGTACACATAAAGCCAAATAAACGAGAGTATAAAGAGAAAAAAAGAAGTATAATAAGAGACGAAGATCAAGTCGGTCTCGGTTTGCGACCCTGATCCTAGCCACCAGCGTAGCAGCTCTCTCTCTCTCTCTCTCTCTCTCTCTCTCTCTCTCTCTCTCTCTCTCTCTTCTCTCTCTTTCTCTCTCTCTCTCTCTCTCCTCTCTCTCTCTCTCTCTCTCTCTCTCTCTCTCTCTCTCTCTCTCTCTCTCTCTCTCTCTCTCTCTCTCTCTCTCTCTCTCTCTCTCTCTCTCTCTCTCTCTCTCTCTCTCTCTCTCTCTCTCTCTCTCTCTCTCTCTCTCTCTCTCTCTCTCTCTCTCTCTCTCTCTCTCTCTCTCTCTCTCTCTCTCTCTCTCTCTCTCTCTCTCTCTCTCTCTGGTATACATATACATGTATAAGCCCAACAGGAGTAAGGACGGGTTTCCGATTAAGGCCTTATAATTGACGTCTCGCCCTCCCCCTTCCCTCGTGTTCCCATCTCTCTCTCTCTCTCTCTTTTACACAGTTGCACAGCGCAAAGCAGCTCTGCAGCAGTCACCGCGGCCCCTCCTCGCGAGAGCTTAGTCAGCGGCGACGACGGTGGCGGCGAAGAATGGCCGCTGGTATTTTGCGCGGCTGCACGCGGATCAACGAACGCGTCGCGGCGCGAGAGATGCGGTCTCTATATCCGTCTCTCGGTCTCGTTCGCGTTGCTCTCTCTCTCTCTCACTTGCCTCCCTCGCTGCAGCAGAAAGAGACACACGCTCGGCGCTCTAAAGTTTCCTCGGCTATATTATACGAGTCTCTCTCTCTTTCTCACTCGCTCTCGTTAGCGCGCGAGATTCGTACTGCATACACACACACACACACACACATTGCACATATGACGGGAGACTAGTGCTAGTATATTAGTACAGGCTGTCTCGGAATTTCTGGGACTCGCTACGTAGATACGACGATCATGGCAGTTTGGCGGCTAATGATATAGGCGGCTGAATGACGCCGCGAAACGAGCTTTCAAAGCTTTATGGCGGTATATCATTGACGATTTCACAATAGCCTTGCGCCGGAAGAACGGTTATAGTGAGCACACAGTATTAGTACCTATATATATATATATGTACACACATACATATACCTGTTTATAGAGCGCCGGAGGAAAAATCGGGAGCGAGCTGAAAAGCTCCTTCTCCCAGGAGAGCGTGGCGCGCATCAGCGAAAGCACGAGGCAATTCCGGATGGAATATATCGATAGCGACCCGCGGTCTCGCGATACAATCAATGTACCCGCGCTGTGCACATGGAAATATGGCAATGCATCAACTGTCAATAGTGAATTTAGCCTCGTGGCTAAATTTGACCCTCCTGTGCCTGATATGCTATAGATATAATATATAGGTGTATAATGTTATACAGGGAAGTAACGCACGCACGAATTTCAAATTGCTCGCGTACATATATAGCGTAATGGGGAAGTCAGTCCGTGTATAGGTGTATATAAAGCGCAAAACTAGAAAGTGCAGCGCCTCGAAACATCAAGTTCCTCATTACGCCGCACGCGAGTGCGAGCCCCCCCCCCTTCCACCCTCCCACCTCTCTATGAGGAACGCGCGGTGCCAGGCTCCCCCGAGGATTAGCATTTGGATTTGTGAGGAAATTGACAAAGAGGCGCAGCCAAATCATTCCCTGATGGGAGATGTATATACCCAGCATGTACGTTTTCAGCAGCCGACTACGACGACGATGCGACTGAAGCTTGCGTGTATACTACGCGTATATAATTGCGCGCGGATTTCTTGTAATGATTTCTTAATAATGCGGCTGTATTATTTGCACTATATTGCCAGTGGATTAAATATTTTCAAATGCGCGCATCTTACATGCTTTAACGTATTGCCTATTCAAAACGTTAATTCTGCATTTGAATTTCTTTTTGTCGTTATAATCTTGCTATCTATGCCGTGCGATTCCACACGTGCACGTGCACACCCCTTTTGAAGCGCTGAGGCTTCAGCTAAAATACAGAGCGAAACGACACGTTTAAAAGCGTACATATATCTACGGCGCAAGGTATTCCTCTCTCTTTTTAGAAATCAGTTTTTCTGATTCACTGGCTCATGAAACACGGCTCCGCTGAAATTCTGCCTACATTTTATACAGTCAAAGCTTCATGCGCATAGGGAGCAAGTGAGCGAGCAGGCGTTTCATCTACATTTGCCGCGCTCTGCCGCCCAATCTGATACTCGAGCGCGCGGCAAAGCTACGGAAAATTTTTAATTTTCCACGGCGCGCTCGTTTTGGTTCTTCTCCCAACAGCAGGGCAACGCGTCCGGGGAAAAAACGCGCGCACACGCAGTTTACAAATCAGCGGCCAAACTGACTTTTTGCAACGAAAAGTTCGCGTGCGCAAACTGGAATATTTCAATAAACTGATGCCATAACTCGCGATCGCGGCGCAGCTCGGTCTCTCTCAAAAAAAAAAAAAAACATCGATGTATACGCTCGTACCCCTGCGGGAGTCGTACGCACGTGCGCTTCCCGACGAAACGATGGACAGCCGTAAAAATTGAGCCATTCCCGATTTTTAGCCGATGCAGCGCATTTTTATTTCGTCGGGTGCGCAATATCGGCTGGTCTACGCGTATAATAAAACGCCGTAATGGCCGTGATGCCGCGTAAAACGCAATAATCTCTCTCACTCGGTAACGCGAGTATATAGGATCTCTCGACCCCGAGCCGCTGCAACGTTTCGAACTGTCCGCGATCTCGGCGCTGGTGTGTCTGTGTATATATATATATATATATGTATGTACACGTGTGCAGATATTCGACTATGTTGCCCCCGGCAGTCAGTAGTAACGGGCGACGATGGTGCGCCTTCTTGCGGGGATCTGCGCCACCGCTGACGATCTTCTTCAAACGTTCAGCGACGTATATGTAAGAGGCTGTCTGCTCTCGTTTATTGTGCACACTAAAGGTCACTGTGGTTATTATCGCATATTAAAAAGGAGGTTTAATATAATGCTAGAGTGAAAGAATAATGTTACGTCTGGCGAATGAAATTATGTTTTTTCTCAGTGCGTCGTTATTCCTCTTTGAATATATTTAAAATTAATTCAAATATGAATTCCAGAAAATATGGTCCGCGTGAAATTGTATTATAGTTGCGGATATATGCTTCCATGAACTCTCGATCCGTCTATATCTCCACAGATATTGTATACGCGTATACGTATATACGCCGCAGGCTCGAGTGATCGAATAACAAAAAGTCGCTTTATTGTCTTGACTTTGCGAGTCCGTAACTTGTCGTCGTTAGCTGTGCCAGCGCCTATCATCAGCTGGAAACGATTAGAGTGTCAAAGCCCGAAAAGTAAGCGCGCGCGCCCAGCTTATGCAACTCCGATATACAAGTCTGATACACAGCAGCTGTATATATATTGTAACAATACAGCCGCACTACTCTACGAGCTAAGCTTACACACGATGCAAAGTTTCATGCGCGACTTTCCTACTATATATCTATATATATATCGACCAGCCTTATATACAGACACGTACAGCGCAAAGGTAGTAGCGAACCATCGATGCGGCCCGAAATTATGCATGGACGCGGGGGAGATCGACGCGCACTGCCGAGCGCGGGTGCGACGCATCGCCGAGCGACAGCGTATAGACGACTCTCTATGTGCCATTTCGCATCGTCGGCGACAGATTCAAATGGTAATTTTCCCCCGCCCACGCCCCATCGAAACACCGACCGTGAAAACTATAAGCGCCCCGTCCTGCACGTATGTATATAGGCTACTTACGCATGTATCTACATGCTAAGCGCTCATTGTGCATGTGCATACAGCGTGTGTCTGTGCGCGCGTGTGTGGTCGCAGTTATATATATGAGCTCTCGTCGTCGCTCGCTCGCTCACTCGACGCACAAAAAAGAATTCGCGCTTGTTGCGCGCTGATGAGTGGAGCTCCGCCGTCGACGCGGAGGTAGAAGTATAGGCTTTTTATTTTATTTTTAGTGGATAATGCGGTCGCCGACGAGATCCTTTTATTTCGAGCTGCAGGATTCCGGTGACATTTTATCGGACATTTTCCGCGTCGGGGTAACGGGAGGAATTACCTTGGAGAATTTTGCAGAAATGCCTTTGTGCTGCTGCTGCTGTAGCTTGTGCTGTCTCCCGAGAGAGATAGAGTCGAATGAAGGGATTAATTCGACGCACTCTCGATTGATGTTTAGCCTTTTAAGAGGTGCTTCGATCTGTCGCGCGATTGAAATGAATGGAATGATAACTTGGATTATTGATTAACGATTTTTCAGATTCCAAGCGGTTAATTTTGGACTGTATGCGTTGAATAATCAGAGGGGCGAAAATTTGTCGATGTTACGACAAAAAACGTTGCGCGCTCAGACGACAAGCCTCGTCTCTCACTATACGGGAATCCCAAAAATAGCCGAATAGCCCAGATTTTTCTTCTTCGCCGTCGACTCGCTAATTATTTCGACAAATGTATATCTGGAAATTCTCAAGAGGCCGATCGACGTTGAGGGGACTGCGAGTGCCATTATTAGTTCAGTGGGAAACTTCATTCTTACAATTTTTAGATTAAAAAAAGAAAAAAAAACACTCGATGATCGAGCGAGAAAGAATTATATCGCATCGAGTCGTATTTCTATCCGCGAATTTGATGCCTGCACGCATGAAAATCGTTATACAGCCGAAATGCAAAGTTATTCAAAATTGATTTTCGCGCAGATGCATATACGATCAATCTGCGTAACAATACATCGGCATACCTAGAATGATCGAATTGTTTTGCTGCACAGATAAATCGTTCCTTTAAAAATGCAATAAAGTAAAAAAAAAGCGAGTGACCGAATGGAGTGAAACTTACCGTAGTCAGGACGAATGACGGCCTGGACGGCCTGCTCGTTCTTCTTGCTGCGTATGACCGGCTCGCCGAGGATCGTGAAGTTCCTGGGTCCCACGCGGTTCACAAACACAAGATACACTTTACCCCGCTTGATATTAGCGCGCACCACTCCTGCACTGTCGCGTTCCTTCTGCGGCGCGCGGGCATTGCCGCTGGCGCAGAGCGTCGACTTGCCGGGCACAGTCTTGTCGCGGAAGTGCAGCCGCACGCTGTCGTTCTTTAGCAGGGGCAGAAAGCCCGGTTGGCTTTTGTAGACCTGCTTCACTTCGAAGGTCACCGCGTAGTTCGAGCCGGGATTGCGTACCGAGGACATGCTGCGGGCCTTGCCCTCGAATACCGTCGGGGCGAGGAAGGCCCGGTTGCCGACGTCCATGTCGGGACACCAGTTCCGTCCGCGGCAGTTGTGGTTCCGACAGCGGCGCCTCTGCTCCCGAGCCGAGTCCGCTCGCGTCCGGTTAACCACCCTGCCGCGCTGCTGCACCCGCTGCAGCTCCCGCGGCAGCTGTCGCGTCGCCGTCTGACCGAGTTCGAGGGACCGGCTTATTCGCGAGCGGTCCTGCAGCCTCGTCGCCGACTCGTTGGCGTATCGGAGCTGCGGCGGTGCTGGCGATCGGCGCAGCGCCTCCATCTGTCTGCGGTGCCTCAGGGCCCGCGCCTTCGCCGGCTCCAAGCCGAAGATCATCGTTCTGCCGTAGTAGTAGTCGTCGGCGTAGCTGCTGCTGCTGCTCGTGATCGGCCAATCGGCCGGGGGCGTCGCGGCCTGTCCGAGGACTAGTGCCCAGCAGCCGCCCAGCAATCCGGCGAGGAGCAGCGACGACCACCACATCGTCGTCGTCCGCGCTCTCTGCGACCGATACCCCAGTCTATTCGTATCTATATTCTTTTTTATGCGGCACACAACATCCGTACACAGAAACGGTTGTATATATTACATATATATATATATATAGAACAAGTTCGCGCACTCGAGCAACAAGAAGCACAATTTCAACGGACACACACACTCGTTGTACTTATATCGACTGACTCGACGGGCTCTTTACCGAGTGTCGTGGCCAACGCGACGGCGGCGGTGCTGCTGCTGACGCGCGAGGTCCCCGACTCGGGGTGGTCTGCTGCCGCTGCTGCTGCTGCTTCTGCTGATCTCGCGTAGCGCCGCCGGCCTGCGCCTCATTTTGCCTGCTGCCTCTTGCACTGCCCTCCGCCCCCTCGAGTATTCGGCTTTCGCTTTTTACCTCGCGGGCCTCTCCTCTTTCGTTCACCTCTTCTCCGATTCGCTTGCTCTCGTTCTCTCTCTCTTAGGCCGTCGTCCGTGATCCCGCACTGGCGGCCGAATTCATCTTCTCCGCACGCCGAGAGCTAGCCTGCGCCTCTTTAAATACCTCTTCCGCTGCTAGCTCTGGAATCCGCGATGCGCTGCTTGTCGCGGCTGCGACGCTGGCTACCGATGCCCATTAATTCTTAGCGGACCTGCTGCTGCACTGACGGCCGAGACCACGTTGCCGCCGCTGCTGCTGCGGCTGCATAGCTGCGGACGACCGAGATATCCGCCTGCCTCTTGGCTGTTCGCGAGATTCGATTCAAAGGACTCTTCCTCGTCGCCGTCTTCTGCTTCCTAGTCTTCTGCGTCCTAGTCGTCGTCGTCGTCTTCTGCTCGCCGCTGTCCGGACTCGGTAGCATCATGCGTCCTTGAATACACGCTATATGATATATATATGGTCCGCACCGATAACTCGATACTCACACCTCCAACCAAGTCGTCGGACTTTGACGACGCGGAGGAGGCTGATATCGGTCTAGAACGCTCTTTCCTTCTCGCGCACTGTGCATCATGCGTCACTACACGTGTTGCTGCGGTAGCACCACGAGCACCGCGAGCCCCAGCCGCAAGCCGATAACATTTTCAAACGGCCCGCGTTCTCGATGCAGCTGGTCCCGCGCCTCGGTTGCCGCTCTCCACGTGGGCTTTTGCTCTTGCTGCTGTTCACTCGTTGTCTCCCTCTCTATTCGACTGCCGATCCGTAATCTCGCCGCGGTCCACGGCCGTATCAGCTACTGCAGCTCACTGCCGATAACCGTCTCCGCCTGGAGAAATAAAAGAAAAACACCAAAAAAAAACCGAGACAAAAGTACGCATACGAGAGGCACGGTACCGCGCGACAGAATGATAACGGGAAAGAAAAAACGAAAACACTGTAGATAACTGAAAGAGAGAGAGAGAGAGTGAGAAAATGTGCGACGAGAGGGTTATCAACCGGTCGGGAGGTTGTCTTTATAAATATATATATATACGTATACGTGTGTGTGCGCGCAAAGCTCGGGCGCGCGCGGCGGTTCAAATTAGACTGAGCGGCCCGCTCGCGCCGAGCCGTGGCCGGCAGCGGCGGCAGCGCCCGGACGCGGACGCCGCGCGAAGCTCTGCGCGCGCAGCGGCACACGCAACGAGAGAGAACCGCTCTATACGCCGAGACACAGAATAAGAGAGGGAGAAGGAGGGATGATGCTCTTTCGGGAGTGCGATGGACTTGTCTCGTAACGTTTATTCGGTCTCGCTCCTCCGGACAGTTTCGGAGCAGCAGAGCAGCGTCGGCAGCGGCAGCAGTAGCAGCAACGGTAGAGCATATATATATATATATATATATATATATAAAGGGAGACTAGAGCAGCCGCGCGCTGCCCTTTCTTCTTCCTTCCTTCCTTCCTTCCTGCGCGTGCACCCTGTGTCTCGCTTCTCTCAGCCCCTCTCTCTCGTCTTCCGTCCGCGTAAAGAACGTCGACTTAGCCGTCGTCGTCATCGTCGTCGTCGCCGTTGGCACGCCGTCTTTCTTTCCTTCCGTCCTTCCTTCCTCTTTCTTTCTTTCTTTCTTTCTTTTTTTATTCCCCATACTTTGCTCTGTGCGGCTACTTCCTTTTTCTTTCTCGCCTGGCTCCTACACTCGCCTCTCATGCTGCTGCTTCTTCTTCTTCTTCTTCTTCTTCTCCTTTGAGAGACGTATATCGTGTTGCGGACTTTGAATCGTGTGTTGTAGGAGAGAACCGAGCGAAGGATAGAAGAGAGGGAGAGCTGAGTACTTATCTGATCGGGCTGTCGCGTGTTCGCACTTTCGCCGGCTGCCGCCGCTGCTGCTGCTTTTTATCGGGCGAGTTTTACGTTTTAATTTCCCGTCCCGACAAGGACGAGAGTTAGACCGGACGGAGTTTTATGCTGTATAGGCCGCGCGCTCGCGAGCGGTCTTTATCGTACTGCGCGCGCTGCTCTCCGGTATTCTCTGTTGGTTTTGAATTTCTCGCTTTCAATTAGTCGAGCTTGAGCCTGTAAAAAGTGAAATTATATTACCTCACCGACCGCCCGGAACTTTTATAACCCAACCTGCGCGCATACGATGTGTTGACCCAATTTTCAGAAGTTTACCTATCTTTGCGGAAAGTCGAATCTATACAAAAATGAAATGTCTTTTACAATATATATTATAGAAAGATATTAATTGATACGACGAATCATGCGCCAGCGCGCATGCGGGGATATTTTTAGACGATAGTATATATTTTTTAACTCTTGAGCTTCTTTCTCCGCTGACATGTGCGGAAAATCATAAAACTCGAGCTGTATAAACATAAATATAGAGTTTGAAATATAAAAGCTGCTTCGAAGCATCCGACAAACAACCGTCGGGACAAAAGGGTCTTTTGAAAAATAAACTGCTTGGCCGTTGAAAAAGGAAAATACTCGGTATTAAGTTTTTCAAATATTGTCTTATATTTTTCATTTACGTCAATTGTAGAAGCAGCTCGAATAAAATAGTTCAATTTGCCGCGCGTGCGTGTGAAAATACTCCGGCAGTCGATAAAAATAGACATTATATAGAGTAGTCTGAGGCATAATCTTATAAATTCAATCTCCGTTGGTATTGGTTCGGAAAGAAGACGGATTTTCCCATGCCAGATTAGCGCGCCGCTGTTTTTCAGATCAGTTCGGCGAAATGAACAATTTTCCAAGGATTTCTTCTCATTTTATCTATATACATATTTATTGTATCATACTTATTGCTTTTGCGTAATCGCGTAGAAATGCACACATTGAAAGTAGAGTGAATTCATTTTCTGGAGCAGACTTTAAGCAAAATCTTTTAACGAAAAAAAAAGAGAAAATAAATTTTGTATAAAAAGGTTATCCGCGATTAAAGTTTTAATTTTACCGTTTTATCTTTATAATCAATGACTATATACTTTATACTCGATGTGGCCGATATATTTGAAAAACTCTTGATATCGAAACGTATATGTATTGATCAAAATGAGCATTTTCATAACGTTCGTTTATATTAAATCCCTGGCACTGACAATGAGATAAAAAGTTATGTTCAAAAAGTTTTAATAGGTTGTGCTCTCGTTACAGCGCGTAACGATACCCAGCGAATATTTATATTTAAAGATACTATCATTTTAATATAAACACAGAGTTGAATACGAGTCAGAAAGCGCATACGGAGTTGAGAGAAAAAAAACGCAAATCTCAGCATTACGCAGCAACAGCAGCAGCAGCAGCTACGTATATAACGGGAGACGAAAAAGTCAGGGAGCATCGACAGCAGCCGCTGTTCTTGGTTACATAAATTATAAAGCGATTTCAGGGCTCATTGGAAACGATGCCCCGGTAGGCTGCGGCCAATTTTTCGAAAGGTAAGCAAGCGAGTGTATATAGTTCGCTCCTCTCGTTCACACCCGGCGTAGCGCAGACGCGTATAGGCCTCCCGTCGTGGATTTGAAAACGGTGCGGTAAAAGAGACAGTTTAGGCCCATTAGAAGGGTATTTATGGATTGCCCGGCGGGCGTGCGCACACACTCTTACAATGTCTGTATATAAGTATACGCATACGCAGCCGAGGCTATATATACATATACACACACACGCAGGAGAAAAGTGAGAGCAGCCTATGCAGCTATTAAGATAGGAAGGTGGGGAGGCAAGTTTGATCTTTGACTTCTTTTCTCTATATATTTGCCTAAGCTAGCGATTTGTGTGCTTAAGACCTATACGCCGAATAATTTATTGGGCCAACGGAGTTTCAGCGGTATTATAATCGAATTACGGAGCGTTGCAATATTTAAAAGTGTTTTTGTTTGTCGAGGACAAATATTTGTCGCAAATACATGCGGAGATTGGTGTTTGCAATACGTTTGTTCATGATACACGGGAAAGTTATGTACTCGTCTCTATGGATATTGAAAAAATAGTATTAAAATACAGTTACGTTTATTGCTTGTTTTAATTAATTTTTCACTAATTGTTCATAAGCTATTCTCTACTTTATTTTTCGAGATGCAGTATATACTCATAAAAATATAATATTTCGTATTTTCTGTTCGGATTAATAAATTAGATTGCCCTACCTATAAGTGATATTAAATTCAGTGTTGATAGTTAATCAGCGACTTTTGTAATGTATACTTTTCCAGTATATTTGATACGTGAGCCATAAAAATTGTAAATCATCATAAAGGCTATAATTTATTCGCGAACAATGTATTCTCGTCTCAGTACATTATCCGACAGATAGAGTTTAAATGTGTTACGTTTTTCAATGAAATTACTCGATGAAAATGTCCAAGTTCGACGATAACGACCCTTGTATCCTCACCAGCTAATAAATATTTCTATTACACATGCACGATCATGAAATTTTCAATCGGATGAAAATTTGATTGGCTGTCTCGAAATACCGAGCTGCAGAGAAGAAAAAGATAAATGTAATATGAAAAGAGCATAATACGAATAGCGCACAGAGGAATCGAGGGCGAGAGTAGAGGCAAAAAGTAAAAGAAGCAGCAGCAGCAGTAACAGCGGAACAACAGTGATGTTCGATGAACGCTCGCCTGATGCAAAAGGGGAACCGCCTCTTTCTCTATCCCTCTGTCTCCCTCTCTCCTCTCTCTCTCTCTCTCTCTCTCTCTCTCTATCTCTCTCTCTCTCTCTCTCTCTCTCTCTCTCTCTCTCTCTCTCTCTCTCTCTCTCTCTCTCTCTCTCGCTCTCTTGCCTACTCGCCCTCGCCGCATCTCGTCTATTCATGGTTGTTGGCACGCGACTTACATTATGTATGTTAACCTATATAGACTCTCTTACGTTTACGAAATTCTCGTCCTGCGTGAAATGCTATACAGCCACGACGATATACTTCTATCTATATAGCCGTGAGTATATCCGTCGATTAAATTTCATGAGGCGTCGCGTAGATCAACGACAGGTGTATTAATAATTGAGGTTGGATTTCAAATAGCTGGACTTTTGGTTTCAAATTGAACGTTTGTATAAGCAGTGGCTGTGTCGTTTTGGAGAAAGTAAATTCCCGCACGGCCACCATATTATAAGGGTGCATAAACAAGTTTGCGCACTCTCATGAAATATTCGCGGACAAAGCGGGCGCGATCAAATCCGTTTGACCTACATTTATTCCAGAAGATTACACCAGTAATTCACTGTCAAGCAGACCGCGTGTATTCTCAATCATCTGCAATATACGTATATATCCACGCGACGCACGAAATATATAAGAACGAAAGAAATGATCCGTCCGTGCGCATCAGTGAGGTGAAAAGGAATAGGAATAAGGTAAAGCGCGCAGCGCATCCCCTCGTGTATTTACACACACACACACACACACATATATATATATATATATATATATATATACACACTTTTGATCCCCGACTTTCTGATGGTGGCAAGCAGGCCGACAAATTGCACTCTATACGCGCGCGTGTCTTGTGTGTCCGCGTGCGGGAGATCAGCTCTCTGCGGGGCGACTCGTATATACGTAGCAGCTCACTCTTTAATAAGGCAACTTCTCTCCCATGCTGGCTTATTTTTCAACTTCCGGTCAAACGGGTCTCCGCTGATCTCTCTCCGCGGGCGCCTAACAGGGATGCTTTTGTGCCCACGAAGCACCTGGCACGCGCCGACTCTCGCCTGAGACGTCTTTATGTAGCGCCCCTCTTCCTCCCTCTCTGCTGCTGTTTCTTCGTCTTCTTCTTCTTCTTCTTCTTCCTTCTGTATCCGTCTTCTTCTTTTTCACGCTCCCGTCCCCCCCTCTCTCTCTCTCTCTCGTTCCGTTTGCCAGGTAGGTGCTGCTAGGTAGACACTGTGTACACGAGCACAATCATATCCTTGGCTTTTATGGACGCATTGCTACCATCGTCCTGTTACGCTCGTTTATCTTTTTCAATTATGTCGCACTGACTAACTATATGTACATATATATATATATATATATATATATATATATATATATATATACAGTCGCATGCGCAAGGGAAAATGCCTTGCCGTGTGCCCGCCCTCGCAGTTCCTTGTGGGATGCGCCCGGTCCCCGGCACTGAATACAATAAAATTTACTGGTTTCTTAATGCTCCGCTGTGGCGTAAAACTTTACGAGCGGCTTTACAGGATTAGGAATTTAGTCACTGCAGACTAGGGTTCACTGCCTATTGCTACGTAATTACCGACACTGATTGATCTTGTGTACGAGGGCAATTGTAATACGTAAATCAATAATTATCTTACCTGCAGGTGGATTTTAAATTTAAAAATAAAAATGCCATTCAATTTGTTTATTTTCGATTTCATCCAACATGAGTTTCAAGTTGTACCGATGAAACGCCGCGTATGGAATTTTAATTTTTCGCATACCAATGAGATTTATAAAATCAATTAGCCTCTATTTTGTAGTAACGCTCTTTTCGACATTCTCTACAGTTGGAAAATGGATATTCATGCATAGCAAGAGGATTTGAACCTTTCGAACAAAATAGCTGCTATATCAAAATAAATGGAAATTCAAAAGTAAAACTTTCATTTCGGGACTTGAACGAGAATGCTTTATTCAAATTTTCATTAACAAACACCGCAACGGTTCTCATAATATATTGATCGAGACTATATGCATAAGAGCGACTGGCTTTTTTCTTTTTTTTTCTTTCTTTCTCCTTTCGTCCCGGACGCAACGAAGTCCGCACTAAAAATGCTGAAAACTCGTGCTAGAAAGTAAAATAACGCTACAGCTCTTTCTCTCTGTTATGCCATGCACCGCATTAGCCGCACTGCTCGCGTTTATTCCGAGCGCATTTTAATAAATAAAGTAGCCATTCATAGCTACTTTATGTATAACGCCATAATCCAGCCGAACGAACAATTCCTCCGCCAAAATCGTGCATAACGAGCGCGTCAACGTCGCTGCCTTATATAGCATATATACAGTACACATGCACACTGCGGCTCTCTTTTCCTCTTCTGGTTTTATGAAAAATGCCCCTCTCTCACCGGCTCATTACGGCAGCTCACCACCGCTGCTCGTTTTCACTTTATAGCTTCGCGAATCCCGTGGGAACCAAACGGAGGCGAAATCGCGCCAAAGAAACGAGCCGCTTGCTCGCTCTCTCTCTCTCTCTCTCTCTCTCTCGCTGTCTCGCGGGCAACGGTTTTGGCGTTTTTTCGCGGGCCCCGCGTGATTTGTCACGTGGTGGGTGGCGGACGATTACGTTGCATTTGCAATTTCACGCGTGGTCTCTTCCCCTCTCCAACGCCGCCGCCGTGTTAGTCGTCGTTGCTTGCACACCGTCGCGCGGCCTCTTTCGTTCGGCGTCCCCCACTCTCTTGCTTTGTGTGTGTGCGTGTATATGTATGAATATATATATCTGCTGCTATATGCGCTCTCGAAGCGAGAGACTACCACGCTTTAGCCCAATTTGCCGGCAACAATTCTCTGGACATCTTCATTACCTTTGAAAATCTCCCGGCTTGTATAGAGCGTTGTTCTCATTTTTATAGCCAAGAGAAGAGAGTATGTATTGTACAATATTAAGTATTATACAATATTCTGTTCGCGAAGCTGATGAGCGTTATATGTATAGCTTTGTAAAACGAGAATTCAAGAGGATTGGAAAATTTTCGATAAGCAGAAGAAGCATCGCAGCGAATACATATTATGAGCAAACACAAGAGAATACGACTACTGCAGTAGCGGCAGAGGCAGCCGTCGAGAAAGCTGACAAAATAAGCGTGAGACATTTCCGAGCTCAATTATTCAATTCTCCTGCGGCGAGAAGGGGGGCTGATTTGTTAAATATGGCCTTGCCTCCTCGCACTTGCAGGCGAGGAGGAGTGCCGGCACGGCGCGTAATGAGCTACTAAAAGAACTTATCCGTCTGTCCATCGCTCTATCTCGACATACATCTGATGGCTATCTATTTATCTCCCTTGCTCGTTCACATTTGCGCTTGCACACGCACATCACACATAATGTCAGCAGCAGAGTGTGTTCTGCTGCGAGCACAACTCTAAATAGTTTTATCCACCCTCCTCTATGCGTAACACACTTCTGCAGCAGCCAAGATCTCATGTAGACTTCCCCCCTCCCACCCCCTCTCATTGGCGCCTGTTCTGCTCCTTGTTTTCGACTTTTCGTGCGCTACCCGACACCCCACTTTCGGAATGTGACGATATCCTCTCTCCCCCTCTCTCTCCTCTGCCTATACGCTTCGCTGCATTGCTGCTCTGCAGCGATTCTATCTCCTGGGCTCGATGCTCTCTTTCTCATGAAGTCTGCAGTCTTGAACAGCATCGGTAGATTCACAGGTGGCAGCAGCAGCAGTTAAATTACTCCCGAGTGTTGATCCAGGCCTTGCTCGTTCTCTCTGTACGTTTGTACTGCACATATCCCGCGCCTTCGCTTTTGCACCCTTTACTGGTTCACGTTCAAGTGGATATATATAGGTATGCGCCAACCATCGCCTAAATGCAGCAAACTACCTCGTTGAATCATATTTGAGATACCTTTACAGTAGTCTATACAGCGAGTGAGCCTCTCTCACTCGCTCGTGCATAGGCGCTCAAAGCATTATATGCGCGAGTGAAGGAGGTCGAGTAGTGCCATTAATATTGCCATGTTGATTTATCGTCGCGCTCCGGCTTTGTATATATGAGCGAGCGCGCTGAAGAATACGAAGGTACATACACACTCTACACACGCACACACTCTACAGTGTGTATAAGCGCGAATGCGAGCTACACGCGTGTATCGATGATAAATACTTTGCGCGGGTATTTGCTTTACATTGATGATTATTATTATGCCTCGCGCGCACAAGAGAGAGAGAGAGAGAGAGAGAGAGAGAGAGAGAGAGAGCGCTACTGCCTCCTCGTCTTATTCTGACAAATTAATTCGGCTTCGCGCAGCGCAGACTCGAGCGATGAAAGCGCAATCAATTCTTACCGAGCGAATATATATCTCAATGTCTGACTGACTATCAGATCTGATCTGTCGCGCGTCGTACGAGAGAGGTTATGGATAGTTGCCGATTAACTAGTCAGACTCCGTGAGAGATATGGCATTTCTATATATAATACACGTAAATATAAAACCCCGAAAAATGTCACTGTGTTTGGAAATTCCTAACTAGATTATTTCGAGTGATGATTTTCGGCACTTTGACAACCATTCATTTTGGATGATTCTGTGAGCTGGCTGGAAATGGACGCGCGTCCGATGCACTATATACTCAAATATATACGACGCTGTGAGCGTTTAAACGATTGATTGAAAGACTACACGGACGCTGTACAGCGTTATTCGTGATTTCTATATAAGTAATCTATATAAGTGACGATTTTACTCGCCTCCCGGCGGTCGTAATAATAATCCGATTTTAAATTTCACTGTACCTCGTACACGTGAATTTTATTTTGTTTTTTTAACTTGGACGCTCCGGCTTCTGTTTTGTCTGATTTTTCGATTGCAAATTCAATTATAGCATTACCTGTCAGAGATCGTGTACCAGTGCAGCGTCATATAATAAGTAAGCTGTTATCGAAAGCCACGCTGTGGAATTTTTACTCTTCGTTTTCTGCTGCTTAATGCTATAATTCAAGCGGCACAAATAATTCACGTTTAATCCTTGTATATAATCGAATTTGACTTTTAAAAATACTATTCCAAAATGATGTCTTTATATCTATTTTCTCTGCCGCGCGGATTTATACAGGCAAAGCTCAACCTGCATTCTAAAGCATAAAAAAGCAAGTTAATATCTGCGCGCATCGAAATTCGACTAGGTCGCATTCAAAGTTATGGCTAATTGGGCCGATGTCAATTCATTACCAGTACATACATGCATGACTATAGGTAATTCAACTTTTAGGGGTGTGCTTTACGAGCCCCGATGATTTTCCAGTACCCCCTAGAACCAAACTCTAGTGCGATATTTGCGCAATTTATTGTAAAAGCTCCTGAATAGGCCTGAAAAAGGGTTTTACGCGAATCGAATTGGGCCGCACCTGCATACAGCACAACCGAATATATAATACACGGGCTGCAAGAGTACATCTAGTGGAGGTTCAAAGCGCAGGCCGCCAAGCTCTACACAGCTAGCTATTTTGCTTATAATCTCATAAAGGCCAACTCGTATGCAAAAGAGTAGCACAACACGTGCACTCCAAGATATATATATATATATATCACAAGCACAGCAAAAGTAGATGTGTACGTTATTGCTCGGAAACACTATAGAAGTGGGAGAGAGAGGGACTGGATTATAGAGAGAGAATCCACACTTTGTGACCTATACTGCTTGCGCACATGCTGCAAGTATACAGCGAACGAGATAACTCGCGCGAGAGCACATGCGCGCAGCGAAGAGAGTCGGTGAGTTGTGCGCGTGGAAGATATATAACGTTCGCGTGCAGTACTAGTCCAACTACGGGCGGGTATTAGGCGAGGTATTAGGTATATAAAAGAGATGTGCGCCTGGAGCCGAAGAGATATAAGGTATAAAGGAGTGATGGAAAAACGAGGTGGCAAGGCGAATTATGCCCGATGACGCCGGAAAGGCGAGATTCGAAGACGCGCGCGAACTACATCGAGCGATACAGAGATCAAAGCTGAGACGCGCATACTTATAAAGCGCGCGAAGGAGACTCGTGTTTATATATATATTTTATATTTAATATTATATCTCGGTTACCGCCTCTCTCTCCTCCTCTCTGCGCAAAGACTAGCGAAGAGCTAATAACGACTACTTTATATGAGAGTTTTTCCGTGTATATAAGCTACATTTTTTGCGACGAACTCAGTTTGCGTGTCTTCATTTTTTTCCCCAAAAGGGAGAAACACATATACGTCAAGTATATTCCTTGAAGGTAAAGCTAGCCGCAAAGGTAGCAAAAAATGCGATGCTCCGACAAATTAGTCGAAGAGAAACAAGAGCACAGTGAGCTTATTATACGGCAGAACCATACGGCGCTGGGTATAGGATTATCTTCGTGACTAAATCAACGCAAGAGGGCAGAAGGATATTCTACCACTACAATAGCTATCCGATTTTGAAGTTCAAGCTGTAACCCCCGAATTGAAGCTATACTGCCGAGTTGTCTACCTTGATATTAACCTCCCCCCGCTCTATCTCTCTCTCTCTCTCTCACCCGTCTAAGCCTCATAGTTTACGAAGTAAAACATTAATGACTCTCTGCCGCCTCCTTTCGAGAGTTTCTATTGCGTGTCTTGCCCATCGTAATCCACAGCGAGCTTTGATTGCCTTGTTAATGCAGCCTGATGAATACGTGGCTGTTGCTCTCTCTCTCTCTCTCTCTCTCTCTCTCTCTCTCTCTCTCTCTCTCTCTCTCTCTCTCTCTCTCTCTCTCCCTCCCTCTCTCACTCTGCGCTCCATTGTGCAGTTTTCCTCTCTTCCGGCGCCATTGTCTTCTAACCCTAATGACTTTATCTTGAAAAATGAGGAATTTATCTCTGTCTCGCGTTCTTCCTCTATCCGTGAAAAGTAATTAAAGTCGCGTTTACCGCGGGAGAGCGCAGTTTTGTTCATTGAGTATTTACGCAACTCGTCGTTAGATCATCTCTCTTTTCATACTATTTGTCTTTTAACCAATAAATATCCTGAATTATCAAAGAGACATTCAAAATAGCCCATAAATCGACCCCTAACGAATTTTCGGAAGAAAAAAGATAATTGTACGATCCAGCGCTCGCTCAATTTTTTGGCTCGGCAATTATCGGTCAATAGCCGCGGATAATTACCTATATACGAACCTGCAGTTCTCGTTTCTTTTCAATAAAAATTAATTCCTCCTCCGATTGACCCGAATTCCTCGAGTCCAGTGCGCAGCTGAGCGTGTCTCCATAAAATTAGTCGCAACCGCTGGTCGAAAAAAGTACAAGCTACACGCACAAAAAAGTCACCGCCCAGTAGTGCAGTAGCTCAGCATACACATATACGCGACACTGCAGTATAGTACTGCAGCTTGCCCTAATGCGCCTGCCGCCTGCAGCCATCTATATAGCGTGCGGCGCGAAGCCGTTTCCCTCTCTCTCTCTCTCTCTCTCTCTCTCTCTCCCGCTCCCTCTCTCTAGGGGGAACTAGGGTGATAATTGCCGAGCCGTTAGTGTCGCTGCTGGTGCTGCTCGAATGCAGGCGCATGATCCAATGAATGTCTGGAAGTCGAGAAGGAGAGTGTCTCGAAAAAGTACACATAGACACATGGTATACGTAAAGATCCTGGTCGAGTGATAATGACGTGTCCGCGTATACAAAAGATAATATATATGGCGAGCTCATGTATTGCAAAGCAGGAACACTGCTCGCTTTAACGATACTTCCACGTGTAAAATCATTTCTTGTTTCAGATTTACGAGACTTTCTTTTTTTTCTTTATGTTTATATAGTTACATTCTGTTTCGCGCGACTCCCTGTACCTCATATTGCGAAAACTCATGAGGAGAATCCCTGATGGCATGAAAAATCACGTCGACAGCTTTATTGGAGTCAATCGTTATACGCGATATTTTTTTCAGGATCCGACCAAATGTCGTATCATTTTATCGGTGAATATATAATTGTACTGTGAGAAGAGCGTTAAAATTAATAAGGTCTTGGAATTTCAGAATAATCATGAAATCATCATTGAAACTGGAGTATAAAAAGAACTGGCTATGTTGTACATGGGTCTATGACCGAAGGTATAACGCGTGCATGTCCTCTCTGCTCTTATTACGAGGTCGGATGGCTGTGGATCAGAAAGTGTTAATCAAGTTTTTTACTGCCGTACGGTCTAATTTTATCACTATACGAGTAGAGCCCGGGCATACCTCGCTTCAAGCGCGTTTCAACTATAGTATAGTCATTCATTTTTTATCTCCTCCTGAGAAATTTTATGCGTGATATAATATCTCAATTAACACGAGATGCGCGATAAAGCAACTTTTCTGTAGTGCATCGGTACACACCGCGCTGATTCGTTTAAAAATAAATTGCTTCAAATTTATAACCATGTCGCATCTTTCCACGTTTACGCGAGTCAGTTATTAAAATAATCGATTGGAGCAGGAAAAAAATCTAATGACAAGTCACTCGGGCAAGAGCGCAGAACAGCTCGCTGGGGAACACTGTAGGTATACTTACCGACGGCATCAGCGGTGAATCGAGAGGAAGGAAAAGAGAAGCGTCAGTCGTGCAATAACTCTGAAAATACCACGGGCGATTGCGATCAAAGGACAAAACGGTATAAGCGGCGAAAGAAACGGGAGCGGGAGGCCGATAAAAAGCGAGAAACGAAGTAAAATGCGCCCGCAGAAAAAAGCCATCCGTATATTACAATATACTCGGCAAAAGGACTCGGCGGATATGATAGAATAATTGGATGAAAATAAAGAGTCGCTCTATATTGACTTTATGCTCTCTCGCGCGCTCCTGTGAAAGTGTATATATAAAATACACACAAAGAGAGCGGAGAGAGATTCGTTTATCCGCGAAAACAAACTGTACGTTTTAAGCCAAACGCGACTTTATAGCATGTGCAGCGAGGAACGCGAGCGAGAGTATAAGTATATGTACAAGAAATAAAGTGAGAGAGAGAGAGAGAGAGAGGCGCGGAGCAGCCGATGTGGCGAATATAGAGACGCAGCGAGGAGAGAAAGAGAGAAAGAGCTCGCGACACGAGGCAGCAGCCACAGGAGCAGAGCAGCAGCAGCAGGAGCAGCAGCAGCACACGGTCAAGGAAGCGATCTCACGTCATACTTAACGAGGGGCCCCACTCGCCCGCGAGAGAAAGAGCGAGAGGAGCAGAAGAAAAAGAAAGAGTAAGAGGGAGAGAGAAAGAGTTGGCCTCTTATTCTTTACCCGGGTTATATACCCCCGTCAGCTCGTAGGCTCGATTCTCTGTTTATCTTTATCTCTTTTGGTTTGGTTTGTCGGCTCGCGGCTCGGCACTGTGATTACAGGGTACCTGGCACTCACCTCGGAACTCGGGTGGTCCACTGCCTTCCCTCCCTCCCTCCCCCCTCTCTCTCTCTCGTCCCTCCTCCTCCTCCTCCTTCTCCTCCTCCTCCCCGGCCCTCGATCATTCTCAATCTTTCTCTTGCCGGCACGGCGGCGGTCGGGCGAGTGAGTGAGCGAACGCGCGTGCGTGTGTGCGTGCTACGCGAACGAGCCGCACACGCACACACCTCGCCGGAGACCCCCGCGCTCGCTCTTCTCCCTGCTTATAACCTTCCACGCGCACGCACACTGAGACGCGCGCGGGGCCTTTATCTCCATCTCCCTCGGACTAACTACCTGCGGCTTATTAGCAATACAGTCGATGCGAAAAGCTTGTGCGGGCGCAAGAGAGACAGAGAGAGAGAGAGAGAGAGAGAGAGAGAGAGAGAGAGAGAGGTATATAGATATATGCGTAAGTAGCGCGCGCGCGAGAGGGAGACTGATGTGTTAATCAGGGAATCGGCCGGACACGCCGTACGTTCGCATACGCGCGCGCACACGTACACGCGCGCGCTCTTGTATATATATATATATATATATATATATATATATATATATATATATACTGTATACAGATATTCGGTGTTTGTCACGGGAGAGAAAGAGGCAGTTGTCGCCGAGCAGGATCGCGAAAGGAGATCGTGGGAGTCGAGATGCAGGATGAACCGTGCGCGCACTCGCGAGGAGTTTATTGATGGATTGGATCCGAACGCGGCGCTGAGTGGCTTGTTGTTATACCGTCGCTTTTCGCCAAAAGCTCATTGCCTGCAGCAGCCTGCGTCTCGATCTGCATTATGAGTGTTAATAAAATTCGAACCTTATACGACGACCTACCGCTAATAAATTGGCATTTATTGACGTGAATCGCGAATGTGGCGCGTGCGCGCTCAGTTCTCTCGATATTTCGGGGCTTTTATACGTGAGCAATTCCACGAGAAGTCGGACTTTCTCGGTCGAAAAAAGTAAACTTTGCATTTTTGGGATTGAGTTTTTTGCGTTTGTTATAGGGCATAATAGAATAGCGAAACGATATGATGCCAACAAATAGCTACGAGCCAATTACCATGAACTACAAAAAACAGCCTATATTACACAATTTGAATGAGCTTATTCCAAAGCTTTAAGCAATTTAAAATAGGGTCAAATCCGTTAAAAATCATATGATTTCGGCTTACTGCCCCTTTTTTCACATTTTATATGCTATCTAATAAACGCAAACAACTTAACACGGCGAGCGTACGATACGAAAAATGCAATACCATTTCTCGTAAAATTGCTTATATATACGCGAAAACAGGCGCGTCCGCGTGCAGTTGCCGAATTTCTGATTCTGGGTGGTCGAGATGGCCGATAGCTTTCTCTCGTCGTCGATTTATTGTCTCGCGCGGGATTACTTGGCCGATGTTGCGGCAGCTGACTCTATCAGAATATTATATTATGAACGTCGTATAATAATCGAATGCAGATTTGGCGTCGTTCGTTCCAGTAAAAACACCGCGTGAAGAGAAAAGAATTATCGAGGATCGATTTGAAGTGAAGATTAAAAAACTTGGTTGCTCGACTCCCGCCGCCATCCTGAAATCGTATAGCCAAACTTGAAAATTAAATTTCTGGCAGAGTGCGCAGGGAATTGCTTTTTTAATCGTCACTCTGCTGCCGATGCATATATATGCAATGACCATATATAGCTTATGCACGGATGCATCAAACTTGACTTACGAGCTCCTTTATTCATCAATCAACACTTCGCCGCCTACTGTTCTACTTTATATCGAAGAATAAACATTTAGCTGTCGACGTTACGATGAGAAACTCGCGTTCTTCAAAAATAAAAGCACCAACACACTTATTCGATCCGAAGAATCTTGTAGTGTATATGCATAAAAGCCTCGTTGTTGCTGCTGCTTGTACGGTTACACACACGCACACCTCCTGCCGGTCTCGGCGCATCTCTCGTTACCCCCGGCGAGCAGATGCGGCCGCACCTGTGGCCGAAAAGAAGCGTAAGAGAGAGGAGGGAGGGGGGAGGCGGCGGCAGAGTTCGGAGATCTCCCGTGAGCTCTCGCGCGTTGGCCACAATTCCATTACAACGAGCGAAACTGCGCTCGCTCGCCCGGCACAAGCGCCTCCGGGCCAACCTGAAACGATCTAATAAAAGCAAGAGCGAGAGAAGAAGAGTGTGTATAGAGAGAGATACCGCTGCGCTCTTGCTGCTCTTGCAGGCAGGACTCTGTATATATGTATATGCAAGGAGAAGAAACGAGCGCAAGGCAGTAAAGCCGCCGACGTTTTCGTGCTCCGGCACCGTCGCATCTCGCTTATGCCTTATTTAAGCGCTGATCCACATAATTTTTCCATCACTGCAGCGAGAATGCGTATGTACTGCGAGAATGAAAGAGCTAGATACCAGGACGATGCTATTCACACGAACTTTCCACGTTAAATAAATGTTTGTGAAGGACGAAAATGCAGTTAGCGCTTTCTGTAATGTATTTTAATCCCTTAATTTGATTAAATTAAATTTCACTATAAAGGTTCGATTCTCCATTTTCCCCCTTCAATTTTAATTTTGCAATCATATAAAAATATAACACGTGTTGATAAAATGCACAACTTTTACAACTCCATCGCAAAAGTAAACGCGCGCACTTCTCTAAACAAGACATCCAATTAATTTTCTAATTATGTAGCCGTAGCGCTCTGCCGATCGAGTCGATGGTGGCGCAGCTTCGAGATCGAGCTCGCGCCGCTGTATCTCGAAAAAAAACAGCCGCAGGCCAATAAGGCGCCATCCAGCTCGTTGGAATAATATATATAAACGAAGCGCGAGCAGCGATGAGCCCGGGCGATAATTGCGTTTCCACGTAAGGTGGCGAGCGGCGCTAAAAGTCGAGGAAAAAAAGTAAAAGTGGTACTATACCCGCGTCGTTGTCGTCGGCCTATAGAGCGGAACCTAGATAGTGCCAAATTCCCGCGTGTGGTCGCAGCTTCCTACCCCCCACCGCTACCCTTTTGCCGAGACCAATTTAAATATCAAAGGCGGCCTAGGGTCTGACCTATAGCACCAGTGAATCATGTTACCTGCAGTGGCTCGCCGCCTCTTCCTTAGGACCGTCTCTCCTTCTCTATTACATGTATATATGTGTGTGTGTATGTGTGGGTGCGCGCGTGTGGGTTGTGCTATATATAGATGCGCTCGCTCACTCCTAAGAGATTTACCAATTTCGTAGCTCGCC
The DNA here is from genome assembly GCA_020010945.3 of Muscidifurax raptorellus. NCBI lineage: Eukaryota > Metazoa > Arthropoda > Insecta > Hymenoptera > Pteromalidae > Muscidifurax > Muscidifurax raptorellus. Next base: position 15,625,458 of record CM052080.1, on the reverse strand, counting down.
GGCTTAGCTCGTGTTGACCGAGGCGCTAACATAGTCGTGGACAAAGGCGGATATCAGTCGCGGCGGTGATACCGCTGCATCAGCTTCCTTGTGTCCTGCTCCGCTTCTGTTTATGACCCAGGGCGACTGGATGCAGCGGAGAACCTTGGAGAATGTATAATAGCAAACTCCAGGCTGAAGAGCATTTAGCTCGCTATATATAAATAGTCTCTGGGGAGAAGACATTTTTCGCGCCCTCGCGGGAAAAACATTTGCACTGGCGACCATCTGAATTTCACCGGAGGGTTTACGACACTGCTTGTTTTTGTTTTCTGCCGGAGATTTATTGCAGAGTACCAATAATATTTTTAGCTATAGTAACATTTTATATCTAGGCACGATGGCTTTTTGTTCCTCGATTTTTCGCAGACAAAATGAAACCGAAAAACTTTTACGTGAAAATTTTGAAATAATGGGATTTAGCAGGAGTACTGCATGAGAGCTTCCGCGCAAATGCAATGTTTGAAAAAAAAAATATCAATTGTGAGACTTCATCAGTTATTGTTAGCCATAGGTAGATACCGTTCGGTTATAACGTAGAAATTAAAAATTTGACTAAAATCTTACTAATAGCGAGCAACAATATTTCGTTAAAATAAAACCCTGCTCAATTTGAAATAGATGTAGCTCACACTCTGGCAATAAATTGATCCCAGGTCCCGCGATTTCAATTAAATAATTAGTATTTCGGAACAAGTGTCTTTTTTCCAACCCCTATATACCCGCGGCAAAATAAGGCGTTCGTTGCCCAGCGAAATTTTTTTGACGAATACTGTACCTTATTTGCTGATAATGACGAGGCGATTGGTTGGACGAGACGCTCTCTTTCGTACGTCAGGCCGATGGCTATTTTAGTGGGTGGAAAATTATACGGCGGCGGGTCCTACAAATTCTAAGATGAGCTGCTCTTCGGTTATAGGCACTATAATAATCATTTCGGCAGCGGCGACGGGTCCGGCCCTCATCCCCGCGCGCGTGCAAAACAGAGCGATACGAGAGTCTGGCTTTCTCTCTCTCTCTCTCTCTCTCTCCACCATACCCAACCACAGCAACGTTTACTACTTCTATAAAGCCAACATCCCAGTTGGAGAGCGGCGCTTGTCAACATATTTACCAGCTCGTTAACGCCCGTGCAGAGGGAGAGAGAGAAATAGAGAGAGAGAGCGAGCGAATTTAAAATTTTAGAGTTTATTTATTAGGACTGAGAACTCGAAGGTCCATTAGTCTTGGCAGGAGTGTATTTAAGACGCATTCATACGTGTCAATGAGGTAGAACAAAGTGCAACTCCCCAATAGGAGAAGCAAGAGCCTGCACGCCAAAATCAATACAAAAATAAAACATAAAAAATGAGAAAGCAATAAACTAAACAAAGATAAATAGTATAATACCAACTTATGAAGTAAAATCACTTAACATAAAAATAAAAGCAAGACGCAGACCCAACTCAGTGAACAAAGTACAGAAAGCTGACCGAGAATGCTCATGGTCTGGCTACAACATTGTTAAAGGTCCAGCAGGGGACTTTGCCCGTGAGCAATTTTTTGAAGCACGGATGCTTGTAAGAGCGACGCACATCGGTCCTAATATTTAGAGAGAGAGAGAGAGAGAGAGAGAGACTCAATCCCCTTCGGAAACGGTCTGTCGCCGCATTCGCGTTCTCGTTAGCTTCACACAATCATCGCGTCGCGCCGATGCAGGATTTGCAATATCTATTTTGGAGAGCCACCGTAGCCAAACAGGCGAGCGGATGAAATTCATCCCGGAGATATTCCCAGTCCTAATATATATTCCGTTACGCTAGGGTGGTCCCACGAGTGGGGAAAATCGCAGCTCTCGCTAGCACGTATATTTATATACACAGGGACGTGGTTGATCAACGAGGTAGCAAGGAAGCTCGGCTCGATTAGGTGCATGTACCAAACGACGAAGAACCGGCGACAAGTGCAAAAAGTTGAACCACGCAAACAAAGGTCAACGGAGAAGAGATGAAGAGGGGTGCATTAGCTACTCGTAATTGCAGTGTATTCTTCGTGATAGTCAGTGTGGTTACCTGCCACTGGTATGTGTATACGTGTGTGTGTATATATATACTGTATTGCTGCAGCTAAGTCAGAGTATAAACTGTTGCATAGCGGCAGTGCGCGCGATCATCGCGGTCGCGAATGAAGGACGGAGAGAGAAAGGAAAGAGAGGGAGAGAGAGAGAGAACGGTGGCTCTCGACCAATACTTTATCGACCTCCGCGCGCCATCATCAGAAGAGAGACCCTCCACGAGAGACTCGCTCGGTGATTTTTTACGTTTTACTTGCTTTTGATTGGCGCGGGAAGGGGGAGAGAAGGCTGCAGACGGAAGAGAGAGAGAGAGAAAGAGAGAGAGAGAGAGAGAGAGAGAGTGAGAGAGAGAGACAGACAGAGAGGGCTATAAAGGACCGCCGAAAAATATAAGACTCTCTGCAGCCAGAGACTTCCTCCTCCTTCAACGTTGGTCGCGCAGCATCGGATCGAGCGAGAAAGCTGGACGCGCGAGAAGGAGAGATGAAGAAAACGAGCGAGAGAGAGAGAGAGAGAGAGAGAGAGAGAGAGAGAGAGAGAGAGAGAGAGAGAGAGAGAGAGACGAAGTTTGGCCTCGGCCACTCAGTCGAAAGAGAGGGGTAGAGAAAAAAGAAGGCGCAGGGTGGCACGAAAAGGCCTAAGGTATATAAGGAGGAGAGAGCGAGAGGGAGACAGAAAGGCGCAGGAGGGGGGAGTCAACCGCGCGTCTCTCTCGGAGCGGCCAGTGTGTAATTTTGCGCCGACTTAGGAAAACACGGCGGCCACCCGCGTGTCTTGCGAATGCATTTAAAAATAAAGGGGGAGGGGAGCGCGACGAGAGAGAGAGAGAGAGAGAGAGAGAGAGAGAGAGAGAGGGAGAGAGACCGCGAGAGAGAAAGAAAAAGACTGAACGCACGGGCTTGAGGATTCTCTCGCTGCGTAGATCGTTATTCTTTATCTCCTCTCTTCTCTCCTCATGTCTTCATTTCGCCGATGACTTATGTAGAAGTTAGGCTCCCAATGTGGTCCTCCTGCTTTTTTATGACTCTCGCCGTTTCTCTCCCCAGTCCTTCCTCTACCCTCCTTTTACTACTTCGGCCGCCGCATAGTCCTCTTGACTTTCTTTCTCTCTCTCTCCCTCTCTCGCCTCCGCTTTTCGAGGTATGAAAAAACTCCTTATCGCGCGAAAAAATCTTCATTCCGTTCACGACTAGCATTCAAAGATAAAAGCCTCTCGCGATTTCTCTAACTATACTACACTATATACTCTTCTCGCCCCTCCACCGCCGTTTTCCTTCTCTCCCTCTTTATCTGAGCGCACGCGCACGGTTTTTCTTCTTCGCGGTCTTTAGTTTTCTTTTTATATGCGGCTCTTCTATCGCGACCAACTTGTCTCCCCGCAGATTGTGAGCATCTCGATATCTGAGTCGCGGAGAAAAGAAGAAGCATCTTACAGTAGAGGAATGGAAAGGGAGAGGGGGAAGGGGAGAGAAAGAGATTACATTATCAGCAACACAGTCGAGGAGAAATATATAAGGGGTATACCAACAAGTTCGCTTTCGGCCACAACTTTCTCCTTTTTTCAGGGGCTTATCTTGACAGTGCGATCTTATTATATTCAAAAAATTGTAGTTGCGCCACGCGATGTTTTTTCGTGGTGGGGCACACGCGCGCGCCCTCGCATTCGGATATTTACTATGACTATGGGAATGAAGATGTTATCCTGGACTCTCAGCTTCGAGATACGTATATATATATATATATATATACTGAAAGAAAAGAAACGAACTTTCTGGACACTAGTTGGAACTTCCGTTGGGTATACATTGTTATAGAAAATGTGTTACAAGATTATGGCGAAAGGAAATCTAATAATAATCCCTCGTTATGTATATCTATTCTTTGTTGTCTTCACTTTATATATAGGAAAAAGTATATGATGAATAATTTTGCAAATTAAGACGTACCCTTTTCCACACTTTACTTTGATGATAAATATAGTGAAAAATATTTGTACAAATTTCATACAATCACTTTATAAAAAAGGGTTCGTAATATTGATCATTGTCTATTTATTAGATGTCTAGGCAACAAGTGTCAGTGAATATCTAACAAAACTCAATAAAACATTGTAAAGATTGTCTACAATCACTTTTTTATATTTGGTAATTTTATAAAGTGTGTATAAATCTTTTTTACTTGGGTTACAGCACGGTACTACATTTTGCATATTCATATTCAGTTTCCATGCTTAAAATAATCCACTTTGTTCATTTAAATTCTACAGTAGCTTCATAAGAGAGTAACGGTAAAGGTACGATTATAAATTTTCGAATCGCATTAAAAATCCGTCCAGTCGTTTTGATTTTTTGAGGCTGGGAAAACGTTCCTTAACGTAATTGCATTACATAGCTGCGTGCAATAATCAATTTAGTGTATTGCCAGTTCTTCCAGTTCTCCAAAGTTGCTCGTATAGCTTTCGGCTCGAAGTATAGTTTCCGAATCGTATTATCGGCCAAGTTGCACTGCACACATAAGCGGCAGAATCGCCAAGCGCGCGCCGAATAAATAAGATATATTCCAGATGCCTCAGCATTATTCGCGCGGTTTCATCAATCGCCTTTCATCTGCGAACAGCCACCGGCTACTGTTATATATACTCCAGCACACACGCGCGCCCTCTTTTTCGGAATTCGCAGTAGTGTTTTCCCATAAAAAGCCCCGGCGAGCGATAAATTGAAACCTAAGCATTTTTTACAAGGGGCAATGCTCGAGCGAATATGCAACGGGCCGATCACTGCAGAGCGAAAGAGAGCAAGAGCACAGAAAGAGAAGGAGAACCTCGACGGCGGGGCTCTCTTGATACCGGAGAGCGCACCGCCAACGTGGGTGAGCTAATGGCGCTACCGGACCGCTGCTGCAGCAGCAGCAGCAGCGCGCTAGCTGCAAACCCATTGTTGACGTCCTATGCATTCTTTAGGCTGCTTCTCTCTTCTCGTTCTCCTTTGCTGCATGCGTGCGTGTGTGAGAGAAAGAGAGTCGCTCGGAGTGCCTTGTGTGCGCATGTATATATAATATATACCCGCGCGCACATTGGCGAGCTTCGTCGCAGCTCGTAAAAGCTGCAGCTCGCGGGAAAATTGTCAAAAAGTTACGTTGATAAAGGACTCGGCGGGTTTTCTTTTCTTTTTATATTTTTCACTCGTCTGTGCGACGAGCGCGTCTCTCTCACGACTGTCGAGAAACTGAGGTGTCGTTTCTCACTGAATAATACGGGCCAGCTTTTTATTGTCGCGTGTAAACTCTTCGTGCCACTACCTTTACAAGGATCTAGGCCGAAAAAGTTTTCGAGTATAGCGTCATTCCGCTTCATTAAAAAGTTTTGCTAGGCGAGACGAGGACTGCGAGGCTCGGTTAGAAATGTTCCTCTCTGCGCAGGCTTCTCATGTCGTCTATGCTCCTCGCATATTTTCCCGAAAACTCGATGCTGCATGCAGGATGATCAGATGGTGCTAAACATTTTCGAAGCTTTGGACAGATTTTTGAAATACGTACGTGACTGCGCTCCGTATCTCGTTGCCGAGAGTACATGTCGAGGGGTAACTTTAAATACAATATACGAGACTCACTCGGTCTCGCGCGACTTGGCATAGCATATAGTGTCCAAGGTCCGTAAAAAGGTCAAAGTTCCAATTTCGCGCGCTCGCTAAATTTTTGCTTTCTTTTTCCGAGAAAATGCATGACGTGCAATTTAATAACGAATTCTCCGGGCCTGCATAAATATTATATGCTCGAGGACTAGTACAAATAGGGCATACCTCGCGAGTAGGAACGCGAATAAAGCGCACCGAGAGGAAGACTCCGCGAAACTAGTTGAAGCTGTAAATTTAATTGTATAAAACACACACACACGCGCGCGCGCGTCTCGCGCAGGGTAAACGGCGAAAATTGATACCGCCCGTAAAGTTGCGGGAAAATAAAACGGAATTCATTTGACTGCATGCGCGCTACTCCGGAGCAACAAAGTCGTTTGTTTTAAGCCCCGCAAAGTCTCTTAAACTGACTCGAAATTATTTTCCCTGCGAATATGGCGCGTCTTTCTCGCGCAAGCATATGCGCCGCCGCCGCCGTCGCCTCGACTCCTACTGCTCGCCTCGTAAAAGCACTGTCTTGCAAGTTTCTTGCGCGCGCGGAAAATATTTCAGCAACCGCGAGCTGCTGCAGTATGCTCGGAGTTCTGGCGGAAGCAAAGAGGAAAAATTCAGCTTTTTCTTTGAGAGAAAGTCATCGCTTTAGATAAAGAGAGTAACAACGGGCTACGGCTCTTTTAGCGCCTTGACTGTTTGAATGGGTCTCTTCCCCGAGTGTTTGTTCTACGTCTTTCTCACGAGGAGGCTAGTTTCTATAATGGGATTATTTTCAAAAATAAATAAACACTTCTACTGTTCCATATTTCAATTATTGTACAGTCAAAACAATGTTTTTAAAATGTATAAAACACCAATCTTACTAAAGCACTTGACTCGCCTTATTACACACAGCCTTGCAATAGCAAGTGCTAAAGGCCGCGACTTTAAACATTATTACAGCAACGTCGTTGGACGATACAAAGCGTGCACGCGCGGGCCAGCAGAGGGGCGAGAAACATGAGTCACGTCGAAACGCGCGTCGGCGGTGGCGACGGCGCTATTACCGCGCAGTCGCTCGGCCCATATATACATGCTTAGCGAGCGCGCGCGCCCGAGAGAGCAAACGAGCCAAGAGCGTCACTTGTAAAGTGTAGCACCTGTAGGAGTTCTCTATCTCGGCCTGAAAGTCAAGAGTAGGAGGGGAGAAAAAGCGAGAAAGAGCGCCTGCATGTTTATATACATATATATGTGTAGGTGCAGTACGCGAGGAAAATAGTAGCTCGCCTGTATACAACTTCGAGATAAACGTTTATCGCACCGGCGCGCGCGTGCGAGCACCGAGGAGAGGACACGCGACGTATACGTAGAGAGTGAACGTCACTGTTTTCCTCGGCTCTTTCTCTTCTGCATGTATACCTGCGCGCTCGCGAGGCAAACACCTTATCAGGCCTCTATAGACTGGGCGCAGCTGTAAAAACGCTCCCTTGTAATACACCTCGCTTCAACTTGTCTTATGACAATAAATTACTCGCTTTATGCGGCCTGCAGCCTCGCGTTCAGCCGGGCAATAATCGCGCGCGTTACTTCGGTTCACTATAAGTAATCTAACTCCGCATCGCATTAAAATCTTTTATAAAGCGTCTCGGAACGCGCGCGCGCGTCTTTGATATGCTTTTGCGCGCGCAGCATCATCACTCCCTCGCACGGATTATATTATACGGCGCCTTAATTCCGTAAAATTCAATTTCGTGCAGATAAAACGCGCCGGAGCGGGGAGGAGGAGATACCATAGTCGACTTGAGTATGTTGTAAAGGATTTTTATTGTTGCTTTTACGAGCCTTTCAAACTGCATGTGCGCGTGATGTAAACAAATTGAAAGATTTCGGAGAGGCTGAAGGGGCGATCGACGATATTTTTTTATATTTGGCAAAAACTATTTCGTGGCCGGGCTGCGTCGATGATTCAGTGAATATCAAGCTTGCAGTATACGCTCAAAAGATTTAATCAGGACAAACGCTCGCGTACGTACTACATCAAATTTGTATGAATGTGAACAAAGATAATATATATATACGTGCGCGCTTGAAGCCGTGTAATGAAAATGTATACCATGTTGGGACGTAACAGCTTGTCTGACATCCGTATATTATTATGGCCGCAGTCGCGTACGGCCTCTAGACGAGTAAAGCACCTGAAAATAAGAAAAGTCTCCTCGAGGCAGATTAAGTTAAAAGCATAAAGCACCAGTAAATCCATACACACGTGCCAAGTAATGACAGACATTATACGGCAGCGCGCGAGCGGCTTGCATTCTTCGGCCGCATATTGCGTGTGTTTATATACCCGTGTAGGTGTATCCGAATAGGGGATTCCATGTTGAAAATTGTAGAGCTGTTTTCAGGCAAATTGCTTACTTCTTGGTGCGACGAACCTCCGTTAACCTCTTTTGATTTTTCGCAGAGTATTATATACTGCTGTTTCAGTTGTACTTTGTCGCAGCTTTTTTTACCTCTGCATATTTCAGACTTCTTTATTCGTGCCTGCTGTCGTAGGACTTCATGACCTATACATATAGGTGTGTAAAATCGATTTTGGATAACTGACAATCATAATTCAGACGAAAATTTGTAAAAATAAGAATGTACTTTAATTTGATCGAACATTTAATAATACCGACGAAAAAATAGCGCGCTTCGAGTACTCGTGCAGTTTAAATAATTATGTCCAACCATTCTTTGGTTCTCGGTTAATCTGAATACGTCCGAAATAGTATATACAATTATCTTTAACAAAAATAGAATATCCATACCCAATGAGAGGAGATAAAAGAGTATTATAAATATATACATGATGTTCAAAGCTTTAAGAAGCCTTTTTGAAACGTTAATCATTTACATGATAAATGCACACAACGAAAATAACATAAGCCGTGCAGTCGTATAATACACGCTCGGTATTCGCGCAAATTCGCTATCGACAACTGCTCTCAGCATGGAACCTGCCGTACGCGCGCACCGGCTCTCGCGCGAATGTACCAAGACTGTAAAAACGTCCTGGCGGGCGTGCTTTCGCATATGCGCGCTCACGCAGCGCATACGTATACATCGCTTGCTGCTGCAAAGTAGCGCCATATAGTCGCATGGCATGTGTATACATACTCGCACGTACACATTGAAACAAAACGAGCGAACGTGCGCTCGCGCGCCCGGGTAAGAAACGGAGAAAGCAGCAACGGCCGCTTGTCCGATTAAAATGTTACTCGCCGCGGGCGGTCCTATCAAAGGCATTGAAGTACCAATCACACACGAAGCGCGTATAGCGTTGCCGTTTGATCGCGCTTAGTTGCTCGCTAATTTCACGTTGTACGCGCCGCGTGTAAATTGCAAATCGAGGGAGTTACTGCACGCGCATAAATTTTTTGTCCGCGAAACTGTGATTATTCGCGGTGGGCCGAGTCGGAAAAATTTATCGCGATCGTCCGGCTGAAGATGAATCGAATGAATGACGACGGTTGCAGAATAAACTTCTTCGGCGCAATTTACGGACATCGATTATACGCGATCGATATATACTGCGATGATCTTTATGCTTAATGTCCATTATTGGCTAGCCATGTCGGCAGACTCGCATTTTCTTAATTAGTACCGATGTAAACATTTAATTCGTTCGTTCGTTTTGTTCCTTTTCGTGAAGTTCATTCGGAGCTACTCGTGCGTTAATTAAGTGGGCCGAGTTGGCTCATGAGTACGTCGCTTGATGGAATGCATTCCCGAGTGAAGGACGATGCTGCGGCCATTATATAAAAAGCTCATTCCTGCATTCAAAAGTAGGCCAAACATAATTTTCATTTTGGTATAATTCAACTGCTGTTATTTCATAATGTCACGCGCTGGTAGATATATCCTTTAGTTTGGTATAATTTCAGCATGGAAAGCTTTCCAGTCTGAATAATTAATGTCTTACTAAAAATATGCAGTCCAATGTTACTATGCATAACAGAAAAAAGTCGCGGGCAGAGTTATAATAAAATGTTTATGGCAAAAAGACGTCATCGAATCAATCATTCCAAAATGCTTTCTCGCAGATTTTAAATAAATATAATAGAATAATCATAATTTTTCGGTGGTTACGTCCGCTTGGACCAAAGTGTCACGACCATAATCCATTACTCTCTGTACAAATTGAAACATTGGATATTTAGTCAAAGCCTGGCTGACGCAGCGTGCATTTGGCTCGATTAATTATACGAGAGGAAAAGAATAGTACAAGAGAAAATTCGATCTCTGTATCGATTTTCAAGCTGAAAAACCGAACGAAAAAGTACGCCTCGTAATAATATATTAGCGAGAAAAGAGAGTCCGTCTCTCGGCGAAAATGTGCATAGATAAATTACTTCCTACCGAGTGCAATTCCGCTCTTTCCCTCTTCTCCTCTTGTCCACATCGATTTTCGACCCCCCCCCCCCCCCCCCGCAGCTGCAGCACGTGTGCGCACACCAACACGCGACAGGCAAAACTACTCTCTATATGTATAATAAATGCATCGCTATATTAGGAGTAAGGTATTTAATTTAGTTCGACGCACCAGCGTGGAGCAGCGAGAGAGCCACAGCGGGCAGCGTCACTTGATTATACTGCATCGGTCAATACGCGACGTCGCTGCAGAAGCAGCGCAACATAGAGAGAGAGAGAGAGAGAGAGCGAGAGAGAGAGAGAGAGAGAGAGAGAGAGACTCTGCGAGCCCGGCGAAACAACGAGCCATTAATTTGCTTCCGCGTGCGCGTGTTTAGTCGTCGACGGGTAAATATCATCCCGCAGCCGCTAGCTCGTTCACTACTCCCTCTCACTATATATATATATATGTACTGCGGCAATACGTACCTGATGTCCACTGCTGCAACGGTTCCGCAGCTAGCCTCGACGATGTGTGCAGCGCCACGGCCTTATGCGCGATCGATTCGAGAGAGCTGGCTTCGCTTCACCTGCATAACGACTCACGCTCCAGCATTTAAATCGGGCATAGAGGAGAGCTCTCCCTCTCCCTTTGCCTCCATCATCCATGCTTCTCGAGCTTATAACGCCTCGTGTGCGTATGTGTTCGGGCACAGTGGATGCACCACTGGTCAACGCTATATTAATCTTGGCTGCAGCGCATACAGCTATTTCCACGAAAGACGGAGCTTTTTCTTCGGGCTGGAAGTATCGGAACTGCGCTGGGATTTATTATCCGCCGGACGAAAAATTTCTCGGTAGCTCGACCAGTAGGTAAGTGATATTGGGGTCGAGCGATGCAGCTCTCGCGCTTCTTTTATCACTTTTTCCTCATCGCTTCGTGTATATACGTATATAGATAGGTACGGTAGGTGCTATAATTATGAAAGTTCGCTGAGCGATGGAAGATGCATTGGGAGTGCACAATTAGGGATAGTTTGTCGCGGGCGTTTCAGCTGATCATTACCCAAGTGCGGGGAAAAAGTTAGCGATGAAAAATCGTTGTCGCCTCGCGGCTTCTTGGAAAAAAATGAAAAAAAAGACGAGCTTTTGTGCAAAGTTCGCTCCCGTATTTCATCATTCATGTGCCGGATAGTTTCCTATGCAAAAAAAAATAAATAAACAGTAATAACCGAGTTTTTTGTTTAATTGAAAATCTCGCTTTCAATTTTGTTAGTCGTGCGAGAAGAAATTATATAGCCGACGAGGCAATACACTGCATTGTCGCGTTGAGTTATAAAAAATAAATACATAGGGACGAAATTATTCATTAATTATGAGGGCTTATCGAGTTATATCCTTGCCGTATGAATTAATTTTCGTTCGCAGTGCGTTGTCACATAAATTATAGGCTTCTTCAAACATATTCTATTTGAAATTTGTGCTAACAATTAAATTGGAATTCGCATGATTTAAAGGAATGAGCATTGATAAATTTAATAACTACGCTGTTCACGCCTCGATGTGCATACTTGATTGCAAATTAGCATGAACGTAATTATAGCAGCTCGTCCGCTAGCCGATTATAATACTCGCAGAGGGCGATACAATTATTGGACATTGACTTATTTGCGCGTTACGGTAAATTAAGAGATTTATGCGCGCCTATATACGGTATATCGCGCAGTCGACGGCGCTCTCGCCTGGCAGGGGTAGGAGGAGAAAAAAGGCTCGCGTCCCCTTGGCCGCCGCGAGCGTTAATTCATTCATTTGCACGTGTAATTGATTAAAACTTCCCTCGACGGCTTGCAGGTCAAACAAATCACGCTCTGAATCATGGCATTCAATATCACTTTCGGCTTAATTATGAGTCTCGCGCTAATTGCGAGCCTACTTTCATATCCTCCCTGTGCAGGCTTTTAGCGATCTCGGGTTGACACCTGCAGCTTCTCTTAATTGACGACGAGTACGTGAGAAAAATAAATCGCCGTATTATTCAAAGGAAACCGGTAATATAGATCTCGGGTAAAAAGAGACTTAGCAAAAGGCGCTCTCGGGTTTCCGGCATAGGCGAGAGAATAAGGCGAGGGAAAGGGGGAAACTCGGTAATTCAGGCGTATGCGGCGACGAATACTAATTTACTACATTAATCTCTTTGCACTTCGTTATCTGTCGCCTTCGCTCTGCCCGTGAGTAGTAGAGACCTAGAGACGCTTCCCGTCTTCTTCAGGAAACGGGCGTCCGCGGCGATAAAAGAATAAGACCTATAATAGTGATTGAATGTTTCTGTTAAATGTTAATAACAATATTCGTTCTTGTAACATAATTTATTCATTACTTGTATGTTTTTAAACGTTTTTAATAATATACTATTTTTTGTTATTTAACCTTTAATTTGTTTCCTTTCGTGTCAAAATGAAGCTCCTGTGTATGTATATAAAACAAGCATATAAATATATATAATGTATACATTCCGAGAAATGCGAATCCCGTATATCTTACAGCCACGCGCTGCATTCGTATTATACATAAGAAAGTAAAACAATGAAAAAGTTCCTCTCGAGCCCCGCAACTTTAAGCGAATAACAACTAGAGCTGACTGAAGCGTTAGGAAAACTATAGTAGAAGAGCGCGCTCCGTGGCAAAGTTGAAAAAATATTGTTAAAACTTGAGAGAGGTAAAAGAATACGGGCAAGAATATGTATATATAATCGAGCGTTGCGGGCAACAATAGGGCGGGCGCACGAAAACCATGTAATTGCGCGTAAGTTCTTTAATGAGATTGAAGTACGATATGAATATAAAGGCTGCGGGAAAATGAAAGCGGTTGCAGGAGAGAGGGAAGGGGGAGCAAAAGAAGCGAGAGATGAGGGAGAGTTCGCGCACGGAATTAGTACGAAAGAGGAGCGCGAGAAGGTACTATATATATATAGACGCGACAGAGACTGTCGGTGGGCGGCGAGGAGACCGCAACAGGACTGCCGCCGTATAGAAAGAGATGGGGCCGCGCGAACGAGGGAACTTCAACGCCGAAGAAAGGAGTGGTGCTCGACTAATTAACATAATTGGAATCACTTTTGCCCATAACCGGCGAGACGCGGCAACGACAAGAAAGTCCCTCTCTCTCTATCTCTCTCTCTCTCACCACCGCTACTCCTCTTTCTCCTTCTGTCCAAGCTGATGCTGCTGCTACTGCTACCGCTGCCAGCGGAGCTGAAAAACTTTTTTAAGCAGTTACCATCGACTAATTTTTCCACGGCGGAGAAAACTTGCGTCACAAAAATATGCGCGCCGCGGCCAGTTACAGAATCGCAGACGCGCGCGGTGGCGAGTGCCATTTATGACGGGCTAAACTTCCCCCGCAGTGCGCGTGGCCGCCCCTTATTATCGCGAAAATTGATAGTTTGAGCGAAACTTTGAGAGCGTGCTTCTAGCTCAGAATTGCCGACTTTACCCGAGATTATGGAATTTTCATTATATTCCCTTTCTTTTAACGTTTATCGTCTTATAGTTTGCGCGATTTTAATCAAAGTTGCATTCAATTGCCGGATCTTGTCAGTCGTTCATTACTGCGTTCCGAGGATATAGTCGCTAGCCGATCGAAATTTCAAAGATACATTTTTACCACGCGAACACCGCGCGATAGCGCCAAAATCCAGTTATATACAACTGATGATGCGCTTCTCGGACGCGCACCAATAAGCAAGATAATCAACTATGTGGCAGTATACGAAGCTTCAAATTTCTATTGCCCCATAAGCTTCGATGACGAGAAATGCTGCATGCTTTACTTTGAATATGTGCAGGATTGATTGGCATCTATGTACATATATTGCCTCTCGTCACACACACACGGGGCGGTGCACTGTAATTTTGGTCTGATTTACTTTGAGGACGCAGTTTGGATCAGTATTGATATGGGCCGTGTTTACTGGGGAGACGCTGCTGTATACTAAAATGTCGATCTGTGTAATATCGCGTGTCATTTACACTGATGATTGCAGCGTAGATCTAAATCAGAATCACTTGTTGAAAACCTAGTGTATACTTAGTACGTAAAGAAATGACGGTAAAAAACTGTACATTTAAAAAACGATTTCGCTAACGGATTATTGATTTTGGAATTAAATTTAATTGCAAACTGCCTTTTCGGTACTTTGTATTCATTTTACATTCTGAAATTACCTTGACTAGATTTACCTCCAAAATTTTTTCCCCCCTCATAAATAAATGTTAATACGACGAGGAGGAAAAAAAATTACGGCAACTTGTTAAACTCTGAGTTACGATCTTCATCCTAACTACGGGCGAAGTTTTTATGTTCATCAATATAGACGAGCCGTGTTTACTATCGAGCATCGTTCGGGCATGTCAGCCATTAGCTTAGATAAAGTCTGGAGCGCAATATTTCTTTTTTAATGATGGTAATAATATGTTAATTGAGAGCAATATCGATCTTATATATACGATAGGTTTTGAGAGTATAAATTACATTTCGAAATTGTTATTCTACGAATTATGTGCATAGTTAAGATCGTCGTCTCTAAAATATATGATTTCTCATAAAGCATTTGCATGCATGCATCCATCCGGAGATAATAGAAATTTCATTTAAATTGAACCGTGATTAAATATAAGTATAGTAGAGAGAGAGTGAGAGAGAGAGAGCGAGAGAGTTTCACGCGCACACTTAAATTGTTGAAGAAGCCACTAATCCCGATAACAAACAACACTGCCTGACCGCTGATACACTGTCGCGTACCTTATCGTACAAATACAAGATTAAGCTTATCCCGAGCAAATGAACGAAGCGTGCGCGTATATGCATAAAAAATACGTCGTACCTTGCGAAACACCGGCCATTGAAAAGTCATCGAATAAGGAGCCTATAATGTCCGTGCAAGCCAGAGAATGGTATATATACAGGTTCTCTCACCCTCCCAACCGATAGGGTGCTCTCGATATAGGAAGCTTGTTCGTTCGTCGTTCGTTGTCCGGTCGGGCTTTGGACTCGTAGTTCAACAGGGACTTTAAAGCGATAAACCCCGATTAGTTTGGTGAAGTGGTTTAGCGGACCTTCGGGAATCGCCATCATAAAACTGTCTCCGTCGTTTAGTTTGCACGCGAATCTCGAGGTTTTGGTTGAGCCACCGGCAGTAGTGGTCGTCGCGGAGAGAGGGAGAAAGCGAAAGCTTTACGATATGCTCTCAACTTTTGTCTCCATAGACCTGTTGAGCTGAGAGACCACTCGAGAGTGAGAGGGAGAGAAGGGGGAAGTTGGGATAGCGATACGCGACGGCCCGTGTCAACGCTCGACAACGGCATTTGCATTTTTACCGCTACTATGTAGCGCATATCGTGTTTAGTATCCCCGAAGAATACACCGCGGCAACCACCCGCCGACTCTCTCACTCTTTCTATATGTATATATATATATACACATGCTGTCCGAGTTGGGTATACAGCACGTTCTATTCGCGTGTGCATGAGCTATACGCGGGAGCGCGGAAAATAAAGCAGCTCGAAGCGCGGCAGATCGTGTTTTTGCACTTTCTTTTGCGCGCAAGGCTCTCGTCGTTGCCGCCGCTGAAGCCACTACATTTCCAGTACGCGTTTGTTGTATGCGCCTGCAGCCGAATATTTTTCCATATTATTTTAAGCATTTGATCATTTGCATGAACGCCCAAGTGATATGTTAATTTAAGTGACGGGAATATATTATTTGGGAGCACTGTTTCGAGCTGATTCGAGATCCGCTTTTTCCGTTTTGTTTCTGCACGCTATATATATATACTTATATGGATAATAATGAAGATAATATGTGTTGATAGACTTGTATGGGCAGAGCTTCTCGCGAACGTTATCGTTATTTCATTTTGCATTTAATGAAAGTGACAGAATTTCTTTTTAAAATCGAGTGCGATACTGTTATCTATACTAAAGGTACTTTCTTTCTATAAAACCTTCGACTTTTAACTGATTCAGCACACTATATTCTGCTTCATTCGGGATTATTTTTAACAAAAGGATTACAAGCAGAGATGTTTTCCTCATAAATATAGAATATGATGAGAGTATAAGATACACTAAGCATAAATATGCTTGAAATTAGACTTCGTTCAGTATTCATTGAGACGATAAATTAATAAAGTCGTCTAACGTTATAATTGATGTATTATCTTATTTATGAATGTAGAATTCATTCCACAGAGATCAATCGTTAACTAAAGAATTTTGTATGTTACCCAAATGAACAACGAATATCGATTATCGTAAAAATTTAATAAAACGCATCAGTAATGATAAATATGATGATGGATTTTACAAATCTCTCGCATACTACTTTTCAAATCCAGAAATAATATTGAATTCCACGTAAAGGCTGGCACTGTGCCGATCAACCCAATGATCAAAAATGCAAAAGCGAGCAAAGGGATCAGCAGTCACTCGCGAGAAAGAGGTACGAACGTTCGAATAAAAGCCAGAGAAATGAGAGGTAGAGGAAGAGAGAGAGAGAGAGAGAGAGAGAGAGAGAGTGAGATGGGAGGGGGGAGAGAGTCGCGTAAAAGGGGGAGTTTAACTCTGCACGGAATGTCGGCAAAGTTCCAGTGCGAAAGTGGGAAAGAGCTATCGGATATTATTCGAGACAATCGTAGCACTCTTGCTAGGTGAGAGCTGCTGTATATATATAGGGAATGGAAAGTAGGGAGCAAGAGAGAGAAAGAGAGGGGTCCGAAATGAACGCACGCGACAGTGCAGTATATACATAGCGTTCGCGAGCGCGCGCGGCTCCGTTTGATCGTAAACTTTGGATTTCCAAATCTATGCGGCGACAGGGTCGATACGTGCCGAGAGAGAAACGAACCGCGGTGCAGCAGAAAGGGGTTGACGTTCGGGCTCCCTTTATTCTCCCGAAAAGCCAACTCTCTCGCGAGCCCACCCCCAAGCGCAACCCACTCTCGGCCACGACGGTCATCACTCGACTTCTTTCTTTTCTCTCTCTTTCTCTCTCTCTCCCTCTGTCATGCGCCTCGGTCTCTCTTTTGGTCTTGTTGGTCACGCAGCACAGCAGCAGCTTCTTCTATGCGAGGAGCTCGCGAACGTGGCAGTGACTAATTATTTAGGGTGCGCTCACTCGCGATCTTTCCTCTTCTCTCTCACTCGCTCTGGTTCGTTCTTCTCCTCCCAACGTCTGTCTCTTTTCTCTTTCTCCTTCTGCGCTGCAGGTTCTCTCCTTGCCGTACGGCCGCGTCGGCGTTTTTTCCTCCTTTATTTTTCCCCGCAACTGCATTTCTGCGGAGAGCCAAATGAAACACTTATATGGACTTCGTCACCGCTTCGTTTCGTTCACCGGGTTATACCGCTACGCAGCCATTGTTTTGCCACCAGTGTAGAGAGAAGAGCGAAGCGAGCCGCAGAAAGAGACGAGTATATATATATAGTGAAGTCCGGCTTGGCTGCCGGGCAGCGCGGGAGCGCAGGGGCTATTAGCAATTCAAATTGGCGGCAATTTTTTGAGCGCATTTTTGACCTCCTGTATCGGCCTCCTCTTTGTGTCCTCGGACTCTCCGGCCGCTACTGCTACTTCTGCGCGCCGCTGCCGCCGGGGACCGCGCGCCGAAACCTCCGTCCTTATTAAGCCCACCCTCGCCGCTATATATGCATACCTATATACGCACGTTCTTGAAGGACTCCCCCCCCCCCTCTCTTGGTTCATTCCTTCGCTCTTACAGCAGAGGGCTCCGCGATAATAATTGGTCGGCTACTGCCTTTGCTAGAGTTATTATCAGGGCGCGCGCACGCGGGGCTCTGGAATTTTCTTCCCGGATGAAAAACTCGGGGCGTATCGTGCTCTTTTTCTTCTTCTTCTTCTTCTTCTTCTTCTTCTTCTTCCTCTTGTGTATCTCTTGTATGTAGGTAGAGCTATTATGCCCGAGATTTCTTGCGAACGATGTATAAGAGCGCTCTCGCGCGCATTGAGATTCTGTTAATGCGCGCGCGAGATAAAAATTCATGACCGACGAATTATCGGAATTTCTACGATGTTTTACTCGCCTTGACAGCGCAATGAAGAAATGGGCACCTATATATCGTACTGCTCTTTTCACGTTACCGCTTTGTAAATTTAATAAGCCACGAGTTCTACATGACCGGTTGATCAATTATTTGACGTGGTAATAGGCTTGTCGACGAGCGCTCATTCCGGAGGCGCACATAATAACGCCGGCCACTCGAGTGTGCATTTCCAATATTAATTATATAAATTAATAGAGACGGGTCAGTCAATCCGCTTAAGGATCAGCTCCGGCAGCGCATTTTAGCATGCATCGCATGTTACAAAGCGTGCAATTGCGCGCTCTCGCTATTATAAGAAGATGAACGCGCTACAGCAAACTCGGAGATTTGCGATTTATTGTTGTTAAAGCTCAGAGCATTGTATATAGGGAAACAAGATTAGCATCGATCTTGTTTAATCATAATCATTATAAATCAATCTTCATTTGCACGCAACAGAAGAAGCTTTAGTTCAGTTTCCTGTGAAGATATAAGGTTCGTTTATACATTCCTATGGTAAAAATAAGTATATAATATAATGTAATACGTTCCAATTATTAAATACTCAATTAGCAGAATTTCGTATCTAAATAAAATGTATTTAAATTATCTTTTCTTACCACCGCTTTAACTGAATCAAATATATAAATCAAATATATGCAGCGGATCTACCAAAGCCTCTTTGGCAGTACAATATGACATACAATATTCACGTATTATTTCTGTCAGCGTACGTTAAAGCTAACCAAATCAATTATACAACAATTTGCTAACATGATATATCTGATCGCATTTGTTGCAGTTCAGACATGTTCTCATACATCAGAAACGAATTGCCATTTCAAAATTAAAATGCTTTCAATATTATCATAATTTTTTTACCGCGGTTTCTCAAATTGCAAAAAGCATTTCGTTTGATCTGTTTCCCTCGCATCAGGTTACCCCAATTCAACATGGTTGCCTCAGCCTTCTTATATATTATGCGAACTTGGCGGCCAACAAAGTCGGACTTGATTCGATCGGTGTCAGTGTTATCGGCAGTCGTCGAACAATCCTTAATTAAGTTAAGCCCTGCAGCAGCAGCAGCAGCAGCCGCCGCACCCTTGGCTTGGCACCCCTCAAGCCGCAGCGGGACCCGCCGGAGAAACTATCCTTGATTGCCTTGTTAAGCCAACAGGTTACCTAACCAGCCCGCGCTTCGCATCGATCTGCACACTAGGTCTCGACTTGATAAGGGTTGCACCTCCCTGCCACTGACAGATTTATCGCAGTCCGATGTCGGACGTCCGAAGGAATTGAGCAGGTGTACGCGGCCGATACTATGCTATATACACACACCCACACGCACACGCACACACACGCACACACACACACATATATATATGTGTGTGTGTGTGTGTGTGTGTGTGTGTGTGTGTGTGCGTGTGTGCGTGTGTGCACACTGTACCACTGATGCTACCTCGCTATCGTTTCTCCTGCACGAGCCCCAAACTCGCGTAGACTTTTTTCCTACTTGGGCAGCTACAAGCTATAACCGCTACTTCCCATTTAGAAAGTGTCGATAAAACAAACGCTCGGTCGGTTTGCGCGTGGAGGGACGAATTGCAAGAGGGTGACGCTGCGAGAAAACAATTCCGGCTCCCGGGGGCTTGTGATCGATGGACTACTCGGGAGTATTGAGAGAAAAGTGAAAAGCCCGGGGTAACGCGAGTTTATTATTTATCACTGCCTTCTGCCGAGGGGGTTTGTTCGAGTAAATCTTGGACTTGTATTGCATTCTTAGGTTGTGAGCTTTTCATTATTTTATCCAAAGACAAGCGCAGTCTATGAAAAATTTAGTTACTTTGCCAAGTGTACGTGTATGCACAATTTCGATGAATTGGCTACAAATTTTCGAGACACTGAGAGGACTTGTGACTTATTCAATTCCAACAACAGATTGATTCTCCTGTGTGCATAGTATGGATGACTATATTGTATATATATATATGCGCCCGATTATATTGCGAGAGTTGCATATAGATCGCGTACAGCATAATTTCAGTCAAACGCGCGAACTTAGGCCTAATTTGACACCCCTGCAGCATAGGGTAACGAGCTGAATTACACGACTCTATATATGCATTATGTCTCAGCAAATATGACCTGCATTCGGCTGGTTTATTGATGATAGGTAAACGATGCAAATTCATCGATACGACTGTATTAATATAATTTAAAAAGTAAACGCATCGTATTATCAGCATGAGTATATAAGTTTTTGAAAAAAAAAATACTTTAACGACGAGATATAGGGACAGTTCTTAAAAGTTGTTTAAAACGAAAAGTTTACTCTCAAATCTTCTTACACGCACACATGTATATATTATAGAAAAGTTGTCTCCTCCTCCGTACGTCAGTCGAGTTGTTATACTACTTACGAAGTTTTAGGGATTTCACTGCACTGCAACGACATTTATGCTAGTTAGATAACTTTGGCAGAGATTCGGAAGGTTTTCCATATAGATTCCTCGCGCAGATTGTAAACAGGTCTCGATGTCGGTAAAGAAATAATTATATCAAAAGCTGACACGCGCGACATTCTCCGATATAATGCAATATGTTCGTTTGGTGCACTGAAAAAGTATAAACAACTGCAGCTATGTAGCAGGTACAGAGTCGAGTTAGAGGAGAAAGCTCGCGCAAGCTAGGGCGTCTATATATGAGTCAACGACAACGACGACGACGACGACGACGACGACGACGACGTCGACGACGTTGGCGAAGAAAAAATATAAAAAGAAAAGGTGTAACATTCTGGAGGGTAAACGAAGGAGTAAGAGAGCTGTCGATGTAAATCTGTCCGGTGCGCTTGGCAGTTAAGCGTTCGGTGAGTTCGAAACGTTTTTCCTCCCCGCCGCCCGTCCTCCTACTTCGTCCGAATAACGTCTCATGCTCTTGGTACGGCGCCGTATAGAAGGAGGAGGATGCGAGAGACAACGACAGCCGGACGTTGCGCTCGAGACAGACGGAGAAAGGATTGTATAGAGAGGAGGAAAAGAGATAAAACGAGAGCTGAACTGCTTCGCTCCCTCCTCCGGGAAGCGGCGAAACGAGCGAGCCGGATAGCGCGAGGGAGCTTTCCACGCCCGGGAGCTACACCTGCATAATGCAGCCAGCGTAGCTACTTTCCGAAATGAAAAATGGAGTAGCACCCGTGCACTGTAAGTTTCGACGTTATGTCGGCAGCCGGCGTTACTTATTTAACTTTAGTTGCCCGACGCCCTTCTCTCCCTCTCTCTTACTTTGAGCCAGGCGACGGCATGCCGACTTACTTCTCTTCGGGTTCGAGAAGAGCAAGAGCCCCAGGAATGAAACGAAGACGGACACGGTCTGTATACCGCTATCTCTCTCCCCCCTCCCTCCACCGCTCGCTCCGCTACCAAGCGGAAATGCGAGAAGATGGAGAAAGGACGATGTAAATAGAATTACCCCCTTCGCTTACTTACCCGTTTCGCAGAGCTTTTCTTCGACTGTGTAGGTACTGCCGCTCGCGGGGCCGAACGACGATTTCTAGACGTTTCAAAGCGGCCGACTCCAATCCTCCTTGTTTTCGACGTACCGGCTCAATCTTGAATTCCTTTTATTATTATTTCATGCAAGCCGCTGTGTACACGACGTGGAATTAGCGAGCGAGTCTCTATACGGCCCTGTGCGCGTTTCAGAAAAATTCGCCTCGTACGTCGGGCTGGATTTTACGAATTTATGACGTTTCAGCTTGGTTCCCATTCAGGCTCGATTCTTACATTCCGCTCTGTATTTTCTAATACGGCGAATGACCCAGACGTTCTCTCCTCGGAGGCTTTCCCCGAGCGCAAGTGCATGCTTTTGAACGGCTTATCTCACCAGGGGATATTGCACACCGGTTGCGGCCAATCCATTAGTCCACTCTGTGTGTTTGGATCTCTATATATCTGTGATACGCGGAGACCATCACCTGCGCTATATATACTACAGATCGCGCTTAATCGCAGAACTCCCGACAAATAACACAGTCAGAGAAGAAGAGAGTAACTGCGAAGGAAAGGCTCGAAAGAAAGTCACTAAAGTTTTTCTCGTCCGGCCGGGCGCGCCGAGAACGAGAAGTCGGAATGTGCCTTTATCGCTTTCCTTTGTTACAGTTACTTTTATAGTCCGGCGAATCCTATCATAAAAACCATAAGAGCGTTTCGCATACATATACACGCACCGAGTCGGCCGCGCGCGGGTGCTACCCTCGGCATATACATTTGGAATATGACATCATCTCCGCTCCATTCTATACCTTGCACGGAAGGGTCTCTCCCTCTACGTCTGCTGCTGCTGCTGCCAGCACAGAGTGAGCCA
This sequence comes from Muscidifurax raptorellus, assembly GCA_020010945.3. Lineage (NCBI taxonomy): Eukaryota > Metazoa > Arthropoda > Insecta > Hymenoptera > Pteromalidae > Muscidifurax > Muscidifurax raptorellus. Next base: position 15,602,907 of record CM052080.1, on the reverse strand, counting down.
TATAAAGAGGATAGAGAAAAAATGTCATCTCGTATAGAAATCGATTTCGAGTTCTGGCGCGCGAGCTATATACCGCCGCCGCTTTAGCGTAAAAAGAGAGGGAAGTCGGGCGTTTCTCTCAAGCGTCTCACCGATGGGAAAACGTTGTATTTCTCGGCGTAATACATCCCCGCGGCATGAACACAGACAATAGTCGTAAGTGCGCGCACGGGTGGTGGCGGGCCACATGGCTGGTGTGTATGTGTGTGTGCGCACGCGCGCGCGTGTGTGTGTGTGTGTGTAGGAAAGAGTATATAGAAGAGCAAACGAAGAAGAAGAGGGAGAGTGGAAAGGCGGAATCGAGTTGGACGTCGTAAAGAACGTTGGCGCCGAGGCGAAATCAGTTAAAGGGAGATGAATTATTTACCCCGTGGGAAGAATAAAGTAGCATCGGAAGCGAGAGCTATACATGAGCCGGCGCTACGGTAGTGCGCGAATCGCGGCCGGCCGCGAAAGCTTCCTATTGTGTACCCACCAAGCTCCCTCTCTCTCTCTCTCTCTCTCTCTCTCTCTCTCTCTTTTCAAACGAATCCTGCCTTTAGTTGCGATTGTTTTTCGTTCACTTCCACTGAGGCGCGTAACACTCCCAACTTTTTCTCTCTCGCTTTCTTTTTTTCCGGCGCGGTATCGTTTACCCCTGCGCGAGAAGAGCTCCTAGTTGAGACAAATCTCTTAAAGTGGAACAGCTGCAGTTTATATAAACGAAGAAGAGAGAGGCGGAGTCTTTGGTGCGATGATGAGCTGCTGAAAGCTCCTTTGCCGGAGGAGACGGAAATACTCACCGGGTGTTCGATGTGTTTTCTCCACCACTCGAGAGCGTTATTTACAGTGGCGAATGATAAAAGTGATTAATTAGTTGACAGCTCTGAATAGCCTGGGATTTTACTTTCTCGTATATAAGGTCGAGAACTTTTTCATTTTTAAAATATGTGCGCGCGCCGCTCTAAAAAGTTCTAAAAGCTTAATCTTGCTGAGTAACTTTTGTAAACCACTTTCAACTTTTTCTTCCAGTCGAGACATAAAAATATATATAATACGCATATATAGCTGAAAGCACCCACCGCGAAAGTTGTGGGTTGAATTGTCGATCGATTAGTTACGAAAAAATGAAGAAACGGGTCTTTGAGAACTATGCGAATCCATTGACCGCGATACATTTATAAGATACATTATTAATATTCACTATAGCTATTAGAGTCAGTTTTAGACGAAGATGAACATTTTTGAGAGAGTCACTTTCGCACTGTTGATAATGAATGATTTTTTTCAATATATTTGTCAAAGTGTTTTGGCATTCATTTTTAAATTAACTGACTTATTCAGCCAAAGATATTAAAATCTATTCAAATCATCTTCTTATATTCTTTATAGTACAGTGTGACCTAAGACCGCACTTAGGTCACGCCTATCCGTGACCTAAGTAGTCCTTTTTTGCACCGTGTTTATCACACTCGCTACGCTTGTGCGCTAACTTCACGGTGCAAAACAGGACTGCTTATGACACGGATAGGCGTGACAGCGGATTTAGGTAGGTTGTGCTATAAAATTCTATACGATACTCGTGACCTAAGTAACACTTCTGCACGGCGTAATTATGACCAAACGTATCGTAATGTACTATAAATCAATGCTTAAAAAACTTAACAGCTTTTGTATATTTACATTTTGATATTAATATGTGCAGTTAAAAGTTTTGCAGCTTGTTGACTACGACAGAGAGGAGAGAATGGAAGCTCCTTAATATAATATAGAATTTCTATACAAGTGCAAGTATGTAATTGTATTATGGAATCGAATTTTCTGTTAAAAGTTAATCATATTTATATCTTATTTATAATAATGCAGCTCTAGAGTAAAGAAACAAGCTCGCTTGATTTTAATCAATCCAAGAAAGAATGATCATGTAGGGAGGTAGATGACAGAGGTAAGCGGAGCAATCTCAATTCTATTTCAAGCTTGGTAGCTCGAGTGAAAATTAACTCGTTCGGATTGGTTTATCACTCTAAAATTTTGAGAGAGAGAGAGAGAGAGAGAGAGAGAGAGAGAGAGAGAGAGATATATATAATACCGTAAGTCAGACCTTCTGGCTGGCAGTGGCAATGGTGATGCATCATCCGCGCAAAACAAGCCTGTCGAAGGCGGGCCAGCAGCAGCAGCAGCAGCAGCGGCGAGTAGCGCGCGAGTGTTATAAGGGTGCCTATTACCGGGACCGGACCCGATGATTGTAGGTCTTCTCCACCTGATCACCGCGGCGGGGCGAGTGGCGTTTGTATAAACTCTCTCTCATCTCTCTCTCTCTCTCTCTCTCGGCCGTGCGAAAAGAGGCGAATATATGGATACCGTTAACGAGGCCTTTCCTTTATATCCCCCCGCGTGCGCATACAACCCGAGAGCGCGCATCAGCTCAGAATTCAATAATCTTTCTCTCTCTCTCTCTCTCTCTCTCTCTCTCTGCTGCTGCTTCTTCTCTCTCGCACGCGCGCGCTCGCGGTCCTCTCCCACGGCCGCTACTGGGCCAGAGAGCTGGCTCCTTTTTCGGACGGCGGATTCTCCGGGCTGAAAAAGCGGATTACTGCCTAAAAACCCCCGAGGGATCGGCCGTATTAATATGGATATCGCGCACTTCACTCCATCTAAGGATCTACCACGCGCGTGCCAAAAACTTCGTGAGCGCTCGCGGCAGCGTGAGAAGCGCACCTGGACTTTCGGACCTTTCGGCGCGCTGCTGCTGGCGCGCGTCTCGCCGCCACCGCCGCGAAGCAGAAAGAGAGAAGAGGCAACGCTCGAGAAGCGGTTTTTCAAGCGACCCTCCTAAACGGGTGAAGTCAAGGTTGCCTCTAAATGGTTATCCTCCGCGTGCTGGATACGCGCGCCAGAGAATAGCGCGCGCTGATGCTGCGGGCATACGCAGAGAAGGAGGAGAAGGAGGGGGAGGAGGAGGAGGAGGAGGAGCAGGAGGAGGCTGGCTCGCAGATGATGCGAAACTCGCGGGATATATCTCGCCCGCCGCTGCAGCGCTCGTGTGTGGCTCCGGGGCCGTGGACGCCCAGGAATTCGGGCTGGCATTTCATTGCTTTATTATCGGTAATGCGGGGACTTTAAATTAGCGAATTAACGTGTGTCGGCCACCGCGGGGCTCTCGTATTATGCTTGAATTATTTTGGCAGATCTGTACCGTGCGATGTTTTATGAATGGCGAGAGTTACAGAAAAGTCTTGCGTGCTTTATGAGTGATCGTTGAAGAAACGTGTTTATTCCCGACTGCCGCTGTTACTGCCGCTGTTGCTGCCGCAGTCGGACGGTTGTTAACTTTTTTTCTCCCGTGCAGCAATGGAGCTTTTTAAATTTATTGCGCCGCTGTGTTGTCGGTTCAGCGCGGACGGTTGGGAGATTGTTTTGTTTTTTCAACCGCGTCCGCGCTAGATTATCCGTGTCGGAAATAGAAGTAACTTTGAAACTTGAAAAAAGTTTGGGAAAAACCAACGATTCATTTATTGAAAAACTATAGACGTTATTTGCCCTCCGCACTACGGTAGAAATTTATAAAATTCTTCAAAAGTTTTCGTTTTGCGGGAGAACATTGCTCGCGTAAAAAATACAGAGTTCTATTTTAGAAATAGAGCGGAGAGAGCATCGCATATAGCGCACACGCCTCGAGCACGCTTCCAGCTCTATACGTATGGAAATACACGTAAAGCGCGCAGCGAATAGCACAGAGTGCGCACTTTTACACAAGTGCCGAGGGGATTTCAAAACAAGAGAATATTCGGCTTTGTATATACCCCTTTGGTATTGTTATATATACCTACTCGTTATCGAGACTGAAGAATTAATTCATTTAATACTAAAGAAGCATGCTTGTTAGGATACTAAAGAGAAGCGTTTAATACTTATTAACGTTCAGAACGATCTTCGTTGAATAGCATTGCATAACAATCAGCTATTCTAATGCAGATTTCAATTAAAATAACTCACGTCTCTTACAATTCAAACTATACGTGTGAATATCTATATAATATACAAATGTAGATTTATAATATGGATAGTCTCTATATTCGCCTGCTCTGAGCCTTATCGCCGATTTCGCAAAGCTTGCAATATCACGCGTATAATAAATGACGAGCAACACCTGAGTTAAAATATGCGAGAACGCGATGTGAAGCTGCTCTATATGTTATATACATGCAGTGCGTATGTATAATAGAACTTCGCTTTGCATCATAGAGTGATCAATCAAACGAATTCAAATTGTCATTTTGTATCTTAGCTATTTATCAACAAAAACAACATTTGTTAAAGTATACAAAACTAAAAAAATATTGAATCCGTCACTTTTAGCTAAGTTTTTTCTGTTTTTTTTTGTACAATATTACACAGGAAGCAAAAAGTACGTCGGACCCGCAAAATCAGTTAAGGCACAATGTTTTTATCTGTTATTTTAATATTCTCTGAAAATAATTAACAAGCAAAATTGAAATGCAAACATTCGATATTTTGTAAAATTCCTCGTACACTTTTATTTACCAAATCATAAAATGGAAAGAAATAATGTTAACATTTTCGCAAAATGAAGTATCACTTAATTTCAGTTCTGCTTTGACTTCAATATTTTGATGTAATAACTTGAGGTAATGAGCGTAGTTTCTCAAGTTTTTAGATCCCAAGCCACTTGGCAAAAAGTTGGATCTAATTACATTTTCTGACTTTCATCAAATTTGTCCTTACTCAAACGGTAATGGGTAGTTCATTAAAAGTCCGATTGATAGTATATAAAAGTGTCGCCTTGCAAAGATAGAAGTTACGCTCAGCCAATATCGAGGACTACGTTATTACCGGCGTAAATTGATCAAACGCGTATTCGCCACGCGCGCGCGCGCGCGTACATGTAGATGCAATCGACGGGAGAATCCGCACAGACTGCGCCTCTCTCCCCTATACACGTTGTTCTATTACTCACTCACATAAGCGAGCGAACGCGACCACCGCCGCTGCTCGCACGTCGAATTCCCAGATTAACGTAAACGCATCAATTATAGAAACCGCGGTGCACACGCAGACGACGGCTCGTTCCGGCGCGTATATTATACGTATATGCAAGCTCGACCCCCGTATACTCTCTCGAGGAGTTACGGAACTTGCGAGACGCGGAACATTGCTTTCGACTCCGCCCCAGACGCCCCTGGAGAGAGCAAGGGAGCTAGAGAGAGAGAGAGAGAGAGAGAGAGAGAGAGAGAGAGAGAGAGAGAGAGAGAGAGAGAGAGAAAGAGAGAGAATTCCCTATAAGAGAGTGAACGAAGCGAACGACTCTTTAATTTCTGGAGCTTCTCCCTAGGCTCACATTACCCAGGATTGCTGAGACTCTCGCTGCTCCGAAATCATCATTTTTGAGGACCTGCGAGGTGGATATTAAATTACGAGAGATATCTCGTTAACGGACTATTAGGCTACATTCTGTTATTGCCGTGATTAGGACGATATACGAGTGGTGCTTGTCCTCAGAGGGGCGAGCGCTCTCGAGTTTTCATGTGCTTTTATGAATTCCAAAATAAATCTTTTCATCTCGCTCAAGCATTATATACAAAGTAGTGTATCTGTAAAAAGTATTATAACTACTTCACTCTTCTCGAGTGTCTATTGACTCCCAAAGAGTGACATTTTTTAACCTATTGGGAAATTTCATGAGAAAAATATTAACAAAGGACATAGAGTGAAAATGTATGAGAGCTAGCTTTGTGATAATTAGCATTTCTGAAATGTGAAAACGTGTTCTACCTTATGTTTGTTATAAAGTAGAAATTTTTTATAATTTTCACGTAGTACCTAAATATATATATATATATATATATATATATATATATATATATATATATATATATATATATATATATATTAAATAGTCTCATTCTTTATTCAAACTTTGCGATAAATATAGATATAAAAATAAATTTTTCATTTTTCAGTAACATAATAATTGAAAGTACAAAATTAACTCGTAAATTTGTAAAATGTAGTATTTCTCTCGGAGTATCTCAAGAATTAGTTGAGGAATAAAATATATCGTATTAAAAAATGCATAATTAACAATATATAGTTTTTTTACCAGAGAAGTACTACTATTTAAATATTATTTCAATACGCGACACCTATGTAACACTTACTGAATTTACAATACCTTGAGATGGTATACGGATATTATAATACACCAGTATGATTGCTCGGATGGTAACTTATCGACTGTTGATGATATGGGTATACAGAAGGTAAATACCGTCGATAAGGATAATGTTTCACACTCTTATACCGGGTCGTGTAAATTGACGAATTTTTAATACCGTTATCATTCATAGAAAATTAGCATCACCCGGTACCCTGTTTGTTGTACAACCCTTATATTAGTTATTCGATAACAACACAGATGGACTACAAATGCTTTTTAGTAAAAGATTGTCTCTTCACAGTAAGAGCATATAGATGCGTGATGAATGTTCAAGTTTGTCGTGTGTATAATATTAAGTATACAAAGCATAAATATACAAAGCATAAATATACAAGCAAAGAAACTTGAATTACAAGTATGACCTATACCCGCAATTTTTCTACATCTGCAGGGCCTTCGTAATTTTTGTATTATCCGTTAACTCAGTTATGACATACGACTGCAAGGAAAAATTTTCAAAAAAACTACTTTCCCATTATTCAAATTTTATATTCGATTATGCAAATTAATGTGAGTCGCATAAAAATGTCCCTTTCTGTTCCCCGGATTTTACGTCGCTAGCAAGTGATTTTTATGATTCTTCGGAAACAAAAGTCTGCCTCGGCGCCACGTTCCCCATTGCTCCTCCGAAACGAGTGCGTGTCCCTGCTTTCTTTAAAAAATTCTATGTATTTATGCAGTGTAATATGTCAGTACCGTCGTTGCTTACATACTGTGGCATTTTTATTTCTTGTTGCGATAATATAAAAGGAATGACCCTACGTACGCAATAATCAACAGCAGCTAATATTCCTTACCTAAATCAGTAACAATCGCTCATAATAATAGTTGAAAATAAATCAAATAATAGAATATGCGCAATTTTAGCAAAAATAAATTTTAGCCTGATTAAACGTTAAAATCTATATAGTAAGAGTGAATAGAAGCTTTTGCTACGGCAATGTCATGCTAATGGCATGGTAAAAGCTTCCTTGCTGGGATGTCGTCGTATACTAGCCCGGACCAAGTGGCTTAACTGGATTCCATACATATTTTAACACTGGCGAAACCGTACAAGAAAATTGGTTTGCCTGATATGCATAACCGATTTTTCAAGTCTTCGCACAGGTTTGTATGCGATCCGGGAGGTCCGACTGCGCAGATCGCTGCAGTGGCTGTTGCTCTTCTCGTCCCTTTCTCCTTACGTCAGTGGGAAACAAATCGAAGCTCTTGAAATTAAGCTAAATATACGGCTTTAGACACTCGAAACTGATGAATCATCTTGCAGAACTCGTAACTTAGCTTGCGATCTCCTTCAGCGCGTTAATTCGGTATATATGTACGTACAAAAACTGTAATTATTATATAAATAAGTTTTCTCTTTTGATAAAATATGTCAATTGTACGTATTTTTCAACAATAGAAATCCAGAGCCGAAAGAGACGAAGTGCAGTGAACACTTTAAATTAGCCATTGCGCAATTATTCATTTATGCGTATTACTCGTGATATACAGCACGGATCTTGAATTATTACCGGCCTACCAGCGACTTTTAATTTAAAACGTATTACCATGCATATCATAACGCACGGATCGACCACTCGGATTCCTTTTAAATCCGCATATTTTTATTCTCCGCACTTCTGGTGCTGGCAGATTTCAGTAGTTGGAAAATCTCTTTGTAAAATCCAATTAAAAAGGGCATCGTATATGCCGCAAAAAAAATACACGCGTATAAGGAAGAGTTTTCCGTACACGAAGTATATGCACGAAGTATACGTTTATCGATCAATAATATTTTTTTCCAAGCGTACGTAACATAAGAATCGATAGCCCCGGGCGCGAAAATACGTAATAACCTTAGTGGCCGTTCGGTCTAGAGCGGGTTTTTCGGCAATTCGTTCAAGTAGCGGATTGGCTCGCGAGGAGGCATATTTAATACATAAATCAAAATGCGGGAGGTCCCCGCCGCCGGCGCTATACTGCTTCAGGCGATGCTGCGCTATAGAGCTTACACTATGTATGCAAATGTATATGTGCATGAAGGTAAGGTGTATGTATATATAGGTGTATATAAGGCGAGCAGAGCGCGTATGTATGTATCTATGGTAACGCCATCTTGACCGTGCAGGATCGCGCTTCCGAAAGATGGTAGTGCGCTTTTTCCCCGCACTATGTATATAAATCCTCTATCAATTTCAATAGGGCAAGTATCGAGGTTGGGATTTTTGTTCGAAAATATTCCGCATTGTAGTTTCGAGGAAGTAGGATAAGGATTTTAGATGTGGAGTTGGTTTGAACAAACTCTCGGATTTCTGAGAACAAAATCGAACGTGGTTTAGTTTAAAAAAATCTTATAGTCCACAAACCAGCCACATGCAAATCTACCAAGCGAACGTGTTCTGCCAGGAGGCCCTCACTCGAGCAATTACAGAACCGGCAATGACGATCTCTAAGATGCAGACATTCAGATAAAATTACGCTTAATTAGATGAGCGAATCTTGGTAGCGCCCGCTTCGTCATTCGAGGCTGCTGCTCCGCGCGGAAGAAGCTCGAAACACTCCGCTGGAAAGTGGAAGCAGATGACACGTTCGCCAGGAGTGCGCTGATAAGGGAATACCTACCATAACACGCTCCGCGAAGATGCCCGCATTACGAAACACCAAGAAGCGGCAGCGCCAAGGCAATCGTCTTTACGACGCCGTGATACGGCCGTAAGCGCTTCTACGTACCGTGCATAACAAGAGACGGAGCGAGAGAGAGAGAGAGAGAGAGTGAGAGACGAGAAGCCAACCCCTTCGACGATGCCACGCGGGGCGTATAACAACTTTAATTGAATGTTATTTTGCCTCGCGCTTTCTTGCTTTGCGCTACGGTCCCCGAGCCAATCTTCTCCTCCAGGCTGAGATGCGCGCGTACCGCCCAAGACAACCGCGATACTGCGCGGTTTTTACTTTTTGTTGACTGAAACCAGCTAATGTTGTTGAAATTTCATCTTGTATCAATAAGTACAGTCGTGCTGCAATGAGCAAAGCGCTGAAATTTCAAGCGTCAGTAGCTAAACTTGACGATGGCAATAGATAGCAACTTGCATTTAATATTTGTACATTTTGCAATTATATATATATATATATATCAAAGTATATAACTATGAACGAAAATCTGCATTATACCGTTGCAAATCCACGGTAGTTATATTTCAAAATAAAACCTACAAAACTCGCAATCGAGTATTCGATCGGCGCGGCAATCTAATTACAAGAGTGCCGAAACGCTTTTAAAAGCGCTAGCAATGCCTGCGTAATCATTTCAAGCGCATAGCCTTGATAATCCCTTGTACCGCAGCCTGTCAACTAAGCAATGGAAAACGGCGGGCGGGCTGTGAATCGCGCGCTAGATGGGAGTCCAAAACAAATAGCTATTTCCATTTTTCATCAGCGCCCGAGCGCTTCTGGTATAATGGAGGCAGGAGAGAGCAAGAGAGAAAGGTAGCCGCGGGCTTTACGACGAGGGCGTGTTGTATAAAATCGCTCGCGACATTACCTCCAATATTCGCAAAACGGATTCTCTCGCGCGCTACTGCCGCCCCTCGGGCCGCGGTAATGAGGTGGTTTCGATTCCGGCCTCGGGGCAACTCGTTCCGCTGCCGCACGCGCTCTTCCACTCCCGGTCTATCTTGTGCGAGAAGTAGCTGCTGCTGCTGCTGCTGCTATTGTTGCGATGTAGAGGAGGCTGCGGCTATCATGTAAATCCAACGTGTTTGAGGCACTTAAAACAAGATTTGACGCGCGCGGCGAGAGGGATGGAGGAAATTAGGTGTAACACTGCTTCCAGTGGTTTGCTTTGATACAACGATGTTATAGTAATACTGTAAACGTATATCTATATAGCAGAAGGGTTGGCCAAGACGAATACATCAAAATAAATGTGTATACAGAAATTTGACAGGAGTCATTGTGTCTTTTAATACCTTTTGCTACAAGCTACAAAAAGAGGAAAAAAGAAAATAACGAAAATTTGTTTTTGATGTAAAAGGTTATCTAAAGAGTATACTCCCCTATAAGATGGGTACCCAAGAGAATTACTATTAAATAATTTACATAACAAATATAAAATAAAAATAACGCATCATCTTTATATTTATTAAACTAGCACAGGCTATGAAAACCAAAACATTTAACTTTATATTATTATGCATAATTTTTCCATAGCTTAATTACTTATGTAAGCACAGAACCAATCACTAGAATAAGACAATAACACTACAAAGATTTACAAAAACTTTTAGCAAAAAATAGTTACACCGTTGCAATATTAATATTCAACAGATTACCCAATTATCTCAAAATATTAACTATAGTAATAAAGTTTTATATAGTACATCTATAAACTAAATATTAAATACCTCTATCTACGATGTAAATTTAAAAATAAATAAACAAATGATCCCAGGATATATATTCCCAATAAAATGTATATTATTTGTATATTATATATATTAAAATAAAAAAATCTTATAGAATTAGTCGATGAGCTTCTCCAAATAAAATTATTGTCGCTGTGTACAAGAACTTATTATTATAAACAACAAAACTCTTGAGATATAAGTCACGTTTCATACCCGCTGAATCCAATAAAACGTCGCAAGCGACGACGAAATTAACAAAGAATCATCGTCGAGCGAATAATAATCTCGCCAGGCAATAGAGCGTGACAGGAAAGTTGGGCGCGCGCCGCGGGGTTATCAGTTTTACGTCTCGCTCAGCTCATCGCTGTGGTGGCGGATCCCAGAAATATAAATCGTAAATGCGTTGTGGCTCGTAATTTAAACTAGCGCAGTTTGGATAACTAGTTCCCATGGTTGTTCGCCGCCGCCATCGTCGTCGTCGTCGTCGTCAGAACCCCATCGACGCTCCGTTGTAAAACGATTCGCAGTAAACCGGCGAATGACTTTATTGCGCTTATTGGCCGCAGAGCCAGCAGAAGTACGGGCGTTAAAGCGACGGCGCTCGCGGTGGTGGTGCTGGCCGTTGTCCTCGAGGGCTGATTCTATGTCTGCTTGGGCCAATATGCGGAATCAAGTTTCTGTGTGCATGTGGTTGAGAGATATATGGATATGACCGGCAACGTTTGCGAACTTGGAGAGAATGTTTTTACGGCGTTTGCTGGGGTGCCGTTACGCTATTCGTATAAATGTATTCTTTCTTCGACCTTGACGAATTAATATGCCATTTTTTTTGCATCATCTTTTTTTATACGGAAGAAAACATTCAATTTTCTCAAAAGATAACGAAAGACTTATGTCATGCAGTGTCGACAAGAACTTGTGCTATAAAGTGTTTTCTAGAGTAAGTAGGAAAATTGTTTCTTATGTAGCCATACAGTCGTCATAATTCGATATCTCACCCTCTCGAAACTTACAAACGAGGAAACCTCTTAGCGATTAAAGTCGTGTATCTATCGCGTTTGAGTTATATGGAGTTCCTACACTATTGGTCATAAAAGGCCAGTCAAACTTTCAAACTTGCTACGTGCTTAAGATCGCTGTAACCTATATTGAACAATTTCTGGCAGCAGTGAGTATTGAGTGGTCTACGATTTTTCAGACTGTGTGATATAATATATTTAAAATTACATAAATACAAAAGCATTCGGGTAACAGTATTTTATCATCGAACTACCTTGCACTGGAGACGATTGATAACTCTATAGATTTGATAGTTTTATAATTAGTTGCCCAAAGTCCTATGAATAGCGCACATTAATTGAAATTCACTTTATTATCACGGATTTCTGGATGATTGCATTGGGCAAGAAGTCGAAGGAAAACTGAAAAGTGTACGTATCAATGGAAATCTGAGCAAAGTCAATTTGTGAAATCGACTCCGTTCGCGGACCCATCGGACGCAGTTAGTGGAATTATTTTCAGTAAGAATAAGAGGTATAAATCCCTCTGAAATTTCTGTACAAGTTATTAAACTTACTTCAATAACAAGTTTAACTTTAAAAAGTATCTAGACATCTTTCGGTTTGCAATAGGTTTCGCGTAGAGGCAATAAAATAAGGCAAGAAAACAGTTAATTTTCGGCCGGGATAAAATTGAGCCTTATAAAGCACTTATCATATTTCAGGGAAGCTTCCGGCCAATAAAACCGACGTTTATTGGCACATCTCCGTGAAAAGAAGTAATTCAAGTTTTAGAGCTACGCAAACGAAATAGCAGACTTGCGTCGTCATAGCGCGAGACATCGGACTGATATTTCTTTGGCTGCCTATATTCGCGATTACAGTGATTCCCCTCTGGCCTCCACATTGTCGCCCCCCTTTCCCCCGTTCCTCTTGTAACGAAGGGCCGGGGCGACTCGCCGAGAAGGCGCAAGTAGTATTTTCTCAGATTGAAAAGCTTTCGCGATGATATACGACTGGGGCATAGGCGGTGGCGCTGCAACCCTTCTGTGCTTTAATGGAATTAGTATTTAATAGTTTGCAGCGATGCCGCGGAGCAGCGGCGGCCGGCTCCTATACGCACTGGACCTTGGGCCGAAAAAAAGAAACTAACAAAGTGGATAAGCGCTCAGCAATATTTCACTTAATAGCTTTCTCGTTCATCACGTGCCGGGGCGTCGAGGCGAGACGACAAAGTATTGCATGCATCGCGATTTACCGAAGAAGCGGTAAGACCCGGGAAACTTAAATGAATGGCTGGCTGTCGTTGTGTCGGTGGCAAGCGAAAACAGATATAAGTAATTGACGCTTTCAGCCGAAGATTTTAAGTTATTAGCAGCCCGGTGCGCCCTTCCAATCCCTGTCTGTCGATTTTCGTTATAGTATATTGCAAGCTTTTCGGAGGCCACTCGCAACTAATGCAGTGTAGCTGAAAACAAAGAAAATTGAATTGCGTTCCGCGCGTTCAAACTTCTCTACGTAGTCGCTTTACTCTATACGGACGTCGGAGAAAGACTTAAAAGTCAGTGGCAGCGTGAAAAAATTACAATCTCAAAAATCCGTCAGGCACTTCCATCTGACGATACATCACATGTCCTTTCTCTCGCGCGCCGCAGCGAACGGCCGGCGTTCGCACCCTATTGCCTCTAACATGAACGACTCAATTAAATGTGTACAAGGCGAGTGGGGTTGATAGAGCACTCGGTCATAAATATGAATTATCCGCGGTAAACGCTCCCTCGAGAGAGAGAGAGAGAGAGAGAGTCGGGAAACGCTGCATCTAAAGAGCTAGCTGCCGCCAAGGAACTTTTTTTACCTTTTATTGATTTTTTTTGTTATTCTGACCAGTCCTCCGCGTGATATACCGCCAACCTTTGTAAATTATGACCGAATTTGAATACGAGCTGATCCCCGGATTTAACGTTTAACCATATCCTACTCAGTTAGTAGAGAAAAATTCCATCTTTGAAAAAATGTCACACACACACACACACACACACACACACTGAATAAATTACAATTGCGTGGTTAATTTGAATCGAGTGCGCGTAGAGCTACGCATACAGTATAAGCCTGGTGTTTGGAGTGCTAGGAATTGGCCGAATCCCGCTCTTTTTGCTCGCACGGCCATTGTGGTAACGTATGCGCATGCACTCTCATTTACCGCTAATGGAAACAAATTGTAATTAAGTGCTTTGCTGAGTTCGGCAGATTGCTGGTGACAGCGGCGCAGTTTCGCGAATGAAAGATGGCAAATGTTCCGCGGAATATACGTGTGCGTTATAGGACTTTTTGGCTCGCTCCTTTTCAACGCGAAAATAATTCGAACAGAAACGGTGCCACCCACAAATTCTACGCATTGATATCAATAATATATGAACTTCGAATCCGTGGTACCTATAGTAGTAAAAGAGACAATAAATTGCAAAGTAAGGCGAGAATTTTTAAATCACCCGCGCGTTCTGAATAACATATCCGATATGATTATTCGGAGATCTGATGTAAAGGACTTTCCTCCGCGCGCGCGCACGTTATACACTCTCCTATAACTCAGTTCCGGTATCCCGGTTCGCTTCAACAATAGTCGCAGGCAGAATGCTCGCTATAACCAGTTTGTTTAAATACCTCCAGCTAGGCGCTCTCGGTAATATGTAGGCATAATAATCTAGCTCTCGCACTCCGCCTACGTAGTTCCAGCAAACGTATATACGCGCTTCCTTCCGCGCGCGCGTTCGCCTCGCGCGAATAGAAGCGACGCTTTTCTCATTTCTCTCTCTCACTCTCTACGCGAGTCTCTGTGACTGTTCGCCCAGGAAGCGTGTGCTTTGCTAACGATGATAAACGAGCCCGCTCTAAGACGCCATATTTATGCTAATCTAGCCACGCGCTCCGCCCTTATATGTCTCCCTTCCAGCCTCGCGTCAGCGTCCGATGTCTCTTTCACCCCTAGCTCACGCGCACGCCGGTATATACATATACAATATACATACTCACACATGCGATTCTCTCTTACGCGCGTGGGCGTCTGTATATCACTTTCCGAGCGAGACCCTCGCGGATTTCCCCGGTTTTCGGTATATGTACAAAGTGCAATGTAGAAGTCGGAATCTACGCATGAGTATTTCTGCCGATAAGGGACTTTATACTGTATATACGGCACGTGGGTTATTCTCCGCGTGTTTGAGCGCGTATACTATATATATATATATATATATATATATATATATATATATATATATATACACGCATTGTGCGCGCTTTAATTTAGGGCTTCGGATTGTGCAAATGTATTTATTGCGCTCCGGCTTTGTTTTGAGTGAAAGAATTTGATTTTATATATTCCGTGTATGCACACTGCGCGCGACGACTCGCAAGGTTTTTTTTGTTGCGGGACTTGAATTGATATGAATTTTCATTTAGCATGTATGATGTAGCTCGATGAGGAAGTGCTTTGTAAGCGCGAGATTGATAAATGTGCTTGTATAATATTTTCTCGATTGTGATGAAGGAAAATGAAACGAATCTATTCCGGACAATAGGATTTTTTTAGAACTTTTAAGAGCTTTGGGACGAAATAAAACTCTGACATTACAATAATTGTCTAGAAACGTAATAGTCGTGCACAGTGTGCATTAAATACACAGTTTCATAAAATTCGGCAACAACCAGCATACGCGTCCAATCCGGCAAGCGGAAAAACTCGGCAATAATGTATAAAAAGCGACGTCGAACGGACGATGTCTCGCATAATCCGGCAATAGTGTCCAGTCCGTAAGAGACTGCTCTTTCTCTATCTTCTTCTTCTTCTTCTCCACGAAAACGCGACAGCGTTCAGCCGGAGCGAGTGGAAATTGGCCGAGCTGCCATATGTGGCCTGGGGGAAAAGAGATAGAGAGAGAGAGCGCTCACGAGCCCTCTCCACTCGCATTACAAATTTAATCTTACAAATGGATCCGAAAACTTGGAAACAATGGAATATATGAAATGCGGCCGCGTATATCACGCGAGCGCGCCGCGGCAATATTGTCAAGGCCGATTCAGCGAGCGCTTTTGGCGCGCGCGAGAGAGGGAAAGTCGTTGTGGGCGCGAGTATTAGTCTGCCTACGTATACTTGCTCGCGAGAAAAGAGAAGAAGATGCAGCTTGTGTCGCGCGATACGCTCGCTGTCCTATCTGGCCGCCGCTCGAGGAAAGTGTTGTGAAATCTGCTCGAGTGCTTGAGAATTCCTCTCGGCATTTTTGTTTTTAGCTACTGCACAGGGTCTACGTATATACGACTGTTTTATGGCAATGGACGCGGCTGACGCATATTTCGCGATAGTTTTTACGAGTTTACTTCGACCTCAAGCGAGTTTATAGCGATCTTTTGTGGTCGAGAGGGAGAAGGTTTGGTCGAATTTTTCGATTTCCTTATGCTCGTCCCGCATATATATGACTGAGTGCTACTTTTCTCGCGCGGTTCTCAAATGAATCACATACGATAAAACGTCTCGGCGCGTATGCATATTCCAGTTTTGTGTGAAATGTATTTGATCGCTAAAGTTTTTCATCATTTACATCGATATAGAATATTATTTATGCAGAGTTAAGAGATTACTTTACGAAGAGTTTTGATATAACATATAAGACAGAAAAATAATCGCTGTCGACTAAAAGCTTATTAACGAAATTATTTCTTTCCTTTCTGTTAGTAAGGAGGATAAATAGATCTTTTGCAATGAATAGATGACTCCAAAATTCACGAGGCATCCATTCATCATCCAGATCAACGACAGCTTTTCATTTGCAGTATGTTGTTAAGTGACACGCAGAGAAACAGGGGGGCCGATACCGCACACACAGACATTCGGAGAACAACAAGCTTGCAAAGCCGCGCAGCGCAGAGTCATCGGTCAAACCGATGAGTTCCCAATAATCACGGCACAGTCGGGATGAGCTTTGAAAAGTTTCATAAATTTCGTCACAGTGCTCAGCCAAATGGCTTCCGGTCCAGCGGTCGGACATTGTCGATAACGGGGACGTCCTCGCCTCTACCGCGCACGGGGGGCAAATTCAATATCGCATTCGCGCCGCCAGCCAGCGCGGCTCTCGTCTCTCTCTCACACATTCTCTCTCACTCTCTCTCTCTCTCTCTCTCTCTCTCTCTCTCTCTCTCTCTCTCTCTTGTTCCGGCATTGTCCCTCGTATTGTTCCAAAAGTTTTCGACCGAGCTGCGCGCGAATTACCATATGAATTAAAGTAATGTGAAATACGGCTCGAGGAGAGCAAGTGTGAGCGGTTGGGCTTCCTCGAGGCCTTGATGTGAGAAGATCGAGAAAAATTGGAACTTTAGAGAAGAAGTGCTACGTGATTATTACGTTATTTAGTAGATATCAAATTAAACAAATATATGTATTAATATTGATTCAGAGATTTTCTCCACAACTATATATTCTGATTTTTTTTTAAATTTCAAAAACCTATTTCACGCGCGCGAATATTGCGTCGTATTTTTCTGTCCCAAAAACTCCATTTTCACCCAGTTATGCAAGCAACTTGTTCCAGCTACAATAATAACCAGCTCGATATAGGCGGAAGTCACATTTTACAAAAGCATAAAAGAATCTATACGGAATAAAGCTTTTTTAGCAATAACGAACGAGATGTTCGTTTATCACGTGGCGGTGCACACCGGGCGTGTCTATGTGTGTATATATATATATATATGTATGTGAAAAATGCCATTTCGCGCCGCGAGAGTGGAAGCATATACTCCCTTTTTGCCGCAGCACGCAGAGCCGGGACTTCGATTTTTACATTCCGAACCGCAGAGAGCAGTATCAGTTCAGCGCCACACGCTAGACATGCGCTTCTGCACTTTCTGACTATCCAATCTAGATGGCAATAAATTCACATTAAACTATCTGCCCAAGAGCGATCGCGCGCTCGTGCTTGCGCTTCGCACGGATTTCGCTCCCGACCACCCGCCGCGAGTGTTATAAACGCCCGCATGTCGACTTTGATTACGCTATAATTATTCTGTTTGTCGCGTAAATCACTTTTTTCGAAAACGGCCGAATCAAATATTATATATACATAAAAATCGACTGTTCAAAGGGGAAATTTATCACTCTTTAAACATTTTAAATAAAAAGAGATGCGCGTAATGAAATGGTGCGCATGTTGCTTTTGATGCACACACTATACCGCTTATTTGAGTACACCGAATTTAATCGAATCCTGTTGGGCGAAATTTCATCAACTAATGTTTCTACATCGCAGTTATATGACTCAGAGCTCGCGTGCATGTACTCGCACCGAACGCCGCTGCTGCAAAATCGAAAATGAAAGTCGACCTATCTATAGTACCCTCCACTCGAGTAATGTATAATTCATGAAACATTTGTTCATCGATAAAAAATCGATTTTACCAAGTAAATATTTTAATTTCAACGCATAAAATCAGGTGACATTTTTCATCGAAACCCACGCGCATACGTGAAAACTCCGCTACAATAGCCCTGTATATAGCTATACTGTGTAGTGAGCACGCGCTAAAGTAGCAGCGACGCATTAATTTCTGGTAATTATCAGAGGTGTAATTCACCCGCGTAGGGTCCTGGATTGCGTCCGGGCTCGGCCCGTCTCGTGTTAACACCGTTGTTATGCCCCATTATATTGTCCCGTATATATGTATATACCAGCAGTGGCGACGGCGGCCAATGTGCAGTTACACAGACAACGGTTTTCCCTCGTTTTCACTCGCTCTCTCCTCACGGTTGTTTGCGTGCACACGTATATACACATTACACAGGCGAAACGCAGGCAAAAATGCTAATAGTCATCTTGCGGCGCCGCATCTTGTTTCGCGACCTAGGAACCGCTTCGTTTACTCCTGCCTTATTCGATACGTTAGCGAACCCTGCATTCACGTATATTTATATATGCGCGCTCGGCGAGAGAAAAAAATTGTAATTTCTGCAGAATCTTTTATTCTTATTTTTTCCTCCGCATGTAAATAAGCATGAGCTGTAATTATCATAGAAATATGATTTAAAAATGAATGGGATGAATATATTTTGCGAAATACTGTTACTATGCGAATAAAAGCATTGAATATCAATATTTTCCACGCTGCTTTTACTTTCTCAGGTTCTCAATTATTTCATTCGTCGCTTATCATGACGCGGATGGATACAACTCTCGGGATGCACCCTACAGAACCCTGTCCATATTCGCCGGTCGTTTAATCCGATCGAGCACCAAAATCAAATCAGCAAGACGTCTCTTATATACTAGAAAGTTTACGACATAAGCCAGTGCGTCTCACGTACCCTCTTCATTCCCGTCGTATATACCAGTATAATATATATATATATATATATATATATATCGCCACTCGCCGCCTATATTTCCCATGATACGTACCGCTATCGCCTTCGCAAGTGCGTATGTGTATATATACCACCCCCTGTGGCAAGCGCATCATCGCGCGAATATAAAATATATATATATATAATATATATATAAACGGCAATTAGTCTGCGGATAATGCCGAGATTAGAAAGTCCCCCCCCCCTCAGCTGAGTTGGAGTAGAGATCGGTGCAGCGCGTGGTCTGCATATTGAGAGCCGCGCGCAACGGGATAGCGGCCGCGGCGCGTGCAGGACGAATCGCCGCGAAAATTGATAAAACGTTATTTAATCCAAGAGCGAGCGGAGAAATAGAGCGAGCTTTTTGAAAGCGCTCGCGCGCGGCCGCAGATAAGAGTTACTAATTTATTTAAATGGACTTATCTTTCCGAAGCTCCCGATAGGAATGTAAATTGCTCGTCGCTGCCGTCGTGGTACGTCCCCCTGCGAGTCGCTCTTTACGAATCAACCGCACGCCGCGGCTGCCTCCTCGGCTAATGGTATGGGTTAGATAAAGATATTTTATTGCCAACTGGTGGGACATATTTAAGTAGGGGTTGCGCGCGAGAGAGCGATGGACTTTTTAGCCGGTCGCGCGTTCTCGAGGCGGCGATTTTTTACGCGTATGGCGCGTGATTCGGGTTTTCGATAATTTTTCTCTCTGCGTGTGTGTGCCACGCTTCGGTAGATTGAATTTTTTGCTACAGGCGATATATATATATATATATATATATATATATATATATATATATATATATATATACATGTCCTTTCACGATAATCAATTTCTTCAACTCCGAAGATTCTTCTCTCGTCACTCAAATAAGCGTAAATAAAATTAGTTCTATATAGATGTACATATACTCGACGCTCAAAAGTCCATCACGCTCACAGGCAGAAAAAGCGACAGCTCTGCGCATCGCGCACACAGGCGCGCCCCTTTATATTTATGGAGTCGCGCGCGGGTGATTAAAGCCGCGGAAGAACTCTTCTCTCGCTCTCTCTCACTCTCTTCTGGCCGCGAGAGCAGCAGCTTGATTTACTGGGCGATATTTCGTCGACGTTACCTGGCTGGGCGAGTTGTTCGTTCTCTCGCGCGTCGAGCGCCGGCAGCCGCGACAATGGCGCTGTCGCTTGACACTTCCTTTCGAATTATTGCAGCAACGAGAGAGCGAAAGAGAGAGAGAGAGAGAGAGAGAGAGAGGGGGGGAAGAGGTTTTTCTATAGAGCCGTATCTCCTGCTGCCGCTCCGCGAGCGAATCTCTTTTTTATT
Source organism: Muscidifurax raptorellus (assembly GCA_020010945.3). Lineage (NCBI taxonomy): Eukaryota > Metazoa > Arthropoda > Insecta > Hymenoptera > Pteromalidae > Muscidifurax > Muscidifurax raptorellus. The sequence continues at coordinate 15,582,563 of CM052080.1, read as the reverse complement.
ATTAGCAAACTTGCGTTTTATTATGTACACACAAACACACACACAGATCGTCTATTTTCACGGCTCTTTTGTCGTCCGGTTCCTGCGCAGTTTCACGCACCTCGTGCATCGCCAACCCTCTACTCGTACATTTGAAATTTTCATCGCGCGATTATTTATAGCGACGCGCGGTGTTATGGTACGTCTACTCTTTGCTGATATGAACAACGGAAAGGAGCTTGTTCGCGGGGCAAGGTGATCGCGCGAAGTGCACGAACAAAGCAGATTACGTTTGATGCGCTAATCGCTTGTTATTATTGTATTTTAATCCAGTTTATATTATGCCGGATTTATCGGTAATCTATATTTGCTTCATACATCAGTTACGTGAGCTTTATTAATATAATCTTTCTTCCTTATATTCAGTGTTGATTGTTTTTTTTTGCACATCACAGTTATGGCAAGTAGCTTTCAATAAACGAAGCATATGCATTCACATCATACAAACACCTCGTATAATATAGTCCACGATTAAAAGCAGATAAAAGAGCGATCGCCACGAAAATTCGTCATGACACAAATCGCGTTTGCATTAGCAACGCCTCGTTGTCAGTTAAATCCTTGCCAGGGGTTTATCGTGAGACCGATGTTAGCCGCTTGTTCGCAGTCGTAGCCACTTTTACTATAAGCGAGGTCTACTTTGTCCCCGAAGACCGAGACGAATCGCGTTTCGGGGTCGTTGCCGGAGCGCGTTGCTCCGCACTGCAGTAAAGCGTTCGCTTGCACATATTTTTGTCTTTTATAAGTGTGTGTGTGTGTGTGTCAGGAATTTTCTGGGAGAATTTGAAAAAAAATATCACACGTATACTATCGTCACAATATGTGCCGATTTATCACAGATTTTCTGTACATTCTTCCTTCTTAATCTGAAATACCATTGATGTAAAAACTTATTTTGTTTTGAGTACTTATATATTTGTTTGTGTATTTTTTATATTATATTGAAGTTCTTATTGATCGTCTTAGACTCGGAAATACAACGTTGTTGCGTCAAAAACGTTTTATTTTTATACTACTGACACTTTTTCCACGAAACCTCGCAAATTCCGCAATTTGAGAAGTTGCCGAATCAATACCAAACATTGAAATTCAAATCCGATATCACTAAAAACATCCCCTAAAAAATCAAGAGCATCCATAAATCCCGAGCGTAAACTCGCCAAATTTACATTTGACGTTCTGTCTTAAATCACATCCCTTATCCGCGAACAGCCAAACTTGTTTCAATAGATTCGGCATCGCGCCATAGTGAATCCATTAAAAAAAAAAGCAGACGACTCCGACGTACGGTAGCAATTCCACTCGCTCACATCTATATCTCGAGATCAGCAGGGCGCGCGACAAGGGCGAGAACGCGTCCCGTGATCGGAACTTAATGTCTTGGAACGGACGCCATATTAGCATGTCCGCGTCCAATCGTCGCCCACGTGCCAGTCGCGCCGTAGCGAATCGTGCAGCCTGCCCTGCTGCTCTATGACACTGTCATTATTTCTCTGACAGGACAAGCATGCGCTCTAGCTAGCTCGATCTTTCTCCGCTTCGAGAAATTCACCCTCCCCATCAGCGCCAAGTATATATATATATATGTATACGTACCCGCGCCGCGCTAACGAGGGTGAAAAGATGTAGAGAGGAAGAGAATAAAGGAAGGTCAGCGCGAAAGATTGAATCGATCATGGTATAATTCTCAGTGTTAAACAATGCTTTATGGAAAAGACAGTTTATTTATAAATTGAGATTCCATTTGTTATATTACTAATTTCAAATTATACTTAAAAAAATTTCTTATATCCCGGTAATGTGGTAAATAGATAAGTAGATTGAAGAAAAAGCCGACGAGTGTCATATAAGAGACGAGAATGACGATGAAAAAAGAGAGAAGCGTAAGAATTAGGGTGAGCGAAAGCTTTTTTCGGAAGAGGAGATTGAAGAAAACGAAGAAGGAGAGGAAGCTCGTGTGGGGGTCGTGATTGTTAAGGGATACCACTACCACCACCGCGACCGGGTGCTTCATGTTATTTATCTTTATGGACCTCGGGCAGAGGGTAAGTACACTTATTCGGCCAGGGGGTAAACTTAAGCCGTCGAGGGCGCGGTAAGAGATTGTTTGTCGTATTGGCTGCGGTTCCGCAGCAGCTCCTAAGGCTTAGGTATTATCCGTTTAAAGGCCGCAGCAGAAAAAGAGAGGGGACTACAGGGCTTCGCGGTGAGCGTGATTTCACTTACCAACCGGTCGATAACATCAACGCCGCTCTGATCTGCCCTAATGAATGACTCCTTCACTTACAGTCAGATATAGTGTGATGATTAATTTTCGATTTGCTTATAAGAGCATTTATTGTTACGTTTGCGAAACAGTTGGCAATAACGTTTATCAGTATAGTTGCACCAAATTACAAAACTAATTCGTTTTCTGCTATATACATTTTAAGAAAAAATGATAAAATTCAAATCAGCCCCACTGTCACATCGCGATAAAAAGTAACTTCATGATTTACAGTACATATAGGCACCCAAGCCATATCTCCTTGGGGCCTCAAGAAGGTGCCTCTTTTATCAATAAAAACCAATGGCCTAAACCGTACAAAGAGTTGGTCGGATTCTGACGCTCACGGCAGGGGGTTGGGAGCGCTCGGGTGACGATATTCTTAATACGTATATATCTGCAGTCGCGGAAGGGACAGGCGAGAGAATATAGGAGTCTTCGGCGGTCGCAGAAATTAATCTGCTGGCTCGTAATCGGCTTTCGGTGATTTACCGCCTATCGTCCACAAGAAGGATAGAAGATGTCCGCCACAACGGGAAAAGAAGTATCGTATACGCGGATGAATCAATCCGGGCCTCTTGCGGAAAGTTTTATCGGCGCGCGACCATACTGCCGTCTGCGGCATCAAATTAGAGATGTGTACGAGAGCTGAGCATCTTCTCGTGGCTCATTTATTGTTTCGTACGTAAGAATAGCAGGAAGTTGACGGCTATAATGATCGGAGTTCGGAAAGTGCTTAGGCGAGCAAAAGCAAAGTTTTGGTATTGGTTCGGATTCGAGGCCTTTTTTCCGTTGACTGATGAATATTCATATAAGAGCGTTTATTCGTGAACTTTTTCGTTTATACTGCGTTGAATCAGATGCTATCCGCGCAAAATTGTAACATTGAAAAATAATAACTTTATATTGCAGAATATAAACAAACACTTGAAGTAATTTTAACAGCCTGTGTATATTGGTGGAAGAAAAGGAATATTAAATGACAAAAATTTGTTTGTTAAGATTTGAAATTTGAATTTCATTTATTAATAACAACAGTTTTAAATACGTACATTACAATTATTATGAGATATATACAGGTGCAGTATTTACATGGATGCAATATAACAATGTTTATATATATTAACTATATCGAAGATATTAACAATTCAATGTATAATGATAAATAATTTTCTCAACGAAACAGAATAAAAAATTCGCCTTATGTATTAGTTATGACTTCTGAAGAGGTGCTTAGATATTCAATATCATACAATATACTATGTTCTATTACTATCCTGTATACGTGTCATAAGTTTTAATTCAATGCTTGCATAATGATTGAACGTCTTTTAGTTGAAGTTTAAAGACATGGCTGAAACTTGGAAAACGCAAAAGTATATTAGATTTACTTTTTCATTAAAAGACATTCAAGCACAATCATTACCATTAATTGTAAGTCATGTTTTCGATATCGTTTACACATCGCGTTTAAGTGCTTAAAAATATACCATCGATTGTTATTGATACGCGTAAAAAGAGGACAAAATGCACGCTAATCCAAGGAAGCATATAAATCCCCGCAACAATTCATATCGCCAAGCATTAAAACTCCACACCGACGCTCCGCTCGTTTCAATTCGCGAAAGAGTCCGCGGCAAACGAGCTCAAAGGTGAAATCTGCACGGCACAATTTCGCTCTCGCAGCATTAATGCAAATAATAAACCTTATTGCGCCGGTGCACGCTTAACTCGCGGCGAGGCTACATTAGCCATGCTCCCGAGAAAGACAGATCGCGCGCGTCTCTCGACACAGCCGCCGCAGCAGTAGCAGCATCGGCTATTTAAAACTCGGCGGCGGCTCGTGCACCGTCTGATTCAGTGTTTGAAGTTAAATGGAGTGTAAATGGCAGATAACAAACCAGCACTGTTTCCGATTACGGCATTCATTGTTTCCTACCATTATGCGCGCTCCGACGGTTTGCCGCGGCTCCCGGTTATGGTTTACGATCTATTTATTGCCACCGCGAGCGTGCGATCCGACGGTTTACACCGTGTCGCCGGCCTATCCGCCCTCCCACGCTTAGTCCGACGACCCCCCCCCCCCTCCGTCCCGAACACGAGGGTCGAGCCGACCTGTGCGCACTGCCGTTTCGGGTTATTCATCGTCCTTTGATACGAGTTCTGTTATTGTTGCGCTTTTGGACTAGTTTGGGATGCTGCTTTACTGTTTTATCGCTGGATCTCATTTTTACATTTTTATTTCTCAAAGGAAAAAGTATGTTCGAGTTCGAGAGTGACGCGAGGACTGTGCAGCGTCGATTGTTATTATGTACGAGCATAGAAGACTGATTAAAATGTTAATTGTATCCTGATAAACACTTACGAGTTGTTCGATGAGCTTAGAATATTTTTAAAAGCTGTTACAAGCGTTAAATGTACCTTCTTAAATATAGAATATCACCATTAGCGGATTTCTTGTAAGTTGTCGCGAGAAAAATTCAATTTTTAATAGCTATATATATACAAGTTTTAATCGCATTCTTATATCTAATATTGACTAGACGGGATGACCCTTTTGCAAAGGATCCGTTTGTGTCTTTTATGTATATATATTCTGATAAATAATCATATTCTTTGCCTAATATAATACGTTTTGAGCGCTGAGAAACAAATGAAAATCAGTGAACTCGGATGAACTCATTGTGATATTAAAGAATAACATGGTCGCAACAAGAAAGGTTTCTCAGTGCAAAAAAATATCGTACTATATATAGAATCGCGAATCAGTTACCGAAGCCCTGCTCGAACTGTCCGAGCTGCTCGAAGCAGCCGGGCTGCTGCTTTCTGCGTCACTTGCCGTGCAGGAGGGTGGCGGCGGCCGAGCGCCTCTTGATCTCCACCTGATCGACCACCGCGTCGCTCTCCTTGTCCTGGTGGGCGGTCATGTGTCTCGTCAGATGATGTCTCTCGCGGAAGCTCTCGTCGCAGACGGGACAGCGGAGCTTCTCCTCGCGACGTCGGCGGGCCGCCTCGCCGGCGCTCTCGTTCTTGTGGTGCGAGCGCATGTGGTAGACGAGGTCGGAAGTCATGCGAAACGACAGGTTGCACTTGGCGCAGACGTTCTGCGCGGGCAGAGCCAGTGCGGCGAAGGACGGCGGCAGCAGACCGGCTGCCAGGAAACGAGGCTGTCGCGCGAGGGCGTCGCCGATAGGCGGGAACACCGCGGACAGCGGGTTGTACGGTAGGTTCGGATAGACAGCTGACGGGAGCTCCGGCCGGAAGTTGCTACTGCTGCTGCCGCTGCTGCTGCTGCTCGCTGGCGTCTTGGGACTGGGTACCTTTGGCGGTGGTTGGGATGACGCGGCTAGCTGCTGGCTCAGCTTGAGATTGTCCAGAAGAGCGCTCTGCTGGGATTCGGGAGATATTAGGAAGGGGTAGGGCATCTTGCTGGGGAAGGCTGCGGTGTACTTGGAATTGAAGGAACTCGCCGCGCTGACGGAGTTCGAGGGGCCTCCGATCGGCGGGCTGAGACTGTTCTGGTAGGTGACCACGTCCGGCGAGATCGACGATCTAGGCGATCCGGTTCCCTCCTCGAAGTTCACGCTACTGGAGCTGGGGCTGATTCCTATGAGGGTACTTCTCTGAACGGCCAAGTTGACCTTGGTGAAGGCGCTCCGGGAATCTCCGTGAAGTCTGTCGGGACAGGAAATGCCGTCGCAGCTGCTCTTTCCACGAGGACCCGGCAAGCCTAGGCTCTGGTCGACAGGACGTTCACTGCTATTCTCATCGGCGAAGATTTTCCGAGTCGACAGAGTTCGCGGGAATATGCCAGGCGGACTGGGGCTCTTCTGAACGCGCAACGAGCCCGCGTACAGCTGAGCAGCTGGTTCCGGGGATAGCTCTGCCGACGTGGGGGTCAGCCTTCGCTTGGGTGATATATAGGGCGGCGGCAAAGCTGCATGCAGATCCTCCGTGCGCCTGATCTTGTACTTGGATGCTTCGAGGCTCTCGAAGTGCTTGATCGTCATGTTTTGGGGTATTCGATCGTTCTGCTCGTACTCACGCGAATCGTCGTTGTAGTCGTCGGTGATTATCGGCTCATGTTGCCTGCTCACCTCGTTCATCAGACGGCTCGTGCAGAACTGCAAGTTGACCAGCTTTTCGGTCTGGCGCTTGATCAGCTTTTCGTCGGGCGCCACGAGAAAAGCGACATCGAAGGAGCGCTTGCTCGTACGCTGGAGGGGATACGACGCGTCCGTCGTCAGCTCGCATACTTTGGCCTTGTTCGGACTGTTGGACGAACTGATCGTCGCACCGGTTGAGATAACTGGAGCGCCATCCTCGATGCCGCTAGAGCGTTCTTCCATTGTCATCGTGCTGGTTGAGGCTTTGATGACCTTTTTCCTGACGCAGCCTGTGTCCTTGGGATGCCTCCTTCTGAATCTGTTTCAACGAATGACACTCTTTATATTTATTTCCTTGTTTCGGCGCAAAAAAAGTTAACGCGGAATTTATTTCGAAACGAAAACTGGTGCAAAAATTAGTTGCAATGCAATAAGAGGAAGGTACTCACCACGAAGTATTTCGAGTCCTAGGAGCTCGTCTCCTCACGGGAAGTCGCTCGAAGTATCAACGAAACACTGCTTGACCGTAACCTCGAGCGCACAGCTGCACATGATAGCACACCTTCTGTCCGACCGTTCGTCGACTACTATCACTGACTACGATCGTCGACACACTGCCGCAAGCAATAAGATCTCGACAGAATGAAAGAGGGAGAGAGACAGAGAGAGAGAGAGAGAGAAAGAAAGAGAGAGCGTGCGCGCGCAGCAATGATACGGCACGAGCGGCGTTCCACGTCCGAGTGAGCTCTCGCTCGCGCGCATCCCCGTATTTAGGGGTTAACTCAGCAGCCCCAGTGGCGGCCGGCAGGTGGAGACGACTCGGCGCCGCCAATGGCGCTTCGACGGGGGTGGAGCTGCAGACCGCGCGGGCCGAACATATTCCGCCGCCGCGCGTCGCGTCTGCTGCCGAAGGAAAGCAAGCCAGGCCACGCCTACATATTTTAAGGTTCGACACATGTGTATGCGCGCGCGCAACCCTATGGAACTGCTCCTTGGCCCGTCGAAGCCTGCTATATCCTCTCTCTGACTCTCTCTCTCTCTCTCTCTCTCTCTCTCTCTCTCTCTCTCTCTCTCTCTCTCTCTGGCTATGTACAGGCGCGGGCCTTTTAGAAGCGTGTGCGCCGGGATTCGCGTAAATTCCGTGCTGAGCTATACGATCTTCAATGTATTTTTAAAGCCACGCTCCGCCTCTGTCAGCCCGATGTGCTAGTGGTTGCTCTATTCTGATGTGGTTATGTGGTTTTTTTTAGTTTTTAATTTTGTGGCTAAAGCGCCTGATTACTCGTTACGCAGAGTTATGCGGAGCTTGTTGAGTTCGAGCGGTTGATTTCATGAAAAATTGGTTGTTTATAATGACAATTTCTTGAAGCAGCAAGAAAGTCGTGGCAAAAAGGCACGAGAGCATATATATTATGAAGTGGAACCAATATAGGTGATCAATCATAAACCGACTAGCTGGCCGCAAGCTATCTATTTTTCTGGACATGTGAGAGCCGTCGACTTTTTCATGCGGAGCTCGCAATCCCTGCTCCGGAATCCTTCTGGGGCTTTCTCGAGGGTCGAAGGACATTAAGTTCTTGATAGGATCGACAAAAAGTTGTAATGACTTTTTGAGCGCTCTCGCCACTTGATTCGGCCACAGGGATTTACACCTGTATCCTTAATAACGATTAAAGTTTCGATAACACGTCAACAATAATTTGAAATACACTGCGATATATCGTGGAATAAGAGTACAGTAGAGACTTCTTGATTCAATAATATCCGCTACATATATAGGACTCTGAATGAGTTCTCACAATTCCTTTTTTTTCGTTCCATATAGCACAAGAAAAAGAATCTGGCAGCACATTTCATTTTTCGAGGGAAAATAAGGCAGCGGTCCGTGAGAAATAGATGTTTCTACTTCTTCGGGAAGGGAAGATCATTAATCAAGAAAGCGTTAATGCATATTTGATAAACGGCTCTTTCCCTTAATACTTTGCATACGTACCATCGCCGGTTCTTGGTATACGCTCTTAATTTAAAACTCCCGCAGTATTCGCCAAGCTCTTTTGTATGACGTCGCATTTTATTTCAGGATCATATAATCGGTTCTTTTGTTTAAACAATTATTCAGCAACTTTCGAGTCTTTTAGACTCTTGTCTATGGCCACTGTAATATTTTCAACTCTGAAATATATATATATATATATATATACCACCTGCATGAATGTCTCCCAGTCTGTGTAAGGAAAATGAGACAGGATATATCCTCCTCTTGAGTCGGTGACGAATTGAGCGCATCATAATTTCAAAGGATTGTTGAAACAAGGCGAGATGTGGTATTAGGCTTCTTTGTATATTTTCTATTTCGCGTAATTCATTCCGTGCAGCTCTTCATATTGAGTGACATTTCACATTATAACTCGTTGTTAATAATTTTAACAATTTTACTATATCTTAGCATAGTTTAGGCGCGAGATTCGAAGTTCTACGCGTACATACATGCGGGTCGATTCGCAACGACCCAACGATATCGTTATTACAACCAGTGCCGCGTATGCAGAACCGAGTAAACGCAACATTACCGCGCTAAACAGTCGAAATTGCTTTATTACCATCTCGTGCGCAACTCATGTATATATATATATAAATACGCGGTACGTGCGCAAAGGCGTTTCGGTAAGATATTCACGTAACACATAAGCGACTATATAGAGCGCAGTCACCGTGTGCACAGAGATAACGCGCGCTCGCGGAATGAGAGTCACACGGAGTAGAGTAGAGAGAAGTCAGCATCTTAGTCGGCGCGATACCCGCGCACTTGCGGAATATAATTCGCCGGCAGGCTTCTCTCGCGCCCCTTTATGCTAGACGTTCGCGAGATAAGCATCATTGGCAAATAAGCCAAATGAACTTTATTGCAGCTGCCGTTGTATATATACATATTTCTCGGGAATATTTCAACGCCGCGAGCCTGCCCCCCGTGAGGTTTTATTATATGAGCATTTGTATGCATCGCGGCTTCGGAAGAGCGATACGCGCTTTGCTGGAGAAATTAGAATGACTTTTACTGCCATCTCGAAATATGCTTTAGTGCTCTTTTTCGTTATATATACACGTTTCAGGTTAGCTGGGTTCTCGTAAAAGATTAAAATATATCGACTGGTCCACAATGTATAACTGAATAAAATATAGCCGTGCCTGACTCTATCACGGACTGTTCTACTGACGATGCGTTTTTTATTCATACGATTTCCCTGCATTACAGCTTAGAGCGGCTGATGCGCTAAACATTCGCGAAAGCAATCATGACGCGATAAAAGTACAAGCCGTTGTGCCTATGGCTCGTCAGCGCGGGCGCGTTGACTCGGGCATCCGAGCTAAGTGGAAATCAAGTGCTGCTTGAATAACGATAGGACCGGCCCTTCCGTATCCTAAACAGTACTCTCGCTGCAGCCGGCGCGCTATTACACCGGAATGACAAATACGCACGTTCGCACCGAGTTAACGACGCGTCTAAATAGGCATACTCCATCCATCACAGCGATGACTGGCACTGCTGTACAGTATGTACAGGCGAGCTGCTGTTGCACGCACTCGAGCGTTTCGAGTGTTGCGCTGCCACCGCATTAGCCCTGATCTAGCTCCTTCTGTCCCGTGATCGTCATCTCCCGTTGCAGTATATAGTTTGGTTTATATAGAAAAAGCGTATAGTTGGATTGATTTCCTTGCATTTCGAGCGGTGGCCCGTCGACCACGAGAAAAGTGATTGTTATTATATATAAAAAGGAAAAATTACTGACTCTCTATACGAAAGGTCGTTTATAGGTTTTCAAGAACGCACCCTCGAGCTCTGGCAGACCACTGTCTTTCTTGTACAAAGCAAAAAAATAATAAAAAGTAGCGCGCGCGTAACGAAAGCTCGGCAGCTATATATATATATATAGACATACGCGTACCGTATATAGGGAGTATCTATATATATATATATATATATATATAGTAGGAAAAGCAAAGAGGAAGTGGCAAAGTTATTAGAATGGTCCGGAAAAGATGGCGTGGAGACGCTCCGTATTTTTCTACTGTATGGCCGCTGCTTTGCATAATCCTGCACTTAGCTCGCGCTCGCGGAGGAGATGCCGCTCCCCGCGCGATATTCAACTACGGATACCGAAGCCAAAACTCCCGCGCGCGATTCATCGCCTCGCAGGAAAAGACGAACAATGCCCGAATGTAAATTCGCGCGCTGCGAACTTGTGTGTGTGTGTGTGTGTGGTGTCCGTGTGTGCTTCGCGATATTCTGGAAGCGCTCTCTATATCGACCGAACCGTCGATCAACGTCGCTTTATATTCCACTGAATATTGCTTGAAATATCGGCGCTATTGCCCTGTCGCGACGACAAAAAAGGGACATCTGTATTACGCTGTAGTTTTTCGAGGCTACTGCTGCTACTGGCGCATGTATACAATAAAAGTTCTCGCGACGAGCTTATTTTTTATACGCTTACTTTTTCGGCTATCGATCAATCGCGGTGTATGTGTATAATTCTTGGGTTTATTATATACATACTCATGCAAGGTATATCGAAGCGATAAATACATAAGATGAGTCCTGCAATATTTATTGAATACAAAAACGAATAAGCGTGGGCGTGCGCAATCGTTCACGAGAGAATAAGAAATCCAAAAGACGCGACACCTCATCGATCTTAGCGTTCGGAAGGCGATGCCGAGCCAACGACGAGCAGAGCGGGAATCACAGATGTGACTTTGATTTCTCTCTTTCGGAATTCCCATGAGAAGCTCTCGTAGATTAAGTTCTTGCCTGGTAATTTGTCGTGAATTCGATTCTCCATCTTCGACGTTGTTATACGACTTGCGAAGCGAATCGCCACCTGAGCTCCCGCACGCATCCTGGCTCTCAGCATATTACACGGAAATGCGAGCAGCGGAATCTGCTGTTCTTTTGATTGGCAATCACATTACTCATACAAAAATAAGCACAGCTCGTGAGCTTCGCTGAAAAATAATCCATATAACGAATGATCATATGCACGCAACAGGCAAAGGTGTATATTTACATTTTTTTGAAAAGTCGCATCCAGTAAAATTTAAAACGCGCGGGCAAGATTTCACGAGTACGTCGTTTAATTTATACAGTCGCATACAGTCCTCGTCTCGCGTAGAAGGAGAAAACACTGTTGTATACCTTTACCCCGTGTCTATACGTAGCATGTCCCCGAATAAGAGCAACGGAGGAACTTCGGTCACGCTCTTTCTATCTCCCTCTACAACAGCGGGTAGACCCGCGGAACATAAAATCTCTGGGCCGTTGCGAGGACGACTCCGCGGCGAGGAATACAAGTGGAATAAGCACGCGAAAAGCGAGGAAACGACACGAGACGAAAAGGGAGAAAGAAGAAGCGAGAGCTTAGCCTGTGTGCGGCCGCTATATAACGCAGCAGAGATGCAGCGAGTTGACTCTCTCGACAAAGCGCCGTGGCAAGACAGAGACGGAGAGAGCGTGAGAGAGAGAGAGAGAGAGAGAGAGAGAGAGAGAGAGAGCGAGAGAGAGAGCAACCGGAAAAGAGAGCGCACAATCAGAGCATACCTTAGTTGTCCGCTCGTAAAGCAACCCCGTATGTCCGGAATACCGTGCGCGCGCGCGGGTACCGCTACTGCTCTTTCTCCCGACGTGCAAGCAGTCCGCAGTCTCGGGCCGCTTCTCCGGAGGAATATGCATGAGAGAAAGCAGCCCAGAGAGTTATGCTACGCTGATCTTAATGGCGCCGCGCGTACGCGGTAACTTGACTCTCTCTCTCTCTCTCTCCCTCTCTCTCTCTCTCTCTCTCTCTCTCTCTCTCTATGTATATATATATAGTATACGAAAATATGCGAGTAGAGAGCGTGTACACGTATACGTCATAGGAAGGGTGGCTCTCGTATACGATGATTGCGAAGGAAGCAAATGACGGCTTTTAGAAAGTCAGCCCGTCCGCCGGCCAGATTGCTCCGGCTAGCTCAGGCACACGTGTCTTTCCTGCACGTGCTCAGAGATTGCGAGCCGTGATATATACTCCCCCGGGTTATATATATATATATATATATACTGTGGTTAGGCGAGTCCATATTATAAGATCGACATTCTATGTATGATACTGGCAATTTGTATCGAATGCATGTTTCACCGCCGCGGCCTGTGGTTTCTTTATATATATATATATTTCGATGATACATGCGACACCTACATGCGATATTACAATCACATAATGCATACCTGTATACGATCTTCGCGTATCAAACACAGAAGTTGCGATAACGATCCCGGCGCTAAACCAATTTGTAAACCGCAGTCCGCATATATGTATACCGATTCGCAGCAGCGATAACGCGCGTATATCCCATCTCCGAGAGTCAAACAGGCATTTCGCGCATGGCCGGCTTATCTTCCCGGCTCTACTGTCTCCTATAATCCAGTGAGCTCCCGGAAAAAGAACTGCAGATAGACATACTCGGGGGGTAGCACAAATAGCGTCGTGTGGGGTAGGACGCGAAAATATTGCCGCTCGCCCGACGCCTTTATACATCCACGTGCGCGCGGCGTGTACGCGAGACATATGGTAGTTGGCACACAGGCGGTTCGGCCCCTGATCGCGTACAACGCAGTCACTATGCAGAACCTGTGCGCGGCGAGAGAGCAAAGCCCCTTTTTTCCGGGGATACGATCTAGCGGCGCAGCAAGTGTCCTCATGAGTTTTCAATGAGATTAGCGGCCCATCTGTGCTGCGCAGCCCTCGGTAGTCATCATCGAGCCTCGAACACAATGCACGAGAGCCAGTCAACCTGCTCGAGCTCTCTTTCTCGCTACCCTTATGTATGTATTGGTTATAATGCTTTTCTGCGACGATGCATGCGCGTATGCCCGAAGCCCGTAGTAGTGCACTTGTTGGTCGTCAGCTCTCTGCATATGGAGAGAGAGAGTTTTTCTTGCCAATGGATCGGCTATTTCGTTGCTATTCATGACTTTCGAGCGAGCGTTTATCTGACGTAGATTGAATACTGGATAAAGAACTGTACGCGCGCGCGTTATATTGCTTTTTTTCTTCAGTGCTTCGCAAAATTATATGAATATGCAAAATGTGAGGGCAATCTCGATTCATACACAAGATTATTCAAGTCATTTTTCCTTTGGCAATATCGTCATCCCTAAGAAATATGAAAAATTTGCATAGAGAAGTTTTTTTTGCATCAGCTTCTTAGCACACGTCGAAAAATCATGTCGCATCCCGGCAGGCAGCAAAGTACAAGTAGCCGCGTACTCCGAAAAACGCAGCAATCTGCACCGCTACTATAACAATACCCAACGAAACCATTCCATCGGAAAACCATTCATATCTACCCTCCTGTACGAGCGTGACTAAACACCAAGAAGTATGAATATTGTATCGTTCCTTCATAATAATCACATACCCGACAAGTCGATCAAAGTCGATGTGAGTCGCTGCACCAAACATCGAACCCTCGCGCGGTGTGCCCGGAGGCCAAGTATACGAAAATACTCAAAAAGCTGTTCGATCAACAAGCGAGTATGGGCTGCACATCGGAGGATACACACACAGACGAGAGAGAGAGAGAGAGAGAGAGAGAGAGAGAGAGAGAGAGCGTATCGAGCTATCGGTGCGGTCGACCTAAGTGTGCCTTTGGTCCCCAATGGTCCGCGGAGAGTCGATGAAGTACGGTAGGGGGGGATAAAGATGGATACAGTGCGCGTATGATGCCCCATATGGAGGCTGCCCGCGCATATGTTGCGACGCGCCACTAACGACCTGCTTTAGGCCCCTGACATGCTAAACTGCGGTTCTCCCTCCAGTGCTCTCGTTTCTTTTCCCCCAGGACGTTGGTTATATATATAGCTAACCATACGATTGTCATTGGCAATGATCGCGCTCGAGCGCGAGGAAAAATCCATTACCTCCTTTTTACGGGGGTATACACGAACGCATAATAAGGAGCTTTGCTATTCATTTGTTTGGCTAGTCTTGACTGGAGGCGGTCTTGCCTTTGATGGATTTGACGTGAGGTATATAACCGAGAGTCTAAAACTTGATCGTACTTTATTGTCTATGCTTATATCGATTGCGATTTCACGCTGAGCGTTGCACGCAGTCTTCTTCTATGAAATAATACACATTGTATTATACCGCATTTCTTTTTCGTGCAGCTTGCAGCAGAAGTGCACAAAAGGGGTGGTATACGGTCGCCCGAGGATGGATCGATAAAAATAAGAGGAAGACGGCTGCCCTGGAGCAGCGTCGCAGCAGCAGCAGCCGAGGAGAAGAATAAGAAGCTTAGCGTTCTAAAATACTTAAACCGTATAGCAAGTGGGTCTTTCTGCGCGCGAGTATTATAAGAGAACGAGCAGCGGAGCCCGCTTATGTGCGCATATATATATATATACTTTTTTTCTCAACCTGCAGAACTAAATGAGTTACGTATTGTGCAAAGCCTGGTCCCCCAGCGCACACACACACAGCCACATGCACAGAGCGTAAATGCGTCAAGCCACATATACACACAGCAGCACCCTTTCTCGACGCTGCACCATGCTGTATTCCGGCCATCTGGCGAGCTATTACACCAGTATTTTAATTTAATTAACTCCGCGTAAAGCGCGAATTCGATCGATATTATCGGCTCTTTCGGTTGGATTAAGCGTGTTTGCGGGGGGTTAGTTGCACGCGCGCGCAACTCTCGTTTTACGAATATGAATTTCACGGATATACACGTCCCCGACGCGCAGCACGAGCCGTGCGCGCATAGTTCGAGAGGTTTAATTAGGATTTTGGATGATCGCGTTCGCCGAACAGATTCCCGCGACGTAGCGCTTTGGATCAGAAATCGAAAGGACGTTATATACAACTATTATTCCGATTGGATTCTGTAGACGCATTTATGGATATTAAATTCTTTGCTGGCCAGATTGCGCCGGATTGCGTATGGTGAGTCATTGCGGATGAGTGGAAAAATTAATCCGTATAATACTGCGGTGGAATCGATTCGTCGAGAAGTATGCTACTGCGCTCTTCCATATTGCTCATGAATATTTTATCGTGGAATTAAAAAAAAACGGGTTCTCGGTCAGTTTCCATTTGAACTATATCAGTATAGTAAACAGTGTTTTAAATCCCTTCTGTTGTAGGTCAGTTTTATGAATATGAATTGCATCAGCCCAAGTGGCCGCGAAAATGTCAATATTGGCCAACATTGTAAAACTATAAACATCAATATTCATTGGATAGTGTAGCAAATTGAGCGTGAAAAATTGCAATCTTGTAGTACGATACTTATCCTTTTCAGTATTATTTTTCCCGTTTGTTCCATACATGTCTCTTGTTTTTCACTGTGCATATATATATATATATATATATATATATATATATAATTATAATACGTCGATCTGAACTATCGCACCTCACCATTGCACATACATAAATCATCGTTGAAAGCAGGAGCTTTAATCCCGATTAAAAGTCCATTTAATTTCCGCGCCACTAGAATCAGTTTCGCCGACTCTGCCAAGCCCGCCGATTAATGCCGCATAGCTTCTCGTTATTTATTGGGTATTTGCGGCAGCGCGAACACGTCCCTTTGTCGTCAAACGAACAGATTTTCGTGGATGACGCTCAAGTGCGCTCTCGCCCCGAGATAGAGAGAAAAACACATCATCGACGCAAAAGCGAGACGGCCAAGGGTACAGCTCTCGCAGCAGTAGTGGGGGCCGTCAGCAAGAAATAAGACAGAGCGGCATTGTGTTCGTTTTCGGGGTCACATTGAACGTATGTACGCTGGTACCCTCGTCTCACTTGCTGTTGTGTGTTGTACCCCCCCCCCCCCTCCCCCTCTAGTTGGACTTGTGCATCTGTCCTCAATCAGCGCTTCGCGAAAACGTCGTATATATATATATATATATACAGCTTCACCACCCCGGAAGAATTATGACCCCCGACGATGTTTTACAAAAGCGCCGAAAAGGCAGCCGAGTAATTTTTGAAAAAACAATGGATGAACGAAGCCGTTGTTTAGAGTGTACATGATATTATATACTTTACGCAGAAGTGACTAATTCTTCATTGTATAACATTTAATTCGCTCTTTTGACGAGAGTATACGTGTAATATATGCTCTGTAGTAGTACTGTATAAGCTGTTGAGCATTTAAAATACTTTTAACAAAATATTTATAAAATCCTCAGTGATTAAACGATATACAAACGTTGATAGCGAAAGTTAAACGAGGAGCCTCGAAAAACAGCTTGATCCTATACCTCCTCCACAGATCCTGATAAGATTTTTCTCAAATCTTCACGAAACATATGGTCGGTCGCTTGCGAGTGGTATTGATTTTGAGCCGCCACTATATTCCCTATACGAGGCAGTATATACAACAGCAGCATCCTGCTCTGGATCACCGGCGGCACATACGGGGTGCGGCATCAAAGAGCCGAGTTAGCAGTGTCGAAAATACATGCCCACCCGCTAGTTGACCGCGTCAAGGTTTTTCCGCTCCCGGAGCGAGGGAGCGACGACGACGGCGACGATGATGATGATCAAACGAAGGGTCCACCAGCAGCTCGTCTGTGCACACTTAACTCCCCTGTGCGTTACGCCTTCGAATACATGTATACGTGCGTGCGCGCATGTGGATGTTTGATCGGCATTATGCATCAGCATGTGGCTGCTGCCAGCGCTTATTAGACTCGAGCTGCTTCGCGCGCATGAGGGCCATTCATCGGGCCATTCAACGCGCTCAACCTGTCTCCCGTTTATGGCGGATCAGAGACACGAGACACTGTGGAGTTTAGTCGAAGAGGGTATATATGTACGCGGTGCTTGTGTATATGTATTCCGTTATTGTTCGACTGAAATGTTGCGGAAGGGTCGCTGGCAGGTGCAGCTATACTGTAATTTTTTGAGAGGATCTTTGAACAAAGAAGCATCGAACGTTTACAGGCAGCTTCATGAAAAGCTATCGCGATGATATAGAGATACCTGATGACAATAGCTCCTTTGTATGCACATAGATCATCGTTAAATTGTAGTTATACGAAAAGATTAAAATAAACCAGGCGAGCTTTGCAATCAGCGCTGCAAAGCAATCTAGTTCAGAATGTAAAATCCGTAAATGAATAGTAAAGTAGTCAGATCCAGTAATTTCTATTCCTCTAAACCTGCTCAAACCCGAGTATACGTATACGTCGCATCTTGCGCTTCTCCGCCGGGTGCACCAGGAGTCTGCACGTTGAGGCCATCCTCTCAGGTCGTATCAATATTCATCAGCGTCCTATGTTCGGCCGACTCGAATTCGGGGGATTAGCCGAGGAGAGAACCCCTTCCCCTTGCAGCGTGTATCTCTCTCGTGGAGAGAGAACTCCTGCTCCTGCTGCTGCGGTATTCTAATCCAGTGGGACGTGACGTCATATTGCATAACAATTAATCAACGGGCGATAACAGCTAGGCTAGAGATTTCGCGCAGCCTACGGCGGCGGCGCGCGCGCGAGACAGAGAAGAGCGAGAAGAGGATGAGGTAGAGGAGGATGTATGTATAGAGTGGGAAAGCCCGATAATCATTTCACCGGGCAGCTTAAAGTGCCACTAGTTAACGCTAAGCCGATTTAAAAGCGGTTTAATATCCCGAATGTTATACCTGTAGGCGTTATATAACGCGCGCGCGAGAGCTCGTACACCTCCGCTTCGCGACACACACGACGAGCCGGCTATATATGTATACCTATATATACGCTGCACCGCAGACACGAACGGGGATGGGTGTAGGAGTATCATCCGCTTCCGCAAACTTGCGAATCTTTTTTTGACCACCATCGCTGCTGCTGCTGTTGTTGCTACTGCTGCTATTCTCTCGATTCTTTCACTATTTTCATTTTCTTTTTTGTCAGTTGGGTTGTATACGGAGTAGTCCTTTTTCGAATGGATTTCTTTATTTCGTCGAGGCTAAAAATCCCTTTTATGTCATGCTTGCGGGCTATTTCTATTCCGACGCGCGCTTCTCTGGTTTATCTTACTCTTCCACTTGTCAGTTATTACCGTGTTTTCTTTTACTGCGTCCGCAACACGATATCTTTTTTTATCCGAAGATTATGTTTGCAAATTAAATTCATTAAGACGGAATGGCTACCCCTGCTCTTCCTGCAATAGAAACGCTGTTATACTTGTACAGTGTTTTCAAATATGCCTACAGTATGTATATACATATACTATCGCACACGTGCATTTATATGCATATATACAGTAACACGTGGAGAGCTCATTCGAAAGAGATGATTTGCATCTGGAATTTTGATACGTCACCCTACGCAGCTTGTACGTAACTTCTGACCCGAAGTAACGAGATATTGGAGAGCGCGGCGCATATTGCACACGTGTGACCTTTATGCATATGCATTTCAAAGAATCGATATATTTCACACTTGTATCATAGCAGATAGCAGCAGATAAGAAAGAAACTAACGCCGTCCAATAAATTAATAGAACAATGGAAGATGTAAATTAGCCAACGCTGACTTAGCCGGCAGCGAATCGGCATAACAACTTCCGTTCTCCGACTTATTACCATATTTCATGTTTCCGCGGAGGAGTCGGTGCGCTCGCAGATAAAATGCTTTACGGCGCGGGGAAAATTAACCCTTGATTTCCGCGCATTATTCTCTTAGCGAGCCTCCTGAGATAAAGAAGGGTTGTTCCTTCCTATCTCAAGTATGTAATGGCCAGAGCAAGAGAGGAAAGGGAGCCAAGCGCGCGGGCGAGAGAGAGAGATGTACAAGTTGCGAGGAGCAACGCCGCCGAGCGTGACGCTATATACTGCAGCGTATACCTTGTCGCACAGGATTTATCATTTCTTTTATTTCGAGAGGCTTTCTTGTGTATGACGATTCGTCTTGAAAGAAAAAGAAGAAGAAGAGAGAGAGAGAGAGAGAGAGAGAGAGAGAGAGAGAGAGAGAGAGAGAGAGAGAGAGAGAAATCTTTGGTGCTCCATTTCCGACTAATCTCTTTGAAATATAACGGGGAGGATGAATCTTTTTGTCTTTTATTTAACAGGCGGGTGCTCTTCTCTTTCTTGCTTAGGTTTTATTATCATGTATATAGAAACATGCTCGGCTCTCTAAAAAATACCCGTCTTTTGAAATTTCGCGCATAAATGTCCGGCCCTGTTTTACCAGTAATTATATCGCTTCAAATTTTCAAGCAGTTATCAGTCCAAATACCAAGAATACTATTATACTTTATGCCGTGGACGTAAAGTATATACATGCACCATGCATGTATACAATTCTTATGCACTTTTTACAGCATTTTCGATAAATAAACTCATAAAAGAGGCTCCGTGCGCGAAGCTGCACAATAAAATACTCACTTTGCAGTAAAATGCACTCCAAGAACGCCGATATAACTTTAATTCATAACAAAATCCTTTATATAAAAATCATATTCGATAATCTCGAACTCTATCATAAGAGTGAAGAAAGTATAGTGAGCTCGATCTAGCGAGCCGACGGAGATGAAAGTTCCTGCTTTTGTTTGTTTACAGAAAGATAACTAGAAACATAACCATGACGCCTGTTTAATTGATATCCGAAAGTTTGAATAAAAATTTAATAATAATCAAAAAGCACTATATATTTTACAAAAAATAGATGAAAGAAAAATAATAGACAAAAGCCAAGACATCGGCGCGCGCCTGACTACCCTAGCCCTCTATATAAACATCCAATTCGAGAATATCGAATCTCGATCGCAATCTTGAACTGAATCTTAATGATCTCGAATCAAACGAGTAAAGAGAGTCGCGAGTCGGAAATCACGTGTGATAATGCTGGGAGTGTCTACTTTTGTTTATTTACGTATTTATGTTTATTTATATAAACATAACCACTCAATGTAATCGTTCTTAAAATGTTATAATATAATATTGAAATAGCGCTATACAATATACGCGCTATTGCCCAACGGCACCATTTCTCGGCGTTAAACGAGAATATAATTTCCTCGCGGCACTGCAATTGGCAATTTTCAATGAGCTATATGTCCTCCCGTACGCCGCGAGCAAATCCACATTTACGATTCTCCCGAGTGAGCGAAACAGAGGCGAGCGATCTGTCGACAGAGGATTCCGCGACTCTATATGTAGCAAAAAGTTACGGACTCCGTACCGTACGCGTTATATATACCTATATATAGATATGTGTGTGGCTTGCAGTCAAGTGCGCTGCAAGAAAAGCCGAGAGAGAGACGAACTCGAGAATAAGCGGCTATATAGAGAGGGGGTGTGAAAAACGGGGGGGAAATAAGGGACCGGGGGTATGTATATATATATATACACGCGGCGACGGAGCGGTTCTCGCTCGACACCTGATCCCTCCTAAAGATGCTATCGGGAAAATTGGATTCGCCAGCTCACTTTCTCTCTCTTTCTCTCTCTCTCTCTCTCTCTCTCTCTCTCTTTGCTGGGTGACCGCTCAAACGTATAAGCAGCTCATAAAATATTTTTTAGCGCTCGAACGCGTCGCTCGACCGCGATTGGATTTATTTTATTTTACGACCGGATGATAACGATCTCGGAGCGGCGACTTTTAACTTTCTACCTCCAGTCGGGTCGAAAAAAAATCATCAACACGAGCTCGTCGCGCTTCTGCGGTCGCATATCTGCGTATATATATATACTATAGATTTAAGTCGCTCTAAGCCGACCGACGGGCTTATGCTCAGTAGTAACTTACGTTTAGCGCAAAGCGATTTTTCAGCCAATGAAAAAGAGTCTTTTTTCCTAGCACACGGGGGCTCTCTCGCTCCCCCTTTTTTCAGTCTATAGATCACCACGCTATCTCGACGTCCGAGAAGGCCGCGTAAGTGATAAAATATAATAGAGACATTTTCTCTCCTCCACCCCTCTCTCTTACTCATCAACTTTTAAAAACCATTCTCGTGAGAGAGTATACACTATACTGGGTCAATTCCGGTCAGCGAATTGCCTTATTGACTGGCGCTTGTAAGCCCCGGGGGGAAACTTTGGGTTTCTCAGATGGAAGGAAAAATCAAATTTCGCGAGGACGAGGCACGTTGACGTCTACGGCGACACGGCCAAAGGCCATATACTCATCTTTAGAGGTTGCAGACGCGACGCTCGATTGACGCAGCCCTAAAGACATTTTCCGACATTCAGCTCTCGCGTGCACTATATTCATTTCGTTCGAACGTCTTCGAAACCTTTATATACTGTACATATAATATATTAACCTCTTCTCTTTTTGACACGAAAATGTTTACCATCCCAATAACCCTTATTCCTAACGTAAATTATATATATATTGTTCTCGTTTGCTTTACTAAGGTTCAATAGGGTAGAATGTATACACGTGTTATAGCTGAAAAATACAATGGACGGCAGAATGTTATGTCTACGCTTAAAAAGTTCTGGCTGCTGCAGGCCAACAACGAATTGTGCGAGTAAGGGGCGGAAAACGAGAATAAAGTACCAAGACGTTTATTTGCTCGGACAGGAGCCGAGTGACCGAGTCAACTCGATCGTACAGCTTGGTCACAGTCCGTTTCTTCTCACAAAAAGATAGAGGCACTTTTCACCTCGTATATTCGTCTTCAGTGCATGCGGTATGCGCAACACGTAAAGCATTGGGTAAAATTGTATTTATCGTCGTTTTACTCGGTTGTACTCTATACGCTATTGATCCATTGCGTTAATCAAAATTACACTCTCGTGTAATTCTTGGATTAACGCAATGCGATAGCTCGTCGTGATATATCAATATAGCGCGTATATATTACTAGATCACCTATCGGATTTCCTTTCGATCGCGCTAGCAATAACAATCATTCTCTCAAATCCCGGCACTGTAATAATAATCGTACCGATGCATTTGCCGCTTCAACCAAGCCAGAAATTGCTGCGGCGCTCGTGTTGAAAATTAAGGCATGGGAATCGCCGTGAGAAAGTTCAGTCGCTCAGCTCATTTACAGCTGTGCCGTGGAGCAAAGTTTTTGCACCACGTCTATACTCCTTCTCGACACTGCTGCTGCTGTTGCTGCTTCTGTAGAGGAGGAGGAGGCGGAGGGGAGAAACGAATAATAAGGGTGGCGGCTGTGTCCGGGCTGAGCGCTCGCGCCGTCCGATATAATCTGCGTTTGATCAGCTTACACGTTATACAGAATGCGTTGGCCCGAAACCGCGCGCCCGATACGGATGTGACGCTGCTACTGTTGCTGTTGCTGCTGCTGCTGCTGCTGCTGCTACTGTCCCGGGGATCCGGATGAAAGAGGCTCAGGCGCACCACGCCGTAAAATAACATTGTCCCGCGGACCGCGAAGGTGCTGGACCGTGCCACGTTGTTGTTGTTGTTGTTGTTGTAGCGTAGCGTTGCGCTGCGCCGGCATAGCCACGGCTCTGCGAGAAGCTTCTATAGCTATATGTACGGGATGTATAGTCGACGATCAAAAGGTTCGCTGGGTCGACTTAGCTCGGGAAGTTTCTGTTTTGTTTCCGACTTCTTTTCGGTGCTTATACTTATGCTTCTGGAGACATTTAGTTGTGACAACAAAACCATTCGTAGAATTTTTATCACGCATAATGGGGGTTCTTACTGTTTTTATGGCTATACTTTTTTGGTAAAAATAAATATTTTGAAAAGAAGCTTATGGAACGTACATACTTCGAGAGCAGAAAACAAAAGCTCAGTGTCGTTCATAAGCGTATATATGTATACCGGACACAATATAAGAATTATACGCGTATATTTCTCAGTCCATCGTGAAAAGCCGATTAGACCACGCGCGGTGATTTTCGTTTTCCCGTTACTGCGCGCGATGCGTTGTACTCGCGTAATTCTCTTCCCTTTGCGCAATTTACGGATTTGCACTACGCTACGCCGTACCCCTTACAACGTTCTCGCTGTAACAAACAGTTGTAACGAAATTAGAAATATATAACAATTATTTTATAACGTGTTGTTAGTCTTTAAAAATCTAATCCTTTGGATTAATCAATTCCGATAAGCATGTATATATCTGTGGCTTTCCGGAACAAGCACCTAAGTCCAATGTTGTTGCAAATAGTTAGGCTCGGTTTTCGTATTTTAAAGCGCATGCACGTTTCATCTAAAAATAGCAAAACCTACCAAGATGTCCTCATACCCGTGGAATAGCCACGTGCACAACCGCGTAAGTCCGCTTGCCCGAAATCCATACCCGGACAAAGGGTCTAAGTCCACTCGTATTTAGAATAAAAAGTGTCCTACGCGGGAATTCTTGTTTTTAGACATACCAAACTAGATGGAAAAGGCCCGGAAGTCAAAAACGAATGTAAAAAATTCGAGATTCTGTACGGCAGAGAAAGCGCATTTTTTATTTTGAATTTTGTCAAATTGACAATTTTTACGTCCAAATTAGTACATGGTTTCAAAATTACGGCGTATTTATCGATATTTACATGATAAGTGCCAGTTTGATGCTTTTTGGAAAGAGTTTAGGTAAAAGAAAATGAAGAATCAACGTAAAGCACGTTCCCCGAAGCGTACGGCTAAGTACAGAGTTTCCAGAATAACCATCCCACATCAAGGGTTTGCTGTGATTACCGAAAGTCAAAAGAATTTCAGAACCCCGCGTACATAGTTGATAATCTTTAAGATAGCTGATTCAACTGCTAACTTATCGCGACTCCATTCTGTAGTTCCGATCTTGGAGGTCAGTACGAATATTAAAGTCGCATTTTCTCGCAAACATGAAAAATGGACTTAAGCGGTTGTTCAGGGAAGCCACAGATACATATACAGAGTAGTTGAAAATTTTCTGTAATTAATGATTAAACTACACTGCTCGAGGTGTTGCTATTTGCGAACTCTATATCGCTGCGGTTATTCTGATTCGCATCAAAGAAAGTCGTAACCCCACATTTATCTCGGTCATGCTCCACTATTCGCACAGTATGTGAAAATCTATGAAAATTTCTGAAGCAATAAAAAAACACCGGGCGCTCAATGTTTTTACGCGACTCGTTCGTTATTATACCATATCATAAAGTCGGGAAAAGCTATTTTTCAGCAGTGTATATATATAGTGTTACAAGCTCCCGTGTGCAACCGCCACCGCTAAAGAAAAGAGAACTGCGTGTTCCTCTCTTTCTCGAGCTAGCGAGCGAAAAGTGCGAGCCAAGAGCAGCGGCGGGGAGCTCTTATTTTGATCGAGAAAGATGCATATATTTTCATATTCGAACGAGCGCACCAGGAATATTGTAATTTCCATTGGAGACGGCGGAAAGAAGTAAGTCAAAGATGGTGCGCGTGGGTGAGGGGTGGAGTAGTCGAGCCATTGAAATCGGCAGAGTATGCAAATCTCCGCGCAGCCGCATTGCTGAAAAATGCGACTGCGCGCGCCCTGCCTTGTACTGGACTCGCGTTATTTATTGCGTCTCTCCTGGGGATGGCTAATGCGCCAAAATTATTTACGCTTATGGGAGCATTAATTTCTCGGGAAAATGACATTTTTCTTGATTTCCCGTACGCATGCGTATATCTATATATGTATATGCATGAGGCGCACTGATACGAACAGATTCGGTTCACGGGAGATGGAAATTTTTCATGTTTTTCTATATAACGGAGGAGAACGCGAGTGTACCTATTATGAATATATAGGAGTATTAGTTAAGCCGATAAAAATGATAATTCATGCGAGTTTCCGGAGAAAATAAGGGAAAATTATGTGTCAATAGTCGTGAGCATCCACTTATGCATGCATTATTGAATACGCTCTGACAAGCGCGTTTTGCGCGAAATCAACGAATTCAATAAAGGGTGAATAATGCCTTTGAATTCGGGATGACAAACTGCGCCGCGTCCTTACCCAAAAACCGCCCGACGTATATTCTCGGGTCAATTTCTGCTGATTTCGACTGTCTACACCAAAACTTGCTACAAAAAGTTATCGGTGAAATTCTCTCGAGAAACATAAAAACTAAAATTTGACCAATATATAACATATGGTCGTAATTATATATTGTAAAACATCTTTTTTTTACAGTACGCCGTATAGTAAAAAGCAGCGCATCTATAATGCGTAGCACAGGACAATGACAAGGAAGACGTACTTTAGCAGCTCGAAAACGCGGAAAGCGCGACTCCGGCGGTGGCGCGACGGGCAGTATAACATCACCGCGCGAGCCGATCAACCGTGCGCTCGCAAAACGGTCCATGGAGCACTGATAAATCCGATCCCGCGGCGCGTGCGACTAGCGCAATAAATCAATTATAATATTCCACGGTTCGCTAGGGGTATCGGTTATTAGTAAAACCCGTCGGCGCTCGCTCCGGAAGGCGCTGCTCGTATATCTACGAGTGTTTCTCTCTATTACGAATTTCGCGTTTTCCCTGCCCCTCTCGCGCGGCGCGGCTCTTCCTCCGACTGCTGTTTGCCGCTGCTGCCACCATTCTCTGGGGGGTTGGGCCGATTCCACGGGGGGCTAGCTAACTCGTGTCTGCAGCCGCCGCTGCCCATGTATATACTAGATATCCGCACAGGTCGCGGTGTCGCGCTGCGTGAACTCGCTCTTTTTCATACCGCGCAATAAGACTGACACTTTTCTGCCCTTCTTTCTCCCAGAGAAAAAAAGATCTAGCTGCGTTGTATAGTGCAGTGCGAGCATGTGGAATATCGATTGTAGTAGTACAGCTAATACGAGCAAAATTTCTCCCATACCAATTGAACTTTTCGAACCTGCCCGACTCTCTCATTATTGAGTTCTTTTTTTGATTCCACCCCTTGTCCTTCAAGAATAATCCGACCGTCATAACGTTTATCAAAGCAGTGCCCGACGTTCGTACATATACCGTGTACTTAAATTAAAAGCTCGCTTGCAAATGCTAAAAGGCGGTGGATCGCAATTGATGAAGCGCGCGTGCACGAGTCGACGGAATGAGCAACTGCGCGCGTTTAAAACTACTACAGAGAGTGAGAGAGAGAGAGAGAGAGAGAGAGAGAGGCCCCGAGCGTAGCACTTTTCGCCGCGGCGGCGAGCAAGAAAGGGTTGACGATAAATTTAAATGAAGGGGGAGTTCGCGCAATCTGTGATTCAGCGCCATTAAACACGGGATCTTTTAAAGACACTCTGGAGCGCTTACCCATGAGATAGCGCATATCCGGCCGGCAGAGCAGCTTGATACTGCGCACAGTCGAAAACTTACCTTGATCGCTGAGTTATGAACTGCGCGCCTGGCTGGACTGAGTGGAAAAAACGCATGTGTGATAATAACAGCTTGTATATGCAAGTTGCCAGATTATTCGTTAGAATCTAGCTTTATTTCGCGTGAATGATGATGAGCGAGGAATATTATTCTCGATTGATATATTACATGCCTCTGATGCAAGCACAGATTCGCTGGGGATTCTTTTATATCTTTTATTCTTCATTCGCCATTATGGCTTGCGAACTATTCGAGCACCCGGCGCGGCGCCTCGTTATCTGTAACGAGGCAGAAAAAAGCAAATACGTCCTCTCACCTATATATACAGTGATGAAGAGTATAAGCAAAGCTCTGATTTATATCGCGGCCCCCCGATATTTTTCGCAGGTCTCAGTGTTTCTTAATTCGAGGTTTCTCCTGGCTAGCAACAGACGGGGTAATTTGATTTCTTGCTAAATCGGTTGGAAGTAAATCAGGGTACAGTCAGCAGCACAAGTGTTGCGGCGTCTGTCTTTAACTCTTAATGCGGTGATCGAATATGCGCCTTTGTAATAAAATTATACAAATGCATTATTATACGAAATCGAGCTTGCTTTCCAACGAACTTAAAGTCTGTCGAAAACTCGCTCGTTTTTCCAAAAGAGACAATAAAAAAAAAGCACGAAAGGAAGAAAAATAGCGGAGAATCCAAAAGACGTCTCGACGACGGAAAAAGTTCTCTCCCAAGCTCTCTTCAGTATTCCTAGCAGCAGCATCAGTAGTACGCCTCGCGCGAAAGCCGCAAGTTTAGCGATAGCTCCGCACCCGAAGGTGTCTTTTCTCCTGCGCGACGGTCACTTCGCAAATCCGTCTGGCCAGCAGCGCTGCGACCTGTCCGGAATAGCAATGGGCAATTCGCGCGGGCATATCGACTAGGCACTCGAGCGCAAGCGTGACGCAAATGCCAGATGCAATCAGCGAAGTGATGTGCAGACGCGCTTATAGGCCGACACCACAACATCTTCCGCGTCCTCCCATTATCTCGGCGTCGTCCTCCGCGCACAGCTGATGGCTTCGAGACAATGCAATCTGGCTTAATCTCGAGTGTGCGTCTGCATGTGCCTGGGTATATACTGTATTATATACAGTAAGCAAGTCTGTCCGTGTGAGTAGAGTAGAGTGTGTTTGCAGAGATGCGGGAGATGAAGGATGGACCAGAGCGCGTGGCCAATATGGAGATAAACGTATAGGGCCGTGACAGTTTTACTTATTCGGGAAAACGTATTCTTTCGAGTTTATGTGTTTTCCTCGCTGCTAACGCGACCGAGCGCTCTTTCATTACGAGTGCGAGAGCTAAAACTTCTGTTGATAATACTTTTCAAACTATGCCTCTCTCGCTTTATACTCATTTGCATCGCCAATAAAGTATACGATTTACACTCATCTGAATTGTCATTTCGTTCTTTAACAGAAGTAGTGTAACAAAATTCGAGTCGTAAATAGACGAATATGACAACCCCAGCGCGCGCCGAAAGGAATCGAGCTTTTTAAGCAGAACCGAAAATTCTACAAGGGTATATATTATATGTATATATTGCTGATGCTATGGGATGTGTCCTCTATATATAAACAGTATGCGCTTATGCGTCATCGCGCGCGATGGAGAAGTGGCTTCCAGCAGTATTCACATATGACGCCTCAATCACTTACGGCCTTTAGTTACATTTATGAAACGATCGAGGGCTCGCCGGCGACAGGAGAGCCTAACGCTCGCGCGAACTGTCTCGGCCGGCATCCCCCTCGAGCGGTGGCTCGACGACTCGGTCAGAGAATATAGATGAATAAAGATAAGCTTTTACTATGATACGATCCGTGGGGAGGGACAGTATGATCTGCTATGGAATTCATCAATGCATACGTGCAATTTGTATTATTATCCACGTAAATAATTCGGGCTCTGCTTTCGGCTATGAGGAAATATGCCCGGCGTTGATTTTCTTTTCTTTTTCCCTCGCTTATTATTCTATTTATGTATGCGGTCGCGTTATACTTTACTCTATACAGTATACACACTTGTGATTAATTCGGGGGATAAAAGGGATGCGCTCTTACACTGACTGATCTTGCACTATTCGTTTGATTAAAAGTTTGGCGACGAAATAAAGTGGTTATCATTTATATAGAATGCTTTCGCCGTGTAATCAGGGGCAGTGCGCAAACTGTGTATGCATATATATAGGCCGTGAAAGCTTTCCATAATTTTTCACATAAGCAACACAAACAGTAGAAACTTTATCAGTCTATCCATTAACATCACGAGCTAATAAAAGAATTAACAACCGCGAGAAAAAAAACTTTCTTTTATAGACGAAACTCATTATCCCCGAGCCCACAGCAGTATTATAACGACGAATTGTATAACAAGAGGTGTAAAAGTCTCCCGCTCTCGCGGCCCCGCAAGTATACGGCGCAATAACAGTTAAAAATTACACTTAATCGTCTTTCTCCCTCATCTCGCGCGATATAAACGCGCGCCCCCCCCCCCACCATTGAAATCTTTTCGCTTGCGCATAATATAATATATATGTAACATAGAGGTCGACGAGAGGCAAATCGCTCGACGATCGCGCGGCAGCGGCGAAGACAATAAAAAGCCGAAGCTATAGACGTCGGCGAGCGCTCAAAGTGTCCTCGGGCGATGAAATATATCTGCGCTCGCGTGCACGCGCGAGAGGAAGCCAAACTCCATAAGACGGAAACCGCGTAAAAAGAATCTTTCCCAAAGTTGAGCGAGGAGAGGGAAATTACGTCGAAAGTCCTGAGAATTTATCGGTGCACTTTTAAAACTCCACCTTCTCGGGATTAGCATATTATTCTATGAAAGCGGAGGCTCTTAGAGAGAAAAAGAAAGCCGCGGGGGTGTAGAACGAGACGTGGAACGAAGTTACCGGCGCCTTTTTCTACATGTGGTGGGGTGCAGGCTGCAGGGAAAGGAAGCCCGTGCATGTATGTATAGGCGCGGGAGCATATCAAATATGTTGATAAATGATCCTTTTGAGCCATGAATAGGCTGCCGCTGGCTCTACTTCGACTCTTTTGCTTCGGATAGGAGATGAGGTCGAGGAACTGCGGAAGCACAGAGAGATCCTTTCGGCAAAAGCCGCGAGACGGCGGCATCGACGGCGGCGGACTATTTGAATGTCAGAGGATCGGGGAAAACGGATGAAGAGGAAAGGGAAGAGGATGTGCTGCTGCAAATGACTATATCATAGTCGTGTGCGGCTTCGCACAGTGGCAATAATCGGAAGTGGCAGCTTTTTAGAACTGCACGTGCTATTCTCGAACGTATATATTATCCGAGCGTATATATCTATTATTCATGACGATATGGCGGATTAGTGCCGTTTCGCCGTTTTATATTCTGCTTGCTCGCTGTGTGGCGACGACCACCTGCTTCGTATTTCTGGGGCTGTCATGATGATTCGCTGGAAATGAATGTCTCTATTGAGGACGGAAAACAAGATTTTTTTATTTTTTATCTGACTCGTCACATTATTATGACTCGCTGAATTGTATTTTCTGTACATGCAAATATAATATATTCTACAGTTAGGGTATATATAATGCGAAAAATAGTCATAACGATGCTTTTTGTTCGCGGCTTTGGTATATCTATTTTTACATTACCATATAGAGTCGAATAAAGTTGAAGATGAAACGTCCAGCATCCCAAGAAAAACGTTCAATCAACCGAACGTCCGGCAAACCAATCACTAGTGACCTCTTGTCAGCTCTTTGAATTCCTACTTTGCATTTCTTTTCAGGATACTATCTGCGGATGTCTTTGACGATGTTCCGCGTTTCTTATTTTTATCTGCCAAACTAAGCATTACACAAAAGGAATATGAATTGTTAACTTTCTAAAACATTGGAATTATATTATATATGATGTCAGGTCATCAAGTTATTTACAATTTTTTAAGCAGTAAGAGTGATTCTCATGTTTTATATTTGACTGAATATTACAAACTGTAAAACAATTTACATTTCTGAAAAGTAATATAAAATAAGGCCTGTTCTTTATTACGCACGTTTTTGTTTAGTCTTCTAAAAAGTGATCAGTGACAACGATTTATCCAGATATGGTAACTATCCTTGTTTATATTTAATCAGCATATCGACTTATGAGTTTTTGCTATGCCTACATTATCTGCTGACGATACAAGCTGCCTTACCTTTTGTACATGTGAACTGAATAGTAAGTCGATAATTTACCGACAACCGACCAAGGGTACATTACCTGCAAACGGCTTTAGCTCCCCTCCCGAATTGCCAGGCCGCGTATCAACGCCATCTACAACTATGTGTGTCGGATATCTATATATCCAGTGTCAGGTCCGTTAATAAATGTCGATACGCTACCAACACACTTTTATTGTTAAATTAAATTGAAAATATAATAACCTTTAACATTTGAATACTGTAATTAGACTCGAACATTTGTTTAAATTTAGAATAACTCATTTTTATTTTTCCTTTATTATAAAATAGTTAATTGCGTTAATTATCATAGGAAATAGAACAACATTTGTAAATATTGAAATGTGACAATTTAATTACACAATATACTGCAAACCAACTCGTTTTTTGCAGACGAAAAACAGCAACTCAACACCGCAATTATGTACAAAATCTCCAATTTCGTCTCTTGATATAACGCGACAAACCGGTCACTGTCAATTACCACCAAACAAATTCGCTGAATTCCTGAAAACCCAGTCCGCTGTCTGCCAAAAAATCCACGCTTTTTATCTCATTATCTCCCTATGGTGGCATTGTTCACCATTATTAGGGAGACCGAATCGACGCTAGTTAGGTTTTCGGCCACGCGAACCGTTACACACATTTCGGTCAATTAAATCGCGCGTCTACTATCTCCCCGGATATCGTTCTCTCCGCTCGCGTAGTGCTTCGTTTCGTGATTCCTCTTGTTTTTTTGTTTTATTTTTTATGATACATGGTATATGTCGTACACACACACTCACAGTCTATATGTGTCCATGGTCCCCGATGCCATCTGTGCGAATAGTTCTTTTTTTAGAATACGCATGTAGTCTGTGTAACTGAAATTTAGACGTACGAGAAATAAAAGTTTCGATTTCAATCGCGCTTCCTCGCAAAATTATTTACGAGGTACAGGTACAATGAAAGAGTAATTTCAGGATTGAATAAACAATTTTATTGTAAATTTCTGATGCCGGCGGAATGACAACTATGGCCAAATTAAATATTTCAAACGGTTTTACTATCAGTTGCATTTTTATCTTGGTTGTCGAACTATTTATTATAAATGCATATACGCTTCCACGCAGGTAGAGCTGCATCATATAATTAACAGGAGGTGTTGAATTCTAAAACCAGTTTTATCAGAAAAATCGCAGGAACATAATTAGCGATAGCTATCTCGTCGGTCAGTCTATTTCAGGTAAAATCAGGTAGTATAATTCTGCATTAGTTATGACAGTGTGTCCCGCTAAAAATAACACCCCTGTCAAGTCTCATGATTCAGAAGTATGTTAATTTTTGCTCTCTTAAAGAGAAAGCTTTGTGCAAACGGACTCGCGCATGTGCGTATAAATGTCACTGCACGCTGGAAGCAACATTAGCTTACTTTCGTAATTATATTTATTGCCGAGTGACACAACCGAGACCGAAAAAAAATCCTCAGCTCCGATAACGCCTGATGCAATCATTAATTGCAATTAACGCGAAGTATCTTGATTTTGCAGATGGCTGCGCCTTAATTTACACACAGCGGCTTTTACACGCTTCTCGAAAGAAAAATCGATAATTCACGCGTTTATGGTTGCGACGTATATATAGCACTTCACGTGCTTGCAAAAATGCAAATCTGTTTTATATTTTCAACCAGCGCGTTATTATGGATAATAGAGTGGCTTTTCAGAAAGCCTAAATCATTGCGTAATAGCGAAGCCCTGCTAAAAATCAATGCCGACCCCACGTCGAAGTATACAGCGTCCACTTAGACGGTCGCATAAATTGACGAAAAAAAACAGGCTGCATCTCCCCTTTCTGCACGAGGTATATCTACCTATATACAAGTAAGACCGGAGCGCAAATTACAGCTCGGCAACACTTGCCTCCCGCCGGCAGCAGCCTTTAAAGTACAAGTCGAAGGCGACGCCGGTCGTCATCGACACCGGCCGGCCTGGTTCTCGGCATGTAGATCAATCGCCGGCCCTATACATGCCGCTGTGCGCGCAGGAGAGTGTGCGGTCTAAAACGGCAAGGAGCACGCACGCGTTTGGGGGCGCGCGAGCACGTACACAAGCTCGCTTTCTCTGTCTCTCTCGCTTGCTCTTGGAACACATGCCGCTAATGTGGACATTACCGGGCTGGTGCCGCAGCCGGTCCGTCGCCTCGGGCTATTGCCACCGACGCCTTATACCCCTTTTTGAGGCCAAGACAGATAGCCCTAGCGGCCGTAAACTCGGCGTAATTGACGTTTACGCTTATGTCTTTGTTCCGAATAATGGAAAACAGGCCCTTTCTCTGCGCACATACTATACACTTCACGCGGTTTCTCGCGAGAGTATTATAAACTATATAACAGTCTCTTGTGCGTGTATGCGCGTTTTTCGGGACACGCCCGCCGGCAACCTCACTGCGTAATGACGAAAATGACTCACACGTGCTTCCGAGGGCGAGTATATGCCAACAGTCGACGCCGGGGAGCGAAGAGGGAAGAAAGTGCGTACACAGCGCTGCGGGCTGCTGAGGGAGAGCCTATGTAGTGTATTATACAAGCGTGTGGTTCGGGTATCTCGGGTTATTATTAATTTGTACGTAATCGCTTTTTTCTTTCGAGCTTTCTAGAGGCTTTTTAATGAGATTGTCGTGCTTTTCGGCGTTTCTTTGAAATATCGCCCGCGGGCTTGCCCATTAAATATCGTGAAAAATGTACACGACTCGTTTAACGCTGAAGGAGCATTTCAGTGCGGGGGTGGCTATAGTCTATAGCCGCCTCAGTAATCGTCCTTCTGGGTTTTCAAGAGTTTTTTAAACGCTGCCAGATGGTGCGTGGAGTGTTCTGCACCGGCTATTACTGATTAATTCGACCCAGTTTGGTTTATTTACGTCTCATACAACGTAAGCCTTTGAATGCATGCTGAATTTTTTGTCTGGCGAAACGTTCATAAATTTTCTTCGCGAATATACAGTATGTGCACACAAATCACGGATACCTGTGGCACAAGCGCTTAAGAATACAACAGAGATCTCAAAATAATACAACAGAGATCGCAAAATTTGCGGTTGAATCTATCGTCGAAAGTGACGGCTCCTATACACATAATAAACATTTATTTCTCAAGCGACGCTTATTTCTTCGTTTCAAATTACATCGTCGTACGTTTTCGCCTCGCCGTCGTGTTTAGTAATTGCACGGTAGGCACACGCAGCATGAAACCGAAGAAAAAATCCCTGCGAAAGGTTTCGTGCGAAAGGAAAATTGGTATTTCGTTCTCGGAAACGCTTTAGTATGCCTTATCTCGAAAGAAAGAGAAAGAGAGAGAGAGAGAGAGAGAGAGAGAGAGAAGCGAATGTAAACGTTGAAAACACTGTAATTTATTATTGTTGCCCTAAAGAAAGGTTGCAAATAAATTGCACACATTTGAGCTGAGCATTTCCGAACGGTGAATCATCGTGTAACCTGAAACTGATTAGCATACGTGATGATCGCTTAGCCTGCCCGCTTCTCACTTTACCCTGCCGGGCTAATGTTCTCCTTGTGCAACGCGCTCGATTCATTGTATACGCGCTTTATGGCACACAGGACATTCAAAATACATTACTCAATAATATTTTCACACCGCGAGCGTGCAAAGCCGTTTATCGCGCTGAAATTCTTTGACTGAGATTATAATGTTGATCGATTTTGATTTAATGGATACGGAATTTTTTAAATTCCGCGACTGTGTGTGTTATTGTGTGCATATTGAAGCGGTGCACCGCCGACAGAAATCCATATTTCGTCCTCCTACGATCAGCTATTTCCACGACATTAACTTTAGTGGATGTAGCGCTGCATACAGCCTGTTTTGTTTATCTCCGTAGACTGCGCCATAAAAATGCATCATAATGCGAAAAAATAAGAAGCTTTTAGTAATCCATGACACTATCGCAAAACAGTCAGACGTTCTGCCCGGAGAAATAGAAAATCGAAAGCTGCAAATGTAACTTACGATGACATGCTTTCAAATCACTTTGATCGAACGTCCAGATATACGTTCATACGCGCATTTATAGGAAAAAAGTCAGGATGTCGAAAAAAAAACTCGTCCACCTTGACACTTCCAAAGTAAAAACAGCCGGAATTCGAGCGTCATCTCGTCGCTCTCCGGCCAAAAGAGATTATATATAGTGAGCACAATCGCTCCTCGCTCCTCTCGCTGCAGTCTCAATCGCAGCAGCAAAAAGAGGCAAAAAGGAAAAACCGCTCTCGGAATATACCATTAAAACGAGATCTTCGAAAAGCAGAGCTGCGAGCCGAGTGTTCGGGTCAAAGCCCGCGTGCAGGCCGGGAGAGCTCATAAAGCAGCATAATACGCGAAATCTCAGTCGCGGGCGCACTCGGCCAGTTATTTATCCGTGAATTATCGCGGCGTAATCCGCGCGAAAGAGCAGAGCATATACTTCTACCTTCTATATACCCGAGAGAGAGAGAGAGAGAGAGAGAGAGAGAGAGAGAGAGAGAGAGAGAGAGAGGGAGAGCATAAGTGCCGTGCCATTCGGTCGACAGTCTACTGCAGTAGCAGCATTCACGGCTAGGTATTTTTATACTGTGCCCTTAAAAAACTGCTCGCAGAGAAGTTCCTCCTCTCTCTTTTGTTATTATACACTCCAGCAAGGCTGTGGCAGGCGCTACTATACTGTTGCAGGAAGCTAGAACTCGCGCTCGGGAGGAAGTAGACTGTCTGTCGCAGGCACGTATATATGTATACGCACGGCATATACCTATAGCTAATTCACATATACTCTAGCCCTGCATCTATATGACATACACATTACCCCGCGGAGAGCGAGTCTCTGGTTACTGTGGCAGTGCCGGCGCTGTCTGCGGCAGGAGAATCCGAGCGCGAGAAGGGTGTGCTTAAATCGCTCGCGCCACTGCCGCTGCCGCTGCTGTTGCTGCTGCTGCTGCTGCGGCTGCATTGCGAAGAAGCAAGTCGCGGGGCGGAATGCATAAATTCGGCGCAGCAGCGGGCTGCAATTGGCGCGCGAATTCTTTTACAATTCAAATTATGGAAATGCGCACGGGGGCCGAAACACGTCCACGCACTCGCGCCCCTTCCGATACGCATATTATATCTCGCGGCGGGAGTATGCGTATAGGTATGTACATATAGGTATGGAGGGAGTATATGCAAACTGCCGGTCCTCCAGCTACTCCGCATTTTCAAGCCTCCTTTCTTCTCTTCGCTTTCGCGCGCGCTATCGCGTTCGCGCACGAACGAGTACCTGGGCGCGTGATTTTCGGAGGATGTATCGGGCGGGACCATTTGAAAGGGCAATCAAGGCGGGAGCCCTCGGCTCTTTTGACGCGCGGCGGATGCGGGCTGCGATTAAGTTTTTTGTGCTGCTGGGAAAAAAAGCAAGTATGTGCGGCGTATATATATAAAGTATAGTCAGCTCGCTAATGCCCTGGTGTGCTTGTGTGCGCGCAGCGCGATTTGCGGATGAGAGAGAGAGAGAGAGAGAGAGAGAGAGAGCGCTCACGTTTGTTTGCGAGAAAGGGAGGAAAGTCACTTGCTCTGCAAAGCTGGTTTGGAATGGGGGTAGCTTTGTTTTACGGATTTCAGAGGTTGACCCGAGTCTGTGCGCTTTATATATACCTACATACGAGCTCGCTCTGCGTATGTGGACGTTTCGTAAATTACGGCTTTCTGGGGATAAAGTTTATACAGTGCTCGCGGCTTTTTTTTGCAGGAGATTTCCCTGGGTAAACTCGGGGTGAAAATGATCGAGCGGGTTATCATTGTGCGGTAGATTTTTTTATTCAAACCACATAGGTTTATTCGTGAGTGAACTAACTGTATTCAACACGCTTGATGTGTATGCCAAATGATAAATAAATCTTGTCCAAGTACAGTAATAACAAGCTTATTGGCGCGGAGTTATTATATTACGAATCATTGCGCTTCTCTACAACTTTACGATAAGCCGAAGATGATTGCAAGCCTAAGTGGGAAATCGCTAGAATTAAACGCGCTGCCTATAGCTCGGAGTAAATTATATACGTGCATAAAGCTCGGAGGAACAATTAGCAATAACAGCTTATAGGAGGTATACACGATGCGAAAGCGCGAAGTTCGATCAAACGTGTGAAACTTTAATTATTATCCGAACAATATCGCTAATCGCTGTACAGCGCAATTAAATTTCATTTCCTGCGCGCGCGATGTTTTAGAGAATAAAGTCTAATTAAAACTCGCCCATTAAATATACTGCATAAAAATCAAGATTGTTATGCTAACTATTATTACCGAGTTAAATGGACGTCGGTGCGTGGATGGCTGTTTTTTCCAAAAAATCAATTTGACTGTTCAGTTGGATATCGATTAAATTACCTCGTTTCAAATGCAAAGCGGGTGCCTCATAGCTATACAGTCGTATAAACTTTATAGACTCGGATGATTAAACAACGTTGAAAAATAACAGAATGATAGATTGATTATATACTCGCTGGTGCATATATACGTGTACATCTATAAAAAAAATACGCGGCCGAATAGCAATCAAAACTATCCAATATATACATTAGGTGAGACAAAGGTTATTGTACTAAAGTGAATAAAAACGTAGATAAATCAATAATTTGCAACGCACATGGTATCTAAATAAAGTACATTTCCATCAATATTACATTTTATCATTATTCATATGACTTATATAAATTTTAGAAAATATACATATAGTCAGAATTAGAGCTTTCGAATATAATGCTAGACACAAGGGATTAATTGCTACATATCTAGCTCTGCGGGACAACTTTTTTTATCCTTCACATCAGAGGATACCATTTAAATACCCTATCCAAAAAAAGGTTACTCAGCAGCGCGCACACGGAATACCAACACAGAACACAGTAAGCTAAACGCTATAACAATACCCGGACCCTCTGCATCCCGTTCCATCTAAAATCTTATCAAGGCAGCTCGCGATACATATATAAATGCCCTCCCGACATTGTCTTCAGCGTGTCCGAATTAAATAACTGCGGCGGGCTCGGGGTCTCGTTCACGATACCGCTATAAGGCAACTGATTCCAAGGGCCACAAAACAGATTTATACCTACGCCATATAGATTTCCTACACACGTGAACGGCGCGCCGCCGCAGAGATATATCTATGCGCTGCAGTCGCTGCGCGGATTCGTGTGCATGTCAGCGATAAAAGGATAGTCATCGGCTCGTTCTCCCTCCGCATTACGGACCGCGCTCGCTCTCGCGCGCACTACAATCGGATCGAAAGGGATCAGTTCTGATCGGGCACCGCCTGCCTGCATGCGGGGAGAGAGACTCTAATTCCGCAATTTCATG
Organism: Muscidifurax raptorellus; assembly: GCA_020010945.3. NCBI lineage: Eukaryota > Metazoa > Arthropoda > Insecta > Hymenoptera > Pteromalidae > Muscidifurax > Muscidifurax raptorellus. Next base: position 15,544,307 of record CM052080.1, on the reverse strand, counting down.
AGTTCGGCTGCCCTATTGGTTAAGCTAAACTCACTACTCTGTAGTGTACTCGGAATAGTGCTGCAGCAGCAGCGGCTCTTTGTGGGATATGCGGAGGGAAAAGAGAGATACAGAGACTGCAGTGCAGTCGAGGTATATAACTGCGCGCACGAGAGAGCGATCGTACGATACATACGTGTCGCGTGTGCAGTTCGGCGGAGTGTATGTGTGTGTGACTGTGCAGATGTCGGGGAGAAACTTAAGGAGGCAGTAACGTTATGCTCTCTCGTGTCGACGACGGTTCGCCTTTATGGCTATAGAGATATGCTTAGGAAAAATTTGTCGGTTTCGCGGTTGGCGCTGCGCGGAGAAGTCGTTGCGTTCTCAGGCTTTTGTCTGCCGAGGTTTCACTTATATCCCAGCCTTATTTCGAGATGAAGATTTTCATTTCAAAATTTGCAGTTTATCGCGCGATTATTTGGATTTTATCGACATTCGCTGCAATAGAAAATAAGAAATTTACACTGCTGGAGATTGATCTCCTATAACAAACGAAAATTATTCATGCGAGTCACTCGATATAACGCACTTACCGAGGTGTCGTGTTAATTACAGCGATCATATCATCCTTTGACCCTCAAAGTGAATTTTCAATTAGCTCACTTTAATTACATAAAATATGCATGCATTCCATTTTTAACTACCGAGTCTTTAAAAGTGCGCTCTTCGCCCAACCTCTAACCATTGTTCAGTGCGCGCATTTATACTTTAATACCATGACAAGTGCAATACTATTTTCGCATACAGCCGCAGCAATCGTTAACGGCGCCATAGCGTTAAAATCATTACTTTTATCATGCAAATGCACTCATCGGCTCGTACCTCAGCCTTTTTTAAAGCTAGCGATCCTAGAACACGTCGGCACGATGATACGCTCGGCTCGCACATAGCACTTTCGTATCAGGTATAAATGAGAAGGACTCGGCGACCGATAGGTATCCCATTCCGTTTAACTTTTTGCTTTCACTGCCGAACCGTGAAGCGAAGGGAGACGAGAGAAATATCGGAGCAGAGGCATAGAGAGAACAAGCCAGTCTACTGCGGCGTGGAGTCGTTAAACTTTAACAAGCTCGCGTATGTATATGTATATATATATATATATGTATATTAAAGATCGGTGATTTCGATTTATTTATTTCTCTCGTTGCACTTTTTTCTAAACTATATACCTGTATACATAGCTCGATGTTTGACGCGGCGTCCGTTTCGTTATTGTGTCCTGCCACGCGTTACATTCATTTCTGTCGACAGAGTTATGGAAATAACGAGTGTGAGCTTTCTGACGGCCGATATGACTTTGAATAAACCCTGCGGATTTTTTTACCGCGCTGCTGTCCTGTATTGGATATATAGATATGACTGTACACTGTCGCAATTATACGACTGTGGCGCTTGGGAATTTCGCGTCTCTATTTTAAATACGAAATTGGATTTAGAAATCGGCGACGGACACCGATATATATATATATACATATATATATATATATATATATATATAACGCATATTTCTATAGCGATATGAAGGCGAGGGAATTTATTGAAGCGAGTCATGTAACTCCATTTTTTGTACTGATGTATAAGGTATACTGATGTATAGGAAAATTCTTCTACAGCTTCGCGAAAGATATTGAATAAAAATGGAAATATTAAGCCTTGCACTCGCATTTTTACTCCTTGATGTACGATATAAAGTTTCTAGTTTTTTTCTCCTATTTTATGCCTGTACGTATAATAATTGGCGCAGAACTGCTACAACGTAATCTGGCAATAATCTCGCTGAAACTTTCCAGAGTAACTGCTGCATAATTTGTTACTAAAGTAGTTACAATTGTTATACCTTTCAAGTGCAATCTACTCGAAAGCTCCTGCGATCATTACCATACTGATGAGGCAAGTACTACCAACTATTCGAGCACGTTTCTTGTACAACTCTTAACGCTAAAACTATGGTCCGAAGACAGAACTAGTTATATGCTAATTGCGTAGAGAAAAAAATATACTCGCATCTGATGTGCACAAAATCGCAATCGCAAAATCCATGTACCATCAGCAACGGAAAATAATTTCTTTTCTCAAAGTTAATTAAAACCATCCGGTGTTGAGCTAATCAAGCTTCCCCCCCCCCTCTCTCTCTCTCTCTTTGTGTATATATGTATATACACCGCAGCTGCGAGTTGTTCACTCTACCGCGATTACCTCACGCTCATTCCCCTGAAAACGAAATGACGCAACAATGCAGCGACATCCGTCGAATTTTTTTTCCTTCTACAATAAGCTTAATTGAAAGTCACTCAATTATTCCGCGCGGAGAGCCAACAACGCCAGCAATACTTTGCTCCCGTTGATACACATCGATAGCGCGAAGTGTCTATAGACGCGCGATCTATAGTTCGCATAAAGAAAATAATGACAAAGTCCCGCGCGCGCTCTGCTCTCCCACGCATAATCGAGGCTTTATCGAATTACAGTTGTAAGAGCTGTCCCTATTAAAGCGCGCCCGTAGCACGTTTATAAGCCGTGTAGCGTCTGCTAAATCAATATGTCCTCGGACTCCCCGTCTGTGTCATATATGTTCAAGTTGGCGACGACGAAGCACACATATAGGTATATATAGCTTTGCGCTGCGCGCTCTTCTGTGCAACCGCTCGACGCTATACAAAGCGAGGAGATATTCGATTACCCGGAAGCTGCAGTCTCCGTTCGACGAACAGCGCGGCGGGGGTTAATAATTCCAAGGCGAAAAGCGGACGCGACTATTAATGAATAAAGCGATCGGCCAGGCTGGTCGTCGCTTTTGACAAAATGTACGTATAATAATGACATCAAAAACCGCGCCGGATCACTTCGCGCGCGGCATATATGCATATTATATTATAGACGCGAGTATAAGTATATTATTATGCACTTTCTCGCATCGCTTCGCCGAATATGCGCTTGCTCGGAGGAGTTTCTTCACTGCGGAAAGAGGTCTGATGGTCAGCGATGCGGTGCGGTGAACTCGTTGAAAAATCCGCTGATGGCTCTTTATGATGCGGTCACGCAGGCTTGCGCGATGATGATGATGCTGATGATGATGATGATGCGATTTGACGGATTTTGCGAAGGAGAACGCTGCGGTTGCGGGGATGAGATTACTTAGCGGCTTCAAAACCAAACAGTCTCTTCGAGAGGAGATATTGCCTTGGTTCATAATATTGTTTAGACAGCGCCGAAGATCGACGCCGACTTCTTGCCATCTAAACCAACAATACTTAGAGTAAATAGTGCATTCCGCAGAAGCAAAACCAAAAATAGAGATTTAATACTTTTAGAGAGTAATGATAATATAGGTTAATGAGATCTCATCATTAATTTGGCGAGTACTCGATAAATACTACTTGTGACAACGAGCAGCAAATACAATAAATCACAGCGAAAATAGGCAAAATAATTAATTCTATCAAACAGGAAATTACATTTCATCAGAGAAGAAGGTCATCCGTCAATCCCTCAATACTCTCTCTCTATTAACGGCTCGACTCCGGGCATATAACTCAATGCTGAACGATGACTTCTTCGAAGTCGGCATCAAATTATCAACTGAAAAATTAGTGCTTTCGAGCTCTTAGCCATTCCGAGTAACGCATATTTTCGCAATCACACACAAAGAGAGAGACCTCGCCACAGTGCCACCGTTGCCGTTTCTCGTAAAGCATGCGCGCGTGCTAAATCCCTCGTTCTTTTCTCTCTGTATTTTTTGCGCTCGTGCCATAGTCTTTCCTATATATTCGCGCACAGAGAGCTCAGGGAGAGAAAAACGATGACGACAGTGACGAGCGTATCGGGGACCCGCGATCGTCACGCGCCGATTCGATATAAATAAAAGGACGTCGACGTTTAATTAAAAGATAATCGGGCGGATTACGCTGTCGAGCGTGCCGCTAATGTCGCCCCGCGAGCTCTACACAGCACATAAAAGGCAGCATATATAGGTGCGCGCGCGGGATAAGGATATAGAAAGGGAGATGCGGTGCAACTCTCTCCCTCCCTCTCTCTCTCTCTCTCTCTCTCTCTCTCTCTCTCTCTCTCTCTCTCTCTCTCTCTCTCTCTCTCTCTGTTGTGGATACGACGCGACAGACAAAGAGTAGATAGTATACCACATAGCGAGGAAACGGCGAGCGGCCGCACGGGACCCTGTGTGACAGCCTATATAGAGGCAGAATGAACGCGAGGCAGAAAAAGGGAGGGGGCAGGTATAGGACAGATACAGTTTCAGATTTATTTATGCTCAGCGCACAAGAGTGGAAAACGGATAGTGGGTTTATATTCTCCTGCGCGCGGTAATGTGATTATTACGACATTATATAATGCGCTCGTGATTTATACCGTGTGCGCCTCTGCGGTCGATCGCCGGGAAGGAAAAGCTCGAGGAGAGCTGATGTAGGAGGAAAAAACGCGTGTGCAGGAGGCCATCGATTTTAATTTTATTGATCTATAAAAGTATCGAAATTGACACGTGTCAACCGGAGAGAGAGAGAGAGAGAGAGAGAGAGTAAATGTCACACACCGAACTGAGCCTTGTATTTCATAGCGCCGTATGAGGGTTTGTAAATTTTGTTGTTTTTTAAGAAAACCCGTCGCGCGGTACGATAGTTTCTAATGGGTCACTTTATTTAAATCTGCAGTTAACCAGATGCGCAGGGTTCATAAAGTATCCTCCTATTCGGTCTCGTGAGGAGAAACGTCTATATATATATTCCTTTCTGTGTGAGAACAGACGCCGTTACTCGCATACACACGGATTTATATGTATTTATATATACTATCCGTAAACATGAACGTACGAATAAAATAACATTAACGCCTTGATTTTCGATAAATCATTTAGGGGCTTGACCGCACCATACAACTGCATCGCGTATATACATAATACCTATAAGTGAAACGTCAACATCCTGCGATTGATTCCCAACCGCGGGAAAAATTTTTCCCAGGCTTATCGCTCAATCCCCAAATACCAGCCCCTCCTTATCTTCTATTTGTACAATGTAAATGATACCGAAAAATATTACAGAGCCGGGCCCTCGGCGCTAATAAGAACGTTAAGGGATAAAAGGAGTGGGGAGAACGCGCGCCCCCTGAATTATCCAAGCGATCTGAAACGTGACAAACGGTGTTGTTCCCCCTCCCTCAGAAAATAAGCGCCTCGGACAGACCCACCGCTCGCAACTATATACTGTACGTATAATAATAATATGCAGCCAGGCGCGAGAAAACCTGTACAGGACCACGTCCCGCACTGACGAAGGCTAATTAATAAAAATCCAGACAGCAGCCGTTCGAGGAAGATATATATATATATATATATGTGTGTGTGTATACGGAGCTAGCTTTGTGATATATACGTACATGCGCGCATATCTAGATAAGGAGATAAAGGGAGTGGACGACGAGGTGAGCAGTAGCCAGCCAGCCAGCCAGCCAGCCAGCCAGCGCTTCGGCGAGATATAGCCGGGCGCTTGTATTATATAGAGACAGCGGCTGCGTCGGTGGCGGCGGCGGCGGCGGCAATGCACAATCGGCAGGGTGCGCTTTATGCATATTACGCAAGCCGCACGCATATATACGCGTGTCACTTGGGCTTACACGGGTATAAATTCCCATCGCCGCCGCCCGTATAATCGTCGGCCGCATTATATATGTGCGCGCGCGTGCGTGTGTAAGGGGTATAGTGTACACACAGGCGCATCTTGCTTTTTTGACCGGCTATATAATATATAATACATAATATGATGAAGTTTGCGCAGCGGCACGTGTGCATATTTCGGACGGCCGCGTGTACGCTAGCTTGTTTGGTGGCGTAATCGATCTCTTGACGCGAAAGGGGGAAAGATAAGGAGAGAGAGAGAGAGAGAGAGAGAGAGAGAGCGAGAGAGAGAGAGTGGGCCTGTCCTGCAGTGTGCACTGTGTACACACGACTTGTATCGGTCCGGGGCATCGTCGATCACTCATCATCTTCCCCGGGCGAGCATCGAGCCACTAATTAAGCGTGAAACTGCGTTTCACCGACGAGCTCGTCCTCTCTTCTCTTTCTCTGGAGATGCATTTGTATTAATTACGCGGATAATGAAGTGTCACGCGGTGTTGGCTGCTTTTTTTATTGAAGACGCTGCGGGAGAGTGGAGAGAGGGAGTCGTCGAGTGTGCGACTTTCAAGGCACGTGAGCATCAGCCGCCGCCGCCGCTCAAACGTCGCTGATATATAAAAGGATGAATTACTGCAATGAACGAGATGATTTATGATGGTATTGCGGGACGAGCGAGAATGGGATGTGTGTGTCGGCGCAGCTTGACAAGTGACGTTTTCGATTATTTGGTAACTTTTGGAAATTGGATCGTCTTGGATTATAGGTCTCAAAGTAAAGAGGTCATTAGTCAATATTGAGTATAGATAATTGTTTGATCAATTGCGTAATCTAGCACGAAAGATTAATATATTTCGCAATATATAACTGGATCTGTTGAAAAAATATAAAATAAGTAAAGCAACACTTTTAGATCGATTTTGCGATTGGTTGTACATTATTTACTGCTCGCTGAGTAATTGAAAGGCATTATTCGAAAACTATAGAATGGGAATACATATTGATTCGCTTGCTTGATATGCTGGATTGAAAAAGTATATACACAGTATATAATCAAGCTCCAATTGCGCAGGTACATCGAACATTTATGAGTCTTGCTTATAAATGTTTCATTGTTTGAAAACTGCTTGTTATAACGTATAATGTATTTTGATATAATTTTTTTGCGATTATGGATCTGCAATAAATATATTTCATAACGATATACCCAGCATCGCATGTGTATATAAGGTAGTACGTAACGCGAGTGAAGTTTATAAGAAAAATGTTTACAGAGAACGTAACACGAACTATACATAACGTTCCAGCATCTCTAATTAGATTAGAGCGAAGCCCCGCAAGCGAAAGAGAAAGTAATTTTAAACTGACAAAAGACGACTCTATTTATCACCCTAATTCTTCCAGATTAAAAGTGCCCTCATTTCCAAATCTAGTCCAAAGCGATGTCACCTAACACCTATATAGTATATAGTACCCCCTATAGGTTCCGACAAACAACTTCAACGCGTAGGCGGGGGCGCGCACAATCGAATCAACATTCGATTATCGAGCACAACGGTATACATAGAGAATGAGGCAAGAATACAAAGCACTAGCTCCAAATTCGACCCAGTATATATATCAATTCACATTATCCTCCCGCAACACGGATACGGTCGTGTGTCATCGAAAAAAGCGCATTCGATTCACATATAGCATTAAACAGAGATGCGAAAGAGAGAAAGCTCATACTATATTCCTTTCATCGATTCCACTGTAAATAAGGATCACGGCCTTCAAAATTGCATTAATCCTCGGAGTAATCCGAGTCTCGCGACGACTCCATTATCCACCTCCGCCTCCTTTCTTCCTCCAAAAGTGCCATTGTCTTCGCGTCCGGCGATTCTTCCGGATGGATAGTACAACTATATCATCCCCCCACCCCTCATGTCCACATCTTCTCTATATATTGCGTATACGCTGAAGCTACAGCTCGCGGATTCTTGAATTCCTGGGCTTCTGACAAAGAGGCTCCGAGGTAACGCAGTACACGTGCGGTCGAGCGGCTCGTATCCCAGGAATGAATGGTTAATTGTTCGGTCTTCGGCATCCGTTGACGTGTGGCTGAAAACCTGACGCTCGCGTGTCTCGAGCGAGAATTCTCGCTCGCGCGTTCCCAAAAGTCTCGGGTTACCCGAGAGCTCGAGGATGCGGGCATAATGCCGGGGCGCGCGCGCCCATGCTCGTCGCTCCTCTTTTTTCCTCTTCACTGTTCTTCTTTCACTGATCAGTGAGCGAAGGAGGCCTTGAGGGAGGGCAAAGCTTAGCGGGGGCCAACAAGAGAAGCGAGCCGAGATGCCCGTGGAGATATTGACGATAACGAATGCTAATCGGTCGAATGAATTAATTTACCTTCATTAATTAATCTCCGTCGGAGTCCTGGCCGGCTTTCGCCTGCGCGTATACATATATATAATATACATACACGAAGCGATGATGACGATGACGCATCCGTCACGACTTGGACGGGATTCGTAATTATTGTTGCTGGAATATAGTCGCCGGCCGGCGGCGTCGGCTCTTGTCCGAGTACATTACTGGCGCATGTGCGCGAGCCGACCACCGCACGGGGTTGCGGCAATTGCCGGTTATACTCGGCGGCGGCGGCTTCTCAGTTTGAATTACGACGAGAGCGATATGTATGTGTGCGAGGGTGCGTGAGCACAGGCTATATCGATTTTCTATTATTCAAAGGCGAAGGGAGGGCAGCGTTGGCGATGAAAAAAAGGAAAGAAAGTTGCGGCAGATCCATTAAAGATGCATCTCTTTTGACCCTCGGTTCTTGTTTTTTTCCCTCTGCGGCATGTTTTTTTCTGCTGCTACTGCTGCTGTTTCTTCTTCTTCTTTTTAGTAATGATACGCTTTCGCTGATTCATGTGCAAAAGTTTGTGCGCGCTTGTTTTATTTACGCGGGGCCGTAGCGGAGAGATGCACGCCGAGGGAAAACTGTTTATGACGCGGGGGTATAGAGCGAATGATGTATGTGTTCTTCTAGTTAGCGATGTTTTGTGCATCGACAGAACGTAGTTTTCAAGGCAGTTTATGAGCTTGCGCGTAACGTTTAGATTTTCATTATTGTGCCGACTATAGTCTCAGCTTGTGATCCGCAATGTAAGAGCTTTGGCGTCGACGTCTTTTGGTTTGATGTGTAATATTTTTCTGTTATATTTTGGAATTTTATGAAATTTGCTGTACTATTATTTAATTAGTACAGAAAACTTTTTTATGTTGATAAAATATCTATAAAATATCCTATTTCAACGGTATTCTTTCTATCGTGCTTGGATATTTTTATAAAATATTAAATCGATGAATTATACAAATAGGAACAGGTAAGGGATGAACAACAGGATGCGGTATTTTGAAATCGACGTTGGCAGGTTTTAGATCGAATCAGTTATTACCAGCTTCAGCCATATACTAACGAAATGCGACATTCATCGGGGTCATTGGCATTTGATAAGATATAATTGAATCGATGCTTTAATTCATTTATCATTATCGAGGCGTTCTTCTTCACAGCTGAAGCAAACTAATCAAATCATTACCGGGTGATATCTAATAAACTTGGATTCGTAAATTAAAAACGAGAATAGAAGAGATATAAGTAACGTGCTTGTGAGAATTTAAATTGTTAGATATCTCAGAGATATGGCTGAATAACATCACCGGCACAGATCAATCCTGTTGAAATTTGTACAAGATGCACGACCAAAGAATCGTCGTTGTATAATTTATCTCTGGTGAAGCGGCCCAAGCTAGATCAACTGATAGGAGAGCACTTTTTCGATTGATAAATGTACATTTTAAATCAATCAATAATCCGATAGAGATTCAAGATATAAACGTATTACAGAAATAAAATAAAATTATCTTTCTCTCGTATAATTTGTGACTTAATAACATTGCGTTTTATAAGATTAAACGCAGTTTCTTCTTTCGTAGGATTCTCATCCTCATCAATTTCTTCAACAAAGTTATAAAGGACTCGGCATCAATTGTCCCTGGACTTACCGAGTTATGTAATTAGATTGCGTCGAGTGATCAAGTTACATTTTTTTCTGCTTTGTTACGTTTTTACAATTAACAGAGTATTGCTATTATAACAAGCTCTAGTTTTGAAATTTAATTTCGTTTAAATTCATCACTACAATATTCGTGGTCATAAATATATCTATACCGAAGAATCAATAAGCTATTTGAAACTCCATCGCTCAACTTCAATATACACCGTGGAAGTGGACAAAAAAGAAAAAATTAATAAGAGAAAACTTTCCGATCGAGAGGTAAAGAGAAATTTATTTGACTAGCCAACCTGGTCAGGAGCCCTTTCATGCCGCACACAAGAAGAATCACTGAAGTCTTGCCCCGCGGCCATTCCCTCAGAGTTTTCTCAAAGCGAATTAAATCTCCAAACTGCCCGATAAATCATAATCTCATTATTAAAGCCAGAAAATTAGTCGTCAAAAATATTTTCCTTGTCCTCTCCCTCCCCCGGCTTCTCTATATAATCCTTGAGCACCTCCCTCCGCGGTAATTGCTATTGACTCACGGAAATTGCATTCCTCCATTTAAACTTCGGTCTTCAAAGCACCGCCTACAGGCAGAGGCGCAAGTATGCTTACGCCAGCAGCCCCCCCTCCCTCCCCGCTCCCTCCTTTGCTCCATCTCATCTCGTGCAATAAGGCATATACTCGCGCGCGAGACACACCGGAGAGAAAAGCCCGCAAGACGTCCGCTCGCGCAGTCAAGAGAGAGATAGTATACTTCGCTGAATCAAACGGCCCGTCGGCCTCCACTTAGGTATCTTCGCTGGGACCTCCCGAACTCCGTAATATGAAGAGATTCCCTGGACATAATGTGCGCCGTTGCCATACAGCGCGTGCCCGTTATGGGCATATTTATATGTATGCACGCTACATAGCGGTATACATAAGCGTTCTTCGGGGGACGTTCTCTGGACTTTAAATATATACGTATATATATACACACAGGGGGAGTCGTGATGGCGCATTATCACCCGGAAACGGGTCAATAAAGTCCTTGGAGCTTTCGACAATGAGACGTCGTCGGACCTTCCTCGGAGAATCTCCGCCAAAGACTGGTCCGAGCTTCAGTGCCAGCGAAGACGATATACATCAGAGTAGAGCTGCTATATGTACGATAGAGATAGAAAGGAGGAGGAGGAGGAGGTCCCCGGCGAAATGGTTTGCGAGAATGCCTCTTAAAACGTCGAAATTAAATTCCGACGGTGCGTCGATTTAAAGTCCCTCTTTCGCAACGAGAGAGACTCCCTTTCAGCGCCTGCACCGGTTCCGCACTACTTACTTCCCACGATTCTTATTACTTAGCCTGCCTTGTACTGCTCTTTATCTCTCCCTCCCCTCTCCCTCTTTCCCTTTTTTCGGGACCACCTCCTCGCTGCGTAATAACAGCTGGCTCGTATTCCATTATGTCGTCCCCCCCGCGGACTGCACATCACTGTATAATATACCGGCGGAGACGCAAAAAACGCCCCTGGGATCCTGCAGCTACAGCTTCGCCGCTCTCTTTCTCTCTCACTCTCTCTCCAATTGAGCCGATATCGGCATCATATCTGACCGACATAAAAAACACTTTCCACTGCCGCAGAGAGAATATATATCTATAGCGAGTCGAGTGAAGAGCGAAAGAGAAAAAAGAAGGTCTGTCCGCGATTTCGTCTCTTTCTATCGAGTGGCGCGCAGACTATGCTGGCTAAGATATATAGGTGCGGTGGCACGGACCTGAGTGGAGTTATAGTAGAGGGGTTCGATTTTGATTTGCCAGAGGTTCGACGAGGCGACCGGGGGGGAAGCATTGACGTGTCCTTTAAATGGACATTTTCCGCGCTGACGCACGATAATACTTTTCTTTCCGTTTGCCTCTCTCTCCCTTCTCCCTTTCCCTTTCTCTATGGGTTCTATACTCGCCCTATCTCTCCCCGCGCATCTTCTTTTTCATGGCTTTATTATTTGTTGTGCTTGGAGCGTCGGAGCTTCAATTAGAGGCTTCCTACGGCCGTCTACTGTCGACTGCTTTTTTATTGCTATAGTTTATTTGTCCGTGAGGATCGAGTGGATTTAATTGATTTTTAATAGAAGGCAATTACCGACTGGAGGCGGACTGAATCATCGATGTAGAGAGAAGGATCAGTCGATAGGGATAATTGGATGATGATGTGGAATTTAGCTCTGATTCTTTTTTCACCTTTTAACGTTTTATCGTATTGATAGTAAGAAGGAAATAAAGAATTGTAACGAAATTGCCTCGATCAACAGCGAAAACTGTGAACCAATTACCCCGACATCAAATTGTATTTCTCGATGAAATGCGTATTCTAAAGTGTGTAGCCATTCCTTTTTTCGTTGGCAAATCAGTAATATACATAGGAATTGCAAATAAACAAGGAAACCAACAAAATTCTTCTTGCTTGGATGAACTTCTCGTGGTAATGATGATGGGAAACATTCAGGTGTGCAATAAAACGTTAACAACTGTTAACATGTAACTGTTTGCAATATTTTGTCTGTTGTATCAATATTTGCCTGTGTTGTATATATACAACAGAGGTTTCAAATATTTTGTCTGTGTTGTATATATACAACAGGGGTATGTATTGTAACAGGGTATCGTGTGCAGTTGTATAATTATGGAGTCGTGATAGAACGAAATGAAAACGTAATGAGGAAATACTGTGATTAACCTGTGATATAACAACTCCTATATTGCGTAACTGACTTTATACATTTGATCTTCAGTAACAAGAAACATCATTTGATATAATTTAGTTATGAAATATAAAGTAAAGTATATTGCTTTTAACAATAATGAAAGCAAAAATATCTGAAACAATAGATCAGTTAATTACAACACGTATAAATTATGAATTAGAAAGATCTTTTTATAAAATGGGAAATGAAACACTTTTTAATTTTGTTTTCTTATATTTCAGGAAGCCTCTCACAATATACGAAATTAAAGGTAAGTTTCATCTTTCTAATTATTCTATTAATATACATACACTATAATGAATAATATCATATACGCACTCCAAGAGAGAGAGAGAGAGAGAGAGAGAGAGAGAGAGAGAGAGAGAGAGAGAGAGAGAGAGAGGAGAATATGATACTGCGGCATACATCTCTCCATACGTATAGTATAAAATTGACGTTCCCGAAACAATAGTGTCAGCACGTCCTGAGCCATCTCCGTTCATTTTTTACCAACGCCCACCGCAGTTTTGCACTTCCTATATATACTCTATGCTCGCGCTCCCGCTCGTGCTCGTCCTCTCGATTCCGCAATTTCCCGCATTAATGAAATTTCCAAATGAATGTGCCCCGCGCACATGCCAGCCACTACGTATATATGTATATGTATAGGCTGCTGCATCAGTATAGTGGCACGCGAGATACAGACGCGCGCGCGCGCACAGGAAAGGACCGATCGAAAATTGAAAATAGAGTGGGTGGCGGTAGCGGTTGCTGCTCTCGGACACTTCACCGACAATAAATTTGAGCGCCGAAAAGCCGCGGAATAAAAAGCACTCGACGCGCGGAAATTTCAGCGACCGAGCGTCAAGTGGCTCGCGCGACGATTAAATAACGCGAGAGCTATATAAAGCGCGAGTCTCCTTCCAGTATTTCCACTGCGGTATATAATATATATTTATAAATATGCACGTTCCGCGCATCAGCCTCCCTGCAAAAGGTTATGTATATACATACAGATCGACAAGTATTAATCGGGGTGTACATCATCGGAGCCGGGGCAGGAATGCAGGGATGAGACGAAGCGCGCTATCGCGCGCTAAATATTCATCAATGATGAAAGAGCCGACGAGCGTTTATAATTACCTGTCAGCCGCCATAAAATCATTGCGCAATTTCATTAAGCCCGCGCTACTGTGCTCGCATATATATATAGCGACGAGGACTCGAACTCGGCAGCCGCGACCTCTTGTCGCGCAAACGAAGCGTGATCGCAGCGGACACTTGGCCCCTTTGACCGGCTAGCGGCGCGGAATCTCACGCTAGCAGGCTAGACGTAGCAGCGCTGATGCTGCGCCGATTTCGGCAACGCCCCGCCGGCGCATGAATGTCGCGCGTCAATGACTCGCCTGCCATCTAACCCCTCTGGGGCATTGCCCGTCGCTCCGAGTACAAAGGACCGAGAACTGCTGCCCTGCTTCCGTTCCTTTGGGGACAGCCCTGCGATAGAGGGATACGTATAAGTTCCGCGTGCGCGCGCCTGCCTATATGATTTTAATTGACTGCAGCTCTTTGATTTTATGCCCGAGCGTATATTTTTGCTGTATCTCGATGGCTGACATGTTATTATTAGGATTCAAAGGCGGGGGAAGAGAAAAAGAAATCCACTGCGTGAAATTCGTCCTTATATTCAAATACAGGAGTCGTTTAGTGTGCGACGAGTATAAATCACCTTGGTTATGCTGCAGAAAGTTTTAAGATAAGCAAAATGGAAAAACGAACGCTCGAGAACAATTTGATTTCATTACCTTAGGGAACCCCTTGGTTAGGGAAAGAAGAGAATGTGTGTGTGAGAGAGAGAAAGAGAAATTTATTAAGTAGAATGAGTCCAGTCTGTCCAGACGCAGGATACAGATGTATACTCGCCGAAGGTAATTCAATCAACTCTAACTGAATTTTTTCCCCTTTCCCCGATTTACTGCTACAATCCTTAGCTGATGAAGATTTCGTGGACGAGACGGAGGGACCATATAACGGAGAGTTTATACGTCTTGAGCAGCAGTTGCTCGGAGATTAGATTAGACGCTCTCCCTGCAGCTGTCTCGGCTATTTTTCTTCAAATCACAACAGTGCGAAAAAAAACACTCGAGTATATATATACACACGGCGTCCTGTATAAAAACGATCGCGTCATGCAAAAAAAGGGGAGGAAGTGTATAGCTGCGCGGAAAATAATTCCGCTTCGATGATATCTCTCGACAATAACACACAACGGAATACCATTAATCATCCAGCGTTGTATTTCCATTATTCGGAGAGCTTTACAGCCTCGACAGGAATCAAATACAAAGCCGCGAAGATAAAATGATCAGTCTGCAACAAGCAATTTGTCGGCCCATGCCCAGCCACCGTAGCCGTCGAGTCTCTCTTCGTTTCTCTTCTCTTTTCTTTCGTGCGCGGTGGGTATGTGTGTAATATATATGGGTGTATGTGTGTGTATGAACGCTCGAAGCGTAGCCAAATTTTTCACTCCTCCGTGGCCTTTGTACCCCACGACCGCATCGCATTGACTTATTCGCGCTCGACGCCGCGGCGAACCTTTTTTCTCCGTCGACTCGCGGCCGAGATTACAATCGTGTTACCGCGCCGCCTCTCTCTCTCTCTCTCACACACACACACGCTTATATAGGTTATAAAGGTATATATATGTATATATATATATATATATATATATATATATATATATATATATGCCGTATGTGTATATACATTCGTCGCAAACAAGCGCGTCTCGTCTCACGACTGAATTATCGCCTTTTCTTTTTTCGCCTATACATATATCCCGCTGCAGAGAAAATACATCCTAGAGTTAAGGATACATACGGTAACACGTTGTTATATACGTGCTGGGCCTGGGCTGAATGAGACCCCCCTCGATAATTTGATGACGGGGTGTAATACGGGAGATCCGCATGCGGGACGAGAAAAAGAAATAGAGAGAGCCTACATTGAAAAATGCGCATATGACGAGAGCGTACACTGAACGTACAAAACGTGGCTCATGTATACTGAAATTGAAAGCTCCAATCTAGCGCGGATCTATGGTCGGCTGCGATACAAAAGTAACTGAAATGCCCGGCCTATTCAATCATGGAAAATGTGTGAGAGTCGACGGTATATAATGGCAGAGAGAGAGAGAGAGAGTCGGATGTTCTCATACGGCTATACAAGCGAATTATATATATGCTATCAGCCGCGCACTCTGACTAAATGAAGTACACTCAATACCGATGCGCGGATTCTTGAATCAAGGATATCAGCTGTCGCTTCGTCGCAGTGCGTTACTTTCCGGATAATTTATCAAATGAACTTTTTGTAGACGTTATTGAAATCAGCTTGTTCCGGATTAATAACAGACTTGCCATTGCAATTATCGTACATGTATCTGCGATTATGTATACTTAAGACTGTTTTTTCCACGCACGAGGCTTTCAATTATAAAGTTGTAAGTGATTTTAAATAGTTATAAAAATTAATTAAAAATATTATAATAGAATGTACCACCAGCGACTATACGTATATTGGCTTTCACGCGAGCGACGTACAAAAAAGTTGAGAAGTTTACTTAATTAAGAAACGATAATTAGGTACTAAACTAACTCGCTGATCGAGATATAACAACCTTTCTTTTGCTCGCCCAAAATCTCGTTAGAGCCTAACTTTTAAACGACAACTTACACGAGTCGAAGTTTTATTATTTTTTTTTGTCAGCACTAAAAGTTAAAATCCCAAACGGCTGCAAACTGCGCATGCGCTTTCGAGAAAATATCGGTTCGTAAATCATGGGTAGCTATTGCCGGATACGTTCATATTCGAGAAAAGCACAACGCGAATAAACCACAAACCGCTGATGCGTCTCCATATTTTTCGCGTTTCGGTAAGCTTTTTATAAAATAAATCTCCGGCTACAGAATAAACGCTAGCTAGAGAGCATATCGTAAATATTTATCCGCGACTGAAAAACTACGCGCGCGCAGTTCCAAGTATTTAGACTGAAATGGTACACCATTTAATCGTTTTATTCGCAAAAACAGCGCGCAGCCGCTATAACCTGATCGACCAAAACTCATATAACACCGAGTTCAAACTCACACTCGTGAGCTCACTGTCTGTGTGTGTGTGTTCGCATTTATAGCTCCGTCGTACCACAGTCAAGTGTTTCCCGACGTTTCATTTTTTCACACCGCGAGCTGTCAAACGTTACAAACTCTCTGGGGCTATAACTCGATTAAATGAGCCAAATGAATATTGAAAAGCTCGCGGTCCTTTCCAATGTATATATCTCAACCCGTCATTATAGATATATACATCCTAGAGGCCGTAACGCTGCGGTCATCTATACAGTGCATCGGTGCGCTGCAGCTCATTGCTCATAGCCTGTATGCTCTGCTGTACCTATACATGCATGCGAGCGCAGGGGAGAAGCAGCGATTTTCACCGGTTCATCCCCCCCCCCCCCACTCTCACTCACTCACTCACTCACTCACACTCCAGCTCCGGCGTCCGAAGTGGAAAGCTCTGCTATTGACACGCGAGCGGCGGCCATGAATATACCCGCTCGCGATATTTAATAAATAACATCGCTGGACTGGCTGGTGGGCTCTCGACTCTCCGGCAGCGTCGCGACGCCAGTCTACTATCTGTCTCTCCGCGTTGCTGTGTGTGCAAGCACGTCGTGCTGGCGTCCGATGTCCTAACGAGTCGCTGTCTCCGCAGGAGAGCAGTGTATGGTATTGTAGAGTAGTAGCATATATGTATGCGCGGAGGAGAGATCGCGCACCGGAGACAAAGAGCATCAGGAGACGAGAGACGGCAATCGCGCAGCTGCTATACTGGAGGCTATCGACACGTGATGGATCTTCGGGAATTCGGAATCTCTCTCTCCCTCTCTCTCTCTCTCTCTCTCTCTCTCTCTCTCTCGTTCTGTCTCTGTGCGATATAATAGAGCTAGATATAGAGGAACGCGCATATACGTATACACGTCTGAGCTTGAGGAGAGGAAGAGGAAGCGCGCATAGCGGACCGATGCACCCGAGGCATGCACATCACAGGAATATAGGGGTCCTCTTCTGTCTCTAGCTAGTCTCCGCGCACCGGTAATAGCTATGCATGTATATATGTGTATGAGCATAACCGGCTGTCTCTGCAGGTACATATACACACAGAGGCGCCGGAACTCGCGCGACGCCTCTATGATGTGGGTCCCGCTGCTGTTGCACCCGAGGTTGCACCTGCACAGCCGATTCTCGCATATATACGGGGAAATCCATAAAAAAATATTCAGTTGGCGAGCTCGCCTGCTTAATATAAAATTATGTGCTACATCTCTGGGACTTTTTTCTTAAAAAATGGAGTCTTGGATCAAAAGTTGACTGCGATTGATAAAAATGATAAAATCACGAAAATATTGAAATTTTACGAATTCAAGTAATTTGATCGTAAAGTCATTACTTTTCCTTTTTTCAATCGCAGACATCTTTTGACGCCAGCGATTATATCAGTACTATCATCTTAATCATAAGCATATAGATACTTCGTTGGCGCTCTCGGATAATATAGATATATGACGTTGAATAAGGGCTACTTTTCGAATAAATTGAACGTGCCACAAAACAGAGGATGCCGAGGCTGATTTCGCAGGATCACTATTTTTCTCGGGGTTTGAATAGCCTTCAGAAAATGAAGAAAGAGGTCCCGGACAGATTTAGCACATCATTTTGTTCAACTAGGTGAACTGACTAATTGAATGTTTTTTATGGATTTTCTTCTATAGCTATATGAGCTGCACTCATGCGGCGCGTAAGTCGCTGCGGACATGTAAGGATCCTAAATCCGCAGGTGTGCGTGAAATTGTGCGTGTCTGAGTGCGCCAGAGTGATTTCGAATGCGTGTGCAGTATAATACAACAGTCGAATATGTGAAATGCGTGATGTTGGTGCGCTTGCCATTGCGTCGTCGACGCGGCGGCGGCTCTCGAATGCGCGCAAGGGGTACTTCAGACGAGATGGAGGAGGCAACGCGCGGGGATAACCCTTAGCGGGGGAACAATGGATTCGCGAAATGCGTCGAGCTAGAAGGACAGAGCGAGATAGCCGAAGATAACTGCTGCGCACTCAAGTTGTGTGTGTGTACACACACGCACACACATATAGGAGAGAAATTCGCTCTCGCTCAAGAGCTCTGACGAAGCGCGTCAAAGTGCGACGCCATTGTCGCACAGTAATGGAAAGGATCGCTCGCTTGTTCGCATTCGTGTATCAGCTCTCGCTCGCGCTGCGCATCAGAGGAGAAAGAGAGAGAGAAACAGCGACTAACGCGTACATAGTATATATAACATAGCTGCGAGAGCTTCTCTCGTGCGTAGCACAGGTAACGCGAAAGAGATGGGAAAGCTCGGCTTTTCGCTCCGTGAGTAAATTGAAATTCGATTGTTTCGCTGCGAGCTTCGATCGCATGCAAATCGCTACTTTGCGGCTAGCTACGATATGCTATGTAAATAGAGCGACTATAGGCGCCGCGATTCCCCAGCGACGACTTTCGTTCGGCGCTCGTCGCTCTTCGCCTCAACCCCTGCGCTCGCGACATCGACTCTACTATACACATGTATATATATATACACACACACATACCCTCTATCTCTCTTTTGCTCACACTATAATACTGCAGTGTCGAGTTCTAGAAGGGGGTGGATGGTAATGGTGTGGGTTGCGGTCGCGCGCTTGCCTAATGTAGCGCATAGCTCCCGC
This sequence comes from Muscidifurax raptorellus, assembly GCA_020010945.3. Taxonomy (NCBI): domain Eukaryota; kingdom Metazoa; phylum Arthropoda; class Insecta; order Hymenoptera; family Pteromalidae; genus Muscidifurax; species Muscidifurax raptorellus. The sequence goes on along the minus strand of CM052080.1, from coordinate 15,525,072 downwards.
GCTGAAAAGTGGGTCGTAAATTTTCAATTTTAACCCGGAGCCCCGATTTTCTGGGTTACGCGGGCCCAAGTTGCGCTTATCGGTCGCCTCTAGTGTTTTCTCTCCCGAGCGCCGGATTTACTAATGCGCTCTTATCGCGCGCCAACTTTGCATCTCGGTGTATAATTTACGGCTTACGGCGCTAAAAATGCCTTTTTTCGGCGGGCGCGCGTACACACCGGCGATTGGGAAATTTATATACTTCGCGGGAATAATGCGATCATTATGCAGGACTGCATACGCGCGAGCGTGTATCGCGAGAGCTCGGAAAATTCACGAGCGTTATTTATGAGACGAAATGATTAAGCGCTATATGCCCGCGTCGCGAAGAATATGATATATATATTGCACCAATATAAGTCGTGAAATTTATCGAAACCGCGCGGAGAAACGTGTTCAATTCTGCAGCGTTATCCGATCGAAAGATTTTAATCGGTATATAATGTGTACACATAAAAATTGCAGGATTATCTCGCTAAAGAAACTTTTCACTTTGATATAAAATAAAACGCGAGTTCACATTTGCCGTCTTAATATTATAACGACCCGATTCGATATAAAAATTGCGAGATCGAGTCTAATCAAAGTCAAACACTCGCCCATATAATCATCCGCAATCTATAAGCATTCACGTCGCAATAAAGCTTCGAAAGCCTTACATATACGTATATATATATAGCAACCCGGCTTCAATCTTGTTTTCCCTATATCCGCGACTAAATCCATCTCGGAGAAAAGTCAAGAACACGCCAGCCGCAGTAATCAAAGCTGACTTTCATAATCTCCACAGGCACCGAGATATTTTCCGTCTATAAAGCAGCAGCAGCAGCAGCAGTAGTGACGGCTGCAGTTACATGCGAGCGAGCGAGCGCGCGCGCCATGTCAATCGATTTAAATTAAGCCAAGTTTCCGGTTGGCTGGAGCCAGAAATGTTATAGTAAAGCAAACGCAATCTGCGCTCGGGAAGATCTTGTCAGGTTCAGGGCTCGAACTATTTACTGCTCCGATTCTACACGGTCCTCTCTCTCTCATCACGCGCACGTGCTCTCGTTTTCCTAGTGCGCACACATGCCAACCGCATCACATACGAGCACTCGCGCGAGAGGGAGAGAACCGGCCCGCGCATTCTAACTTATATACCTGGCTTATTACGGTCAGACATGCGTACGCCTGCAGCTCTCCGAGTCCACACCTTTGCCTCTGCTGCTGATGGCGTTGAGTTTTCTTTTCTTTATGACGTGAGTTCGCGCAGCTGTGCGTGTGTGCATTTGGGCGAGACCGGGGTCTTGGCTTTTTTAATTAAAAAAGTCTTTCGACACATCAGGCTTCTGGGATTTTATGTCGGGCTTGTCGATTTTATATTAAAGCTCGTGGCTGACAGGTTTTGCTTGACTTATTCGTTGAAAATGTTTTTGGAAAATCAAGTCATTGAGTAACAAGCTTTTTACTGACTTATTAATCTGTTAAAAGCCTCTCTGATTGAATAACGCGTTAGGTAACGTTGATCGGTATTATATTATAGCAGTGAATATGACTACAATGCGCTGATTATTTTGTAGCTCTGTCTAATGTAAAGTTCGCGTGTCAATGAACTCATCAACTCGATATCCATCTATAAATCTATAGATATATATATATAGATGGATATGCTCTTTGCACGTACCCGCTATGTCAAATCCATACACAAAGTTATATTTATATCATTTGGGCTTACGATGACCCTATTATCTATATATGTACATAGGCACGTTCAGTAATACTACTTGTTGAGTTTTAATCATACAATCTAGCGGTGATTGGTTACTTTGATGCATTCGGATATATATTCAATAGTGGCAATTACAGTGATTGAGCTTCCATCACCGAATCTCGGTATACACTGATATTCAAGATAAAACTCCGCACCGCACTTCGCGTTCCAATAAAACAAGGGAAAAACAACAAGCCCGTATCATCTGAAGCCGGCCCCGCAAGTGGCCACCTTGAGTTTCGCCCTATCTCCTGCTCGTGCGTGCGTATAATTGCGTTTATCGCCCAGCGGCTTTCCGATACCCGCATACACATACACGCACATATCGGAGCACCTTCTTTCGCTCCTCCGCCATTCGCCCCCTCTCTTCCGCAAAACTGTCGGCAAAGTCTCGAAAAAGTGCGAAGCTCTCTACTGCGGCGCAGCAAAAAAGGATCTTCTAGCGTACCGGCTGCAAAAAATTCGAGCCCACGCGACAAAAGAGTGAGACGCCTCGCGCGAATATCGAAATTCGATGCATCTCCTATACACACCCACTCGCATTTGGCGCCAGGGTGAACAGCTTTTTCAATCCTATATATAATGTCGCGTGGAGAGGACTCGTATATAGCTATTATATATATACATATAGAGTCGGGGCCCAGTCAGCCGTGAGCGCGCGCGCGTGCGCGCTGGGGGATGATTCGGAGCTTTGCGGGCTATGGAGTTAGAGACTTTATGGTAAGCGACTTCGATTTCCCGTTAAGGCGCTGATGCTGCGCTCTATGCGTGTACAGCGAGATGTGGATAATACATATTCCGCTCTAGGGGAGAGAAGTCTCCGAGCTTTCGCAGCTTCGCTCGATCGTCGTCGTCGTCTCTGGCTCGGATTTTCGGGGAATATGTCCTTCGTGGCTTCTTACATTAGACTCCGAGAGGGGGGTATTGTGCGTGCGCGGCGCTTCTGACGACTCCTCAGCAGCTATATACACCGCCCGGCTTTTTTCTTTATTAGTCATACTCTATTTGCGGGGATGTACGGGGCTTCGTCGGCGTACTTCTTGGGCTTCGTTTTCGGCAAGTTTTATTGTTGAAGCACACCGTGTGATCTTTTTGAGTCATCGGAAATCCGAACTGGATTAGAGATTAATTATTTATGGAGTGCGTGTAGTTGTTCTGAATAAAATGTAATGATTGAAATTTTTAACGAAAAGCTATTACTGTAGCCGCGCAGCGTAAGGTCATATATTCCCAAAAACTCGCAGCGAAGCGTGGTTTGTTTAAATGTAGCTACAGAAAAAATGACATATTTAGAAACAGCTTGAGTCACGACTAAAGCAACGCGCCGGAACAGCTGACGCAATCCCAGTCTAAACATCCGACAAACTCATAAAATTTAATTTTGAGGAGAGTCTCTCTAATATCGCTGCTATTTCAAGAGCGCGCGAGCGCGAGGGTCGAGGGAGGGAGAAAGAGAGAGAACGACACGCTTCGGTGTCAATCACTTGTCTTGACTCCAACTTTGGTTCTCTCTTTACGAAATTAACTCGCCATTCCACCGGGAGGGGGAGAAAGGACGAAACAGTGTAACAGCAATAGCCGCACGATCTCTGCATGGCGACGCCGCGACGGTTTTCCGATACGAAGATTGCCACGCAATTTCTAAATGAAACGAAGCGTGCAGAGTCACTGTAACAGTATTATGTGCGAGAACGAATGGGAGTACAAATTGCACGATTTAAAGTAACACGACGACTACACGTATTGTAGTTAATTAATCTCGGCGTTATAGTTGTATTGGCGGATCTTGCATTATAATAAGCCCCACCGCGTATAGGTTCTGGTTTCCATTGTTTTCTGTGTTGCCCACAGGGAAATGTCGTGTTTAATCAAAAATTTTTAATTAACAATTTTTCCCTCGGTATACAGCTATCGGAGAGCTATGAAACTTTTCGAGACGGCGAGACAAGTTTCCGCTTTAATTTCATCCTTATATATATATATATATATATATATATATATATATATATATATATATATATATATATATATATCAGTTGGAAAGAGAAAAATGAGCATTACAGAGTTGAGCAAAGACTTTGATTGCATTTATCTCATCAGCGCACACGAGATAGTATGACTTTCTGCTCAATCATTTTTAGAAACTCCTATATACACGTGTCGCATAGTCGCATCGCGCGGAAAATATAAATAAAAACCACATAATCCGTCCTGCGAATGTATATGCAAAAAGCAATTCTACACAGTATAATATATAAGACTCGAAACGGTATACCTATATACATGTAAGAGAACTCCTTCCGCGTATCAATACATCTAATGCCAACCCTCGAAGCGCGGAGCGAACCAATGTAGCGTGGCGCTTAACATCGCGTTCTCGCATTCCCCCGACGCGAGTATATATATGGCTGGGGTGTGTGTATGTGTGAACGCGGCTCAGATCGCGATATCCGCAGCCAAGCGAAGGTCGTGCTTAGCGGCTTAGCAGGAATGTGAATCCTCTCCTTACGTATCGATGATTTAGTTTGAGCGCTAACTAGGTAACGCCCGCGAGTACGTAAATCTTGGGGGCCCGAGTGAGCGGAACTCCTGATACCTCTCGTGTATGTAGACGGTAGATTTAGTGTGAGGCGTTGGGGCTCCGCCCAGAAACCGCGGAGTTCGAGTTAAATGGTTTATGCAAGAACGAACGAAGCGGTAATGAAGTTCTCCGCGCTCAGAGGTAGAGAGAGAGAGAGCGCGCGCGAGCGAGTCAGGTATACACAGATATAGTTGAGAGAGGTGGGGAAAATATAGGAGGGAATAATCGACGCGTCGATTTATCGTGGTCGCGCGCAAGGGTTAATACACTTACGCCGGACACGTTCGAATAAGCTGCGCGCGTCTGTGTAACCTCGAAATTTACGGCGTGCGCGATATTCCTCGAGCGAAAAATGAGCGCGTGCGAGAATAGAGGGAGAGTAAAGTATGTTCTTGTCGTCAATAAATATCCGACGATGAGTTTAAGGAGGCGTCCTGCAGCAGCGGCGGCAGCAGCTCTCGATAGAGTTGTATATCACCGCGTCATCTTATGCTCGCGAGAGCATTTTAATTGCTGCGGGACGTGAGACAATATTCCTTCGGAGCCTCCGGATCAGTCGAGGTATATAAAACAAGTTTGAGAAAGCGCCGCGCGAATACAATTGCGAGAGCATAATGGAGCGGTATATATGTATATATTGTGTATAGTCTGCGGGATTCTTCGCGCGTTTAATTACTTTTGGCTATGCTCGCGAAGACGACGCTCGCTATCAATTAGTTTGCGTTCATTTAAGCATGAGTATAGCATCGCTGTTAATTGCGAGCTGGAGAAAATAGGTGCTTATATATATTGTTCGTTTGATTAAGGTGCCGCAGCTATAGTGTTCGACAGAGTTAGCGACGTATTGATTGACGAAAATTATTAACTGTCCGGATTATATTGGTAAACGATGCTTTTGTCCTTCATTGCTATTCGAATGCAGCTTGTGAGCGTACGGTGAGCAAAGTGTGCGCAGTATATATATATGGTCATTGGGAAACCCGCTGAGATAACATTTAAATTTTACAATGTCTGTATACAGAATTTAAAAAATAAACTACTCTTCGAGTTCTAGGGGACTTTTTTTTATAATCATCGAATGAAACGAGAAATCTGCGTGCTATTCGCGCGAAAGGAAACTCGTTATTCGGGCATATACGTGGTGTTTAAATCGCACTTAGAGTCCATTAATTACGCGCGCGCAGCAGTAGACTCTTATATATTTCTACCCGTCGCTCACATACATATACAAGCGCGCACATTCGCACAATGCAACGACGGCGGCTCGCGCTTGTCGTTAAATCGACTCGTTAAATCAAACGCATAAACGGGCGAACACGCGCTGATTGACCTTATTCCCTTGGTGGTATATAACGCTCTGCTCGAGTCTGATGCATTTCTTAATCCACGCGTGCCGTGCTTTCCGCCGCTTTAATTAGCCTGCGCGCGTGCTTTTCGAAAGCCGAAGAATAAATTCATGTTCTTTCACGCCGTCCAGCATAATGTTGCGCGTTATATATCTTCCGCTCGACACGCATCTCAAGATCGAGGAGACAACAACCCGTTGGCGCAGCATTTTTCTCGCAGAGAAAGAAGCACCGAGTAAGAGAAAAAGGCATCTGGCTGCGACGTGTCGAACATAACGTTTAATGGCCAGACAATTTAGCCCTTAATCCAATTTCCACGGGGCTTCTTAAGAACGTTCGTACTTTATTGCAATTACTTACACACTGAGCCGCGCTCTCTTATCTTATATACTATACTGCTCTGCAACGCGAACCCGTAAATTGATTATTTGATTTGGCCTTTTTCTCTTAATTTTGCGCGCCCGCTTGCCTCTCGTCGTCGGCACTACTCATCGATTCTCATATACGCTCGGCGCTTCTCTCTCTCTCTCTCTCTCTCTCTCTCTCTACTCTCTCTCTCTCTCGGTATAGTCCTTCGCGTCTCCCGCCTCCTTTTAGTTGCCGCTGTAACCCCCGCCGGCAATCTTCTCCTCGAGGATAAGAACACCAAGAGGGAGATAGCCAACCATGCACCGACTTAATCACGTAATTAGGCACATTAAACGGGTCGCGAGGGGTTTAGTCGGTACTTTAATTTCCAAATTTCTCGGCCGCTCGCTATATTAGCCGGTTCGACCGCGCTGTACGCGTGGAAAGAGATCGAAGCTCGTATACACATATACAGAGGATGCGAAAGAGAGAGCAGTGCAATTCAGAGCCATTAGCAAAATTACGCCGGGGAACACAGAGTCCTTCTATTCCTCGTTACCCGCTTGGCGGTGAGATCGAGCCGCGTGCTCCGCACTAGAAAAGTTCTTTGCTTTTTATTTTCGCCCACGCGAACTGAGCCCGTGCTTTGTTTTCAATTCGCGCGCTCGCTCTCTTTCCCAGCGATACAGAGTGCGAGGTAATTTGTTAGGCTCGCTATATGAATTATTTACGCGCTCTTCTGCAGACTCTCCATACTCATACTGACGATCCATGGGTATACTGTGCAGCCGTGTTTTTCCCTCGTTTTTTTTTAATGAGAGATGCTCGGGGATTGCTGATTAATGCTCGAGGGATGAATTGGAAAATCTGTGCGGGCGTTTGGATTTATGGCTGCGTTATTATGTTGTTTGCGCGCCAGCTTTGCTGGACAGTACGCGCTCGATTATGATATTGCCGAGCGCGCGAGTTTGCGCGAAATAAATATATCGACTATATATTCGCCGCTAAAATAGCAGAACAATAAGCTGTCATCTCGTCAGATATTCCGATGTTTTATAGGACCGGAATAGAAACCGGAAATATGGAATCCAGTTCGCGGCGAATGAGGTGACAGCTCCGGAATAACTATATACGATACAAAAAAATCTTTCATATTACATAAATAAAGTCCTTTTATAGCACAGTGTGACCTAAGCCCGCACTTAGGTCACGCCTATCCGTGACCTAAGTAGTCCTTTTTTGCACCATGTTTATCACACTCGCTACGCTCGTGCGCTAACTTCAGGGTGCAAAACAGGACTGCTTATGACACGGATAGGCGTGACAGCAGGCTTAGATAGGCTGTGCTATAATAGTAGTTTTTGATACAAGTGCGTAAAAGTTGATTCTTATACACGAGTGAGAGGTTTGTCGTCCGAGCGAAGCGAGGGTCATAAACTCACGAGTGTAGAATTAATTTTCGCACATGTATCGAACAATATTATTTGATACAGGGAGCGTAAATGCGATTTTAAAAAGTTGCAAAGTACGTAAAATCGCACTTTACGCACACTGTATCAAAAAATTCTATACGATACTCGTGACCTAAGTAACACTTCTGCACGGCGTAATTAGGACCCTCGCTATGCTCGGGCCCTAACCTCACACCGTGCAAAAAAGTGCTACTTGGGTCACACGTATCATAATGTACTATATACATATATAGAGTGGTAATAAACGTACGTTAATAATATTGTATTTTCCATTTTATACAAATAAAACATAAATACGCGAGATGAAATACAGGTGAAGCCCGATACGAAAGTAGTATTTAAATTATATTATGTAGATTACTAGACGTAGGTATAGAAAATAAATGAAGTTTAAAAATTGATTGCGTCCTCTTCGTGACATGGCAACAACAATTCTCCTTTCGCCCCCCCCCCCCCTCCCATATAAAATACACATATAGTTGAGCAGAGAGACGAAGGTGAAAGCTGTCTCCTGCATCGGACGTCCGTAAAACATGCATCTGACACTGGAAATCCTCGGGCGTGGATAAGGCGCTCGCTCGCTCGCACAACCGTGCGCCCCTGTCAATATTTCACGCTAGATAAGCCTTATTTGCGATAAAGAAGCCAGTATGCGCGAGCCGTTCTCGATGTTTGCCCACTAGCTTGTTAAATAGGGTGGAAGTCGCGCTCCTGCCTTACCTGCACGAAGAGAGTGGAAATGTTGCCGCGAGATTTCGAGAGTAACGCGGCTTGCGCTCTGCGCAGTATGGGAAAACGAATGTGTATACCGGCTATGTATATGTAATAGATTACGTATTCCGCGCGCCTGGAAATTCGTTTGAGCGATTGCCTTTTATCGGCACGAGGGTGAGCTGAAAAATGAAGACGAAACGAAAAAGGTGATTTTCAACGTGAATTCTCTTATCGTTGTACTCGCGTTTACGCGCTGATTTCAAGGCTCCACGGATTTACTGAGATTACAGCTGTTATCGAAGGATTTAGATTATAGTTTGTTTTGTCAGGTTACCTGATGGATTATAAGGATGATGTACATTATCTGTATATTATTTAAAGTGAAAAACAGCTGTACAGCCACTATGATCAGTTCAGCTGATAAACCACGTTCAACTTTAATATTATTATTTTAAAATCTCATAGGTGCAGTAACGGGCCCGTGTATACCATTAGAGGAGAATCCGAAACTGCGGCTCTGTGATTTTTGGGACTAGTCTGATGCCGTCTCGCTTTAACCTGTTATTACGAAAAAAGCGCTTCTCACCGTCAGTCCACCTTTTAAATATCATCTCCCTACAGTACAGGAGAGAAAGAAGAAGAAGAAGAAGCTATTACAGCCTTGGGTACACGCATAAAATATCCATTCGTTGTTGCTGTCGCTCACGTCGACGAGCAACGAGCTTTATGGAAATATAAATCTTGTAAATTCAGCGTATTAGGAAAAACCGGGAAAGCCCGCCACTACATCACTTGTCTTGGACGCACCGGTAAAACAAGAGATAACAATCTACACGTAGTAAAAATCTTGGTCCGCGCAATGCCATTAAACGGCTGCTACATAGCCGAGATGAGATAAAAGAAGAAAAGTCGTTCGCGCCGAGCCGGGAGAGAGCGACAATAAAATCTATCAGCCCGTAGTAAGTGCGACATGCGTCTGTTGTATACATCCGATACCGAGTGGAATTATACGTAGAGAAGAAAGTGACGGCGAGGCCGCATCAGGAGGCCAAACACGTAGGCCAATAAAATATATCCTAACATACAATCGTAGCATCACGATAGATTTAGTAATTCGAGTCGTGGGGGCAGCAGGAAATTATTATCGTCAACTAGAGAGTGTATGCGTGTAGTAGAGTGTGTCCAGTCTCTCAGTTATGCCCGTAGTTGCTGTCGCACGAGCTGGTACAGCCGGTCGCGCAGTAGCAACGAGCACAGAAGAAGAAGAAGAAAAAGAAGAGTCGTTGTAGGCCGCCACCGCTACTCTTTCTCTCTGTGCGTCTCCCTCGTTGCTGCCTGCCTGCCTGCCTGCCTGCCTCCCACACCCTCCTTATAGTTTCGTCGCGAGACTGTCACGTACAGGCTGCGACACGACTTCATCCCCGTCAGCGCGCGAGATGCAATTTCCGCTATTTTTACCCGAAAAGCTTCTTAGGATGTCCTCGCAGCACGTTCCTCAAATAAACCCCTCTCGGCTTGCTACTTCGACTCGCTCTCTCTCTATCTCTCTCTGTCTCTCTCCGACTCCCTGTATGGCGCACATTCGTGTGTATGTTAATGTATGCTTATGTAGCAGTTGCCGTCCTTCCTCTCGTGCGAGGTCTCTGCTTATTCCCTCTATTTTTTCTGGGCTCTTTTTAAATCTCTGCGTGGATAACTCCTTTTTTCGGCCACACGGACGCTCCGTTTTACCCGCAGCTGTAAAGAGAGATGCGTAATTTGTTCGTGATGCCGCGAGCTTAGGCCTCTCATGCATGTTAAAATGGTGTAATTTACTTTCCGGCGGAGCATCGTGCATCTTAAACAGTTGTGCGCGCGGGATAACGCGATGTAGCGCCGTGAAGGATGTCGTGTATGGAATGAAAGTTTTTATTTCGAAAAATCTAAATCCACGTACGTATCGGATCACAAAACAGTTCCCAGTAGCTTGTTATCCGCGATTCCTTCTCGCAATTTTTCTTCGATCCTTGAAAATATCAAGCGTGAAAATTCAGAATTTCAAGCGGAAAATGGAATTGTACTTGAGCGGAATATTGAACAGATAGTTCGCAATACCAAATTTAAAATATTTGAATTTCTCCACTGCGTTCGAGACACTTCGTATATATCTTATGCGAGCTTCAACAGCCGAGATTGAGAAGTATACTCCAGTTTGAATGTCATGTTATCCCCACCGGTTCAGAGTGAAATAACTCACATACAAAAAAAAAAGATCTTTTGACATTAATATAATGAGGTACACTATAGGCAATCGGTATTTTTGCGGAAATATATTTTCTATTGTGGACGTTCGTATCAAAATTAATGCAAATTTTACTATGATCGGAGTAGTAATAAAAGTTCTTCTGGATTTTTGAAAGTATTAAGTACAACATATAACTATTAATTTTAAATTATGTATGAATAAAGTAATATTATTAATTAGTACGGTACACTTCGTCCAGTAAAATGACAACGAATACACAAACAGGAGAAGTATATTCCGCTTGTAATGATCGCGCACAGTCTCGCCGCAGCGTCTCTGTGACATTTGACGCGAACCTCCGTTTAGACTGTACCTACCTTTGGCCGACTGCACTTTGCTCCGACGCCACAAAGGCCTAATTAGTGTACTTGGGGAAAGTAGCTCCTTATATGCCTCGCGATTCCTATTGTTAATTGTATGCGTATATAAAATCTAGCCATCCTAGTGACCCTGTACCTGAAACTATACGTACTGCATTCTACGATTTTTACGACTACGTATAGGAATGTCAGATCGCGAGCGCATGAGTAGCTCGAATTAATGATCGAATCCGCAAGAACAAAAATGATATACTGTTTCCTTGTCGATATATATATAGATAGTGCCTGTATACGCATATATACACTTATCACGTAGCGTAGCAGGAATTTAAAATTGATGCCTGCGCAATGACATTCATGTTTGGTAAGATCAATGCTAAAATCACGCCATCATCACATCGGCTCCGCAGCGCTGTTATTCTCGAATATAACATAATTCACGCAGCCGCCGCCGTCGCGACTGGGAGCTGTCTGCGCGTATACTAAGAAAACCCAGCACCTCGGCCCCTGTAGGCCTAAGAAAATTCACTCGACCGCGTTCGATTATAGATTCACAGAATACACAAGCAGCATAGCGTCGGCAGCGGGTGCGAGTATCAGCTGGCGTCCCATAGATACGCATCAATCAAACCCCGCTCATTTATCTATTTCCAGAGCCAAAGCACACACGCGCAGCGAGCGCAGCAGCGCCTCCCCCACAAATAATCCATGACTCCCTCGCCGCGATTTACTGTAGCTTATATATGTTCTCTCCTTCAGCTCTCAAGATCATCGAGGAAAGTCGTACGCGGCGTCGCGTGTGTCGCCTCAGCCGTGCGTGCATAATGCATGCGCGCGCGCGCGACTCGCATGCAGACACATACGCGCACTTATATATACGCCGGCCACCGGCGGCGCATTATCATTAAACGTATGCGAACCGTATATGTTTTACACACGTAACGCGCGGCTATTACTCGCTGTACGGTATCGCCTCCCGCGCGCGCGAGCGCGTAGTACTTCACGCTGCGCCGGGCTGTGTATATACATATATACGCGCGTATATATAAGTATATATAGAGAGAAAACGCGATCACCACTCCGGGAGTCCGTGTCCGTTCGATCGCGGCCGCAGTGGAGTATTATAGTCCTCCTTTTTTTCAGGTGCGCTCAATCGGGCGCGATGAGTTCGCGAGTTTTGCCGCCGCTTGTAATGACCGCACGCGCGACGACGGACGTCTCGGGAAAATTACGTCGCGGATATATATTATGTGCGTGAGCGTGCCAAGAGTGCGTATATACACACATATATATATATATAAGAGAGACACGGAGAAGACTCCCTCGTGCTGGAGGGGAACTTTTGCGAGAGGAGGAAAGCGAGCGAGTGCGCAGCTCTCAGCTCTCTGTGTAGTAGATGTATCGACTTTTTAGCGGGAGTTGATGTATAGGTGAGCGTAATTGCGTCTTTGTTGCGGTCGGGGGTATTGTCAGGCTGCGCTCGTGATGCGGGGAAGCGGAGATAATTGTTATACGGAGAATGATATATACCGCGGAAATAATTTGAAGGGAGGTTATCGGACGAGGCTATCTTCTTTAGGCTCGTTTTTTGTTGTTGTTGTTGTTGTGACTTGTGTACGATGACGAGCACGGTTGGCTCTCGTGACAAGAAAGAACCTATATATATGTAGCATTTGATATTGTATTATCGTGCTAATCGAGCGATTCATTTGTGTTAAAGCTAATATATTGATGAACGCTAACACAGTGTATAATTATTTCAATCTAAGCAGTAACTGGTTTAACTGTATATCTATTGTGCAATTTAAAATCATCATCGTAAAAATAATAGCTAAAAGGGATTCGCGTCGCCGGCAAACTTGCGGCTATGGAATATAAACGCCGATTGTAATTGCCCTATATTTCACTCCGAGTCCGGATTTTACTCGCGGACGTCGCATAAAATCAGATTAAAAAGTAATCATCGACAGTAGGCTATAAGGTTGATTCTGAATTGAAATATGAACGCTTGGTTCGAGCTTGCACAGTTAAACTCACCGACCTTGACGCGCGACTCTTGATGCGAAAGTTGCGTATGTAAAATTAATCCCGCCTATCGCGCCGTGCTTAATCCACACAGCAAACATTAAAATTCTTGTAATATCACACTAAACACAATCGCGATCAGTGCAATCAATTAACCGTAATTTTTGCGGCTCTGCGCCGTGCGCCTCCGTCTAATAATTTCCGCGCGCTCGCGAAAGCACTTACGCGCTTCAGCATCGCCGCACGATCTCTTATATATTAAATTTCCCCGCTGCGGAGCGCTTGCATGCACGCGATCCATAACGAAAATTCCGATAAGGCAAGCTTCGCGTGCAGCGCGCTCGGTGTCGCCGCTCGGGATCTCTCGTACATCACGATTTTTGTATCATCCTCTCCCTGGCCGTCTCGTACAATAAAGCCGAGACCGACAACGTAGAGGAGCTGGATGAGAAAGAAAAAAGGATAAAAGTCGCGTATAATCCGCGGCTCCGCTACTGTGTCTAATCACATTATTACAAGGCTCTTAAGCGCGAGCGTCCAGTCGCGGATCATTACTCGCAAGCGCGCCGCATCGTCTCGCACACGTGTGTGCGAGCTTCGTATGCGCAGTGTACTTTTATCTTTCGACCACGGCTATACGGCTATTTTTGCACCGCAGCTCCTTCTCGCCTTCATACGTATATGTACGTTTGCAGCACTCTCTGAACTGATGCTGCTCTGCTGCCTGTGGAAATATTAAAAGGATTTTCGCGCTTTTATTGGACGTGTAATTCCGTTTTGCCCTTTTTATTGCTCAACGCAGCTCTCTCTCTCTCTCTCTCTCGCACTCTAGGTTTTTTCCCCTTCCCGGTCTTTCTCTCGCATACACGAGCTACCGAGTGCTACTACACGCGCGGCAGCAGCAGCAGCAGCGGCTGTTTAACGGGGATTACTTTGAAGTGGAGAAGAAAAAAAGATCATTAAGCGGACGCGGGAATGAGAATAGCTGGAACTAATTATGGGGTGAAAGGTGCCTGCTAAGAATGTGCGGCGAGCGCATTACGCGTCGGCTTCTCTCATTCCCTCTATCTCGAACTTATAGCTTGTGAGCTTAAAAATAGGGCGCTACTGCAGGGTCTGTTGTAAATGGTGAAAAAGTGACGCCATGCTTTGGTTGCTTCGCGTGGTCGGGTAGGGTTGTAGTGCGGGTTTTTTGATGAGACGAATGTAAAGTGTAGTAAATCTGAATTTATTGGCTGAAAATTGGTTTTACCATAATCTTCAATATATTCCACGAGTTTTAGTAAAAACAGTCAACATTTATTATACATTACTTTAACACATCAGTAGTCTGTTTGTAAGAATGAGTTCAAATATCTTTATACGTCTATATAGTAAGATCCAGTGCCGACTAAATTTTTGTACCATTAAAAAATATTATCTATAGCAAAAATGTTCAACGTAGGCAATTTTTATTGTTCTACAAGCGCCATTGTTCGTGGTCGGTCGTAAAATTGCGCGTATATATGTATGTGAAACCGAAAAGACAATGAGCAAACAAATTATTGCTGTCTAAAGCACTTTGAATCCATGGTATATAAGCGCGCCAGGCCATTAAACTCCAGCACTCCCCCAAGCCAAATAATTCCAAAACGCATCAATAATAACCTCAACCGCGCTCTGTCTCTCTTTCTGCGTCGCTCCTTCAGCCGTCTCGCGAGTTCTTCAACATTCCATCATCGCTCGAATCCGCGCGACAATAATAACTCAGCTCTTGAGCGCGTCGCCGTCGCGGCGACAGCCCATAATCGCTGCCGCGCTACAAGGAAATCCAGTCGAGCGCACTCTCTCTCTCTCTCTCTCTCTCTCTCTCTCTCTCTCTCTCTCTCTCTCTCTCTCTCTCTCTCTCTCTCTCTCTCTCTCTCTCTCTCTCTCTCTCTCTTTCCCTCTCAGACACTGTGTACAGCGCAATATTAGCGCGCAACGCTTGATTTATCTCGCCTTAAGCCGATAAATTGAGGAGAGCTTAATTGCGATCCCCAAGTTGTTTGTTACCTGCGGTAGTTTCGTAATTAGAAAATCAATTCGCTCGCGAGGCGCGTCGTTCTCCTCGTACTGTTGAGCAAAGGCCTTCAGTGCTCTCCTTCTAGTAGCTATATAGACCATCTGCTTCTAGTACACACAGGAGAGACGGAGTGCTAAAGGTGCGGAAAGCGTCGAAAGCTCCCTCCCTCCTCGGCGAACTTCCCCTCTCTCTCTCTCGCTCTCTAGACATATATATTATTATATCAAAAGGCGGTGGGCCTTGTGCGCGCCGTAGGTGGCGAGCAGATAGTGTCGATAACGCGAACGAGCGCGCGAACGCGGTCTGCTGGGCTATACCATAAATCGAGCGGGCTTTGTTCAACTGCAAACTTAGCTAGAATGGTTCGTCGACCCCTAGTCTTGCTCGCTCTCTCTCACTCTCTCTCACTCGCGCGCGCATTCCCTCTCTCGAATCCGAGAAACCGGCGAACCAAGGCTCACCGCTTCCACAATAATACGAAGCTGCACGAGCTGGAGTCGTCGCGACTCCGCGCCACGACGTCGTGGTCTTCCTCTTGCTTGGCGCTGTCGTTGTCCCTCTTCTTGTTGTTCTTCTTATTGCCGCAGCTTCTTCTTCTGCTGCTGCAGTGTATGCAGTTATTCCTCAGATTCGCCCGACTCGCCGTGCTCTTATATTAGGGTCGATCTGCACTCGGTGTGTTTATGTGGGAGTCTTCGCTGGCTCGTGCGACGGGAAAACGATTTCCTGCACGTATGTTCGAATACACGGGCGAACCGATTCTTTTTGGCAGCGGAAGATATCGATGTAATGGCGAAACTGTCGATCGTAAGGAAGGCAGTTGCTGGTACTTGTTTTGAAATTTTATTGCGAGGAGAGGCTTTCGATTTTTCAAAGTGGATGGCTACGAAAGTATATAGAAACTTTTGCTAGACGCTGCGCCGCGAGTTATGGTTTTGAGTTTACGCATCCGCGTGTCGTCGCGCGGTGTATAGAAGGTGGGAGGAGATAAGGAGAGGATGAGATTATTATTGCGAGAAACCAGTTTAAGAGAGCATAAAGAGGATATAGCTACTAACGTAATAGCTTTTCCTAGATTAAATGTAATGTTGTCGACCGCATGGACTTATTTTTTAATGCAATCGGAATGAGCTCGGGGAAATAATGAATATGCATTTGGCTGATGAGAGACAGGTTGTGGGAGAATACAAGTACTTTTTTTATAAGTATATACTTGTTTATTTAATTAAGTATGCACCTCCACAATTCGTGTCTTACCTTGACTGGCTTATACTACTCAGACGTACTTATATCCGTTGTTTTGCTTTCTCGTCTACTTCTCATCGCAGACGGTTCAAAGAATACCGTGTCATGCACAATTTTGCTAAGTGATTGTAGAGGCTCGTCTTAAAAAAAATACGAGATTCTCCCAAGCTTTTATTTATAATTACTGTCAACGCACTAAAAACAACTGCCTCGATATATTTTCTGCAATTGTCGTGAGCTTTACAGTGCTCCGTAATGTGAAATAGCGAAACAATATAATTTCTTTGAATTAAAGAATCTTTTATTAAAATTACAACAAGAGAAACCGTCCTCGAGCATTGCGCATGGCAACGTAGGCGAGCGTTGTATAGCAGAAACAGTAGCACATTGCGAGCCGAAAACATTTCGTTGTCCCATTTACTTTTTCGAGCACAAGTGCACATCAGAAAGCGCGGAGAAGAAAAGAAGCCTGCAGAAACGAATAAAGGGACTGAAAGACAGAAAAGTCGAGAGAGGGAGAGGGTGCACGTCAGCAACAAGAAGCTAGTCCGTGAGAGCGCTATACACGAGAAATTCGCCTATTGTAGACTGACCCTTACACTTGGGAAGAGCTCGCAGCGAGCCTCTTCTCGTTTGTTTTACGTTTTAGTTGTGCGGAGTATATAGCAGTAGCAGCGGCGACGGCGGCTCTCCCTCTCGTATGGCACTCAGTCGAGAGAAACAGAGACAGAGAGAAGCGCGCACTCGAGAGAAGATGCCCCAGCGTCGAATGGCCGCTACGAGAGTCCCCCGAAGAATCACAGAGCGAAGACGAGCAACGACGATGCAGCGGAAGAAGACACGAAGACGGGCCAAGAGAAAGGAGGATATTAAGCCTCTGGCTTTTCGCAATTCATATATACGGTATAAAGTTGACACGAGACAGACCGGAACCCCCAAAGCATTATGCCACCAAAAGCTGCACATGTATACATATATACATTTGGAGCAGCAACCGCAACAGCGGAAAAAAGCACACAGAGATCGAAGCGAGCGGCCGGCAGCGATCGAATATAAGAGCTATTCCCTGCGGGGAAACGTCGAGGGACACTGTACAGCGGAATATTAATGAAAAGATCAAAATGGCATTCGGAAACGCTTAAGGGAGATAGAGAAAGCGAGAGGATCGTGAATGTCAAGCTCGGGAGTGAAACCTTTGCACACTTATATACCTTTTCTCCCCCACCTTCATTTCTTTATCTCCTTTTTTTTCATTACCTTCCGACTTCTTCTTTCTCTCTCTCCTTCTCTCTGTATATATATATGTATATTTGTCGAAGAACGAGCGGAATGTCTTGCATTTTTTTCGCAGGCATTCGGCTTCCTTTTACGGGACAGGAATGTCATTCTTCAAGAAGCGAGAAAAATATTATACGGCATGGTCGAAGAGCGCTTTTTTTCAATTGTGAAATCACTGAAAAGGCGAGAGCTGCACCCCCTCGTCGGATTCGTTTCGGATTTTATTAACGAATTTCTGATTACGTATATAAATTGCGCTGTGATGATGCACGAGCGCTAATCAACGCGGAAAGTTGGCATGCATATATAATGCGTCGAGTGTCGGTGTATATATATCGACGAAAAAGTTGACGTTAACGATATAGGTTATATATCTGTACAATAAAGCTTAAATCGCCTTTTTGCAGTCAGGTCTCGTTAAAATTATTTGAATATTTTCTCCTGTTTAATTAAAGAAACTTTTTAATTGTCAAACTTTTGCGCGGATCTCTATTATTCTATAGGTGTGTATATATATGACATGTTTCCCGTCAAAATATATAGTTTTATTTTTATATGCAAGCTCGCTGATAACTGCTCAGCTAACTCGGTTTGATACTTTTTTCCAAATATAAATTAACACGTCTAAGAAATTTTCAACATTCGTTAGTGAATATATGAAATCGCGACGTGCAAAAACCTTATAATAAAAATATCAAGTTTATCGCCTCATTTTTCAACAATCACGCGGCGCGTAAAACGCGCGCAAGCGTATATACGTTGCAACAAGCCCAAAAGGCACCGAAATCATAACAATTTAATTTAACGGCTCCCATTTGCGACCACCGCCACACTTAAATATTATATATTATATGTATCAACCCAATAACAATAAAGGGTTGCGCATCGCGTACACCATGGCCATAACTGCCAAATCTCCATCATTGCGAGGGCAATTTTTCGAGGAGCGACTGCTCGTACATCGACTTTAATTTCGCAATCAGAAAAAGAATTCGCGTAACTAACAACGACAGGCGATGTGGAGAATATCAGCTAAAAAGCGCCTACGTAAAGTTGTTACTTATGCCGCACGCGCGTATACGTACAGAGAGAAAGAGAGAAAGCTGCGTCGTAAATTTCGCAAGTCTGACGGATCCAAACTTTATCGCGCGCGGGCTAACATTTTGCTGCAGACCGCGCAAAACCACACTTTCAGTCTGATTACCGCGCGTCGGCGAGGTCCGGGGTGATTTAAAATTCCACCCTTTTGACGACAATCTCAATTATTCAAAACGTGCGCTCAACTCTCGGAATGGTTTATCGCCATAACCGTATGTATATATATGCAAACAATCAGGCGAGCTTGATACCATTCGTTCTATGGATGCGCCGTGGAATCAACGGGGCTGCACTAGACTGAGAGCTTTTAGGAACGAGTTAATTGCTGTAATATGCCGTTTGTATATTTAGTGACAAATATAATTATATAGGGCCGGGTTTCTGAATATTCTCTTGTACAAGGGAGATGGCTATACTCGCGAGGACGTCTTAGGCTGCGAGAGCCCTCTCTCTCTCTCTCTCAGCTCAATGCGGCAATTGCAGTTATTCACCGGGAAAGTGCGTCTGCTATATCACGGATGTGTAATTTGTGTATAGCCACGGCCTCTACGTATACTCCACTTCGATAATTGGCTGGCTGACGTATATATGCACGTGGAAATGCCCACTATTCACAAACAAATAATAGATAAGACGGCACTTTGGGACTTGTGTTTTCTATAACAAACTCGTTATCGCTTGAATTATTTCTATAGGCCGCGTGTATAAGTCAGGTATATTTATAGTTTTAACAATGACGCGATTTTGTGCCTTTGTAGCTATATATGCATACGATATTCGTCGTCAACCGTTGTTCTGAAAACTTGTTCTATATATATATATATATATATATATATATATATATATATATTGTGTAAACCACTTCGAGCATGCGTTTTTATTAAATATATGCTTTTCATTTAAAAAAAATATCGTTGAAACATTGGAACGTCGGGTTACACACAGGTCGTTGATTTGCCGACCATAACGGGAATTCATTGAGTGCATTCCGCTGCTAAAGAGGGTAGCTCTCGTCAGTAGACGTCGAGTGTAGCTAATATACATTAAAACTCCCAAGTCACCTCGTGGTTAACAGTTAACGAGGACTACCTTTTGATTTTGAAGGAAATCAATTATAAAGCAATAATTATCGGAGGTCCGGTGAACAGCTTCATTAATTAAATTGCTGACTCAATCGGAGAGTAAAAAATACACAACGAGGTCAGCATGGCAACAATAACAATAAATTCGTATCATTCTTTTTTCTTGTATATACTTCAACAAGGCCTTCGAGAATTAATGAATCTACCCGGATCAGATCGGACAATTTACTTTTTTACCTTTTAATGATATGCGCACAGTAGAATTATCAATAAAATCATCCGATTAACGAATTCAATCTCGTATGCGCTCTATCCATGTGGATATATGTCGTATGTAAATCAACACAAAGCGAATCTGCCAAAGAATTTCCCGCCGTAACAATCGGCAAAGCCAGCCGCATTACCATTCGCGCCGTTCAATTAACTAACAAATCACGAAAGCCATCCATTGGCAGGATTTTTCCGAGCTCCGCTCGGTGGTAGCCTTCCCTTGCAAGCGCATAAATCTCAGATTCGCGCGCGCAGCAATATTAATGAGATAACCATCTCTCCCGTACACCTTTGACAGTTATATTTACATAGTGAAATTCTGGCACAGTCGTCGGGGTATAAAGAAGGGTAGCTGTACCAGGCTCGTAATTAATGATCTCCAATCATATTTCACGGTTTCTCTCTCCCTCTCTCTTTCACTCTCGTATACCTCCGCGAAAAATCGCGTATATAATATCGACCGCGCTATATACGATGCGCTGCATCGTGAAAGAGAGAGAGAGAGAGAAGATTCAATCGATCCTGGCTCGGTACCAATGCCAATATCCATGCGCGCGATCGAGCGAGCCGTTAAACCCGGAAATCAGATTTCTTTATTCCGATACAGTAAATTGACGATAAATCAACGTCCCGCGCTCCTTTTCGCTCTCTTACTCCGGCGTCACGCTCTTCTTGCCGCCGTAGCTGAGTGTGGGTGTATCGCTCTGCCGCAGCCTTGAGCTCGTCGAAAGCATAATGTATAGTACACTAATGCAACCCTCGCTTTAAAATTTGTACTTGGCGGCTCTCGCGCTCGCGAACCTGACGCTATTTTACTGTCACAGTTATATGAAAGAGTATACATATATATACATGTACATAGCGATGAGAAGGGATGAGGCTACACTTTTCTAAATTATTGAAACTTTCGAAGCGATAAATTCCCCGCGCGCTACTGAGAGAAGGAGCAGGAGGCTCTATGAATATTTCAGGGGTGAAAACGTTTGCATGATTGTCGGGAAGATTTGTGACGATTCGCATAACGGCGGCTGCCGCGTTCACACGCCGGATAATGATTCATCCTGAGATTTTTCACGTTGTCGCGCAGCGGAAGAATAAGGGCGGGAGTTGGGAGTTCACGAGGCTTTAAATACGCGCAAGAAAGAATTGTATGTAGCAACGCGGCGCGAGTAAATTGCACGGCGTGGAACGCGATGCGTGCAATAAATAACAATTCCATTTAATTCGGCTCCTTTAAGTAAAGCCTGCAGAATAGGAGGCTGTATTTTGTATACAATGAGACTATTCAGTGTGGGAGATTCCTTATAGAATAGGCGAAGCCCGCGCGTACAGGCTTCTAAAGAAATTGAAAAGCAATCGAAAAAGATGACTCCGCAATTTTCCTGCGCTATTCCGCTGCTGTATACAGCGTTTTTTACAAAACAATCTGATAAGCGTAGTGTGGCTATTTCGATATCGGGTTTCATCGAAAAATTTCGGAAACATACTTCAATTTATTATTTATACAACTCTCGACGTCTTATTAATAAAACGCACAAAAGCGGGAGACACGGAGCATTAAAAAAGCCGCCGCATTCGCGCAAATCTTGCGCGGTCTCTTTTTGCTCCCTCGGAATGGCCATTTTCCCCGCGAGCGTCCGCTCGCTGTATTTTTCAGCGACGTTATCCGTCCGTGGCATCGGTACTCTCGCGCTCGCTCGCGTTCGCGTAAGAGTGATTCACTGTTCGGTCGTATATACTATGCTCCGTATAGTATATAGCTTCTCTTTCTCCCCCCTTTGCAGGACGATAAAGCGCGCTGGATTAATTTGTCAGACCCAAAGAAGCGCCGGCAAAGTGGCATTTCTCTCTCTTTCGGTATATACACCAGATAGAGACGCGTCGTGTCTCTCGCCCGCTGCAATCGGTTTGTCGTACAGGCTTGTACTATTTGTAAGACGTTTTCATTGTCTCCGTCGTCGAGAAAGAGAGAGAGAAACAGAGAGAGAGAGAGAGAGAGAGAGAGAGAGAGAGAGAGAGAGAGAGAGAGACAGTGAGACGTAGTCGGCTGACTGATAGTTCCGAAAGAAGTCGAGCCGGAACGTTGTCGCGCGAGCGAGAGTCGACCCGCCCGGAAAAGAGAGTAAAAACGCGAAACGAGGTCGCGGCTCGCTGCTCGCGCGTATATATATATAGTATTATATGCGACAAGCAAAACAGCGGTAGCGTCTGACGTGTTATACGCAGTCTCTCCCGCGAGAGGAAAGAAGAAAAAAAGGGGGGAGGCGGGAGTCAAAGCGAATCGCTCGAAAGAGAGAAAAAAGAACTCTCTCTCTCGCGACGTTGTTTCCGGCAGACTCGGATCCGCCTTCGATAAGCACGCGCTCGCAGCACACCGCCGCCGCCACCGCCGCCCATGCAGCTGCCGGATTGTCACGCCTAAACTGCACTGCGGAGCGCGTGTTGTAAAGCTCGAGAGCAGCGGGCGGCTGCAGCGCGATCGAGAGAAAGGGCTCGGGAATACCTACTACTATACACGCTGCGGCGCGGTATTCCGCGGGACTAGGCCCATTTGTCACCGGGAGAGCGCTGCAGAGAGCGAGTCGCGCGCGCGCGCGCACGCCGATATAAATAGGCCCGGCGCTGACAAACGACCGGCTTCGCTGCGACAAAATAAGCAAACACACACACTCGAGCGCGCGTGCGTGCGAGACAGAGGGACTATCTACTGCCCGCGAGAGTGGATCGCAGTAGTATGGAGTGGCTTAAGCTGCTCCCATATAGTGTGTTGTGGTATATAGAAGAAAATCGCCGCTCTTCTTACTCGCATTACACTGTCAATCCCCCTGATGCAGAGCGCGTCGTCGCGTATATATAGCTATGTGCGCAGCCACCTACGCGACTATATGGAATATGCCTGCGTGGTTCATACCTATATATAGGCATATGATGGAGTAGAGAAAGATACACAGACCTTTGGCTTGAGTCCTCGGCGCATCAGGGCGAGTTAGGTGAGAGATCCTCTTGCTACACGCTCGACTGGACAGCGAGCGTCGTCATTGGGGACTGCTCTGCGATGGAGAGAGCGGATTAGGCGATGATGGCTTTTTCCTTCTTTCTCTCTCTATATACAGAAGCAGCACCGCAGGGGACGCGACACGACGACGATGGTTTTACGAGAGATTTTTCGGGCATGATTGCGTTTTCGTTTGAGATTTTCCGAGCGCTCGGGATTTTGAGCTCTCGAGTAGATCTCTCCTCTCTCTCTACCAGTGCTTTCTTTTCGAGTGTGTGTTTGCCGCCGTGCGAGATGAAAGCACGGCTTGCGTAATGCGAGTTTCATGATTGTTAGATGTCGTTTTTTCAGCCGACTATTGTCTGAGTGATGAAATTGAAAAAGTTACGGGTCAATCTGGTTTTATTATAACAGGGCTGATATTCCATTATTGCATCGCCGCCCCGTTTCTATTTGGCATTGTGAAGTCGCTGTTCAGCAGATTTCGAACGATCCGCGCAGTAGCGCTATTATATACTCTGTACTTCCCAAAATGTCCTCAGCTCGCTCAGCTCAGACAATATCGTATGAACTGTGAGAACTGAGGATTGTAGTTGAGAAAAACGTAGACGACAGTACATACATACATATATATATAAAGAGGTTTATATACTTGCTGCGACTGCACACGCGCACGACCGGAAAGTGAAGGATATTTAGAGAGAAACGAAACTTAATAAATTTAGTTTCCCAGTAGCATGTAAGGTGCCACTGGGAAACACGTATTTCACGCTGCTCCATAGTGGCGGCTCGCCTCATTTGCTTTTCAACAGGCTCTGCCGTATTCATAAATACTAATTATATACTTACTATACCTGTCCCGGGCATCTTATATTATGCTCCGATCTTTTTATATGCACAATCTCTCTCCGGAGCAGCGGCAGGGCAATTTAATACTAAATACAGAGGAATGATCGGGAAAAAAGTAGATTCCCCCGACGCGAATTTGCATGTTTACGTATGCAGGTGCACGTTTTCACCGCCGCTGCGCGCTACAATAACACTCGACGCGCGCACAAAGAAGCCCCTCTCTCTCTCTTGAAATACGCACTTAAAGGTGTCCAGATCCGGATTATATGCGATGGGCTCTGTTCTTATTATACTCGGAGCTCGTGCTCTCGCGAGCGAAAATAAGTAGTTAAGGGAGCACAGACACAAAAACTTTTGTCGCGTCCGGGCTTACGTATTCTAGAATCGAGCTCGCACTCTCTCCGATGTAGCTGCTGATGCTTTCTCTTCCGGGGCTCATCTTTGTGTTGCGTCACACAGTCCTATGCCGCGGACGACGTGGCTCTTCCGGAAGGGAGGCTTTTTCTCAACGGGGCGAGACGGCCCCATGCTTTATTGACGCATTATCATAAAACTTTCCTTGAGACGTAATCTACTTAGAGGCGCGCTCGCTCCACGAGTATACAGTCTTATGGCATCGTCGCGGAGGAGGCGACTTTTACGAGCTGCATTAAAGCCGAGGACGATTGGGAGCAAATTTTTTTAAACGCCGAGTCCGTCACGAGCTATTCATGTCGTCGACGCGCGAATAAACGCGCTCGCTGCGATATTACAAGGAGGCTCTTTGAGCAATTATTCCAATCCGTTTTCTCTCCCTCCCCCCCCCCCCCCTTCACTCGCGAGTGTTATCGCGTATACATGTATAACGCGAGCGGCGCCTCGTGAGAAATTGATTCTACGAAGACGAGTGTATATATACATATATATATATTATATTTAATACGCGTGAGATAGGATTGATGATGAAATCCGATTTTTAGGCGCAAATGAGGATGAGGCGAAGTGACGAAGTGGGGTCATAATTTTATAATGCGAGACAGATAAATTGGCTCGCGCTCTCAAAGCGAATTCTCGAGCGACTTCAGCGTATGCTAATTGAGCAAATTGTTGGCATAGCTAGGCGCTTGGAGGCATTTAAAGCTATTTTTGATTTAGTCAGTCTGATGAAGTTATTTTATACAATGTTTTTAACTCTAAATATACGTATTATATAGTTGTTAAATTGAAGTGCGATGAAACTTTAATTGTTTTTTTTTCTAACAAACAATACTTATAAGGCCGCTTAGCTGCAAATTATAAAGCTCTAAGTATCGGATAATACCCGCCTTTTGGAGAGCACTGATTATACATGTAAAATCAGCGTCTATTTGGAGTTTCCATTATTCACGACGGCGGCGCGTGCGTCTGCTATATATACGACTCCTCGTGCTGCAGCAGCTTTCGCTTATTTATTCTATAAACGAATGTAAGCACTTTTACGAATAATAGGATAAAAACATGGTATAGCTAGAAGCGGCGGTAGCAGTGGACTTGAACAATTTAAAAACATCCCGCACGTAAGATTTTTTATGAGGGAACGCGTGGTTATTTTTCGAGTTCACCGTTCCCGAAGAGTATAACAGCTTTAACAGAATTCCGGTACAGTACAATATATATATATATATATAGATATATACGTATGGCTGTACGTTTTCGTTACTGCTGCGTTTATGTCCATTGTAAACTCGAGTTTAGCTTTGCGTCGTGTTATTTGTCGCTGACGGAATGAAAATACTGCGCGACACATTGTCCGACGCACTATTTTTATATTTCGCAGCTATTCTTATATACTATATACTTGACTTGATCACACGGCCGGCAGCGCACGAGATTTTAAAAAATACGCGCGACTGCTGCAGCAGCTCGCGCTGTATATACGACTATTTTTATCCATAAATTTGACACCCCGATGCGCGCGCGCATACACTGCGCTTCGCTCGCGTGCAGACGTCAAAATACAAGCTCGGAAATGCGCTTCATTTTTTGCACGTGCGAACTGTTCTCTGCGCGTCAGCTGGTGAATTCATTATAAGGTGTAATAATTTTTTCGAAAATTACAGTTTTACATTATGTCCGTCGCTTATATCGTTGAAGCTGATGCGCGCGATCAAACAAATTTTTACATAATTCGCGACGCGAATAGTAATTAAATACGCAATAATAATACGACCATTCAGACCTGCTCGAAGTATGAGAAGTCCTTCGACCAAGTTTTCAACAGCTAGTCCCTATCGCTTAATTTAGCTCCTCTCAATTATAAAGCCGTAATCCACTCGTAAAAACAGCAGCAGCAGAAGCAGCTATCTCTTTTATTATGCAAAGCCCATAAAATCCTCAGCACGCTCGCGTAGTTTGCGAACACGGGATTCGCGAACGCATCGTCGGGAATAACGGATAGCCGTAAAGCTCCGCGCAGTAGTATAATCATCTCGTCAATAATCGCTGGCGACTCGATGACTCGGTAGTTGCGTCCCTCTCCCTTCAAAGCGCGGCAATCCGCGAGTTTCTCATATATATATAATGTTGACATTCAGCGGCGGTGGCACTGGGAATGGAAACGGTAAAACAAAGAGGAGATCTTTTGGGCAGCGAGAATGACTCACCTCTTTGGAGTACCTAGATAACTGTAAATTAAAATTATCATAAGAATGGAGGCATATAACGCTTTCAATTAAATTGGAGCTGGCTTGAACTTTGAATCGCGTTGGAACAAAGGTGAAAATCCTATTCGTTCGCGGTCGTGCAGTATATTGAGAAAGAGAAAAGAATGAAAATATTTTATACAGCGACCGCGGATCGCGTAACAGCTGACCACATTCGTCTCTCTTATACACAAGCGAGCCCGAAATAACAGGCTATCAAATGTTCGCCCTCGCCGCGAGTAGATTAGCACTCGGCGAACTTTGAATAACACGTGTATGCATAATTTCATGCGCCGCAAAAGCAGACACAGAAGCCCATGGCTCTCGACACGCGAGCTCTATAAGCTAATATACACTGCAGAGCCTGATGCAGTCGTCGACTGGCTATTTCGATGTCGGTTCGCGCCTTTCGTCTTGCCTGCCGTCAGTCATTACGTTTCTATTACACACGCTCCCCCCGATATATACGGCTTGCTCCCTCTTCCTCCCGTACGCCTATATACATGCATACAGTACATTATAGTAACAGTGCGTCGAGTCCCTTTTGAAGTCCGCACAAAAGTCACACTTCCTTCCCGAGAAAGGTGCTTGTCTCCTCGGAGCACGTCGCAGGAAGCGCTTTGTTTTCATACAAATACGAAGCACGGCGCCTCTCTCGCTTGCACGCATATATATCCCTGCAAGAAGAAGCAGAAGAAGCGGACAAGACAGGCTTGTCAAGTTGCCAGGGCTCTCTATATATCTCCCTTTCGCTCGACGCCGCGGCAGCTCGGAAAACGAGCTGCGGTGCCCTCGAGCTTACTCATCGCGCGCGCCGCATTCCCGAAAGCTGCGGCGGCTGCTGCTGCTGCTCTTTGCTCCGCTTCTATTCGCCGCGTTTCCTTTGCTTATAATATTCCTTTTTTCCTTGACTCTGATGCAGCGCTAAGTAAAAATCCGCCTCTTTGCTGAGCTCGCATTGTTTTCCAATTTCACATTCATTCCACACAATCGCGTTTCGGTCCGGGTACTGTTATCGCGTATATATACGTGTATACGAGCGCGCGAGATGATGAGGCTCGTTTCTCGCTATCATACGCCGTAGCAAAAGAAAGGGTAGTGTACATATATATATATATACGCACACCGAGTAGTTGCAACCACAAAGGTATGCCTAGGTTTAGGAAATGGTCTCTCGGGACAATTTGGGGAAGATGAAGCCTCTCTACGACTCCTTTGCGTGGGAAAGAGTAATTATCGCTTGCGCAGAGCTCTGCCTTACCCATTGATCAAGTCCTCTTTTCTTCACTGACTCGAAAAAGGGAGAGTGAGACTGTTTATCAGCTGTACTTTGTCGATGATGAGTTCCCAACGACGACGAGATACATTGCCGCATTAGCCGAAAATTGTTATAACCGAAATTGAAATCAGAGAGCGAGATAATTGATTTAGTTCGATTCGGGCGAGCTCGAATAGCGCTGTGATAATTCATCTTTTCCATTTCTTATATATACGGTTGGAAAAGCGCAGAGCAGTTCGCAGGCGAAATCGCTCGTGAAAAATCAGATAAATCACTCAAACTTTGAATTCACGTATAAAACTGTCGGCGCCCACTGCCGCGCTTCTCAAGTGTGCGATGAGCGGTAGGTTATTTTGAGAGGTTTAAGCTTATTTAAGTCAACGTTTATACACACACGAGATATGACTTTCTCTGTAAACTTTTGTGACAAGCTCCGTAGCACTTTATGCATATCACGTCGGTTATGCGTGAAAACATTTCGAAACATCCTTTTTTAATAGTCTGTTTAGAAAGTCATAAAATCTTTGAAAAATAAAGAACTTTGCTCGCCGCCCATTGCAAGCAAGCGTGTACGGACTGAACGATGCGGAGGTGTCAATGCACCTATAATACAACGATAGAACCGCAGAATAATACGCCACAAATGCGCAATGAAAAACAAAATCGATGCTAATTAATCACACCGTCGCTGCGCGAGTAAGCATTTGTCAATATATAGATAAGCCATTTCATGCATTATATGTAAATAGTTTACCGACCTTGGTTCAACGCCAGCGTGTTATACGTTATTGTTATTATTATTATTATTATCGTCATTATTATTGTGCCCCCGCGTACACGACACTATTTGCATAGCGGAAATCAATAAAAAGCAAAACGCAATTTAGTAGAGCCACGCCGTTAAAAGAAACTCCCGCATACTACTCCCAACTTCTTTTTTTTTACTCTTACACGTGTCATTCACGTGCGGATTTAGAACTCTAAGCCTTCTTTTTCGAGCGCCGTGCTCGTAAAATGTGAACAAAATGTATAAATAGATATTAATATGGAGGATGAGCTGTGCATGCGCGCGCGAGAGCTCTCGGGCTGTGATATTTGCAAGGCTCACGTCGCACGTCATTACCGGCATGCTGTGTTGCATTAAATGTCATTCACGACAGCGCAAATCTATTTTGAATTCGAGACTGGCGCACACACGCGATGTATATATATATATACATACATATATATATATATATATATATGTGTAGAGATATATGCGTGTAGAGAAATTATGGACAGCGTGTATACACGCGGTCTCTAGAATTATGTATATGTATGTATGTATATATGCACAACTACAAGTGCACGGAATTTTAGTCGTTTGTCGGTTATTTAACATCAACCTAATCTACCATATAGAGATTCAATTATCGGCTTGTGTGTTATACCGATATTATTCCGGTATAATAATTCGGACACTTTGCCGTTAATACGGTCTTCGACAAGTTTACGCAAATTATTATACTTTAGCAAGGCATTTTAAAAATGTGTACGAGAGTCGTAATTTCCATTAACACGTTCTTTCGGACCGAAAATATGCATGACGCGTGGAACATATGGGCTGTGCGCAAGCGATTCTATATAACGACGTTCTTTAAGGCACAATCGTCGGCATTCTAATTTAAATTAATTCCGTGTATAAAAGGCCACCCAAATTGAAGATCGTGGAATTACACGGAAGATGACGCACACAGTTGTGCAGACAATTTCATGGCGGAAATACTAATTCGAATATTAGCTGAAGCCCTTTGGTAAAATGTCATTCACCTCTGCGAAATGTTGATTGAAATGTCAATATTTGTCTTGAAGGAAGAATTTTTAAATGGAACGGAAGTATTTATGATTCTGATAATTAATTTAATTTGAGTATGTCGGAAATTCCGCTTCGTAACAGTTAGAACGAAAGTATTTATGGACAAGATATTTATAAAAATCAACAATCGTTCGAATTCAAGAGTAAAGAATAGCGATAAGACGATGAGGTAAAATTATAGAAATAACTTTGAAGTACGTAAGACGGCTGAATAATAATCGTGTCCAAACAATAAATATCAAGCGCATAATAATCGAGTTTTGATTTCATCATCATGAAAACCAACACTCGCAGCACCTCCGGCAATCGTATTCAGTATATACATCCAGACACGCAAACACACAAAGTCCGGCATTATCTGTCGAGAATCGGGAAAAATCAATTGACACAGGGGAGAGACGCATCGATGCGCGCGCGAGCGAGCCTTGAAAATAAAAATTCATAACGAACACTGGGCGCAGGCATGGAGAGAGCGAGAGAGAGAGAGAGAGAGGGAGAGAGAGAGAGAGCTGCGTGTTGTCGCAACGCGTGTCAATAAGAGATACAGTAAAGCTCCATAATCCAGTGCTCGAAACGCTATTCGCAGCGGCAGCGCTGCATCACACTGCACGGCGGATTTATCGGGGAGAAAAATCGTTAGCATTGTGTAACGTAGCGCACGTAATGCCTGTACGCTCGCAGCCCCGTGTACGCGCGCATTATCATAATTCCCTTTGTATTACTCGGGCTTTCTTTATTTCTCCCGCCGAAAGAGAAAGCATGCGTACAAATGCGCGCATGATTTTTGCTATACGAACTTCTTGCGCTCTCGCATCAAACCCATAAATCTAACGCTCATGCTGTCGCCTTTTGTCCGGCCGTTCCTTCGGCACTTAACTTCTCATTAGTGACTCATGCACTAAAGCCTGCGCACGCGAGGATTCTCCGAAGGCAAAAAAAGAAGGAGCTGATTGCACGTTTTGATTTTATACTTTTTTTACGCAAACACAAGACTACGCGAGAGGAAAATCGATAATACGATATACTATATATCCAGCAGCCGGCGGCACGCGCTCGGTCATCGATTGTACGTAAATTTAGGCAATTTGTCCCCGGTATGATGCGCGCAAGCAGCGTCGGATCTTACAATGTATATACATACACCCGGCTTCATCTATAATACCTGATGTAAGATATTATCTTACGAGGAATAGCCACCGCCGTAATATATAGCCGTTGGACAGATAGGACGTATGTATAGTATATATATATATGAGTAGCCGTGGTGCAGTGTATCGCGCGTAGGAGAGGATATAGGAAGCTTGATTTACATGCGTCATCGTCTTCTACAGCGGTATTAAGTTCTAACTCCATGGCGAACTCGTTGTTCGCTGACGTTATACGTCGCGGCTATATAGAGATATCGCGCAGGCCGCGGTATATATAGGTACATATATATAAGAAGTTTAGAAGCCAAGCCAGTCTAGCGCGAAAGACTAATGGAAAAAAGCCCGCGATATAGTTTCCTTCAACGGCTCTCTGTCTCGAGTTCACCCTAGTTTTCGGCTTTTCGACTATTCGTATCCACGGCCGAGGGTACAGGCCGAATATCATCCCCGCCTATAGCGCTCGCGAGGAATCGCAGTTTAATGGTTCGAGAGACACAATGACGTTCCCTTCTCGTTATATACGCGTATCTATGTGCGTACGCACACATTGTCGCAGTATCCGCATACGAGATATAGGCCTCACCGAAAGTTTCTTCAGCTTGCACACAGTGTGCAGAGTCGAGCTAAAGCGGAACTCATGCGCGAGCGGTCGTCGGGAGATGAGTCAGATTCTGGCCGGAGATTTATGCCTTTCTCTCGCTCTACACTTTTCTCTCTTTCGGGCTATATACGACTTTATGTACACACGTACATTGCAGTAGCGCGCCGAGATCTCGACTCGAGTTTTCCCTTTTCCACCCCCTCCGCGCGCGGCGACTCATCTTCCGGAGTCGGCTCCCCTTGTCTATATCCGCGCGTAGTGCTCTATCTCCCGCGGAGCGAGTCGCGCGCGAGCGTAAAGCGCCATACTGTATATGCAATACATATATAAATATGTGTGTGTGTGTTCGTGCACACCGCGCTAAACTATATACATGAGACATACGAGGGGCTGGACCAAGACGTCGCCGAATGATTAATCAGAGCGCGCGAGGTATCAGTTTCGCAGGCAGCCAACGTAAACAAGCGGCTATAAGGACGTAGATATATACATACATATGTATGTCAGCGTGTATGTGTATATACGCTCGAGGAAGGAAAATCGTTTCGAGCATCTTCGCCGCAGCACAATGTCGTTCGGAGCTAAAATGCGAACTGACTGATGTAGAACGCTGTTACCGATGATAAGCATAAACACGGGAAGAGCAATATTTGTGTCGCGTGGGCGAATAATGCACGAGGGCGTGTGCCGAGTAAGAGAGCGAGAGAGAGAGAGAGAGAGAGAGAGAGAGAGAGAGAGAGAGAGAGAGAGAGAGAGCTAGTTCTGATATTGATGTTTCGAGTCGCTTCGCACCTACCGCTCGTGCGTCTATATATATACGCGACTGTTTGTTCAATCGAGATTTATGCGCTCGACGATCGCCTGTAGTGCGATGAAGAGAAAGGTATATAATTGGGATTTATTCTTGGCTTACTTTGCTGTTATTGATAGAGAGAGGATTGTGGATGCGGCGAATAGCTGAGTCGGAAAATTGCCTTCAACGCCAATCGAATTGTGCGAAAATGACGTAATGGTGTCATCGTCACGGATATGCATACAATAAGATCTCGTCGGATAGTCGAGCGTTCCGAAATGAAATGCTCAAATTGAGCTTGATTACTCAATCCGGGATGACTTCCCGGAAATTGAGGCTATGAAATTACCTCGAATACTCAGTTTATTTTCGTGAATAAAGTACATATAAATCGCTGAAAAATTAAATTTTCACAACTCACTGCTTGGCACGGTAACACTGATGCGATGAACCGCGTCGTCGCAAATATTTACTCGAAAAGCTTCGACCCTCGGCTGTATGTGCATATTATTAAATTTATACTTTTCAATTACGGCTACACGATTTCCCGAGTTTGCCGAGTCATCCGTTCAATCAATCCCAGCAAATACTCGAGCATCTCTCTCGCGTGTATCGCAGATTTACGAATCCATTATAATTTCCGATATTTCATTCCGTGCTGCTTGCCAAACAACTGCACGCCGAAAAACTCTTATTACATTATAAACTTCGAAATGTTGAACAAAACATAATCATCAAATCGCTGACACTTTTTACTTTAATCGCGAGTATAATGCAGTGTGTATCGCGCATTAAACAAAGGCCTATATATACGGATGACTTATCTCGCGCTTCGGCATCATCAGAGAGCGCGTACACGTTGATGCTCGCGATCTCCTTATGGTAAAGCTCCGCGAGCTCAAAACGAGAACAGAAACAAACGCACGTCTCACGAAGTAGGTGACTCTTCTCTCTCTCCCTCTCTCTCTCTCTCTCTCCGTCTTCGCTCTATTATAGCACTCCGAGACGGTGGACATGCAATGAGAGCCAATTAAACGACACGTCCGCCGCGCGCTTGATACGTGTGTGGCGGCGGCGGGCGGTTCTTCCTAGGAGGAGATTAACAGCTATTTTATTGGCTTTGTTGAGCGGCGCGGCTAATTAGGCCGACGACTCGCCCACCGTAATATCCCGTTTGGAGTTTATAATACCGCGGGAACAAAGCGCGTCAGTTACTACTTGCATAAAGCGTGAGTATATATATATTTGTACACGCGTGATATGCCGCAGCGCTTTTTCTGCACGCGGGTTCATATATGACTTAGGAATTATACTTGAAGATTGCGTCGCGCGTGAATGATGCATAATGCACAGGTGGATTATCCGTGCGAGTATTCCTTGTGTTTTATACATAGCCGTGCATCTTCCTCCCGCATTCGAGCGTATATCAGCGTTATTTTCTTTTCGGACGTGTGTGTCCTGCGGGGCGATTTCTTCACGCGTCGCGCTCCACTTTCTTCTTTGTTCCGCGGGCATAAGTATTATACATATAATATAAGAGCTCTCATGGCCTTTTAGCCAAGCGTTTTTGCCGAGTTTCTTTGTCGCTCGCGCGATGGCGGCATTTATCACATGGATTCGCGAAAGTCATGCGAGATTATGAATGATGGTAATTACGAGTCTCGCTTCTTTTTGAATTTCAGAATGTTTGTTTAACAAGCGTGAATGCGAGATGGGACGGAGCGTACAACGATGCCTGTATGTGTCACGCACAGCGTGCGCGGGAAGATGTTTTTTATAGTTTGTAAATTGGCTGTGCAACGATGCTCTCTCTCTTATTTCCGCGACGCTTGCGTCTTCGCTCTGCAAAGCAAGATCGCCGCGCATTTTGTTTTTATTTCTCATCCTCGTGTGTTCTCGCTTCGAGGAATTGATATTTCGTACGGCCGTTACATGTGCGCGGCGATGCGAATTGAAATTTCGCTCGTGAGAAATGTACTGATCCCGGCAGCCAACGACTGGGCTCTTAAAACCTTGAGTGTATACGGTGTGCTTTTGATACCGGGGAGATATTGCGCGTTTATCGCTTGTTCTTATTTTTAAGGCCAAACTCGAACTCCCGAACGTTCGCCGTTCGTTTCTTTTGGAGGATGTAACAAGATAAGGGACAATTTGTCTGAGGTATAATACGTATATAGAATCCGTGAAGTATACATTCTTGCACTTCTCTCTATATATACGTGAAATTATAACGGAATGAGGTTTTAATTTTAATTTCCGAGAATTAGAAAATGCAAAAGTTAGCGCGCATCGGCTGCATACACACATACATACACATATATATATATATATATATATATATATATATATATATATATATATATATATATATATATAGAACGACGAGGCTACAAGCATGCAGAAAGCTTTTGTTATATATAGCTCAGAGCAAAACGAGGGGCCGTATACAGCGAATGGCATTAAACATTCATTCTATCCAATTGCATTATTCGCCTGATTGTCATCAACTGGAGTAGAAGACTGAATTGGATGACATAATAAACGGCGTCACTTAAACGGTACCGTTTCACTTATTCTCGCTTGGCTTTAAAAGTCCCGTTTAGTCGTACTATTTCACGTAACAAATCGAGAACACGAAAGAAACGAGCGGAGGAAGCTTGCGCGCGGAAAACGAGGAAGAAGAGGCAAGATAGAGCGAGAAAAAAAGAAAAGGGCGCGCGCGTACATAGCGCAGCGCGCCAGTGGAAAAGAAAGAAGAAATTCAATTTCGATCTTTTTGCGAAGTCGTCGCGCTACGACGCGGCCGCCGGGAACGAACGTCCAATTTACTCAAGTATTTCAGGGAACTTGAGCCTCCTAACACTTCCTCTTCCCACTCTATCTCCCCCTCCTCGACAGCAACCACTTTTTACGAAAGTCGTAAGTGGCGAGTACATTCGTGCGCTCCGCGGCGCTTATTAAAGAATCAAATTTAACGCAAGCCCTCTCTCTCTCTGTCCGCACTCGGCACTTTCAGCATGCACGCGGCTTTCTCAGAGATTTTTGAAGATTCATCGATGTAATTGAAGAAACTTGCCGGTGCTCGCAGCCGCGTATTATGTTTCAATTACGGCGCGTCACGCGAACGGGCCGTTTCTCGATCGGAGGTCTCTCCTCGCATGCATATAAACTCAGTCCGCTCGCCACATTCGTCTCTCCCTATACATATCCCTTTTGAGCATTATTCGCTTCTTCTCCGAGCCCGAATATTATTCAATGAGCCGAAATGCAAACGAAATGCCCAGCCCCTTTATACATATATAGGTATTCGCGATGCTCGCAATATATACGTCGTAGCCGTTTTTTCACCGTCCCGTGCGCCACGAGCCTGGCCATTATATGCGAAACGAGCGGGATATAGGGTGAAAAAAACAAAAGAAAACGAAGAGAGAGAGAGAGAGAGAGAGAGAGAGAGAGAGCGAAATCCCCAGGGAGCGACGCTGCTCTGTACTCGCTAATGAAATCGGCCGGCCGCGGGCTGCGACGACTTGCTCTGGAATTGATTTCGGGCGTGTGCTGGTGTGTGTGTGTGTGTGTGCGTGAGAAAAAAGAAAAAATAACGTGTAAATTTAAGGGAATCCACAAGGAAGACGCGGTGCGCTCGTACTATAAAAGGTTCGGAGGATGAAATATTCGTGTTTTGATTCGAGCTGATATATGTATATTGATTTAACGCGAAACTCTCGAGTCGTTCTGAGAAGTCGCGTCGTCGCTCCGTCTTTTTATGAATAAACATGAATGCGAATTTCTCTGCAGAATATTTTCGTGTAAATGTAACGAATATTATACTTTTTACGCCTTCTCGCGGGTATATAATACAAGCAAATTAACATAAAAGCCCATAAAAACGACCTGTGTATTACAAGACACCGGACTGGATTATCCCGACTCCGTTGGCTACTCGTAAAAATCGGGCCGATCCTTTTCACGTATATTTATGAGAACACGAGAAACTCGACGAAGGCTGCGCATCCTCCGCGAGATTTAAACTGGAGGAAAAAATGTTTGCGATTTCAAAGCGCATAATTATAAAATCGTCTCGCGTGCCTTGCGCGACGCTATATACACCGAATCAGTATATATATCCGTGCGTAACAGGACACCGAAAAATCTCTCGACGCCAGCTTTCGCTAAGTGCACCGGTGCAGCAAGTTCTCGTTATATATATTCTACGAGAGAGATCGTCGACGTGGCCTCTCCCGCGAATAATACCGCGAATTTATGCCCTCGCGACTCGTCGCGCGCGCGATAACGTTGGCCTTCAATCTCTCGTAAATCGTCGCGCTCGTTCTCTCCTCTCACTGCTCTTGCGGAGAGAAATACTCGCATCGAGAGCGAAATTTACGATTTTCCCGATAATCGCTCGACAAAACACGGGAAGCAGGGAAAGCCGATAATTTCCGGACGCCGGCGGCTAAAACAAAGTTGTCCGCCGCAACGAGCGCGTTGAGAGGCTAATGAAACTCGAGGAAAAAATTTAAGGGCCTCGGCGCTCCCGCTGCTGCTTGGCTCTTTAAACGCCGGTCCCGGCGTTTTATGCTCCATGAGAATTTACCTGCGGCGCGTAGGCGCGCGCGCGCGCGCTTTGCGTTCGTGCGCTGTGGCGGCATGGCATTTCCCCCCTTTCGCATTATACGACATAGTTGTCGTGCACGCGCGGGGCGACCAGCCGCTCGCTCTGCGATTAATTTCGTAATTTGGAGCCCCGGTGATTTTTGGCTATTCATATAGGTGGTCGCGGCCGTTTTCGGCGGTGTTGCTTTTCTGTGCGTTTTTGAACGGGCTATAAATCGGTAAAAATGTTCTATATACTATATACAGTACAGTCATCGCCGCAGAGTTCATTAAATTGATGGCTTTCGGGTTTATAATCCGATTTGTTCGTTAGGGTGTCGTCATTGGACGATATATTTTCTGAAAGTTAAAAACAATCGTTTTTTATATAGTTTAAATCGTTAGCTTAAATTAGTTCGCTTGACACTCGACAAGTGGAGCTTATTTGGATATTCAAGTTCTTGAAATCAGCAAATATTTGTTATTCATATGCGACGTCGTGACTCAAGGCGAAGTGGCTTTTCCAATGTAACGAGAATGACAGTTGAGCTGACCATCGACTCTACATCCCATTAAAAATTTAACAATAATTCAAACGCGCTTGGCTCGCATATAATAATATCAGCAAGCTTATTTACATTTTAAACAACGGAATACTCGTTCCATTAACAACTAAACAACTATATAATGTATAATAATTCAAAATATCGCCAGACTCACTATACACCCCCGCAATAATAATGAATAATTCCCGACAAATCTCTCCCATAACCGTTCCCAATCAATTGCTCCAACTCACACTCTCTCTCTCTCTCTCTCTCTCTCTCTCTCTCTCTCTCTCTCTCTCTCTCTCTCTCTCTCTCTCTCTCTCTCTCTCTCTCTCTCTCTCTCTGTGTGTGTCGACCGTCCAACCACCGGCATTATATTTCACTTAAACGCGCAGGGACTTCCATTAAACTCCTCGCAGCTATAAGTTCCTCTAAATTTTTCTTCTACATATACTACTCTTCGCGAGTTCTGCAGCAGCAGCAGCAGCAGCAGCCCACGCGCTCAACGCCGCGTCCTCGACAGCCCCCTTCTCTATATACACGCACATATATGTATATATATATATATATATATATATATATATATATATATATATATATATATATATATATACATATATATATATATATATATATACATATATATATACTGCAGCAGCCCGAGCGAGCACGACGACAACGAGAACTTCGCTAACGAGAATTAAGAGAACCGGTTTGCTGCTTCTGCCCGCTGAGTAGGCGCACGGCTAAACGCGAGCGGAAAGCAAACTTTCGGTCCGTTCGATCTTCAGCTGCCCGCGCAGTTCTTTGTTTACGAGCTCACAGCGTCGAGGCCACTGAATTTATATAAATGAATGCCGTCGATTCACCCCTAATGAAGGCATCGCCGCCGGTTGCGCGGATGACCGCGTGAGATCGCGGTCCGACGACGATCGGCAATTAATATCTATTTACGTCGCGACGCAGGGGAAAAACGAGCGCCGATTTCCCGCGTCAGTCCATCCCGTGCATATGTGTCGCCCCATAGCTCTTTCTCGTCGTTTTTTTCGTTTTGCCTATACGGCTTTTCTCCTCGTTTTGCGCGCGACACGCGGACGACGAAGCTCCCCATTCGCAGCGACGCCATTAACATTGTATAGGGTAATTAGAAAAAAAAGAGGGACTTTGATCCTGGATTTTACGAGGCTCGTAGGGTAATAGAGGAGGGGACACAGAAAGGGAAGAGAAAAGGTGCCGCTGCTGCTTCTGCTGCCGTTGACCGGACGTCGTCGTATATAGCACCGCTTTCAACGCCGCGCGTGCGTCTTTTCTCGCGCGTAATTGTTTACTCGGACGGGGAAATTAGTTTTTTAATGCCGGCGGCCTTGGCTTTAATAAGTTTGCCGGGGAATTTGCGCAAAGATTGCTATATTGTATATATATGTATACATCATGTGCTGATGCGGAACGATGATATTATATCCGCACCGTTGCAGCGAATATATATAAAACTGAGCGCCATCAGCCTGATTTATACTATTTGATTGGCCTTTTACGAAAAGCAAATATAGCTCTCGCTCGCTTGCGCTGGGATATCGGTTTGTCGAATGTAAATCGCGCACTTTTTACGGTAATAAATAAACTCGATGTTTAATTGAGCCGTTTGTGTTATCAGAGCTAAT
This sequence comes from Muscidifurax raptorellus, assembly GCA_020010945.3. Classification (NCBI taxonomy): domain Eukaryota; kingdom Metazoa; phylum Arthropoda; class Insecta; order Hymenoptera; family Pteromalidae; genus Muscidifurax; species Muscidifurax raptorellus. Next base: position 15,486,194 of record CM052080.1, on the reverse strand, counting down.
TCCCTCTGTTATCTGTACGCATATAAATTGTAGCTGCCGCGCAGATCAAGCATCGGGAGTTACATAACAAAAGCGGCGATCCAAGTTAAGCCTCGTTAAATTAATGATATTTGCCGGCCGGCAAATAGTCGGAAAAATCAATATTCCAAGCAGCACGTGACGGTATTATGCCGAATTTTTCACGGCGTATATGTTTATACAAACGACATATATTTTACTGTTTTTCACGATGAATAATAGAGGTACCCCAAAATTAGAGCTTCGTTATATACACACACAGCTCTTATAGCATCAGTTGAAAATAGAAAAATTAAATTCAACGGATATTCGTAATAATTCAGCGCCGCCAGAAGCAAATAGAATACATAGATCTATTTACAGTGAAAAAAATCGTTTCGTTCTAATCTGCCTCACGATATCGGCTCGAAGCAGCAAATCATTCGCAGCGGTGTACAACCGGCTCTCACTCCATCTCTCTCTCTCTCTCGCTCTCTCTCTCTCGCAAAGAACAGAACCGTGTATCCAACTACAGACCGACGATATAGAGGATCGCTCAACCTAAAACGCGAGTCCATCTCGTGAGCGGCCCTGTCCACGCGCCTATATATGTGCAATCGAAATAGCGCTACGCAAAAAAGAGTATGGACGCAAAAAAAAGAAAAAAATTTCGCGAATCCCGACCAATTCGCACAAGCCATTTTTCAAGCGCCTTTCCGAACTCTCGTTCAAAACTGTCTGTCTGCCCATTAGACCATCGATCTCTGGGTATAGGTTACATCGTGCGACCTAGCACTATCCTCTTTCTCTAATCCGCCCACTGTGTCCGAACGAATCGTAATGGAGATAGCAGCCGCAACGGCGGCAACGACGAGATTGACAAACGACGCGAAAGAAACCGCGCGCGCTGCACTGCCATCAGGCGGGTTGAGAGAGACAGCGAGGGGACCGGAGAGATAGGCGTCATCGGGGCTCGCTGTAAAGCCGACGCGAGAACAGCGGACCAAACTACGCTATACTCCTGCTCCGAGCGAAAACGCGCTGTCTACGCACACTGTGCCCTGCATTATATAGTATTGAGCTAGAGAGCTTGCGCGCTATATTTTATACCGTAGGTATATATACTATACACACAGACGCGCGCTCTTGCGTATAGGTCGAATGTATACCGCGAGAGTTGACTGCGAGCGTGGCAGAAAGGGCTGCGCGCGGTGGCAAATCGATGAGAAATCCAGACCTCGCAGCATGATGGCTGCGAACGCTCGCGAGTTCGGCGCTCGGAAATTGCGAGAGATGCCTATATAGCTCGAGGAGAGAGGCACGCCGAGTTAGTTCGCGATGGGGAGATGCGTGACTATGTGTGTGCCTGTGTGTAGTATACATACACGTCTGTGTGCATTTATGCGGAAGGGCGTATTGAGTCTGATGTAAAAGAGAGGGACACGTGGGAAGTTGGAGGTTTCCGCGTAGCTATAGACTCGTGTGGATATATTAGTTGATTAAGAATTCGCAGTGGGACGACTCTGCAGTCGAAGGGGTTCGAGAGAAGCCTGTAATTAGTGGCTTGTGAATTGATAAACCTCGCACTGTGCGCTTGTAGTGCAACGTGATCGAATGGAAACATTGCGGCTGATCGATCGCACAGTAAATATATATGATATATACATATATACATACAAATGAATATCAGAGAGCAAAATTATATCTATATATAGTAAATCCGAGCTCTCGGGCAAGGCTTTTACTATTTCAAAATGTTTGGCATATAGCGAATTTATCACGAAATACTTGCCCCGTAGCGGTGTACATCATCGATATGCATGCGATGAGGGCGACTTTCTCCCTCTCACTCTATCCTTTTTCGCCTATTTTTCTCGGGCGACGAAAAGTCGATTTGCGAGCTACGCATGCGATTGGCGGCGAGTGCGTGCAAGATAGACGCGAGAGCAGCGGTGGTCGAAAAAATTTCTACTCTGTGTATAGGGTTGCTTTTGATTCGTTTTGACCAGCGAATCATTTTTTTACATCCCCTTTTTGTAGCCTCAGCCGTCGCTTTCTCTCTCTCTCTCTCTCTCTCTCTCTCTCTCTCTTCTTCTTCCTTTTTGAAGTATAGTTTTATCGCCTCCGCCCACATGTGTAGTAGTAGTGCTCTGATGCTTCTATGGTGATAGCTCAGGGAGATGTATTTTTCGTTATTATATTGCAAATTCCCGCGCGAAACACTGTTTTGCCAATCCCGATCAGGACTCGTTGCCACGCGGCGAGCAATAAAACAAGCGAAACATGCGCTAGAAAAACATCGAACTCGTATGGATTCCGCACGCGCGACGATGTAAAGCCTTTGTATATATGTATATAATATACATCGACGAGTGGTGCAAAATTGCTGCGCTGGTGATTTCGTAGCTTTTTTCATCGTTTTAACATGTTTGAGCTGTGATCTTGCCTATACGCAAGTTTGGTTATACGCTTGATTTTTCCGATTCGGTATATACCTGTAACTATATATACACGGAACAGCTGTACGTGCGTATGATAGCACTGCGGTCAAGCGCAAATTTATGTTCAACGCCGCGTAATAATTAATGCACAAATAGAAATAGAATGTGGCCCTAGGCTAAGCTATTATTATTACACCACATGCAAAGTTAATATCCGTTTAAATACTCGACTAAAGAGTGCCATTCAAAAGTGACGAGGTAAAACAGAATACACACGCGCCCTCGAGCTATAACGGGCGATTCTATCTCTCTCGGCTCTTGCAATATATATATATATATTTTATTGTATCGTGTATCATGTTTGAGAGAGAAGGCGTATTAAGAATCTTTATGCGCGATCATTTTAAGTTGCTGCTAAATTGGCTGATGAATTATTGCCAATTATCTTTTTCTTCCAGGTCGTACATATTTTTGTCGCCTGATATCGCATAAATAATTCATATGCGTTCAAAAATTCAGCGATTTCGACGGTAATATGAGTCGACCATATTTATATTCCGAATTGTGTCACTGTATAAAATATAATCCGCTAAAAATATTAAATACATCAAAGTCACGATTAATGATTTACGTTATTGCATTTATATAGACTTTGAGCTCGTTCACTCGTGCTATAACTACATTATTCCCTTTGAAAATATTCGCATTGCTACAGAATTTGTATTTCCTACTATTATATGCTTCACAATCGCAAGTGCAAAAATCTTCAAAAATAAACCCACGTAAATATAACACTATGGACTGAATCAAAGTATAGCGTACATTTCATCAGAATCAGGTCATAATATCCAAACATAGACTGCGCGGTTAAAATCTTGCAGGAGCTTTTTCAGTATATATAGGTGCTTCAAAATGTTCAAAATAGCAGTATCTGCGTTTTGTTAAAAGAGCCCTCGCAACTGAATCGATATCGGATTACTGTCCATATTTCAAAAGCTCTCTCTTCCAGACGCTTTCTACTCTCTCTCTCTCTCTCTTGGGATATATACATATATATGAATAAGGATCCACCAAAAGGAGAGACAGAAAGCGGCGAGTAAAAAAAAGGAAAAAGCTCTGGTTTAGAATGACATCAAGCGGTAAGTTATCGCTACTTTTGAAAGAAATCAGTCGTCCCCCCTTCGCGCTTGCGCGAGACAGAACAGCCGCCTGCACGCGCGAAGGAAGTAATAATTAATAACTCTTATCGAGTTAGAGCCGATATTTTCCATGCACTCGCTAACGCTCTTTCCGGTCTTTTTCTCTGTCTCTCTCTCTCTCTCTCTTTCTCTCTCTCTCGCTCTCTCTCTCTCTCTCTCTCTCTCTCTCTCTTCTATACCAGCTCCTCGCTATAGATAGTACAAATCATCTCAAATTCAAAACCAGAAGTCTCACTGTATTTTTAGCCTCCGTGGCATGAGCTGCAAGAGAGAGAGAGAGAAAGCTCGAGGCTATTCTCCTTTACGCGTTCGCCTCTCTGCGGCTCGCTCGCGCGCCGGAATGAACCTTATTCACGCTTCTAACGACGCGTTACGCCAGCGAGTCCTTTGGGCAAAATGAAAACCACGGAAAATTCCTCGTATTCAAAGTATTTTCAAGTAGAAAGTTTATGGCTTTGTGACTGGAAAGTTGAGCAATAAATCGGTAGTTTCGAGCGTGCAGGGTACACCCGCATTGACACAAGCGCTCGCACGAACTAATTATAAACTGTTATAAGTGAATTATTGCATGCCAAATTTTTTTCTACACGCTACGGGTTAATAAACCGTCGTCGGCCGGGTTTTCGATGAGATTATCATTTATGTTAATAAATTCATAAAAATTGAGAGTTATTTTTTAAAAGTACCATATTTTTTAGCCAAACGAGACGCCTGTGAAGACAATCTTTGCTAAAAGCCAAGACCACCCATGTTGTCTCATGATAAATTCTCTTTTTTTATATCACTCAGCGACTGCGGGTTAAACACGCATATGCAGCGGACGCGAGGAACGAAAAGAAACAAAGTTTCTCTCGCACCGCGAATCGACGCAAAATATTTGACAGCTCACACGCATATATAAGAAACATATACAAAAGCGATTCGACGAAAACTGCACGAAACTCCGCGGTTACTTATTGATATTGAGTTAAGTTTGAACAAAGTTAGCCTTCTCTACTTTCGCAAAGTCATTTTCCACGGGTAAATAGCGTAATTATATGCGCAGTACACAAGCAACAGAGATACATCAAACGCGATCCCATTATGTCGATTCGCGCCCAATATTGATTTGGTTGCTACAATGAGATGCAGTATTACAGGTTAATTACAGTCCTCTGATCCGCCTTAGCGGGTAAATAACGTCGTGGCATTACCGGTTGACGCTTTGCCTAATAACCTAAGTCAAAAGACATCAAGTTGTAAAGAAACTTTATATCCCTCTAGCAACTCGGCAAAGAAACTGCACTAATCCCTGCGCATAGTAACAGCGGCATTTGTCCCGCGGACACGTGCTAATCAGGCCAGCTGTTCGCGTCGCTCTTGTTAAAAGCCCTCTCTCGCATACTGCAACCGGAGCCGCGTGCAAAAAGTCCCGAACACGGCATAATGCCTCTACCGGTCTGCAGATGCACAGAGCGAACACAAAACACTGCAGCGAGACAGAGACGGAGCACCGCTCGATACTCGAATTAATTGGGCCACGAGAGTAGAGGGGGGAAGGGGGTAAGAGAGAGGGCAGAACCGAGAGCGCAATATACAGAATGTGGGAGCCGATACCAATCAGAGTGGCGTCCGATCGGCAGGAGAGCTTCTGGCTGGGCTGCCTCTTCGGATGACAAACTCCTTTAATTACGGAAACGGAGCTTCGAGCAATTTCGGCCCTCCGGGCTGCACGCGTACTCTCGCCACTATACCACTACAGCCTACTACCTACACCAGCAGGAGCAACGCACTAAACCCACAGGAAGCTACCAGCGTGCACGTGTATCATCGGTCAAGCTGCTGCAGTTCGATTGGGTGTATACGGGTGTGTGCGTGTATGTATACTGATGGGGGAGGCCTGGCGCCGCCGTCGATGATCGTTTGTCGGGATTCCAGCGCGATGTATGAAATTATCGCGAGAGCGCTCGCGCGGGGCTTTTGCGCCGCGTCGCCTCTGACGAAATCACACGGCTCGATTGGCCACATGGGGTTGTGCGCTGCGCGCCGCATATATAGGAAATTGTCGTGCGTCACGGGTTTTGTGCGCGGGGCTTCGCGATGCCGGACGCAGCGACACGCGACCGCTGCTTTTTCGTTGGGTGCGCGATGTGTAGTGCTATAGACAGTTGATGATATACGCGGGCAGAGATTTCACGGGGGATTTGAAGAGCGATGATTTTCGCTGAAAGGCTGCAGGAAATGATGATGGAGGAATTGTTTATTGCAGCTTCTTCCGGGGAATCAGCGAGCTCTGTTGTTCTCCCGATACTTGATTAATGATGGATCATCTTGAATGACACGCGGTGGTGGTCATTTAGACGAGAATGTTTATTATCATCGAGTTTTCGTGATTGGCCCAATAAATATTAAAGCTTATCATTTGACTTCAAACAAATCACAATGCAAATTTCTTTATCATTTCTCATACTATTACTTTTTTTACATCGCATACTTCACACCTTTTTTCCATTCGATCTCGAGCTATCAGCTAGTAAAATATAGTTCACCTACAGCGGCGCAGTATAACATGAACTTATATACCTGTCGAAGGTATATACATATATATACTTACGGAGTCATTCGCTCGGGGATATTGATTACTAATGGCTCGGTAATTCGATTTAGCTGGCCGTGATGTCGTGGTCCACTGGGGAAGGGAATTTCACTCCACCGCCGTCACGCGTCACTGCCGCAGTCGCGTTCGCTCTGCTGCGCACTTCCATACTCTCTATCTATAATATATAACTCTCTCTCTCTCTCTCTCTCTCTCTCTCTCTCTCTCTCTCTCTCTCTCTCGTAGACACGCACGTTCGTTGATCTTCTCGCTTTCTATTTTTCGGCTTTTTTCCGTTTTGCACTATCGCATGTATTTATTATATTATTTAAGTGGTTTCGTTAATTTATACGCGATAAAAGGCGTACTATTATGTGTATCTAGCTGGAAGAGTATTGATTTCTTAGTTAGCTGCTGCGTCCGACGACTTTGTCGGTTGGAAATTGATAATGATCGATCGTTATCGCAGTTTACTATATTATTAATATGAGGCGCAACGAAGAACAAGTGCATTGGACATATCAATATTAAATACGATATGATAGAAGTCAAAATATGAATAAAAAGGTGATATAGTATATTTATTATACTCGCGAGTCAATTGAGCGAAGCCGCAATGAATATGCAGATTGCTCGTCTAAAATCAGCGACACAATGAATCCGCAAGCGCCGCAGAAATCTCCGAAGAATCAAGCCCCGTCTGTGTCAGAGAAGTTAATATTAAAACCACGTATTCAACACCTAATCAGCAAATTTGTTCGGCTCCCCCCCGGTCTCGGCTTATCCTCGAGCAGAGATATCTTCGCATCTCGATATAGCGAGAGACTATAAAGCCTTGCGCTATCCGAACCGCATCTATAGCCGCGCGAACAATCCCGTCGACGTCGTTGTCGCCGCGCTCCCTCTTTATACCGCACGCGCCGCGGCTCATTCGCTCATTCAGTCGCTCTTGTCAGGGCTGTCGAAGTCCGCGCGCTGCAGCAGCCGCAGGCGTCGCGTCGGAAGTCAGGGACAAAACGACAGAAAACCCGCAGAGTCGCGCTCTATATATCTCGTCCCCTCGGGGGAGAGAAGAAACGCTCACTCTGGTACACGGGAGTCTCCCTTCCTCTCACTCTCCCTGTCAATCAGCCGTTAAACAATGACGGAGCACCCTCGCGCCAAACTGATTTCACCGCCGCAGCACTGAGGCCGCATCCATTTCGTGCGTATTACGCTCTTGTGGACGGAGTGTGTGTGCAGCGTACAGTGTACGGTAAGCAGAGCCGTCGCCTCTATTTACACCTAGGCAAATGTATCTCTCTCACCCCGCAGTCCTGGAGTAGTGTGTTTTCACCCCTCCGATCAAAGTGCCCGGCTGCGGGATTCCTGCTGTACGTTATATGTATATATATATATATATATATATATATATATATATAAACTTGGCCGGGAGTCGCTGTCGACTTTTGTATATCTCTTGCGGGCTGCAGGGGGTAATGACGTTCGTCGCGCGCTCTATATATAGGAGTGCTCGCCGCGTAGCATTGTTTTCCTGAATGCGTATATACGAATCGGTATTTATTCTAGAGCTCAACTCTGCCATTGTGTGTTACGTACTGCTCGATGAACGGATTGCGTTGCACTGCGTATGGGGTTTCCCCCACGGACGTGAAATCTTTGATTCGCTGCGAATTCGACTTTTTTGTTATCCTTGTAGCTGCGAGGAGGACTCGATTTTATTTTTCATTCTGCAATTGTTTACGAAAAGAAGACCAAAATAATTTTAATTTCGAAAGTGTCATATCTAAAATAGTAATTCTTTGTTGCGTTTCACAGAAGGGCGCATTGTCCGCGAGCAGCACAATGCTACATTTTCATCAAGATTTTTAATATTGTTAACGCCTGCGCAGATATATTTATCGGGGCTTTAATTTCAACTCCTCTTGCTCTCCTTTTTTCGAGGCTCGTATACGCGGGAAGCGCTTTTTCACGCCAGCCTGACGAAAAATGGGCGAGTTCCTTTGACCACAAATACTGCGCTCACGCAAAGCCATATTTCACATAAAAAAAATGCTGAAATTTCGCGACCGGCTGAGTAACTAATTTTAAAAAATGTCTCTTTTTCTCGTGCGGAAGCCAGCTCGCCCGGGCCTTTACACCCCTATATTCCCAAAAAGCGAACAAGTTCTTTTGTCCCTATATTCCCTTTTGTGCAACTTTATTAAGATTAGTTTTGTTGCGCGCGTGCGACGATGAGGCATTTTTTTGCCCTATAGCTATAAATAATACGAAAAATCAGGAACCCGAAAGCTTTCATCAGCGCGCGCGGCACGATATCGTGTACCATGAAGCGGAAATTTCGATCGATAGAAGGGGGCAAATTTTTAATTTTTCACACTCGACTACTTTCAGCTTAATATGCATTTCATTGTTGTGTTTTATTAAAAGAGCGTACCTACAGGTACACGCGATGAAAATCACGTGTGCATTAGAAAGGAACAATAGACAGCCAGGAGAGACGCGAGAGAAAAATGACAATTAAAACGATTGTTAAAATGACGAAGCACTCGAGGCGCGAAAATAAATTGGGTCATTACGGAAGCACAGAGTTTCGCTAATTTTTCAGTCGTCGTGTAATTTTGTCAAAATGAAAAATAGTCGCAGCGCGAACCCTCGCCCGAACATAAACGCATCCCGTCGCGTAAATCAAAGCAGTCATTTATCTGCGATCTGCCTCGCGCGCGCGCACGCGGCAGCGATGGAAAGAATGTTTATAAATAATTACTTGTCACACAATAGCTGCGTCGCGGCCACTACTATCGTGTATTATATATCTGGAAGAGCAGAAGAAGAAGCAGCGCGGAAGAAAAAACGAAAAGTGCAAGACACACGAACAAGGAGCCCAAGACAAACGATCTGCGGAAAGCCGTTTATTTTTCACCTCCCTTTTTTTCAGCGCATCTTTTTCCATTTATTATCTTCGAAACATATCTCGAAAAACGTCGCCTCTCCCTTTTTTTCATCTTCCCCGCGGCTGCACGTCCGTTATACGCGCACCTCGTCTTTTTATCTGATCATCGAGGGCTTCTTCTTCTCTGCCTCTCTCGCGCTCGCTCGACACCCGCAGGAACGTCAAGCACTTAAAGACGCGCGGGCGAGCACGTTTAAAAAGTGGGCAAAAAAAAGAACGCGTCGCCGGCTGTTGCGTACGCACGTATAGCTGCTGCAGCAGTGTGCAGGCGGCGGGTGGACGGGCATCGAATGCCCGTCGGTCGTCGTCGGGTATGCGACGGCACGACGCCGAGAGAGGGGAAGTAAGCGCTCGAGCTATTTTTATGGCACTTAGCCTTTCGACCAGCGCAACATGCTGGAGCACTCGAAAAACACTTGGACGCATTCCCCTGCGCTTACGCGCCGCCGACTATCGAGGCCTGCTCTTTCGAACTCTCAAGTATATGTATAGGTAGTGGCTCTCGCTCCCTCTCTTTCGCTTGTTCTTAATCGGTTCCTTAATATCTAGCTATCCCTCTCTCTCTCTCTCTCTCTCTCTCTCTCTCTCTCTCTCTCTCTTAAATGCGCACACGTGCACACGCACTTGGCTCTGCGATGCTGCTTCCTTTTTTGCACTCGAGCTGATTCGGTATACAGCCTGTGCTCCCTTTCTACATATAACATATATATATATATATATATATACGCAATATTTTGCTTTCGTTTCCGCTCGTCCATACTCCGTATCTTTCCTGTTTCTACTAATTTCTCGGTATGCACAGACCTTTTCTGTTTCTCCGAGTGCTTTTTTGCTGGAGGCTTGTGTGTATATGTATGTCTTGAGCTGCCGACACGTAAACATTGTAGCAATTTAGGATTTAAATCCAGCCCCTTTTTTGGGATGGCGAACGAACGTTTAAAAGATTTTCTCTACTAAATTAAGAGTTGAGAATGAACTATATACGAATTGAAACTCGCATATAATATAAGATACGCGAAGCTAAGAGTATTCTACAATGCACTAACATGACACTGTTGTGAGAAAAACACCTCCTACAACAATCTCATACGATATTTTATAGCACGACAACCTCAAAATCGACAATAAAGTTGTCATTTTGAGGTTAGCGTGCTATAAAATATTTCAAGATGCCGCATACCATATTCTTAATGCGTTCCAGGAAACGATACTACGTTTTATGGTAATTTTTTTGTAAAAGTCAATTTATCAGAATAAAGAATGTTGAGTTATTGCAATGCATTGCGCTATGCGATATTAGGACTCTCCAATTCGCTTTTGCCCATAGTCTCTCTCGTGCCTTACTTCATCGTTCTCTTTTTCTCTATTATAGGCGTTCTCTCTCTCTCCCTCCTTGATGCACGCCTTTCTCTCTCATTATTCTCTTCGTTTTGTTTAATCGTTTATCTCCTTTTTCGCCCTGCCCTGTTTATCTTGCTGACTATGTTTTAGAATGCACTGTCACGACAATAAATTAAAAAATTCAAAATTTCTCCACGTTGCGGCCAATAAATTATTTGAGAGAACGAAAGATGGCGCTGCAGTTTTCACTGGATCATTTAATTATTTGACAAGTGTACGCCGAGGAGCAAAAATTTTACTTTTTAATGAAGCAAAATGAAGCCGCGCGTTATTTGCGTCTAAGTTTTACCCGAACCCTCGAAACAGGCAAGGCGCGAGATAATCTCTGAAAAAAGAAGTTGACTTAATGAAGTCTGCAATTCTGGGTGCTTGTTGTATAATATTGTATTACGTAGGCGTACGCGCGTTCTCGCGAATAAAAGCCGCGCAATCTCGTCAGCGGGGAATTTTATTATTTTATTATATCAGTATAGGCACTATTACAATGACAATATCCATTGTGATTTGCCGATTTTCTTCCTTGACTCACCGCGTCCTCCCCCTTCTGTCGTTACTATGCCCACCCCATGACGCTGCTCTTACCCTCTCAATCTTCAACATCTCTTACACACTTTCTTTCCCTCGCCCGCACACGTTATGTCTAGCTCTGTTTGCTTCTCTCTCTCTCTCTCTCTCTCTCTCTCTCTCTCTCTGTCTCTCTCTCTGTCTCTGTCTCTGTCTCTCCTCGTGTTAGCATCAGGGGAGAGACGAGAAACGTCGTAGTGTGCATTTATGTGCGTAGGTACGCGCAGAGCAGCCGCGCACAGGGGGTGCACAGTATTACAGAGACGATAAGACGAATGCTGGAGCGAGCTCGCGCGACAAGAGAGAGAGAGAGAGAGAGAGAGAGAGAGAGAGCAGACTCTGTAGTATAGAGAGCGCAGGGGGTGGAAGAAAATCGGAAGTTGTGATCGACGTACACCCGCCGCAGGAACTGATGTGTCAAGGACAGCGGGAACAATGGTAGACCTAGCACAAAGCCGTTTCTTCCTCCTGTTCCCGTATTATAATAGCCAGACTACTACTCGTCTCCCTCGCTGTCTTCGACGCGGCAACATTAATTTCGCTATCTTCATTTTTATACCGAGGGACGATGACGACGACAAGCGAGAGGAGGAGACGATGCGCCGAGAGCACGCGTTCCTAATTTTTTATTCCCGATCGGCTGTGCCGCGGCTGATGCAGACACCCAGCCAACCCCTTGGAGAAAGAGAGAAGCCGAGCTTGTGGTCTCTGCGACCGCTTGTGTATTAAACCCGTATAAAGGCCGCAAGGGGACGTGTAGAAGGAAAAGATGAGGCGAGCCAGCCAAAGAGAAAAAATCTAGGCCAGCCTTCATACATCACCGGAGACGAGATGCATAGCGCGTCGCAATAACATCGCCGACTTTTTTCTCGCCCCAATCCCCTTGCGCCTGTACGCGCGGCTCTTTTTTCCTCGCCCGCGTACCGCGAGAGCATATAAACAAACACACGAGCCTTCGGAAAATAATACTAATCAGTTTGTTTTACGAGGCCCCTTATGGGGGACTATAAAGCGCGCGCTCGCCTCCTCAATGCCGCGCTTTGTGTCAGAGCGAGTCACGCGCGCGTTCGACATTCCACGAGAGAGTGCAGCGATACTTATTTTTGGCTCTCCTCGCATTCGAATGCTGGGAATATGGGAAAATAATTATCGCTCACAAGAGAATGAGAAAGAGAGAGTCAAGTGTCGTGCCCGCCGCTATGTATACGAAGCCCGCGATCTCTTCTTGGGCGTCGCTTTTTACGGCGCGGATTTTTTACGGCCCTCGAAAAATTACTAGCCGAATCGCTCGTAAATTATCTTTATGCGACTATGAATTTATTTTGTTTGCGCCTTATTGCTGCTGCCGCTTTTCTGTTTACAGCCGAACGGACCGGAATCAAATGCGCTTATTAATATACAAAGGGGCTTCGCGAGATGTGTGTCCAATAAATACCAGCCTCCGAGTCCGGATATGAATTTTTCGTCATTTTATTTATATAAAGCTGGGGCGACGTATGAGTAGGTCGTGTTGCTCTGTGTGTGGTTTATGCGCGTTATGTTATAAGAATTTTAGTGATAGCGAGATCGCGGTTACCGAGATGGAAAAGTGTCGCAATGCAACTCTCGGCGCCATACTCACGTATTGGTTTCACGCAATCGTGCCGTCGCGCATTAATTAATTTTCGCTTATGCCTGGAATTCAATTCGAGAGAAAGATTACTTGGATTTATTTTTTGTCAGATAAAATCTCATTAAAATTCTAAGCTTGGATCTCGGAGTCGCGGGCGAGCGCAAAAAAAGGATTAATTATAATCAACGATTGAGTAATCGCCTTACTCTCTTCGATTTCGCAGTACGTTCTAATGCGTTTGAAAGAATGCCGGGGTATAATGCAGACTCTTTTTTAACTGCCTTCTAACACAAATAGCCAATTAAAAGTTATATGTGTATATCCTCACAATAGCGAGCGTCGTAAACTCATTTCCTAATTATCCTTTCAATCCCAGGAAAATGATCGGATGAAACGTCATTCTCTCTTTTCTCCCCCCACCCCTCTGTGTCTCTCGCAAAACGTGCAGGCATTCGGTCTACCAGCCTACCCGTCTAAAAACGAAAAATTAATCTTCGCCTCCTCGGAATCAAACAATTTTCCAACGCATTCGGACGTCGAAGCGAGTGAAGTATATAACAATCCCAGCACACTAGCGCACATATATATGTAACAAAAAGGAATTAGCGCAATCAGAGAACAATCGCAAGAGCGAACGAGCAAGCGGGTGCTCAACCCTCCTCGAGGGAACAATTAACCGTCGTCCACGTCAAGTCACTCAAAGAATCCCAATAAAGCCGGCGTCGCGCTGCTGCAGCAGAGAAAAAAACGCGGCTCATTCGGAAACGAATTTCCTGCTCTGAAGAGCGAGACAGAGCGAAAAAGCGAGCACAAACCGGCCAGAGCGAAACAGCGTAATAATCGTGCGCGTGTGCCCGGCAGTGCGCGCATCTATAGCGTCGAGGCTCATACTTTCATATATAGCCCTGTACGCTTTCCCCGCTATGCAACCTTTAAACTCATTTCGAACTCATTCCCCGTTTTATTACACAATGTGCGTCAGGTATATCGTTAATCGCTTGACACGCGGAATTGCTCCGCAGTCGGCAGCTCTCGTTCGCGTCTGCGTGAAAAATAAAGCCCGAAAAATATACGGCTCGCGGGACATGCATGCGGGCGAGGGAGAAAGACGGCGGTGCGCGGTATCGACACTTGAAAATTGCTACGTTTCCAGCCCCATTGTTAACCCCCCTGCCGCGATATATCTCCTTTCCGCAATCGCCCTCTTCCAGGGCTATATTCTCTCTTTTTCTCTCCTCCCACTGCTGCTCGTCTTGGTTCTAACGGAAGGAAGCGGGCGCTCTGCAATAGAGCGAGAGAGAAAGAGAAAAAGGGTCCGCGAAATATCGCGCGCGTGTGTGAATGCGCGCGGGGACGAAAAATAGGAGGAGTAGCGGAGCAGCGCCAGACGAGCCTCATCTCTTATTGCAATGCGCAGAGAGAAGGAATAGAGGATATAAGATAGCAGAAAGAGCCTTTGTGCGAGCCGCCGCGGTATATAGGGGTGAATGCTAATTCGATGCGTTGCTGAATCTTAATGCTCCTTCGAATCTAATGAGCTGAAAAAAATGTTGTTTCTTAATTGTTAGATGTATAGGTACAGAGGTCTCGAAACTTGCGGGGAGGCGGTGCGAAGAGCTCTTTGGCAAGTTTCGTTAACAAATGCTTGACATGAACGTTAAAAGGAGTACGATGTCGCGGAGAAATGTTTACCATATGGGGTGTATGGACGTTAAAAGAGAAATTCATAAAATATGAAAATGGATATTGTACGGTGGAGGAAGGTATTTGAATATCCGATCAGATTTATTCTCCTCTCGCATACCTTTTCCGATTACTATCCTATGGAAGTCCGACATTGCGTAGGTTGCATCAAACTTTTATGAGCATTTCAACGTGACTTCTCTTATAGTCTATTTATAGAGTCCATTGATTGTTCTGTCGATATGATTAGCCAAAAAACAAGTTTTTGTTCCAGTGAAAATATTTGTATAGGCTTTCGATACGTTCAACCTCTAGAAAGCATAAAAAAAGAATAAACATATATTATTTAATTTGTATAAACTAAAGAGTTTTGAAGAATTCTCTCGTTTCGTAGCAAAACACTCTCCGTCCAGGTATATATAACCATATCATTCGCACCCTTTCTGTCGCTAACACCGCACTCCCAATTCATTTTTCACGCGGAGAGCAACATTGAACTCGACACCGACAGGCGGAATATTAAAAAAAATATCTCGAAATCAGTGACCCCATTCAGAGAAATTGAAGTGCTGCACAAAAGCGTCCCAATGTTTTGCTATATACAGTCGAGTTAAACGCGAAAGTGTCAAGAGATCCAATCCTTTGTAGCCTCGTTGATATCCATTTCCAGTAGTGCTACAGCAGTGTCCCGAAGAAAGGCCATAAGAGAATGAAAAAACTGTACATAAAACTTGACAAAAAGAGAAACTCCATGACGGGCTGCGCGTATGTGTATAATATACGAAAGTGTCAAGTAGCTCTGCTCAGAGCGCGTGAAAAGAGCGAGAGAGAAGAAAGGGTGAGCGAGTACCGCCGCGAATTGTGCGCGTGAATGCTCCGCGTGCAGCCGAAAAATAGGAGGAGCAGTCGAGCCGCCTCTCCTTGTATGTGTGTGTGTGTGTGTAGTGAGTTGCGACGGCTGCAACTAAAGGGCGGCGAGAAAGAGAGACGGAAAAAAGACGAGAGAGGAAGGTCGTCGTGGAAGGAATATAGGGGAGAAAGAATTGTGTGCGAGAGGGTAGGATATAGAGAAAGAGAGAAACTAGGCCCTATACATTCGTTTTCTATAGTCAGCCCAACTAGTGTGCGACTGCTTTAAGCCGCTTTTCCGGTAAAGTGGGAAGTCGATCGGCGCACACGTGTGTGGGTGCGTGAATCAATTTGCTTATCCCGTCGGCCGCACATTGTAGCTATATGTATACGTGAACTGCTGCTCGCATAAGAACGCGATGCTCAGCTTCCCGCAAGAGTTACTCTATATATACTGCATATACCTATATGATGCTCCGGCGCTATACATATATCGAAGAAGAAGCGAGCTATATTATGCTTTTGGGGAGGAAAAAATTCGCAGACGAAGGTGTATATATATACTGCACACGCGGGCGGTTCCCTCTCACCCACTCAAGGAATCAGGTATATATTCGAAGCGAACGCGAGAATATTTTATTCGTCCAAGATAACAAATATGCAAATTCGCGATTTCTTGCGCGCGCGCGTATATGTATTCGCGTTGAAAGGAGCGTATATAGGAGTGGGTAGTCGCTGCGAGGAGAGCAGGAAAGTGCTCGAGCTGGAGAGAATCAGCTTCTTTTATCCCAGCGAGAGTTGTATAAGAAGAGGGGTCGTAGGTTAGGCTTTTTCCGCCTAATGTAATATTGAATTCGAGCAGATTTCGGGAATCCCGAAAAATATTGTTTCGCGATTCGATTTTCAACTGTGGGCGCTTTTTATCCCTATGTTCAAACGTGAGTTCGGGTTACCGAGTGAACAACGCAATTTTTTCTTATCGGATATAACGTCACTTACCTGCAGCTATAGCCTGATGAATGGGAAAGACGAACAGTAGCTCGATACATCATTGGATGTCATTTTTATGTCTCCTCAGTACAATACTTCATGTATGCACAGTTACACTGAGAAAAATTGGACAGTAAAAATTACTATCTCGGATAGTAAAGTGGTTACCAACTCGAAAGATATTAAATTTTACTATCTTTTATAGTAGAATTTACTACAAAAAATATTAATTTTTACTATCTCAGATAGTAAAAATTATTATGGCTTTCAACGAAACTTCCTCAACAATTTTTACTATCTTTTATAGTAAAATTCATTATAGGCGATATTAGTTTTTACTATCTCAGATAATAAAAATTATTGAATACAAAATATAGTATAGCAATTTTTTTGTAAAATAATACAGATGAATCAAAAATGAAAATAAAATCAAGAGTTGAAAAACAAGCTGGCGAAATAGACAAAGCAAAACCGGAGATTGCGCGCATAGCGCATGCGCTTGGCGCCATTTTCAGCTATGCCAGCGGCGGTCGCGCCACGCGCCGTATTTCCATTCTCCTCTTACCCTTATGCCGTAAAACATCGACTTCACCCGCTAGATGGAGTCTGGTAAATTCGTCTCGCGAGTGGCTAGAATTCTGGTTGGTTAGTATATAAGAACGAAAAAATGTCCCCATCCTAATAATTGTAATGCGAACATTGCGAAATATGTAGCGTTAAGTGCGATATGCGTGTAGTTGCGAAATCATAGGATAGGGTTTAAGTGCTTAAGAAATTAAAATATGTACAATAAATAATCTCTACTATAAGCGAACCATAATCAATAAGCAAGCGATCAATCATAAGTTCGAACGTTAGAAATAGATTATAAAACTTTCGATTTTGTTTACAAAGGTTTAAAAATAAATTTTACTATACAAGATAGTAAAATTTATAATCTCAATATTTATTTGCTGGATGATAATTTTTACTATCTTGGGATAGTAAATTCTAATATCCGGAAAGTCTGTAACCACTTTACTATTAAAGATAGTAAAAATTCCTATTTTTTTTTGTAATTTTTACTATTAAATTTTTCTCAGTGTACATAAGGTTATTGGCAGGAAAGTTTCATTTAAATTATAAAATATTATAATTTGTCAAGAGACAAATAAACAAAAATGCAGAGAAACGTTCTCTTGACTCGCCGATACATAGGAATATTTCATTTCCGTCTCAAAAGAATGTTAAGAAGCAGTCAGGAGAAAACAGCTTCTTGTAAAGGAGGCTTCTTTCGAATACAAATCATATACGCGAACGCTCGGCTTTCATGCAATATTGATACGCAGCGCTTTACAAACACGAAAAGAGGCTAAAATTATGAGATGCGTTTCTAATTTGAAAATAATTTGTAAAGCACAAAACTCAGTAAACTTTACAAGGTAGATTTTATTTTAAAAAACTGCTATATAATAAACATTGACTAAAATTTATGCTGCATGGAAAAATCTTTTTAGGAAAGGACTGCACAAATAGGATGAAAAAAGAGCACACAAATATCGATAAATTTCAGGTATACAAGAATATTTTATTCGTCTAAGATAACAAATATACAAATTTCAAGTTTCTTCTTTCAAATAACCGAAGATCTCAAATAATAAAAAATAAAGAAGAAAGAAGAAGAAGATAAAACACAATGAGCTTCTTCCTCAAGCACACGCTCCTTCTTTCGTGGAGCGCCACCGCGCGCAGATCGTTCATTGGCCTCTCTCTCTCTCTCTCTCTCACTCACACACACTCTCTCTCACACACACACATGCCCGCGCGTAATACGTTATGCGTATTCCGTGTCCGCTTGTTCTCCTCTCCTTTTCCCTCGCTTGCATTTTAAATTGTATAATAGGCCGTGCGTTGAACGCGCGGCTTTAAAAGCCCGCGGCGTATTAGTCGCGCGCGTACGTTCGTACGTACGTACGCATGAAAAATATGCGAGGAAAAAAAAGAAGAAGGCATTGCCGTACAGTACGCACACGCCAAGGAGAACTTAACGGTTAAACAGAGAGCCTGCACGAGCGCGATTCATTGCTGGTAAAGAAAAAATATAAGGCAAATTTAGTCGTTATACAAATGCGTCTTCTCGCTATCGTTTGGAGAATAATATTATAATGGATAGACGAATCGTCCAGCTCTGCGGATTTCTCGAAGCTGACTCACATCGACCGTATATCGTTGTTCAATAATCGCGAGGGAGCAACAAAATTTATTTACAACGTAAGGTATTATTGCGACACGATACAACGTATAAAGCACGTGAGCTATAAGTAGACCGACAGTTAGACTGGTGAGTATTGTTCGTAGTTTAAGTATATATATATATATAATAGGAGTAGTGATTGTCGCCGTACGAGAAATCAGCAGAGCGGAAATTGCGAGTGTCGTTTTGTCTTTTTGAAAAGTTGGCACAAACGGATCAATGAACGACTGGCGAAGACATCAACTTTCTGAGTTAGGTCTTGAGTTATTCGCTGCACATTTACATAAGCTTAATAACGAATCCATATAAGAATTTTTTTCTTGGCACACTGATCGCTGTGAATGAGAGTGTGTTATTCGCATTTAATTTATGTCTTTTTTACTGTGTTATAATGATCAGCGTTGCGCATTAAGATGCGCGCCGGTGATTATCTTACTACACTCATGCCGTTCCTAATAAAAAAAATGTTTACTCTATGTAAGATATCTGCGTCTCTTTCTCTCATTTAGATTACGACTTGTTTTATTATAGTCTTGACGGAAAAACATTACATTTACAACGAGTCTTCCTAGTTATAAATATTTATAAAGTTTAAAATTTTATATGTTTCGTGTTAGTTTTTTTAGGTTACCACTTACATAGAGCCGTCATTTTTCCTTCCATGAACTGTTCAATTCAAATAGCTTCGTAGGGCGCATACACACAGTGTGAAACCACTCGAATATCTTTACATCTCGCACTACTCATTTCATTGTACAGTTTACGTTAAAATAGTTGAACGAAACCATAATTTCTTTTAATTTATTAGGAATAGTCAAAAATGTCGTACTTTCGTAAACACATCGTATAATTGATTAATTAACTACAGGCACTGATGCTGATAACTATTGAACTCAATCACTTTTAGTTCCCTGTTAACATTTTCAAACTCTATGCAGTTACCCGAATTCCAAGGATACGTTCATATGCCAAAATTTCATTATTTTAATAAAACAATTTCCGATAGTCATGCTGCGCGCGCGTATACCGGCTACAAGTACGCGGTAAAAAAATGTTCGATAAGGGGGCAGTGCGACGTGGCAGTGAAACAATCGGATTTAGTGGGTGGTTCACGATTTGCATTACAAAAGATATCCCTGTGGTTTCCTCGCGAGCTTTAACGCGCTACATCTTATGTATCTGCATCTGATTTTTTAGGCGCACCTTGTAAATCCTTTTATATGTATAGTACATAAATCCATATTTAAATGCATAATATAACGCCTCTTCTTGTCTATACATACATATACAACTGCATATATTTATATATATAAACTCTTATTAGTGTGTCGATATTATCCTTTATCATCACGTGTATACATAGTCTAAAAACGCTTTGACGATCGTTGTGTGATTACTCATGAGCATCGGTTTGTTTTTCCACGTTAGGATGCATCGTATATGTATGTAAAAAAAAAATAAAAATGTGTATACTTTTTTCTCACACTCATGTGTATACAAAAGCACCGAAAAAGCTATCGTTTTATGTAAATTAGAAAAATCAAAGCTCGTGTGTACAAGAACAAGAAGTGTAGCAGATCTAGCGCAAACAATCATTGTCGCTGGATTCTTTTTGCGTGAGAGAACGGATTACACGCTTCCTTGGCGTCGCGTCCAAATAGAAACTCGTCCATTGACGCGAAGCGCCGTTATATATATACGTATATAAATATTCTAGCGTTTTTCCTCGTTCCTGATTGCTAGCGGGGAATGGTCACTGGGAGAAAAAATGAAATATCATATCACCTCGAGTCGATTGTACGAAACGCTTGTCTATGTTCCCTCTTTACAGCTTTTTTCTAACTCAATTGGCAGTAGTACAAAGTTTGTAAATTGGCAGTCGCGGTACTCTGAAATAGGCATACCTCATCGGTGATTGTGTATCAAGGATATGTGGATCATTTTGGCAGTGATAGAGTAGACATTTAAAAAAAAATCAGTTCTTTTATTGGCATGTGTATACGAAAATATCGGCACTACTGCCGAAGTAAAGCAGTTAATAAATCTCCGCACATTAATCACGTTAGCGACATGTGTATAACTACATAAATTTTATAAAATAAATAATATCTTACCAGAATATATAAAAGCGCGAAGCAAACGAAAATAAAAAGATAAGAAAGTCGAGGAGCGTCCACTCCAAACTAACAAACGATCCTCTCCGCGCACATGTAACGTGTGTTCAGCTCGTTTACTCTACCTCCTTCTTTCTCTTTTCCCTTTTCGTTAATTTATTTTTTAATCGCCTCCCGCGCGGCGATCGACACTTACAAGTCAACACAGTTAACAGTCTCGCTATATATATTTACAGAATCTTCATATACTCGCCTCCTCTTCTCTCGTACGTATCCCTCTCCCTCGCTTATTTGTCTCTTTTTTACTCCTTCTCCTCCTCCTCTTCCTCCTCCTCCTTCTCCTCCTTCTCCTCCTCTCCTCTCTCCCTCTCTCATAATAATCGATACGCTTTTTAAAGACGTGCAACGTAAGGCCATATTTCGTTATTCCGATGATGAATCATACCTCGTGCTCTCCTTCCTCTCTGCGCGACGCGTTGCAGATTTTATCTTAGGAATAGTATGAAGGAATTTACATACGCAGATTGGCGCCAGGGCTCTCTTTCTTGCTCCGACGTATGGCCTTTCTATACGTATATAATACATATCTGCAGATTCAGCGAGAAGACGCTGATCTTACTCCTCCTCCTCCACCTCTATTTCCTTCCTTCTATATACTCCTGGGGCTCCAGCAGTGCGTCACTCGCGTGTTTTATATTTCGAACATATGATGGCACAGAACACACACTATGTTTACGTATACCCGCGCTCATATATATATATATATATACGCGCATGTGTAGTCTATCATATAACCGTGATCGCAGTCTCTGTATGTCTGCTGACTTTGCGGACACACGCTATATATATCCACACCGGCAGACACAGACATCTCGCGCACTTTGCTCACTATATATTATATATACTACGTGCAGTTCAGATCGGTGGCGATTTTTCGCTCGTCGAGAGCCGAGTAGTCGCCTCTGCCGGCGATGAGGATGATGATGATGATGATGATGATGATGATGACGGGGGGCGTAGTCGGAGCTCGTCGCTTCAGAGCCAGGGCCCGAGTTGAGCCTCGAGGATGGTCGCCGCATCGGTTCTTCCCATGACCCTCAGATGGTTGAGGAGATCGGTAACGGCCGTGGGCTCGCGGTGCCTTGCCTCCCACAGGTCCAAAATGTGCTCGGTTGGACTGGCTTTCGTGGCGAAGTAATTGATGTATCTGCGGGCAAACGAGCATTTTTTCGGGCTCTTAAGTTCATTTTTTTTCTTCACCTTCCTTTACTTTGCTTTGCGCACCGCCGCGACGGTATATGCATGGATAATAAGGTGCATAAGTGGGCCAATGTATATATATGCACATACGCGCTAGATTCGCCGACCACGATAAAAGCGAGCTATAATATGTGTATACAGCCGAGTATCATACGATGCGAGCGCGCGCGCGATGCTTTTAATAGTTTATCTTCCAGGAACTTGAACGCATTTTAAGTGATCTTTCCCTCTGCTCTGCTGCAGCAGCCGCGCGCGTGTATATCGAGGATCAAAAGAGCGCGAGCGAGCTTATATTTGTTTAATTTTTCATTTTTCGTTGCCGCGCAACGAGCTTTGTGTAAAGTATAGAGGGTTTGTCTTCACGCAAATTTTCTCTCGTGAGTGAAGCATTACTTATCGTTCGCGCAACCGCGTCTAATGCTCAAGCGAGGTTTAGCCGTCTACTTTGCCGCTTGGGTATATTGCACGGAAAATTGCGGATTATGTGTACGCAGAAGCAAACGGGCGCACATACAACGCGTATATTAGATTTTTTTTAAATAATGTCGCGCGAAGCCGAGGCTAAAGAAAGTTCCGCGATGCCGCGATTCTTATAAGGAATGACGTTTATGTATATAGGTATATCTAATCCGAGTACGCGGCCCGCTTGATTAACATGCGCGCTTTAGATTTTTTTCCGGTGCTCGCGGGAAACGAGTTTAATCGAATAAAACTATAAATTACGCGCGAATGAACTATTAGCACACCGAGCGATAACGATAGCATTTTGCTAATCGTGGCGAATTTTCAATATATATTTGTCAGGGGCAGCGAATTTCCATGCATATTATTATCGACGGCGATTAGAGCAGCGCTCGCGGCTATGCGCGACTTTTTATTTTAACGTAATTTAAAAGGAATATATTTATTATATTACCAGAGTAAATATCTTACTTAACGCTATGAAAACTTTAATTTAAGCATCTCGCTGCCTGTATATTTACATAAGTCCCGACGGAAACGCTTACACGAAGTACGCGATTTTCATAGAAATTTCGCATTACTATAGGAAATGAAGGCAGCGCGAAAGCTACGAAACGTATAGTAAAAAAATGTATTCAAATATCGCCATATATATACTTTGTAATGAATAACACGCGGAATGCCGATAATGTCCGTATCATTAACATTCCGAGCCGCGTATTTGCGTACTCCCGTTACGCTACAGATAAGCCCGTTAATTAATAACAAAATAAAAAACCGACGACCGCGCTCGATAAATCAACGAATATTCAATAAAATATATCCTCAGCCGACAGTAATTCATCAAACACACGTCCACGTGAAGGAATTCCGGTGCAGTATACTCGCCCCCTCCGTCTTCCCGCCGCCCCGAGAGAGCAACAAATCGAAATTCGATTTCAATAAAAAGACGATCTAAAGTTCCGTCGAAAGCGAACCCCACAAACTTCACTTTAATACTTTTCAACGCCCCGTATGCAACCCGGCCCATCACACACATACACGCACAGATCAAATAGTCTCTATCCCCAAATGAAACATTAAGTGCATTACTCACCTATCGACGCGCAGCATCTGGGCGAGCATCCTCCAGTCGTTTCCGAGCGAGTTCGGCGGATCCAGGCACTGGCACAGCTGCTTCCTGAGGGAGCGCGTGAAGCGGAACGGTCGCAGTGCCCTCGAGTCGGCGCCCGTCCCGTTCGCACTCCCGTGTCCCGTGGCCACGCTGCTCACGACCGTCACCTCTCTCAGCGGCCTCGTCACGCTGCCGGAGGAGATCAGCTGTTTCATGCCGTCGTAGATGATCCTGAAGACCTGGCGCGCATCCGTTCCCGTCGTCGTCGAGCTCTGGCAGATCTGCAGCTTGTAGGTGCGCGTCGCGCTCGAGCTGCTCGCGTCCAGCTCGAAGCTCACGTACTTGAGGTTCTCGCGACTGTTCCAGAGCTCGGCGAAGCCCAGCTCCTGGCGCTCGGTCGGCGACTTGTTCTGCCACTCGTTGCCGACCTCCTCGAGGCTGATAAGCAGCGGCTCGCCGTTGTCCTCGAACGGCAGCGTGCGCGGTTTGTCGAGCAGACAGCCCCGGATCTGAGCCTCGCGGTCCAGCACCGCCTTGTTCGCGGCTTTCGTGTCCTCGAGCGCGTAGACGCGGAGGCAACAGGTGCCGCCCTGGTTCTGGCTCGCGTAGACGGCCAGTCTCAGTCGTTTGCTGGCCGTCGCTCCGTCGCAGCTCTTGCCCGCGAGAACGTACGTCCTGAGCTGCTCCGTTACCAGGAAGACCTCCGCGTGGTCGACCTGCGTGAATAGCGGCGTGTTGATGGTCTCGTTGCCGAGGGTCAGCAGCTTCGTCCAGGGGATGGGCTTGTCCTTGCTGAGGGCTATGGCGTTGCAGTTGCCGTCGTCGACCTCGAGATTCTCGCAGCACCAGACGCTCAACTCCCAGCTGGCCGGAGGCTGGAGCATCGCGCAGTGCTCGAACTGCAGGATTATGGGCTTGGCGAAGCTCGCCGTCGACGGGCCGCAGCTCACCACTGCCGAGAGCTGCGTCGTGCCATCTGCGGTGGTAGAACAGAAAGACGACGCCACGGGGATCATGACTGGGTTCTCCCTTCTACGTATAATACGTACACGAGGACTGCGAGCCTCGAGTGTTCAACACATAAGGTGCTGCTATGCACGGCGCAGCGGATGGAGATGATTGAAAATCGTTCGAAAGAGAGCGAGGACCCGGGGAACAGCGGGGTGCTGCGGATGTTATGCAAAACAGGCCAACGCTTTGATGATGGACGCGGGGGAAAGCTCGAGCGAGGGAGCTCCCGTTATACTGGCTTAATTTCTTTCGGGCCGGCGATATAGGCGTGCGTGTAGGTTTTATTGCGCATGATTTTACAAGAACACTGAAAAACGCGAGTATATATAGATGAATTATACATGTCGACGCGTACGGCGGATTCGCACGTTTGAATTTCAAATGGCGATGCGCTTATATATATGCGCGCCTTCTCGGCCGGTAACATGAACAATATCGGCAATTAGAGCAATGCATTCATTTATTCGAGTTTAAACGCGTATATAGTGATTGAAAGTTAATCGACGCGATGACGAAATGAGAGTATACTTAGCGCGTGACGCCCGATGGGCATTTATCACGTGTTAAAAACGTCTTGCCAGAGAGCTACGCCCAAATGAGATTATTAAAATAGTAAACAGAAAGTCAGAGCGATAAAAAAGACGAAGGAAGTTCGAGAGCCGAAGCGATAGTAAATGTATCAGTCAGCGCTGCCACAAAAAACTCCTTGGTAGTTTAGCGTCGGCCTGCTGGTGCTTATAGGCCGCGGCTGCGCGAGCGTAAATGAGAAAAAGATGAGGAGGGAGCCGGAGAAGAAGTTGGTGAAGGTGCCGAGTGATTAAGCAGTTTCGAACGCCGGTTATCTCTCTATCTCTACTCTCCCCCTCTTTCTCGCTCTCAAAATAAATTATCCCGTTTAATAATATTTTAATGAAATTGGTTTTTATGGGTATACACTGCATGATGAGATACGGATCGCTTAATCTCTTGACAAAGAAGTCGTATGTTAATTTCTCAATACGAATATTCCGGCGTCGCGAAACGGGACTTGCGTTTTTCTTGAGCGATATGTGCACATTAAGGTGCCATAGATCTAGTCAAGAGGAAGGACTCCTCGAATTTTTTTCTTTTGAGCAAATCGAAACCTGGGAGGTCCGCCGGCTATTACACGCTCGTAAATTTTTGATCCGACGAGTTATGCGATCGGTTATTGCCCCTCTTCTCTACATCAGCCGCTGATTGCTAAATACGGCTTATACACACGCGTGGCGTTATAAAGTAGGACAACGTTATCATGTCGAATTTTACACGTAATCAATTTTAGTATATGAAACAGCGTAAATCAGTTCGGTTCAACGAAATTATGTATATGTAAACTTAACTGATCCATCCCAATTAGACGACGTATATCGAGAGAGCGCAGCTAATGGAACATCTATCATTGTATAGCCGTGCAAACGAAAAAACTTTTTCCTCTCTCGACTCGTTAGGCGCGCATGCGAAGCCCCGCTGCAACCCCGGCCGTCGTCGTAAACTTACATAACTTGCTCGGCAACATTCGATCACCTTCAACATGAACGACGGCAGCGGCGGCTGCGCAGCATCTCGCTTTATTAAGTTTTGCGCGAAATCCACACTATACGTTGCGCGAGAGCGTCGTCGCTTGCATTCCCGTGGCGAAATATAAGAGGCGCGCGCGTGCAAAAAGAGACTCGAGGCGCGACTGAAAGAAAAAGGCGACGTCTCGCCGACACCTTCATTGGAAATTGATACAGGAGCGCGGAGCGAGCGAGCGAGCGTAACCCGAGTATCGAGAAATCCCATCAATCGCTAAGTGCGAGCTTATGTAAAGAGGCGAGAGAGGGAGAGAGCAGAGAGTAGGTATACGGATTGAATCAGGAGAGACAGACGGAGACGAGGTACATGCAGAGCGAGTCTACATAATAGTATATATATGTATTCTACTAACCTGGCAGCTGGGGTCTGAATCGATCTTCGTTGAGTACGGCAAGGTGAAGCTCGGTTCTCGAGGGTTTGGGCACCGCTCCCTCGGGCACGGACATCGTGATCCCGGAGTCCGGGAGTACGAGGAGAGCGCCCCGGTTGTTGACGTGGGCCCGAGCCACGTTGCCGGCTTCGAGCATGGGCAGCCTCACGTTGCCCGTAGCGACGTTGTAAGTCGACTCGGTCGACGGATAGGAACTCGAGAGGCTGTTCTCGCTGCCCGAGAGCATCTGCTTGTCGCTGCTGCAGGACTCCTGGGTCGAGGTGCTGGGCGTCGGGGACATCGTCGAGGGCACCACCGACGACGACTGAGGCCCCGAGTGCAGAGACAAATGTGGCACGTCGTAGTGATGCTCCGAAAGCGAACGCGACATCGAGAGCTTCGGGTCGAAGGGATACTCGTAGCAGGCGGGCACGATCGTCGCGGTCACGTCCGGCTGCAGACTAAGCTTCTTCTCCTGATCCGGATAGAACTCGGGCTGGAATTCTGCAAATCGAGCAAGAGACGCGAGACTTGGGTTAAGGTGTTGCTGTACTGAGCTTTTTGGATTGCTGCTGCTTCTGCTGCTGATGGTCTTTTGCTTTGGAGCTGTACTCTCAAGTTGTCTGCGGTTGGGACGCGATTTTCTAGAGCTCGGGGATTTGGATTATGGCGCAGGGCTACCTGAGTGGTAAATTGAGAAGCTACGAGATAGCTCCGAGGATTTCCTCATAGTCTGCTGGTAACTTTATACACTCGCAGCTTGTATGTAATGTTATAGAAGAAGCTAGCGGTTACTTTCGAAAAGTAATATATACGATTCGCTCAGATATAATGTGCTATACAGTCGCGGGATTGTGGTGCTCAAGCTCTCCAATCAGGAAAGTATATATATACATCAATTAGTGAATCGTCTTCATTTATAAGACCAGACGCGAAGAATCAGAAAAATACATCCGCATCCAAGCCTTTCAGCAAATCCTGTGAAAAAGTTTTCCAGCTCACTTGATCCCGTATCTTTCGCGTATATATAACATATATATATATATATATATAAAACAAAGCACAACTTTCCGAGACAGCTTCCCGTATCCCCATCGCAGCCTATTTTGTACCATGAATCAGCCAATAGCTTTATCTCCGTCTCGGGGTTATGGCTTCCAATTTGGAAAACTTTCTCGTTATGCTATGTGTGTGTGTATTATCCGTCCCAATCTCCCCGCGCGCGCCGCAATCAAATCAAAGACGATCTTTCGCACTGCGCGTCCTCTACTCAATTCGCTTAATGTTTCTTTCCCATCTCGACGTCCTTTGTTCAAGTTTTACTTCTTCCAGCAGACTGCTGGATCTCTATATTGCGCGTTTATCAACAATCAGAGGGAGCACGATCTTTTATACTCGCAGCGAGTAAGATGTCGCGGGATAATTCCATCGTGACTAAGACGAAAGAAAGACACATTGAACAAATTCGTATATACATATATTCGGCAAAACGACACGCTATTACGCATCGTTGTGTCAAAGGCCCGTCATCATCAGTGATTTTTATTAACGCGAATCTGCGGCAGTCCCACACCGACTTATGATCTCCAATTTACCAAACTTTTTCCCCCGCGCATAATCGAGCAACCAAAGACGCGCCCGCACTCGAAAACACCCCTCGTTATAATGCTTCTTTTTCCAGTTTTGTCGCTCTTTGTGCTCTCCAGCACTATACGTTCATCATCAACCGATCGATCGACGCTAAGTACACACACTCGCACATCACGCCTCGTAAATTCAATATAAATGTCGGGGAAATAGGGGGCATAACTTACCGCTTCGGGCCATGGAGTAGAGCGAGTGATCGCGACCCTTGCGCTGGACCAGTCTGGCCAGGAAGAAGCCCAGGCCACCGATGACGATACAGGCGACCGTCAGTCCAACGTACAGTGCAACGTCCATTTGTCGACTCGCTGTAAACAGAGCAAGGGTCAGAAGTGTTGAGTATACACGTGCAGTTATATGCTTCTGCAGAGTGAAAGAAGGGAGAGCAAAAGTGGCGGC
This sequence comes from Muscidifurax raptorellus, assembly GCA_020010945.3. NCBI lineage: Eukaryota > Metazoa > Arthropoda > Insecta > Hymenoptera > Pteromalidae > Muscidifurax > Muscidifurax raptorellus. The sequence goes on along the minus strand of CM052080.1, from coordinate 15,457,727 downwards.
TGCAGCGACGACGGATCCTTCGAACCTAATGAAGCTAATAAAAGCTACGAGCGGAAGTCGTAAAATGCGCGCACGCGGACACTCGTCGAGCCAACCGTAATAACAACGGCGACGGCCGATTGAGACTTTCGCTGTGCGCGCGCTAGCTATATACACATATATACTGCCAAGCACGAGGTGCATTTGTCGCTGCGGCGGGATTGAGAGGAAGATCATGCGAGGAGAGCGAAAGAAAAGGGGAGGCTATTGTTTATTATGTCAGTGGCAAAAATTGCCGGCTGACGAGTCGAGATTTCAAATAAGACACTTACCCTCCTCGGTCAGATGGGCTCCTCCGATTTTGGCGCTGTCTACTGAAAAATTTATGATTTTTTTATGTATGAATTGCGTATATAAAATATAAAATACGTTTCGGTCTAATGAGCTGGGAGTTTCGGCAGGATGGATCGGCTCTTTTGTGATGCGCGTCTCGCGGTATAATACAAAAAGACGATGAATAAAAGATGCTTCGCGATCGCGCGGCCTTCCCAAGACGGTCAGCTGCCATTTATAAGTCGTCGATTTACTTTGAAAGCGTCCGCGCGTAGGCACTTTTTGCGGCTATATTTAGAGCTTATATTTAGCGAGGGACGCTTATTGACAAAGACATTATTTCATGATTTGATAAATGTTAAAAGACGTATTACAATGAGAAAGGCTGTGTATATTTCTCAGTTGAAAGATTTGTGCCGATATAACTCGACGGCATATCATGCAGGTACAAAAGAACTGAACGGAGTCCATATGTATATAAGTTAATTCAAAGTCGACGAATATGCAGACAGGTAAAAAACTTTTACAACAAGAGTCGGTTATTATACGCTTCGTTCATCGGAGGGTTTCTTCGAAATTCAATAAAACCTAAAGCAAACACGAGCCATCCCGCGGAGGCGAATGCAAATTCGCGGCAGAATAAAAATCGACTCGCGTACACGTATATATGAAGTTCCGGAGATTATCAACAAAACTCGACTTGGCAAAACATTAAAATTTATCAAAAATACTCGCAGGTACTACTTCGGGCGAACTTATCTCCGCTTCGAAACTTTCCCCGAGACATCAAGAAACTTCAAAGGCAAACAAACCATTCCGCTAAAATGTAAACGAAGGCCAGCGGTATATAATTCAGAGGCAAAATGTACCCGCCGCACTCACGCGCGTAAAATCCAAACTTATCGATAAAATGCTGAAAACAGAAGAAGAAGAAGAAGACGCTAGCGGCAAAAAAAATCCATCGTAAAAATGCCCAAATTACGGTAATATAAACTGTGCGCGAGAGAACAGGGCAATAAGGAAGAAGGGAAGAGGAAAGACGGCGCGGCGATTAAAGCTAGATAACAATAAAAATCCGCTGACCATTGCACATGCCTCCGGTGCAATTAGCTACGGCGACGTCCTTTCCCTGGCAGGGTCGTCCGCCTTGGCTGGGCGCCGGCTCGTCGCAAGTCCGCCGCCTGCTGTGGGTACAGTCGCTCCCGCAGGTCGACCACGCGGACCATCTGGACCAGCCTCCGTCCACTGCTGTAAATTCAAACGCTCGGGTTATGTGTGCGAATTTATCATTCGTCTTTTTTCAAAACTTGGAGCCGCGTTATTTATTGTTAAAAATATTTATACTCGAGGGTGCAGGGCAAAGCTCGTTATCATGCGGTTCGAGCACACGCGTATATGCGGGGTGTAATAAAGGAAAACGAATGAGCGAGAAAAAGGTGGAACGAAAGAAATCTCGAGCTTTTTTTCTCTGAATACAACGGGGTAGGTAGACATGCACACGCATACACTACGAACTCTACTGTTATATATGGACACAGTGAACAAAGAGAACTCACCGATTGTGTTAGTGAACATTTCCATCTCCTCTGTTATTGTGAAAGCGTGCGTGATAAAAGGCATTGAGGACTTATTTAATGTTGGCTTAATAAATGTATATATAGTACACACGTATATATACATATATTATAATGTATACATGGTGCGAGAATCATTTAAGCGTCACATCGAATGTGTATAATATATATAAGAGAAAGAGGCTGCATGTGCGGTGGCTTGAATTGATAAGCTGTTATATAATATATACATACATATTTTAAAGTATGTCATGCATGCTTTACGGATCATTAGTAAGTGCGCGTACATTGTTATATAGTCACAAATGGCGATTACACGTACGTGTATCGCTTGTTATTTCTTATAACGATACACTCGATCTGACACTCATGAGTTAGAATGATGTCGTTGTATCTGCGACAGCACGGAAAACAAGCGGGACTCGTCGATCTTCAAGAGAAGCGCGTCGACTTTGAAAAATTGCCCGATAACATTTGACTTTTAGATATAAAAAGTCTTTTCCACACTGTCGCAGCATTATTACAGTAGCTTTTTAAGCAGAAAGATTCTATGTTATAGCTTGCAGCAGAAACCAGCTCGGCGAAATATTCACAAAGAACTTTAACGATGCAATCGCGCGCGTATACTCAACATTATAGAAAATAATAATAGCACGCGATCCAATATTTCTTACTCGAGAATAACCCGGTGTAGATGCACGCATGTATCCCACCAGGTCTCCTCTAAGGTTCTTCGAGAAAAAGAGAGAGTCGAGATGAAAGAGGGAGAAAAGAAAAACTCGCGCTGGCGCGCATCGACAATTTCATCTCATAAATGATGCGCAACTAAAGCCACTCGTCGGCACTTTGTCGCGAGCTTTCGAGACCCGAGGCGGCCACTTTCCTCGTTATTCACCGAGCCGGTCTTTTCCCCAGCATATATACACTGCAGCAGTGGATCTTGCTTCTCTCTTACTCTGCGCGTTCTTTGTCGCTCTCTCCCTCTCCGGCCTTCGGAAAAACGGCACTAGATCGCGGGAAAGCGCAACGAGCGTAACGAGAGAAAGAGAGGAAGCGAGACGGGTCGCACTCTCTAGCGCGCACACACACACACACACACACACACACACACAAGAGTTAGAGCAAAGAGAGAAGGAGAAATAAAGCGGCGGTTGCAACTCACCCGGCTGACAGTTGGTATTGCAGTCGTTTTTCTGCTGCGCCGGCCCGAGACAGGGCTGCCCGCCATTCATGGGCGCCGGGTTTGTACAGGTCCGCGTCCTCTTTTGTCCACCTTTGGCGCAGCGCGTATGACACTCGGACCACGCCGACCAGGACGACCAGCCTCCGTTAACTGTAAAGAGACGAAGGCACACATACGCACACCTTTAGACCCGCTCTCATTCTATATATACACACTATACACACACTTTATACGCTATATATAGGCACTGTGCTACTGCAGGCTTTTCTACGCGTGCGTTGCAGTAGTCGTTTGCGGTTCCGATGCGACTGCTTCGTTCAAGACGTTTTCATTCAGAACAGCCGAGAGAGTACACGTGTCTACATTATCCTTGGGCTATATGGTGAAATTAGCCCTTGCACGTTTGCACGTTTTAATTCTGAGACAACAAATCTCGTTGTTCGTTTGATCTACCCGTATCGATAATGCGCATATAAAACATTTATGCATATATAACATTGTTTCAAGCGCCTTCTTTACTTGTAGCGAGATAATCTATTTATAATATTATCGAAGAGTAATGCACGCTTTACATGAATTATGCGATCACCCGAGTTATTGACTGCGATGTTAATATTTACCTCGTTTTGTATCCGTTATAATATCCATGCAATTATAAACAATAATAATTGGATTTGAATGAAATACCGCACGCAAAGAGAACAAGTGAACGTAGAGCGAGGCGCACGTTTTGCAACGCTAAAACGAAATAACCGTTGGATGATAATTGCCAGTAGGCGATAAATCGTTTGTTTATCAATGCGACATAACCGTTATAGCGTTAAACGCGCGTTTTGCTCGGGGCAGCGAGACCCGACAAAAAAAGGAAAGAATAACGTTTTAACAAGGCTTTGCAAGAGAACGATTTTCTTGTCGCCGGGCCACGATATTTATTGCATTCTCGGTACTCCCAGCGGCATACGGAGAAAAATGTTTCAGCAAAAAGCGCATAGTCTTGCTTTCAATCAAGTTAATCGGCACTGCTCTGCAGTGGCAGAAGAGGCTGGCTCTCGACTGCATATGCGGTGAAAAAATTCTTTTGGAAAAATAATCGAATCGACAAAAAAGTGGATTCCTCAGCAATCCCTATGCTACAATATTACTCAACGCGCGTGATTCGAGTCATTTCTCATCGTACACGTATATAAGATATATATATATATATACACTCCGCGGCGGCAAAAAATGAAGGCGTCTGAAAATCGTTCACACACAGGCGCGTGCTTGCATTTTTTCCGAAATCGTAATCTGATTCTGTTCCACGGCATCGATCATCTCCGGTGACACTTCTCGCTAGAAGAAAACTCTCTCTCTTTCTTTTTTCGTCGCGTGTAAACACTTTTCTTCTCTGCCGGCGAGAAAGTCGATCCAAATTCGACGACGTCGACACACTAGTCTCGAGTTGCTCGTGCGCGCGTGTGTGTGTATACTTACAGCATCGGTACGTTGCTTTATAGTACGCGAGGTGGTACACGCTATTCGCGTAATCCCCCGTAGGAAAAAGTCGCGCGTCTAATGCGCCGTGCGCTTAAAAGCCTTACGTTGGTTAAATATTTCATTCGAAAAACGGGGATTATTTTTTCAAGTTTCTTATGCAGCAGCGCAGCTACATGTACAGATACGCGAGCTGAAAGCGAGCGAGAGACAGAAGGTAAAGCTCTCAATTAGAGAAAACATCGTTATCTCTAGTATAGCCCGTGGAATTTCTCCCGCCGTCTAGCCCGCATTAGAAGCGCGCATCTCTCGTATCCAGATCGCGATAACAGGCCGCTGCCCTCCGCAGCGGGGCGTTGAAAGAGAGGTATAAAGGTGTACACTTATATATGAGTAAAAAAAAGGGAAAACTTACCGTAGACAGTGATGCTGGCGGGCTCGCTGCTCCTCTTGGCGGCAATGTTCTCGGCGACGCAGGTATAGTTGGCCTGATGCTGGAGCTTAGCCTGGCCGACGAGCAGATGGCCCTCGCTCGATACGAGCAGCGTGTCCGAGGCGTCGAGGGTGACGCCGTTCCTCAGCCAGTAGACCCGCGGCGGTGGTAGTCCTATCGGCGGCAGGCATCTCAACTCGGTGCCCTGGCCGGCCTCGACCGACACCGAATACGGGGGCGACTCGAATTGTTTCTTCAAATCTGAGGACAGACGGAGAAAGCGCAACGCCGAGCGTGAGTGAGTCTGCATGTAGACACACGAGAGGCGAGAGGAGGAGGAGGTGCATGAGATCGAACGCGTCGATTGCGGGAGAGCTCGTGTGTGTGCATATTATGGTGTATACAAGGAGGCAGACGTGACAACGGCTGCCACTGGCCCGCGGCGGTACACGAGAGAGGATTGCGATGATGCATCTCGCGATATAATATGGGGCTGATGCATGATTTACTCGTATTTGGGGAAAATGTGACGTTGGCATCGATCGGTTTTTTGATATTTTAATGATCATCAACTCGTGGCACTCGAAAATCTCTCGCCTTCGTTCGAAAGTCTCTCGACCTTATTGTATCGAATGTATTATATTAAATTGTTAAATAAACCGTACACACATACTTTCTCCGCTCCTCACGTGCGTTATTGTAAAAGAAAAAGGTCGGGCACATATTGCGTTTCAATTACGCAACATCTGGGTGGACTCCGCGATCGCCTCAAATTGTTTCTCCAGATCTGGATAAGGGAATGCGTAGTGTGCGATTGCGCGCCACTATATATACGTATATACATGCAAGCCGAGAGATTACCAATATTGATAGAGGAAATCGGATAATTTCTGAACACTCAATATTCCACGAGCGTCCCGATCTCCCCGTAGGCTGCAGCGCACAGTCTTGCCGGGGAGATCCTAGGAGAGAGAGAGAGAGAGAGAGAGAGAGAGAGAGAGAGAGAGAGGAGATCTTGTTACGGAGAAAAATTACTCTCCCGAACAGACTAGAGACCGCGCGGCCAGATGTGCGCCTGATTTCTCGAGAGCTTCTCAATGAAGTGCACGCGCTGAAACTCTAAGCTGCAGAGCTAGTCGTCGGGTCTTTCTTATATTCTTTTTCCTTTGTATACCCGCGGCGGAGCAGTTTCTTTTCTTTTTTTTTCGAGGCGAAAAACTTGTTATCGGAGATATACCATTTTTCGAACGCTCGTAACAATACGGAAGAGCCGCCAAGTGGATGAGCGGACTAGAAAAGTTGCGAGAATATGAGAAGTTGCATTGTTATACAGAGGGAGTTTGGGAAATTTTGTTGAAACTGAAGAATGTAACGCTATAGGTATTTCCAGCAGTAGAATAAGTATCTGATGTTGCGTCGAGATTTTAACCACCCAAATCAGTCGAGAAAATTGAGGCTGCTACTGTTACTCGGCTATAATGAGAATTTCATTATATCCAAGTTGAAGGATAAACTATTATATAAGACACGTATAAGCTTTATAATCGGTTTAATACATATTATATTTGTACAGGACGCGATGTGTATGTATTTGAAGGCTATCGACCCTATATTTATCTGTCCCCGGAGATTCATCCCTTCCTATATATATATACATCAGTTTGCCACGGCTGGCAGATAAGTAATTGATAAGGCATATGATTAATCGCAGATGAAAAACTCTACTAAGTCGAATCGTATAATAAAAATACGACGTCGTGATGCGCATACCGCAACGAGCGGCAATACAAATAATTATAAGTTAAATAACGCTTATACGTAGTGGAGCAGTATACGAGCCAACGCAGCATTCAACGAGGGCCATTGTCATACACATACTCGCAGACACACAACAGTCTATATATGACACTATCTAATTTTATTTACTTTGCTCGTTTTTTCGCGGAAACCGTTTTACCGTTGACGTCCCTATAGACAAGAGGTATCGCGCTCGCCGCTGCTGCACAATAGTGAATAATGCCTCTATTGTTCCGCGCGCGCGTGTACAGTAAGCGACGCCGTCGTGCAGACGGTCATTGGAAAACTGCTGTGCGCCTATAAAAATAGAACGCGTTTGTCCACACATCCACGGAGAGAGATAGACAGAGCTTAATTGACAAATGAATAAATCAAAAGATACTTTTGCGCGGTGCTTAATTCCGTATGTTATTACTGCGTTGTTCGACCCCAGAATCTCAGTATACGCGCGCGGCATCAAAAAGAACGTCGATCCATAACGGGCATTAAAATTCATGCCATACGTCACTCACTGTCGGGATCAATTGCAAATAATTATACGACCGGCTGTCCCCGAGGATCTAAAGTATTTTGCGCGATGTCGAATAAGCGATATGCTTATGCCGATATAACAGTTTTTTAAGTACTCCGTAAAATGTAAAGGCTCGTCAGCTGAGCATCCCAGCGGAAGCAAAGGAACCGCGAGTTAAATGCACCCTCCCCTCTCTCTCTATCTCTGAATAAAATTCAATGTATTTCGACAGAAGACCCGGCAGTTAAAATACTCTGGTTACAGCGCAGTGCAAACTACCTTCCTTCCTACCGCCAGCTCTCTTCGCCGCCGCCGTCCATTCACGAAACACACAACTCGACAAACAGGCCTTTATTTTACTTGGCATGGCTCAGTGTCTTGTTCTCTCTCTCTTCCTCTTTCTCTCTTCCTCCATCGCACAGCGAGCGAATGCGCTCAGAAATTCTCGACCTCCGGGCTCACTCGTGTATATACGATCTTAAGGTAGTCCTTTCGCGCAGTATGGGCTTAATTATTGTACAAACACTTACGGCCTCTTTTTCATGCTAATTACCGGCCACGCGAGTATACTCTGATTAAATGCAGAGCTTGAAAAGTTTCGGACTACCTCGTTGAATTTTCATTGATGCTCCGTCGGTCGAACTCGTCGTACTTTTATATCAAAAACTTCGGGGTCGTTAACTGGCGAAGTTATCGAAGCCAACGAATGTGTTGTATATACGACGCGTTTCCCGTCGTAATTTACACCAATTATTAGTTTCGCGAGAAAAAACTAGTTCTATATATTTTTAATCAGCGTTATACTTTGCGCATTACGCGCGCTCGCGTGTGCTTGTACGCGTGTTGCGCAACTAATAACATAATATTGGATTAAACGTTGCGCCGCTTAGGCGCGTAAAACCTCTAGTTATTCAAATCAATTAGCTGTACTTAGAAAATTTATACGCATCGTAAAATTATCTCGACTTTAACAGTCGCGCGGCTTATGTGAAAATCTAAGCGTCAGCCGGGCGTCTTTCTAGGAACGAAACTTTCAAAATTTTTCCGCAGCTCCTGAATTATGTATCATGCAAAGCACACAGTGCGGAAAAATTTGTACCAACTTTCCCTTATCCGTTCCCGCGCGACAGGTATATAGATCACGCTACGCGCACAGTGACAATGTGCGCACGACGTTTATAACAGATAAATCCATCGTTTCTCGATGCCCGCGCGATGATCGATTTTTCGCTCTAAAAGAGACATATACTCACAGGCGACATCGATGATAGCCGGCTGACTCTTGATCTGTCCGGAGCTCGACCAGGCGATGCATTCGCACTTGAACTTTTCCTTGCTGAAGTACTCCTCGATCTGGTTGCGAGTGATGTTGAGCTCGGCCTCGATGATGCGCGTACCCGAGTGTGGATCGACAAACTCCTGCTTGATCTCCTTGTCCATTTTCTGGCCCATGCAGCGGAAGTGGACCATGAGCGCGTTGGCAGTTTTACACTGGAGCGTCGTCGGCTTGTTCTTCACGACGAACGAGCTGACCGGCTCAGTGAGGAAGACCGGTAAATTTCCGCCATCGGGGATGAGCGGGTCACTGGCTATCGTCGCCGATTGCGCCTCGTCGTCCTCCTCGCCCGTGTAAGTGTCCTCGTCCTCCGAAGCAACATCTTCGTTGGCTGTAAGCGACAAAAGGAGGTCTTTTATGGATTATTCGTGGGTTCTATAGGTAGTATTATTTTGCCTGTAAGAAGGAAGCAGAAAAGTTTTTTTTTCCATCCGGGGATCCGATCTTGGCTGCTGCCATGATTACGCGAGTATATTACAGTGAAACGAGAAAGCAATCAAATTGCCACTGCTGCGGATTCCACTTCATATCCATATCTCTCTCTCTCTCTCTCTCTCTCTCTATTATATATATATATATATATATATATATATATATATATATATGTATATACATATATATATATAAAAAGAGAGAAAGAGAGAGAGAGAGAGTTATGATGAGAAACTGGAAGAACATTACTCATTTCAGGAACTCGCTTATTTGTCATTACGTTACATGCAAATTAAGAATGGAAATCACATTCGCATACGGTTCAATTTAGAAACTTTAACGAGAAAATTCACGCTTCAGAAACGCCGAAAGCAAGAGTATTCTAAAAAAAGCTCTCGCCAGCGTCTTTCGTTCGCTTCTTCCAACGCGCGAGCGTGAATCCATTTTAGTTTTCAAAGTTCGAATATTCTGATGTCGAGCGAAATTTTTTTCACTTTCACTCTACTTACGAATCAAGCCAGGTGCGCATGGCAGGCGTAAAAAGAAAAAGTTTTGTAACACCGACGATAGGACATTCGAAATTTTGTAAAATTCCAAATTGGAAGAATTAAGCACAGAAACACTTTGTTAATGCTGTTGAGACGTACGCCCCTCTTTTTTAATCTTGTACACTACTTTATTTTCGTGTTCATTAGCGCAGTAATGAACTCATTTCAATGCAAATGCAATTGGAAGACTCGGACTTTTTATTCTTCCTCGTTAGTACTTTGCACAAAAACTTTCTTGACTTTCCGCCGGCAAGTATAAACGAAAACAAGATTTTCAACTTTTTCGCAGGAGCAAAGAACTTTATAGATCGAAAATTAAGACGCGAATCATAACCAAGATTTCAGCTTTAAAAGCAAATACTACAAATTTCATTTTGAATCTCGAATTATTATACGACTATTAAATTTACATTCATTTAAAACTCACGCATCTATATATATACCTTTAATTTACTCTCGACAAACGCGACAAGGTCTAACATTATTATATATTACATCGACTGGGAACTCAAAGAAATGAATTCAACGCTCGAGAGAACCGCCGTAAATAAAGTAACAACCGACACCGACAAATAAGACAAGCGATCTGCATATCTACTCCGCCCATAATTCGCACGACTCGCTCGCGAACGCAAGAATCTCGCGCCATTTATTGTCTTTGACAAGGGCTGCTACTATCGCGCGCAGGGTCATTACGCGAAATTCAAAACCTCCCGTGGATGTTACTGCAGCAACAGACGAGGAGCCGGTAAAGTTCCTCTGGGCACCAGGCAAAAACAAACAAACGAGAGCGAAAAAGTAGCGATGAAGCTGCTACTGTTTCTCTGTGTGTGGTATGTGCGTGTGTATATGGAAACTTTTTTGCGAACTTTCTTTTGATAAAGCCGCGCGGTTCCGCAGAGAGCGCGAACTTCTCATTTTACCTTTTTCCGGGGCCCTGCGCACATAAAGGGGGTCTCTGGATTAACACATTCGCCTTGTGCGCTTTGGAAACGAGCGCGAAAGAAAATTCCTCGCTTCACACACGCACGGCATCAGGCGATGATGCGCGCTCGCGGGGAAAAAATCGAAAACATATACCCGCATTGGTAAATAGACGTGGTGAAAATTATGTTTATGCGATGAATGCGTGCCGCGCAGCGCTGTTTACAGAGGGGAAAGAGGAGTATTGCAGCGCGGCCGCGAGAGCCAGGCAATCAGCCGGAGAAAAATTGGCTTTTTGCTTAATTAGATGCGCGAGCGCGCCGGAGTGAGAGAGAGTTTATTTGACGGCACTCGTTCGCTTGTCTTCGCGCGCAGTGAAAATATTTGAATAAACGAGCTGGTTGAACAAGAACTGGAAATAGATTTTTTCAAAACAACTTTAGAATTTATAGCCGGCAATGGTGTATTTTGAAACGTGCGCGCGCGGGACACTACTATTACACGCGCGATCTCCAGTGTTTTTGAAAAGGCTCCGTCTAAAATATTTTCCATTCAGTTAAACTTCCTATATGGTGGTGTCTTACGAGTTGAGAGCATCAAATGCAATATGACAATGGATAATTGTGAAAACTCGAATGAGCGCGTTCGTCGGACTTTGCGTTGTATATACAATATTGTATAAAACCAACACCCCGAGTATATATATAATGTCTTGGGGCGCAGCGTAATAGAAGCTCTATTAAATTCATTGATTCCAATTAAACCGAGCGGGAATTTGCATCGGAATCAATTAGAATCAATTGAAATCAGCATTCATTTTAAGAAGACGTTCACGAGCCATTTTAATTGCCATCGTAAAGCGAAAAAGTCGTACACACAGCGGGCAAAGCTATATTATATAGACGCACACGCAAAATGAAGATATTTGCGCTGCCGATGTCACGTGCGTGTATATAGAGGCTTTATAGACACGACGGGCCGTAAAAATCGTCGAAAAGCTGCGAATCCAGTAACGGTTATAACTCGCGGAACTATTAAAGCCGCAGTAAAATCGCGCCGCGCTTGCGACGTAGTTTGGCATTAATAAAACGAGGCTTAGAAAAATGTATACATATTCGTATAGCCTGGGCCGCGTCGTGACTCTCCGTATACTTTCTAACAACTCAAAGTCTTTATTAACAGTAAACGTCACGAGCCGGAGCATTTGAAGTAAAGTGATTTCGCGTCGTAAAACGAAAATCGCCAGCGAAATTTATGCAAGCTCGGGTAATCGCTTTTTACCGCCACCACTACGCCAGCACCACTGCGCGAGCGAATGGCTCTCTCCGCATTGCAGAAACTATAAAGTCATTAACGAGAAGTCCCTCTCACAGAGCGAGTCTATCGAAAAATGGCTCCTCGTCTGCTGCACTTGACACGAAAGAAGGGAGAAAAAAAGAAGAACAAAGCTGCGCTTGTAATATACATTGTTGTTTTCCCCAGTATCTCGGCTGTCTTTCCCTTGGCACAGGCAATAATTATCTCCTTTCTCTCCTCCCTCTCTCTCTCTCTCTCTCTCTCTCTCTCTCTCTCTCTCTCTCTCTCTCTCTCTCTCTCTCTCTCTCTCTCTCTCTCTCTTGGCGATATATACAGAGTTGCGCTGCTCGGATCGATAAATTATTAGCGCCGGAACAGCGAGCACTATCGGCGGCGGCGAGAGAGTGAGAAAGAGAATTCTGTGAACAAAAAAAATGAAAGACGCCCGTTTGTCGGAGATAATTACGCAATACGTCATGAATACCGATGCGCTCGGCGCGTCGTAACCCCGTCAACTTCGACCTCTCTCCCCCCCCCCTCTCTCTCTCTCTGCGGCCGCTTTTTATTTCCGCCGAGTATACTGCGACGCGATGAGCGCTCGACCGTGTACGCGATATAAATACGCGCTAGCGCGAACCGATAACACGACAAGAGGTGGGGGTGTAATAATGTGTCTGCGAGTGAAGTAGCACAGAGACCAATAGCGCTCTGCGAGCGAATAGATTGCGGACAGGTCTTTGTTGAATTGATCATCTGGGCGTTCTGTAATGCGCGGCAGGTTTTCCCTGGGGTATAGTAAAGGTTTCATTGAATGTGCGGAACTTTTTTATATTATCTGTCTAATCTGTTGGCGATAGAAAATTTTCGAGATAGCCGGAGGCAATACAGAACTTTTTAGTTCCTTTCAGATAGCGAGGACACTTCTTTGTGGGAGGAAAATTATCGTTTCGGAGATAAGATTTAATTTTAGTAGGCCGCCTCGAAACCAAAATATTGAATATCAAAGTGGTTTTATCCTTTATCTCGTTCTTTATTCAAATTGATTGGAAACTTTTGAAGTCTCAAATATAAGCGGATAAAGTATCTTATTATGGCAAGCATGCACGTTATTTTCTAGAATTTATACATTCGTTTTTCCGAGTTTTTAAGCTTTAAATAGAAAATGTCATATGCGCATGTTTATACCGAGAATTTTCAATTCGCTGATTCGATAGAAACGCTCTAACATATAAACATCTTTGATGATTCTCGAGCTCTATATAGATTAACATGTTCGGATCGCGAGCGATTTAATTTACGTCATCATAATAGTGTATCAAAGCCGCGAGTTGAACTTTACGAAAGGTCGACTTTTAATACTTTTTATCGTCATGTCTTTAAAGCGCAACATCAATCAACCTATATATTCCTGTGTACGTCTCAGAGCCGAAATAATTTATGCGGATTAATCGAGTGATATATAGATCTACTTCATACGCGCGGAATATTATATACGCATAATTTCACCCCTTGTTCTATATATACTCAACATTGATATCATCGAAATCGTATTTGACACTATTTGACCCTCGTACAAAGATTAACCGCGAATTTACTTTCTCAGTTAAAGAGCTATTCCAATTCTTAAAACAACCCAGCATTTCGTCCCTAAAAATTAGGCACACGCACTCGATATCGCTTCAAGATCACTCAATCTATTTATGCTCAGCTGCGAAGAAAGAAAAAATTCCATTTACATATACGCACAGCGAAGCGCATTCATCTTTAATTCATTAGCGATTTTTCAAGTGAACCGCGCAGGTATGCATATATATACAAAGCAGCATCAGCAGCAGCAGTGGTGCTATACAGAGAGACTAGTGTGTCGGACCCCCGGATCGATATTCGATATCCAAGCAATGGCTGTTATAAAAGAGAGAACAGAGGAGGGCAGCAATGCTGCGGAGATTGAAAGGCTCACCTTCGTCAGAAGCGTATGAATGGACCGGGCTGCAGGGAAGTGCGACGGCCAGCCAGAGCACGAAAAACAACCAGCAGCACGATCTCGGCCTCATTTCGATTGCTTTCTCTCATTCCTTCATCTCGTTGTTTAATCTTGCATATATGTATGCGCGCTGCGTTGCGTGGCGACGGCGGCTCGTTCTTCTATCGGCCGCCGTGACAATTCAAAGGCTGCGCACACCGCGGCTCCTCTTTTATGATCCTCCTTGATTACTTACGAGCTCGAGCTCGAAAGAGAGATCCCTGCAACAAGTCATAATGCATATACACATGCGTTATTATCCTGTGGGCAATGTACCGCACGATCGGAGCTTAACTTTATAATTCCCTACTCGCAAATTGCAGCTCGCTCGCTCGCTCTCCGCGGGATATATATGCATGTATATGCGCGCACGATCTTCTTTGAGAAAGCGATAATTGGAATACGTATATATATATATATATTGCGCAAACCTTTTTTTCGACAATTTTTCGACAATCCGATTTAATTTACCTTTGCTTCCTATGATTTATCGCTTTCTCGCGAGCGGCTGCGAAATTGAGCGGTGTATATGATTCATGTATATGTATATAAGTAAATATCTCGCATTATGGATAAGTGCTAAATTGTCGTAGTTTAAAACTGGCATATAGCACAGAGAAATAATATATATCATTACACGCAGACGCAACAATCGGAGGCTTGTGTTATAAGCACATTTACTCAGGCCAGTTATAAATGTCACTCAAATTTCGAAACGTCGCAATTCGCTTGAATTTTTATTCGTTTCCCATCACCATCGCAAATTGAATGAGCGCATTTTTTGTTATAAGGGGTCGCGCGCCGAGAGGTAATGAGGAGCGTAAAAATGTGCTTGAATTATGCTCAACGACTGTCCGCCTTTGACCCGCGGCAAATTGAGTGTATACACATCAGGGGAAAGCGGGTTAAGCCCAACATTTTTCATCGTTTCTTCTTTTTTTTCTGCGAAGCCGTGTTTATTGCGCAACACTTTTTCTTCGCAGTGCCTCGAGTACATCGGTTATTTACAATAATTACACACTGCAAACGCGTATACTTTTACTTTGTAACCTGAACTTTGAGAGACCTTATATCTCTCTCTCTCACAAAAGAAGGAACGGATAATGATAATCTCGAGAAAGAGAGAAAGTGATCCAATAAAAAATTTCACGTGCAAGTATCAAAATCTCAAGCGATGATAATAAACATCGTAAATGTACACTACTCCCACGATGAAAGTCGAGCTTTCAAGTTTCCGAAAATGAGTTTATTGTAGGCGCCGCGCTCGCGCGAGCGACATTTGTTTTTCAAATAGAGTTTTATTTGACTTGCGTCACGCACGACACACACGACGAGCGTCGGGAGAACAAGCTACTCCGCACATACGAAAATACATAAGCGTTGAAAAAAGTAGGCTGCCGTATGTCAGTGCGCTCTCGGCTCTCTCAAACAAGACGCTTCACCACGTTCGCGTGCGCGCAGCTCTGAAAAAAAGCTAACCAAATATTATTCTATCTGAGCAGCGACTCGCTAAAAGAGGGCACTAAAGGAATTTCCACATCGTTAAAGGTACTGCACTCCAGCTTAAGAGACTGTTAAAGAGGAATATCAGGCGCTTATATTGCGCACTTTGAAATTTTATTAAACGCGCGCGGAGAAGACGATTGAATAGGATCAACTGTTTTTTTTATATTGTCCTTTCGCGAACTGGGTGCAGCATCAGCAAAGCTGGAATTAACCGATATATAGTCTCGATAGCGCTTTATTATACATTATGCATTAGAAAAAGGTACGTATGAAAGATGCATTAGACTATAAGAAAATGTTTCCAAGTTTTTTTCACAATGCCGTGCAACTATTCCATATTTATACGGGATTAGATCGGGCGTGTTCGAATATAACTTGTATTTTCTCTCCGGTAATTAAGCTCATAAATTATAAGTCAATTAGGTAGGCTTTTGCAAAGCTGGATTATTTTAAAAATTTAATTACACCGCCAGCCTTGCGCGGCATCTACATACACAACATAAGAAAACAGCAACAATGTACATCGCGTTTATAATGCGAGAACTCGCGTGCTTCGCTTCATTGTGGCGGCTAAAATCCGTAATTAATTTCGCGTCAAGTAGCTTATATTGGGAAGTAAACTTTTTCCGGCTTGATTAATTTAATTTTCCCAATAACGCCGCGGCGAATCCGCGATGCTCACTCTGCTGCGGTGCTTACAAACTTTCGTGTCCGTCAACATCCATAACGAAGGCGTTTGAATGCTCTCCCGGCCGGCGGCAGCGGCGGCTGCGAAGGACAAACAATTAGAAGACCCCCTCCTCTCGCGCGCGCTCCTCCCGCATTGTTTGCTCGAAATTTCCGAACTTCGGAGCACGCTAAATTTCCGTATATATACACACACCTCCCTTCATCCCTCTCTATCCTTCTTCGTTTATCCAGAGCCAACAAGCACGACGACAGACATACACGCATACGAGAATTGGAGTCTATATACGTTAGAATACTATACGCGTAGAAAAAGGCATGAGTGTGATGCACCTACTGTAACGGTTCCCCCTTTTCGAAAATTTCGGGATGAGCTATCCCACGATGAGGCAGCGCCCGGTGTACCGCAACTCGACAAAACAAGGGTCAACAGGCTGCGCATATATACGTGTGTGTACGTGTGGGAGCCGATTCCCCGAGGCAACAATAGGACCCAAAATTCACGTCAAGTGCGCGGCGCGGCCCGCCGGAACAGCTTTAAATGCTATACCTACACATCGTATAAACCCGTATAACTCTATGCATTTGACTGATGCAGCACGCCGTTTATATACCTGTGTGGCCGTGTATGCGTATATAGGTGAGGAGAGCCCGAGCGCGCGCGCTTACGCGTCGGCGGCGCCTGTTTATTCAGCGCGTGTTTACCCTAACGAGGTTAACATCCAAAATCTCTTAACTCCATCGGAGGAGGCGCGCCGGGAGCGCATGGCTTTTATCTGATCGTGTCTCTCTGAAGCACGACGACGACGACGACGTTCTTGCACGCATATGTGTCGCCGCGGAGCTCCCATACATATGTGCACGTGTGCCACCGTCGCGAGAGCATGTTTACGTACGTGCGCGCGGCTCGATAAAAGATCAGACCGCTTTATCTTTTCGTCGTTTCTCACATTGCTTATAATAAGCGACACTCCCGGGCTGTATGTACATATATATGTATTATACACACATAACCCGCCAGAGCTCAAAAGAGGGGAGTGTAGTGCAGAGAGAAATGAAGCCGCAACTCTCGAGTCTAATCTCGTATGCTGAACTCTTGGCACGCGCTGTCTCTCTCTCTCCCTCTCTCTCGTCTCGGGACTAAGAGAAGAATGCGCGCCCTCGCGCGAATTTGTTTGCCACTCGGCAGGAGCCAACGCCGCGCCGTCGCATCATCTTTGATGTACGAGTGCGCGAGGGCGAATTTTTATGTGACACGCGCGCAGACGCATATATGACCATCCCCGTACAATTATCTTTTATGAGCTGCTTGAGATTTTGAAACATGGCAGAGTATGGCAGGCTGCGATGTCGGAGTAAGAAAGAGAGAGTGAGAGTGAGTTTATAAATAGAGTAGAGCGCTCTGCCGCAGCAGCTTCTGCATTTCTGTCGAGCTTTCGATTTCTTTTTTCCTCGGCGAGAACTTCCGTTTTATTTTGCGCCGATCAGCGCCAGACTAATGCGCTCGGCTCGAGAGACAATCGGTTATAGTCGCCGGGAATTAGGAAGGTGAAGAGTAGTGTGCAGTATACATACATATATTATTATGCACACGGGATGCGCTTTTTGGTTACAAGGAGATGTTCGTTTTTAATGTCGCGGGGGCTTTTTTCTCGGGAAAAAGTTCTCTCGAGCGTCAGCTGGCTTTGGGGGTCCCTTTTTCACGCTACGAAAGGAGCTTTTCTCCGAAAGCGAGAGAGATCTGGCGGGACGATTGACGAGAGCGCGTGCTTAATTACGCTTGCAGCGCGGGGGTGTATTTTCTATTTGCTTGTTTAAAATTAACGAATCGACGAGGGGGGTGCTGCGACACGACGACGATGCTATCTACTGATTTATTTGTGGTGGCTCGCTCTTTTTCTGTGTGCGGTATAGGTATGTGTTTACGAACAAAATGAAATAATTAATGGAAGCTCCGTTCACCACGAGTTTATATGTCGCTCGAATGGAGGTAACGCGCGCGGGAAAACTAATTTTTTTTCTCTTTTTTTTCAACTCACCGCGCGCACGTACCGGAGTTTCATCAGCAGGTATAAATAAAGATTAATCTCGAGCGCGACTATGAAAATTTCCGCGCTCGCGAGGGAGAGAGAGAGAGAGATAAGCACTGTCAACTTAAAACAATTATTTTTTATCGCCATCGCTCTTCCAGGCCAGCGCCGCAGCCAAGAGCAGCGCGATATATAACACAACGACGCGGCTTCCGCGAGCTTGAGAGGCAAAAAAAGGAGGCCGCCACGCTCGCGATTTATACTCCTCATCGTTCTATGCGCCCAGACCTCCTCCATCACTCTCGAGAGCCGCGCGCACGGAAAAAAGAGCCGGAGAAGCGTTTATCAATCAGTTGGTCTTTATAGTCCCGGTAATTCCAGACTCTCCTTCCCCCCCCCTCTTTCTCTCTTCCAGCGGCCATTACATTAAATTACAATCTAATAATTCCAGCGTGCCAACACGTGAAATTCATCGACCCGCCATAGGAAATCTATTCTCCCGTTCTCTTTTAACGGCGCGTATAGGTATATATAGGAAAATTTATGACCGCCGAACCTTGCCCCGTGCCGTGGGCCAATAAAATCGGGAACACACACACACATAGATATATATCATAACGATTCCTAGGTGCGCGGCGATTTACTTGTGCGGAGCTCGCTGACTAGCGCTCTTGCAGATACGCGCGAGAGCTAGCTGCCGACATTGGGGTGACTGTTCTCTCTCTCTCTCTCTCTCTTATTCAACTGCAGAGCTGATGCAGACTGCTGCTCTCCTCGGTCATTAAACGTTTCATTATATGCACACATGCACTGTGCAAGGGACTATACTCTCTTTCTCTCTCATGCACGCCCATGCGCGCACACAAACAGACGCGGCGCGCTCTTTCTCACACGGACGGACGGGCATGCGTAAAACGATTACCGAATCCGATTTTTCATGCTTCGCTCGACTCTCGAGTATACGGCACACTCATATACACACAGATGATATATCCAAGGGTGGGGGATATACACATAGTGTCGGCGCGGCAAAAAGAAAGGAGGCATATGGGAGGGGGGGGGACCCCCGTAGCAGGTAGAATAAGTTCTCACGAAGCTGTCGAGCATACACACACATTGCGGGAATAATAGCCGTCGTCGCTTCTCTCTCTCTCTCTCTCTCGGACGCGCGCATCTTGCAACCGCCGCACGCACAGATGGCATTACGACGCCGCACGTGCCCAGGTGAGAAGAGGGAAAGAAGGAAGCGCGCAGAAAACTGTTTCCGGATATATCTCCGGCATCTCTCTCTTTCATACTGCTAGTTTCGAAGCCTGTGTGCGTGTATCGCTCCGAACGATCTTCCTGTTGCTCCTGATGGCAGATTTCGATCGGCCGCTCGACGAGTAATAACCGCGCGCCGTGGGACCTCCCGACCTTTCTTTTTTTCATGTCTCATCTGCAGACTATAATATAGTAAGAGTGCACGACACATGTTTTGCACCGGAGAGACAGGAGAGCTTTGACAAAAGCCAAACGGCGAGTCGCTCTCTCTCGCTGGAAGATTTCCGAAAAGTTTGCCTCCGGCGAACCTCGAGTATTAGTTTCCGCACGCTGGGATTTTCCTCTTTCGAGTTTTGGCACTAAAAAAATGTGGGTCTAGGTCGAAAATCTAGAGAGCTGAAGGAAATAAATACAATAGACGCACACTCGAAGCGCTGAAAAATTACGAGACTATTGCCAACGGAAGGTTATTAATGATCGGAGAACGATTTTTCATTCGTATATATATCACCGTCGCTCAGCTGACGGGCAATCGACAAACAAATAATTTTTCCAAGCGCGAGCCTTATCAAACTTCATTCATAATGCTCGTATCAAAGCGGGACTGGAGGAAGCAATCTCACGAGAATAAGCGAATGAAAGATTGTCGCACTGAACGGATCTTGACTTTTTGCCCTGCGACATTCTAGCCGACGTTTACTTCTCAAACCTGCTCCAACTTCTTTTTTCTCTCTCTCTCTCTCTCTCTCTCTTTCTCTCTCTTCAAGCACAGGCCTGACGTAACCTCTTTCCGCGACTCCCTTACTCATTTTTTTTTCATCGCCGCAAAGTGGCCCCTGATTTTTTTGCTCCATATTACGTGTCCGTCTCTCTCACTCTCTCTCTGTCTCTCTCTCTCTCTCTCTCCCGTTCACTCATTAAAGACGAGTCGCCGCCGTTGCGCGCTTCGTCGAGCGAGAAAGCAACGAAACAAAAAAGCAGGAAGGATCGCTCAGCCGCGAATTCCGTCCCCGCGTAATTTATACGATGCGTGTGCACTCTTATATATAGTTCTAGCCGAGCGAGTATATAACGAAGACGCGAAGAGAGCAGAGCGTGTGAGGGAAAAAAATCGCGATCCAGTAATAGATCGCGAGCGCAGCTTTGATCGCGGAAATTTAGCACGCGGGAAATTCCTGCGAGTATATTATGTACATACACATGCGATCTGCGAGCAAAGTTCGGTAGCTAATTGTCGCTTTTTCGGTGGCACGGATGTGCGCAGCAGACGTTGAAAAAAAATGACGGAACGCGACTTGCATTATTCATTCGACTATTATTTTTTGACACGACGACAGTGCGTGTCGCTGTGTTCATATTATAATCATCCTCTCGGCTTTAATATTATTTTTTTTTCGGGCTCGATCGTTTGTTCGCGAAAATCGTGCTGCTTAAACCGTTTTATTTTACGAGGTTGTTGGCTTTATGTTATCATTGAGAATACGGTCTAGGCGAATAGAAAACAGAGAGAGAGAGAGAGAGAAAGAGAGCCGTAAGGGGAGAGAAGAAAAGCAACAAGCCTGTGTAGCGCATCAGAGAGTCGATAGAGCTTGCATTAAATTTCTTCTATAAGGGCTGGCAGACAGTAAACGTCTCGTATTTTGATTTGAGTTCGAGCGAAAAAGAGCGCGTTTCTCGTGTTTTTGTAAATAATCTCAAGAGTGAGAGTTATACATACTGCGGGCTTTTTCTATAATAAAACTCGCGGGAACGTAGCTTCGTAGCAGAACGAGTAGAGCCTGTAATGAAATTGCATAGCTCCTTCTTATATATCGGTTATTATGTGCTGAATATGCATAACTAATTTAAATTTCTATAGGAGCGAGTTTTTTGCGCTTATTGTGATGCATTTTCGTGCAGATTGCTTCGATTATAATTTTTTCTCTCCTGCTTCCAACTGCACCGGCGTTGACTTTCAGCTGCATAAAGCGATATTTAAACTTGTAATAATAATCACAAAGTTTACAAGCGTATCGCACGGAATTAAATATTACAATGAGCCTATAATACTACATATACAAGAAGACTTCTTATTATATACTATATATAATGCTCAAGAGCTCCGAAACAAATGTCGAGTTAAAGTCCATCTTCATGGAGGGCTCTGTTAAGGCGCATAATCCAGCCGCGGTTCAAGAATCTGGCTCTCCCCCGTGCTGAGTGCACGGCCTAACCGCAACTGCGTACTATCAGTCCATAATCCCCGGGGCTTACAATAAAATCGCGCGCGCGCATAAATTATCTCGCTCCGAGAACGCGCTTTTTAATTCACGCGCTACACGCATTATATAAACATAATGTAATACATGCACGCGCCTTATCAATAGAGAAGCCCTGGGATATGATGTACTCACCGGTATATATGAAAGCGACGAGTAGACCGCAGTAGCAAGTGGATAAAAACGACGGGCGAGCGATGATGCGTTGGATGAAGAAGAATCAGCAGCGGACAACAATAAATCCATTATACGCCGGCGGCGCAAGCGAGAGCAACATCACCGGAGGCACATAATCGCGCATATTTTATATTATTCACTCGACGATACAGCGCGTGTATACACTTCACTCTCATTCACACTGTTCGCCGACTGCGCTTATATCCGCCACTTCCTGAGCACCCGTCTCTTATATATCGGCAACTATATATATATATATATATATATATATATATATATATATATATATATATATAAAAGAGGGGACAAGATCGGCGACCGGCACTTCACAGCGGTTCAAAAATTATAGCGTCCAGTTATTCCTCCTCTCCTCCAGAAGGACATTAAACCCCGCGAGTCTCGTACTTTTGTTTTCCCACGACTCTCTTCCTCTGTGTCTCTTTGCCGAGAGCGGATCGGCGAGCACCTCGATCGCGCTCTCTCGTTATCGTGCGCGCGAGCGCGATACCGTCTCTTCTGTATATGCTGCTCCAAAAAAGCGCAAGCAAGGGAATAAATAACAAGCTCTCGCTCGGAACGTGCACAGCAAACCGCACGAGTCAAGAGCGCGATGTGTATACACTGGCGGGTATATAGATTATATATATATACGTGCGAGACGGAGCAGCGTCGCGACTCGACTGACTGCTCTCGCGGCGCGCTTGTAGTCGACACTTGGCCGAGCCGCCGCGAACGCGTGCTCGAATCGCCGGCGCTCGTGAGCTCTCGGCCAAACTCGTGCGCCCTCGCAGCTGTGTCTCCCTCTGTCTCTCTCTCTCTCTCTCTCTGTCTTGCTCCGTCCTTCGCCCATAGGAGTCGTGCGCTGATGCTCTCGAGACGCGAGGTATGCGGGAGAGAAAGAGAGATAGAGGAGATTCGAGGGCTATGCAGCCCTTTATACGCTGTGCTGCGACGCGCGTTTTTTAAGGGACGACGCTACTATACCATTATAAGTAGTGGGAGCCTGAAATTTCCTGCGGCTAAGGATAGATGATTGTATAAGGAAATAGGAGGAATTTTCGAGGAGGCTTTCTAATGCGATATGTTGCGGGAGCGAAATTTTATTAATATAATGCAGGGAATTCGAGGAGAGAAAGAGAGAGAGAGGGAGAGAGAGAGAGAGAGAGAATGGTAATTTCATTTGCCAGAAGCTCGGGTGTCCGCCTTTTCCGTCCGATTGTCGCCGAAGCTTGCTTCAATTCGAGAAAAGGGAGGTGGTGTTGCCAGAGGTCGAAAAGAGTCGGCTTACAACGGCAAATTAATGCTCATTGTCGGGAACGAGGATTTCTACGTAGGCACGCCAGCTATTTGCGGTATATATAGCTGAGACTACATTTTTAGCCGCATAATCGCTGAAATATATTAAATTTGTCGAAGAAATTAATTTCTAATTTATGCACAGCAAGCGCCAGGGAAAACGACTCATGCATTTGCATTTCAGCGCACGCGGTTTGTTGATCCTTTTGTCAATTGTGGTGAAAAAAAAAATATTAAAATTACGCAGCGTCGTGGTGGCGGCGATCGGAAATTTCTATGCAACGCGAGTCCCTCGTGATACTTCATTTTGTATTTATTTCCGCACCAGTTTGATTTATGCAGCCGCGCTGCAAGGAAATCTATACGTGAGGCTAATAATTAATCATATTATACTTAATAAGTTGCGCGTCGGAAACGCGTTGTACGCCGCTTGCCAAATTAGGGAACTTTGCCAAATTATATGCAGTGAATTCCTTTCGCTTGCGCCTACAGCACAGCTTCGCGGCATAATATATAAATTTAACGGTAATATACACGAACATTTATTAGGGAGTGAGTTGGTGCCTTTAATTAAAACTCACACGATAATATGGCCTATTCCACAGCATTAACTCCCTAAGCTTTCGCGTCAAAACAAATTTCGAATCGCTTTGATCAGTGCAAAAATAATGCAGCTGGGCTGACGTTCAAGTTTCTTTATATTATAAACGCAGAAAACGCATCGACTTATAATACCGCGAGCGATATAAATCATCAGAAGCTCGGACAATAAAACTTTATCGCAAAAAGTCTGATTAAGATCGGTGCTCGGACTGTAGTCGTCGAATTTCAAAGCTTCATCCATGCGCGCAACCTAAGCCGGACCCTCTGGAGCAACCCTTCAACATCAGCAGCAGCAGCAGCCGCAGCAGTCCGGGCACAGCTCAATGATCGCCGACATTAAAATCGGAGCACGCGTCGTTTAAAGCGCCACTGCTCGAGCCGTTATATATACCTATATGCAGAGAGCAAGAGAGAAGAGGCATTAGCGCACACATGCCGTGCGCTCACAGATACACAAGCCTCATCCGGCAAATACTAATACTGCTGCAGCGCACATGTAGAAGAGAAACCGAGAGACAGAGACAGAGAGAGACAGAGAGAGAGAGAGAGAGAGTCAAAGCGTGTCTCGAGTTTAGTTTGCCGGCGCCAGCGTTCGCCGGCTGCTGCTGCTGTGGCGGCGAAGGGACCTAGAGACGAAGCTAACCGCGCGCGCGGGGAGTTGCGCCATGTCACGGGGACATCCATGCCGGTGGCCTGCCGTTCTCCGGCTTCCTTCTCCGCTCTTTCTTTTTCCTCCTCCTTTACTGCTGCCTTACAGAGTATAGGTAAGCGTGCTCCCTCTGTCTATATAAGAAGGTATGGTTGTACTATATATATATATATACTGTTGCAGGGCAGTGTGTATGTCGCGGCTTTCAAAACAAAACTCGATATACTTTCCGCGACGACAGGAGAACAACACACACGCGCGCCACACACTGGCCGAGAGAGAGAGGCTCGAGCTGGCGCATGCAGAAAAGCCTCAAGAAGAAGAAGAAGAGAGGAGTCGGAGAAAGCTCCCGGGCTGAATATTTCAAGATGAATAGAGTGGCTGCTGCCGCGTTGGAGCAGAGTATATACCTATACGCATACGCGGCTCTTACATATCTCGCCGGCCGGCTGCTGCTGCTGCTGCTATATCGAGAAAACGGCGACAGTGGAACTCTTGAAAGCGCGAGGTGTTCGCGAAGACGAGGAAGACAATTTACTATTTATTTTCTACTCCGAGAGCTAAGAGGTGCGGGCCAAAAGGGCGACTTCTCTTCAGGGCAGCAGCAACAGCAGAGCCGCTTTGTCTTTCCGCAGTTATTTCGCAGCGCCTTCTCTCTACTCTATCTCTCAAGCTGCAGCAGCATCAGAGCATAGTATATATACCCGCGTGCGATGTACCAGGATTTTCCATTGTTTGGGCTCTCCTCTCCGCGGCCGCTCTTGTAGCGCCTTCGTCTTCTTCGCTGTCAGCCCCGGGAGAGAAGGCGCGCGCGCGCGCCCGATAGAGAGAAAGAGAGGAAGGAAGCGAAGGGAAGAAGGATGAGCGCCATGCAGCTCTCTCTCTCTCTCTCTCTCTCTCTCTGTGTGAGAGAGAGAGAGAGAAATAGCTGGCAATCTGGCCACGGTCCGCGTCCGAGAATACGTGGACTACGTATAGCGATTCTCAGGCACATGATGCGCGCCCTCGCCGCGCGGCCGCATCCCCCCGGCGATGCTCGTTCCGACGGCTGCACGCTTTTTCAAGACTGCCCGTAGTTCCTTCAAGTATACGCCTCTCTGTCTTGCCCTCGCGCGCGCTCTCCTCTTTCTTGGATGCGGTTTAAAATATTATATGAAGAGAGCTGCCCGACGATGAGCTGAATCTCACTCCGCGTGAGAGCCAAGAGCTTTTATTTGGCCCGGATTAAATTTTAATTTCATTTCATTTCATATTAGATACGTACGCGTGTCAGAGAAAGGCCAACTCTCTGACAATCTGATATGATACCCATTGTTTTATACGTATATTATACAAAATGCAAAATCGTCCGTATGCACCACGCGTTTATGAGCAATATTTCTCGTATGTCGCGGATCACCGCAGCTGCCGAGGGAAAAAAAGGAGATATTCGTAGGCAGCGTGTCAGCTGTGAGAGCGCGACTGACGAGTAACAAGGACTAATGACTTTATTTGAGGTATTCCCTCTAACTCTGCGCTGCTTTATTCATGAAACGTCATATTAAAAATGAAGCGCTTTTCAGAGTGATTTATCGCCGTATATATTTCAGAGAAGATCTCGCTGATACTTCTTCCAAGAGCCGCCGGAGAGAACAGTCCGCCGCAATTAAAATCCTTTCGCTGTGTGATCCGCGTCTCTCATCTCACTCTTTCTCCACAAAAGGGAGAGAAAAAACCTGTTACATTTTACGATTGGAAATCCCTTTTATCCGCTGGCACACACAAACACGCGAGAAAACACCATCGACTCGACATTCCTCTCGGTGAAAAATATATTCCTATATATGAGAAAATAATATGAAAAGACGTTTACCAAATTTCACTTCGACCGCGCTGTGTGGTAGTAAATTATTTTCCCCGCAGCACAAAGGCACTCTCCACTCACGTGCGACGGGCATAAAAGCCTCCTCCTAATCGTCACTAATTCTCGTTCGAGATCCCCGACGTGTATACATATAACACACACACGAACGACCGCACATACAAAACGAAGGAAAAAAGAGAAAGAAATCCGTCTAGAACACATCGAAACAGCCGGGTTCCGAGCACGATCTCAGCGCATATATAGGCTACATTATATAGAAAAGTTTCTCAGAGAACGCGATACACCACAAGCCTCCTAGCCGAAGAATCTGCTCCTCCTACTCTTCCTTTTTTCGGCTCAGCACGCGCGCTGACACACGGCGAGGCAAGTATAGTGTATACTATATACATTATAAGCGCGCGCCTCCTGCAGCGGCAAAACCTCCACGCTTGGAATCATTATTTTTCTATGGACCTCGGAGCATGAAATCGGCCGAGTCAACGTTGCGGTCCCGCGAGAGTCTGGAGTGAGAGAGAGAGAGAGAAAGAGGAACGTATATAGGAGATAGAAAAAAAGCATACTAAATGATAGAGCGAGGAACCGACGGAAGATGCGAGGTATAGGAAAAAAGGCCGAGTTATGGAAGACGAACGGACGAAGATAGTATAAAGTATCATAAGAAACGGCGTATATTACGAGAGGATGAGACGCCGAGACGGAGAGAGAGAGAGAATCGCCGTATGGCCTGCTTCTATATAAATGCGTCGGTAGGGAAACTCGTAAAAACATGATTGCCGCGGCAGCTCGGCCGGGACCACACGACTATACATCAATTAAGACGGCATTCTAATCTCCCTCTCTCTCTCTCCTCCTGTCTCTTCTTCACCACTGCTCCGGACCACGGTCGTATTATAGTCGCCGCCGACGACGACGACGAAAATAGTATACCACACACACGTGTAGGTACATATATATATGTACGCGAGAGACGCGAGCGAGACAGAGTGTCCTGCGGCGCTGCTCTCCTCCTCGCTTAAATATTTTACGGCGACTGTTTCTCGTCTCCGTGTATCAGCGAGAGTGTGTATGTGTATGCTACAGAGGGACCATCCACTCTCGAGACGTATAATATCCTTGCCGGCAGAAAAATACCAGCGCCGCTGTCGCTGTCTTCAAAGCTCTTTTCTCGGTATCGGAAGAAACCGCTATATAGCCCACTACCGGGCCGGCAGAGGACGATTAGATTGCGCTAATGGCGAGCGATATCCTTATCGCGGCAAGGAATCCCTTCTCTCTGCAATATGTCCCGAGCTTTCCCTTCTTCTGCCCGCCGCCCTCTCCTTCTCTTCGTCGTTTGTCTCTGTCCTCCACCGCCGTCGTCGTCTTCTTCTTCTTCTTCTTCTTCTTCTTGTGACTGGTCTTTCTCTAGTCGCGAGCCAGGTCGTTACTTTTTGCCGATGAGAGGGATTCCGCAGTCTCCTGACGAAGCAGTAGCAGCCGTAGGACTCCTATACGCGAGAAGCTGCTGGTTCGCGACAAGCTTCGGGGCGCGCTTTTAGCCTGGCGAGCGGAATAAATTGGCTCCCTGGGATTTGGGATTGAGAATTGATTGCCGGGGATTACAATTATTGAATCTAACGATGATTGGGTTATGGATTGGAAAGTCGGCCCTGGAGATTGAGCGGGATTTCAGTGTTTACCACTGCAAGAACCGTCGACCTGGCTCTGTATGGTGCCTTGGGATTTCGGCGAAAATTGATGGCGCGACCGAAGATTCTCAACTCATTCATATTAATATATAGAGTGCGGATCTGAAGACTGCACCAGACGCGATTATGGACGGTCTTTATATTATTTCAAGTGCTGGGAGAACATCTGCACTACTGCCACTATCTTTTGCGTGCAACGTCTAATTTTCACGGCTGCAAGCTGAATCGAAGAATAGCTTATTCGCTGAACTGTATAAATTGGATTAAGAACACATATATACCATTCCAAAGAGCTTTATTTGCACAAAAGAGTAGTTGGTGCAATTCGATGTTAGATAATCTGGGAGAAAAAATAGAACTAGGAACTCGTTTCGCTTTTGTCATTTACTGCTTGCCCCGCTATCTGCAGCGTGGCTTGATTAGTCTCTAGGCCGTTTTACTGGCCAGGAATAGCTTCATTTAGTCGGAAAGCATTCCATTTAGATCGAGTCGCCGAACAGTTTTACTGATCAGCTACTGGAGATAACGGAGAAAAAGTTCTCTCTCAGTTCCAGAAACGGCTTTGCCATTTCTATTTCCCACCGCGGAAATTAAACGATATATAATGATGAATAAAATAATTAAAATAGTTTAATTGACTATATACGCCGGATCAATCTAGCTCCCGCGAATATAGCCGATTCACGCGAGAATACTCCATTTATATATGAATGATGAACGCGAGAATACTCTATTTATATATGCTCTCCGCACACAACAAACGATATTCATCTATGCGCAACTGACTTTTACCATTTAATTTCTCTTATTAGTTTCTTCCCTATATATATATGTCTGTCTTACGAACGTGATATTATACACGTGAAACAGCAGCATCTTCTCCCCCTTTCTCGATCAACATTACGCAAGATGATATCCGGTCATCCTGTGTGTGTCTAGTCATCGCGCCACATGGTCCAAGACTCATGGTACAATCCACTTCGTCATCGGAAGTGACACACTTTCCGCAAAGAAATGATCTTTCATCGCAGAATAAGTGAAAATCTGAAGGGGCTATATCCGATAAATAAGGAAGCTACCCTACACGCGGGAAAGGGGGATCGGAATTCGATGAAAAAAGATCGCTTTCGTCCGAGCGAACGATTTAGCTTCGAATTTCGATGAAGAGACGTGTTTTATCCGGCAACAAAAGGTCTGTAACAATGGAGATACAATCTTTTTCCCGAATGTTATATATGTATAAGACTTGAAAAAAAATTGCGCGTTGTCATAGTTATAACACAAATTTACGGTAAAGATGTTTTTGGGTATAAAATAAATCGTGAATAATACTACAAGATACATGCAAATCTACGTTATAAACTGTAAATGATAGTTTCATTAAACTTAATATTATAATACATTCGCGGCTTTTACTTCTGATGAGCATCGATAACGGTTATACGGTAACTCTGAGTATTTTTCTGAGAAATAATAATTTTTATCTTGCAATTTGCATCACACCGTTTATATGTATATTTTCGATATACGCGAAAATCGAAGCGTCCTTTCAATAAAATGAACCTACCCAAATCAAACCTCAGCATTATATCTCGCGATATAAGTCTGTAAAAAGTTACCGCATTTGCGAATTTGTAAAAAATCTCCAGAAAAACTGATTTAATGGTGTATATACGCCGCAAACGTCCAAATGCACTTTTCGAGCGACAATTATTTTAATTTATTCTCCCGGCATTACAATAATTTACGCCTGTATCACGCGCGCGCGCTCTCTCGCCTAAAAAGGAAGTTTGTTTATTTCTCTCATTACAAGAACATTACTTCTTTCCCCCTTGATCACCGCCATAAATAACCATAACATTATCAAAGTCATCATCCTCTCTGCACTTCGAAGCGATTTTTCTTCTACGGCGCCTATATAGCGCCGGGACACTTTCGAGCCTAACAGAAGAGAGAGAGAGAGAGAGAGAGAGAGAGAGAGAGAGAGAGAGAGAGAGAGAGAGAGAGAGAGAGAGAGAGAGAGACGAATTCAACATCTCGCCGCCAGGAGGTTATAGGATATCTATACGCTTTTAAACTACCTGAGCCGAGAGCCGCGGTGGAGACTCGTTAAACTTACTCGCGCTCAGCTCCTTCTTTCTCCCTCTTCTCTGCGGCGTGAGAGAGATAAGCCCCTCGGGCTCTTATATACGTGTCCGCCGTATATGCACTCGCCGCCCTGCCTATGCAGCCGCAGATGATAGCACTTTCCTTCGCCTCCTTTACGATTATGCCGGAATCGCTTGAAATTCCCTGAGTTCGGGGGAGAGAAGCTGCTGCTGCTTCGCTGCGGTGGCGGCGCGTATATAGTTGTATGGTTTTTGTGAAAGATAAGCGCGAGGGAAAAAAGAAAAACGAGAAGCCTCCTCGTGTGTGTCTCGCGTAATCAGTTCTTCTTCTCTCGTCGGCTGCTTTTTTTCCCGAGATTGACTGTTTATGTAGGACACTTTTGTAAGAGCTGTCTCTTGCGTTCGTTCGGTTTAGTGGCCACCGCTGGCCGCGGGATATATGTATTCGACTGTGATTAATCGATCTGATATATTGCTCGGCTGACGGCCTTTTAGAAGCCTGCACGCGCGCGAACGAAGATATGACATATGAGATTCATCTTTTCTTTTGGATGTTCTGGCTTGGTTCTTCTCGTTTTTTCGTCCCTTGTTGTCCCGGAGAACTGTAGAAAGAAAAGTTATAAATCGTCGTTTATCAAAGTGCAACTCTTTTGATATTCAATTATACATAGAACTGTTGATTTATTCGCTAAATATGTGTAATCGTTTTAGCCTTATCGTCTTTCGCGCCGAGTGTTGACTTTCCCGTGCCTGTGATGGTTTTTTTCTTCGTCATTTTTATCGATATGTTTACTCAGCCCGAGTGTGAGGCGCTGATTTTCTGCGTACTAAGCTTATAGAAAGTCCGAATTTAATAACTCCGTGTCGTATTCTCCTAATGCGCGGGGTCATCGAATATTAATTGATATTTGAAGTATTTGTGCAGCGACGGGTAATTGCATAAGCCTGGGTGTGCAATATCGATGCAAAAAATGCGTAATGTATTCTTATTAGAGAATCTTCTAAGAGGTCGTGAATATTTTCGAATAATGCCTTTACATGCATAATAAAGAACGTCTTTATTTTGTAAATCATGTTATACACCGAAAAGATGGATACGCTATTTATTATTTGTGAAAACTTAACCTACATGTATATCATCTCTACTCAAACATTACAATATATGTATCGCCCACCAAATGTGTTTCAAATTTAAATCTCCCTCTAAATCATTGTGAAGATACACCAGACTCCACGGGTATAAGGAACAGCCTATGAAACCGTATGAAAGTATAATGAAAAAAAATGAAAAAATTTGCATAATTATTCACGAACGTCATTATAACATCGTTACATTCATTCTTCGACGTTAGCAAATGAAAGCTCGAGCATTAATATACTAGAAAACAAATCATCGTCTATATAGAATCCAACGTTTTATCCGCGCAAGCAGGCGAACAATGGAGAAATTCATAATTCAAAACTATTCAGCTTTCTCACACATCGGGCCTAGGATTTATGAGATCTCAGAGCAATTATCTAAAAATTCGAGGATCCCATGAACAATTCGTAGTATATTTATATATATAGTTATCATTGCGTAATAACTCCCATAGAGCTTCCCTGCTCGATAAATGATGTATATGCTTTTTCGTGTCCTTCTTTATCTCAACCAAGTGATCGGCACCGACACACACACAATAAACAATATTCACATATGATATCATCCTCGCTCGGATTCGTGAACGGTCCCCGCTTAAAAAAACGCTCAGCCGTTCAATTTCCAGAGGGTAAAAATTTCCGATTCTCCCGATGAATAATTTCCGCATTGCTCACAATACCTCCATAAATCGCACGCAGCGAAATATATAAGCGATATGGCAGTCGTATAAGCATATACACACACACATAGACTAACTGCTCACACCCTCGCTTTCTAAGCTGACGCTCGCGCGCACAATGGCGATTCTCTATTTACACGAAATGCTGATACAAAAAGTAATCGCTTATATATCATTACCCACGTCGTTCTCGGTATAAGGCCGTACCTATCAATCAGGCTCGGTCAAGTTAGTGCGGTAAGAAGTTTAGGCTCGATGAAAAAAAGGCAAAGAAAAAAGAAAAGTCGAGCGAGTGCGAGAAGCCTTCCACGAAATCCCCACGATAACGCGAAAAAACTCGCTCGTGCAGGTCTCGCTCGAATATAACTCGACTGGCACGCTTATATTATGTATATATACACACATGCACACATAGCGTGAGCAAATCGCAATCTATACTCCCGGCTGCACAATCGTATTATATAGTAGACCAAAAGTCAGCAGTTTTCTCGCAACCGGTCCCCACGAGCTTCGTCACGATGTATATAAATATACAGTGCATTTATAAACCCATCCACCGCTCCGATCTCGACTTCAGGGAAATGAAGGCATCTATTTCATTGATTAGACAAAGCCGGACATGGCAGAAGGAAAGAAAAGTCTGAAGGCGCAAGCATTACAATTAGCTACAGTTATATGTATCTCTGGACAGGGCTCGCGAGCGCGAGTATTATAAGAGAGAGAGAGAGAGAGAGAGAGAGAGAGAGAGAGAGAGAGAGAGAGAGAGAGAGAGAGAGAGAAGCCCATCCCCGCGTGATAAATCAGCGAGCGCATTACCGTGCTCGGGCCACAATGCTCATAATTCTCGCCCAGCACAATGGGGCGACCGGACCCCGGCGTAGTCGCGAAGGAGAAGAAAAGACTCGTTCGCGATCCCGTAGTCTCTCTCTCTCTCCCTCTCTGCTCTGCTGCGGTGCAGACGATCCTCTCTTGCGACCGCCACGCGCAGGAACTACTCTCTCTAGCCCTGGAATAGAAATATATATACTACACTGTCTCCTTTCCTCCCTTACCGCAAACGCGCGGCGGCTTACTCTCTCTGGCGTTTTTCCTTCTCCGCCATCTCTCCTCGTTGGGGCTCTTTTTCGCCGCTCGCTGGCCGCGGTGAAGTTATACTATGCGCAGAGAGGCAATTGTATACGCGAAGAAGTGAACAAAGTCAGAAATCCCCCATTGACTAACTTCCGCGGTGTGTTGTGGTTTTTGCCGCTCGCGCGCGTCTGTCTCTCTCTTCCGTATACATATAGCACACAGCTCTTTCTCTCGGTCAAGTCGAGTGGCTTCCTTTATTCATTGAAAATCTTATTTGTAGAGGAATTCGCTCGCGCTTTTTACTGCACCATTCATTCACTAATCCGGGTATACACACACAGATCATGGGACTTTGTGCAGCAGCTTGACGACTCTAGACTTACGGAGCGGGGCCTTTTTGAAACAGCGCGCACAGTCGAGATACTTGGCTCGCCTTGATCGACATCACTGGAATTAAGCCTGTACTGTACGGAGAAAATGAACGAGACAGGGAGCTGCCGAATCGAAAGGCCACTGCAGCAGCTCTTTTCGCCTTTGTCTAAGCGGCCATTTACTAATGAAATGCCCGTTAATTCCCGTATATATACGGGCTCCATGGCGTACATGTATATACCTGATCTGCACTGCTGCGGTTGCCTCGCTCTGCACCGCATTGCTACAGACCGTGAGCTCAGATTAGGTTAACGAAGGAAGCGGCGAGCCTTTGGCTTTTGTTGGCCGTGGCTTTGAGAAATCACGCTCTGTAATGGAATTATTTTTAAATCGAGAGACACGTGGGACCTTGGCACTCGAGATATAACGAACGATTCGAGCTCAATGAAAAAGTGCTCTTGAAATGTAATTCTTTGTTATTGGCTTGTCGGAGGGTAAAATAGGAGCTTGTTACGGGAATGATGAGCTAATTTCGGCTAATATTCCACGAGGGAAAAGTCCTTTCTCTGGCGCTTAATCAACCCATCCATCGTCGGGATGAGAATTCGCGCAATCATCTCGAACTGTAAATTCTCGCATATGACTTATTATTTACGTAACGGGATTGAGGAAAATTGCTAAAAATTGCTATTGCATATTGGCGCTCGAGCAAAATCTAATAAGTTGGTAGCTGAAACAATTTGAATATTGATTGGAATCTTCTTGGAGAAACTCGCGCGATAGACTCATCGGTTGCAGACAGAAAAGCGTTACGCAACGCGCAGCTGTTTACATATTATACTGTCTATATATATATATATACAAGACTCGCACAACGTGTATGTGTATAACATTCGAGATTGTTGTCTAACATCGTTCAGGAGTCAACTCTTTTGGAAAGTGAAAACGGGATTTTTTCGCTGGAAAATTAGTCAACACAAAGGATACTTTAGTCGTTGAAACATTATACAGCTCGTGCGCTGTTTATACAAAGCGGCGCGTTGGAGAGACTGTTTTCCCGGCATATAATAATCCACAAAGTGTTTCTCTCCCGGATTAGAACGAGTCGTGGAGTCAGGGATCTTATAAATATAGTTTTGAAAATCCATCGTAAGCCCTTGGTAGGATAACAAAAGCATCCATTTAAGGATCTTTCAAATATCATTAATAATGCACTGTTTTTTTAGGGCACTAATGCGCACAACGCCCCGAGGAATATGCTCTGATTATTCATGATACTATTAACACTTTATTAGCCGAAGAGATCTACTGTATTGAAAACTGCGCTGCCCCTATTGTTTGTATATGTACAATATATAAAACGAGCGATCCGTCCCGTCAGTATTATCTGCGTAGCATCAAAAACCACGAGACCAAATCAGCGCGACACCTGCGATAAATTATACTCTGAAAATCAGTCCCGCGCGGATTGAACGTATCTCCCCACATAGCATACACCAAATATTCATCAAGCCCCGTCGCTCACATACCAAACATCATTCCGAGAGCATAGAAGCTCACGCTCGCAAATAATATAATTCAATCGTCGCTTTCGCACACTACGACGCGTCGTTTAATGCTAATAAACCAAAAATTAAAGTAGAGCCGCAGCTCAGCTCTTCGCATTAATAATGCTGCAGAATAGCTCTCGCGACAATACAGTGCACCGGCAACAGCACTGACGACTCTCATCGTCCACTCAAACACAGAGACGTAATATATATAGGTAGAGCGCAGCGACGAGAGCGAGAGTAGCTACCGCACGGTAAAGGGTTAAGGCTAATTGAGCGTGCGGTGCGCAGCCTCCGAGTTCATTAAAAGTGCACTTTGAAGCGGGCGGCCCCGCGGACTGGTTCTTAACGAGCGGCATAATTCGAGCGATATCAATATATATCCCCTTCGCGATGAGTGTGCAGAGAGAGAGAGAGAAAGAGAGAGAGAGAGAGAGAGAGAGAGAGAGAGAGAGAGAGAGAGGAGCGCGCGCCGTGGGCGTTCTGTACGCTCGATCCCCCCGATAGCGCCTCTATACGCTTATTGCACGCGAGAGGGAGGCGGCACTGATTAATTTTAGCTACTTCCTTCTCTTCTGCGTGTTTTATATGCCGCGCTGCTTATTCTTATATACATAATAATATATACCTATATGTTATATATATACGATCTCACTGCGACTGAGAGCCGTCGATGGGATCGGAGGCGAAGTAACTCTCTCTCTTGCCCTTTCTCGATTTATCGCGTGACTCGACGCTGAAATGTTTAAGGCTGCATTATAAAATTTGACAATGGGGATTCTTTATTGGAGAGCCGCTACAGCTTCGTTAACTGGAATGAGTTTTGAAGCTTTCGAAACGCCGAGCTGTAGAACGTAGGTGATCGATAGTTCGTTATATTGTTTCTCTCGAGTTACCGCTGCTGCTGCTGCTGCTGCTGTTGAGCACCTTTTGTCCTTAATTCTCCGCAGGCCTTTCGTTTTCGACATCGATTGTAAGCCATATAATTGAGAAATTAACCGTAATATACGTAATCTTTGATTTGTCTGAATTAATGTTATAGGTATACGTAAACATAATCAAGGCAACTTAACAGGATTTGTATAGTTAAAAATCCCGATTCGTTAAGGAGTAATTGAATCTATTAAACTTAATTAATCTGTCGGTTGGGAGGAGTATATAGAGAGCGAGCGACGTACATATAGAAACAATCTGCTTAAGTGCACAACGTTGTAATCTCTGTGTGCGAAGGACTGCGCGTGCGTCGTTCGATTCGCGATTTTTTAGCACTAGCAAGTGTACGCATATATGCACAACAAACAAAAACAATCCTTTAATTAATTAGCTCTACGTAACTTTACGACAAGCCGTATCAAATAAGAAGCGAGTCAATTGAATCACGAGGCCTGACTCGAACCGCCGGCTCGTAAAACTCCGTGCTGCAGCCGCCTCCGAATCGCCTCCTAACTCTTTTGCTTCAATTCTACATGACTGTTATTGCTCGCCGACAAAACCGATATTTCCTGTTTCATTGTAGTACGCACATTAACTACAACGCCGTACGAGCTCGCGACACGCCAGCGTCGGCGGCCAGTACAGTGGTGTATATTATATTATACACCGCGCAAACCAGCCCATCCAGTATACATCACTGTCTTTTTCTCTCAAATGTAATCAAGACATCACGGCGTCCTCTATACACGTCTTTGAATTTTTCATTCCCTTCCATCACATTCATTATCGCCAGCTTTCCATATCGCTATGCCTATGTATATACAACACGCTGGACATTGAATTAACCGACGCGCAGCTACTCTCGCCCCCCCCCCCCCCCTCCCCTTCCCATACATGCGTTTGTACTACACTTATGAATTGTTAGCCAATGTTTGTTGCTCAATACGAATGAGCCGAAGGCGTCGATTCATGCGCGCTTTGATCGCTTCTCTCTTCTGTATGTATATAATAATACACACAGACGTCGCGCGTCGAGAGTGCATTGATGCAGCGGTCGGTCAATCATGGATGCGTGTGTGTGTGTGCGAGTGTGTCGGTGCGCCTATATACACATATCTGAGAGCAGTAGTGTAGAGCATGCAGTATATAGCCGCGAGTGATTCATCGGCGTGCATAGGGCGGTGTATTTTCTTGTCCGGTGCTTTCGTCGCGACGTTTCAATCAAGACTGAAAAGTTACTCCTCTCCGTTCCATATATATATATATATATATATATATATATATATATAAAGCGCTTCGCTGCGGATCAGAGAAGCTATCCGACGACGACGACTCGTATGCGATTAAACGAGAATTTTAAATTGGGATATTGAAGAGGATTCGCCAGGGGAATCGCGATTGTTTAATATTGACCGAGTCTAATGGAACGTGGAGGAAGTCGACGAACGAGTTGGCTGAGGAGACGCGAAGAAGCAGGAGGAGGAAAGAGAAAGAGAGACAGAATGGTATATATATCTGCTCGAGCGGGAATATTCAATTTGAGGCAGATGAATCGATAAATTTTAGTAATTATAGCTAGATTGAAATAAAATTACAAGCTTAATGGATTCCCAGCGCGCGCCGTTTTTAAAAGCCCGGCAGTAGCTTTATTTTCAGTAGTGTTATATATATATATATATATATAGTCGTTTTATATATGATCGTGAACACACGCACGCTGCAGGTCTTTTGATTCATGCACCCGACGAGCTCGATCGAGTATTTTCAATTTATACATCGAAGGCAAGTTATTAATGAATTGATGGCATGAATTGTTAATGACAGGTTCTCGCATATATAATACGAGCGTAATTTTAAATTACAGCAGCTCTCGTGAAAGGTCAAGTAGACATTGAAATATGGCTGTTTTTCAGCTTCTCGAGTGAGTCTGCGTGTCTCGCGGAAAACTGTGTTTACTATTTTCTCGCTTTTTGATAAATACCGAATGAATAATTCAGTCGATTATTATTTATGAACGAGATTGGGTCTACTTAGTGAAGCTCCGCTGAATCGGAGATCGATGGCATGCCCGCTGTAGTCGGGGTATCATCAAGCAGTTGTTTCGAGCTATCGGCTCGCATACATAAATACTTTATAACTATATATACATGCTGGATGCATAAATGACACAATTTTTATAAATTTTAAACAGGGTCTCTCGGTCTATGCATATCTACATAAGTGTATATTACAGGTATATACAATAGATCGGAACGTCCATTGACTTGGCGGACAAAGAATCTCGCCGTTATAAATTACGAAAATTTTTCCAATTAACGCTAATAAAAAGAGAAGTCCGTCGGCGCAGCCACAATTAAAAACTCTCACCGCGGGCGCGCAAAAAATTTATGAATTTCCGCGTGTGTATATACCGACGACTCCCACATAAATTATGCCCGCGTGCGGCGAACAAAAAGAAAAACCAACATCAGCGACGGCGAAGCATTAACTCGTATACACTCAAATAAAGGGGACCCCCTCCCTCTTATATTCTCTTATAACACGGCCAAACTTTTTCGCTTTGTCAATAAAACTAAAGCGCGCGTTTCGCACCGCACACGCGCCCGCGTATAATACAACACACACTCCTTCCGTCGCGCGCGCCAGTCTACAACAGAGTACGAGTATAGCATATCAACTTTTGCCCTGGCGCATATAGGGTTTTTCATCGAGTTTTCGCGCGCGTGCGGAACTCCTGAAAAAAAGTGGCAGACCTGGTGGCTAGGAAAAAAAGGAGAAAATTCGCGAGAGTTCTGGATATAAAAAGCGCCTTCGCACACATGCACACGGGGACAGTAGAGCGGAGACAGAACACAGAGAGGAGATATAGAATGTATTCCCCTGACCACCCGCTGGTGGTAGCTGCTCGCCCCTCGCGTCATAAACGAGGCATTGAAAACACACCGCGCGCGCGCATCTCGCATAAATTGTATTTGTCGAGGAGAGCGACGGCCGGCCATGGCGAACGTAGCGAATCGAAGTCAGATTGCACGAGACACTTTCCGCGGACGGCCGTCGGATTGAATCAGCCTCAGTCGGACGAGCTAACCCTATACCATAGGCTACTGCCCCCCCCCCCCCCCCGACTGCGCTGCTACATAGCTGCTGTTTGACAGGTTTGTGCATCAATGACGTTGTGGAAAGGGAGAGAGAGAGAGACAGAGCGAGAGGTACAATGAAAAAGAATATCAATATAATTAAAGGAGTTTTATACGCTGCGAGGCTGGCTGGTGAGCTTTAATACGGTGGGAAATAAACATCGTTATATCGCGCAAGTTGGCAGATGAAATATATAGCGTCGTTGTACTCATTTATTTTTCCAAGTGCTTATTTTTATTATATCGTGTTTTTCGAAAACAGATGTATAATATATAACGATGCAAATAAATGTCCCGTCATTTTTTTCACAAGATATGCTTGCCGAAAATACATTGGACTCTTCGGAAGACACAAAAAATCAATTTGCCATAAATAATTACGGGAAGATAAGATGAGAGCTCTAAACAGATAGACTGAGAAATTCCTGGAAAGTGTCCCTGTTATCTACGCAGAGGAAAAAAAGAAAAAAGATAAGGCGGTCGACAAGCGAGATGAACCACCCTCATGTATCGTGATAGCATCTGTACGTATACGCAGATAGAACCGATGGAGATTGTGTTGCAGATATATATGTATACAAGACTCGGTGTGTGAGGGTAGATATCGAAGCGGCATATCGAGTTAAATTGGGATAACACGGAATTAATTAAGTCATGTAGGGGCGATCAAGGGCGTAATAAAGTAAGATCCTTCGCAGGCGTACACAAACATGCCTGTGTCGTGTTTGTATATACGCACACTGTGTATAACCTCGATTGACATGAGCCGTTCCTGTACTATACGGTCTGATCGATTGTTGACGAAAGATTTATCGGATATCGATGTGCATCCTTCAACGCCGCAAACCGAGCGATCAAGGACGACGAGCGGGTGTACGTGTATGTGTAACCTGCGGAGTCCCGCATTTTTCAAGAGCCGAGTGATATTTTAAAAAGTATCGTGTATCGGCCGCAAAAGGGACACTCGAATGCTGCGATGATCGAGGAGACAAGGCCGTGAGGGAAGAAAGAGCTATCTCTCTCTCTCTCTCTCTCTCTCTCTCTCTCTCTCTCTCTCTCTCTCTCTCTCTTTTGGGCATAGATATGTCAAGAGGGGCCGACGAGGAAAATACATAATGCGGAGGGAAAAAGAAATAAATGGAGACAAACAGAAAGGACAGAGCGCAGAGATAGATAAAGGGAGATTGCGGGAGCGAGACATAGAGAGAGGGAGAGAGAGTGAGAGAGAGAGGAACAAACTACCCCCGATCCTGCTGCTACCGACGAGCGGAAGGCCGCTTCTCATGTATACACACGCTCAAACAAAGATTATATTATCCGCGCAAGCAGCGGCTGCAGCGTATACCTGTGCAAATATATACAATATCCGGAGCGTATATATATATGTATGGGAGCGACGTAGCATGCGACGCGCGCGTGCGGTGTACTACGTACATATACATATACGCTATATGTGTCGTATGTATGTATGTATGTATGTATGTATGTAGAGAGGGAGAGAGAGCGAGGGAGGGAGCGAGAGACAGACAGACACCCGTGTACACCGGCTCTTCAGTCACAGATCGGGCCGAGTCGCATGAAATTTACTTGGTTTGCATAACATTATTTGCAGATGCCACGCGGCCTAATTGACTTACGCGCGGGATGAGGAACAAAAAGTACATAAATCACGGTTAATAACTTCTCTCTCCAAAGCAGCTTTTCTCTTCATTCGCACGTCGGACACTTGGCAGTGCGTTCGTTCTACATATACATATACCATTTTGATTGAAAGAGGACCGATAGAGTGAGAGAGAAAGAGAGACGAGGATTTTCTTATGCGGCGACGTAAAAACACTGCACGGTTGGGTTGGCTTCGGCAAACTTTTTCATTCCAATTAGAATGAAAGCCTCTTCTGCCGGCTGCGTATCGGATGAATTCCTGTTTTGAATGGAATTAAAAGTTGGAAAGGGAGAGAGAAAGAGAACTTTTCACCGCTCTGTTTTTCCGGTTAGTAAAGTTTAAGCTGAAAGAAAATCAACGGTATGAAAAAAAGCGTTCTATTAGCACTTTTGCACTTTTGACGCTGCCGTTATTGCGGCGAGCCGCGAGTGCTATGGATATATGAATTCGCCTGGCTAATTGTTATGTAACACTGAGTATGCACTTATCACGCGCTGCGCGCAGCGAATTGTTGTCTACGCGAGTAATAACTCTAAACTAATTATATAACGATCGCTTTGCGTATATAGCAGCTACTTTAAACGCGTAAAGTTTTCGCCGCTTATTTAACTATCACCTATTTAATCGATATTGTACAATGTTCTCAGAATAAAGCCATCCCGAAATTAAACAATGAAATCCAATTCCCGGAACAAAAGTACACATACGCGCGCACTTGGCACTGCCAGAATGAGCAACGCGCTCAAGGCTCGAAGGAACAACGCGCGGAAGACTGTCTTCGTCGTCGAATTATTCATGCGAGCATCAAAGTTGCGTCGCGAAGCCCGAAATGTCTCTAAATGGCCTGCAGGCACGTGCACGTCGCTTCGTCCTTTTCACTAGCATCAGGGATATGTACACACACATACGCGCGCGCGCGCTGTTTATTTTTAAACAACAACTCTTTACTTCCCTCTCGCTCTATCCACATCGATCACGCGTCACGCGTGGCCCCGTCGCTCTCGGGCTTTGCCACGGCGATCACGTTTCGGCATGACGGACGTTACTCTCCTGCGGAACTACGTATACATATACACGTTCCGTCTGTCCGCGGCAGGCGCATGAGAGATGGCGGCGACGGTTCTGATGCAGCGAGGGGGGTTAGGTCTCCGCGCTGCAAAGCGTGTGCTGGAGTCGGAGGCTGAACTAGCTTTGCTATACTTACGCGTTTGTGTGTATACCCGGCTGTATTTGCATTGGATCTATCCGTCGACTAGCCAGGCTTACCTATATACCTAGTATACTTGGGAGCCCCAGCATATCCTGGCTGCTGCTGCGTGATTTCCCTCCCTATATATATATATATATATATATATATATATATATATATATATATCCATCGTCGGCAGTAGCTGCTCTCGTGTCGTTTCCGCTTGCTTATGCCGACCTGGTGTGGGTGCGTGTAGCAATATATGTGAACGTATGTGTATATATACGTACGTCATACTTTGTATGCGCCGTTCACCAGGGGAGAATCGTCGAAAGCTTTGGTTTAGCTGTTTGTGTTGGAGGACACAGGCGCGCGCGAGCGCTAAGAGTATTTGTGGCCATCAGCTCCGAGCCGATGAGGTATATAGCTTTTGTGCAGTTTGCTCTCTGTGTACACCTAATGCAAGTAAATTTCGGGTTCCGCGTATTTTGCAGCTGAACCGCTGGCCGCGACGTGGAGTCGTGTGCACGGCATATATGGGGCTTGTTTTAGGATTTCGGCGGGCAGCGTAGCCATTGTTCGCGCTTCGAAATGAGAGAACGATTCAATATTTCTCTTGCCCTCGAGTGTCCTCTGAGCGTGTAATTCTGTGGATCTTTGGGCTATTATATATGGCGCAACGCCCAGTTTTAGTTCGAACATATAGGCTCTGCTAATATGAATTAGTTTGGAGCGACATAGATGTTATTCCGCTGCAGGAAGAGCGAGGGTATAAATTTGGTAAAGTTTGCGTATAAAAATTCATCCAAAATTCAGGACAGCAACGCGGTATAACAACGACTTATACAGCGCAACGTGAGCAGCGTTTTTTTTATCATAAGCGCATCCTCTTGACGTGCAGCATATAATATATCATTTGCGAAGAGGATGCGTGCTAATGTATGGCCGCACGTAGCGATTGGTTTATTCCTTCAAACCGCGCGTATGTATAGGTGCAGTACTAATTATTATTATTATAAAACTTATAGCGTCATAAAGCTCAGTTTTGGCATGGTAAACTGTTGCAAGTTCAACGACGAGAGCTAGATTCCAGACATAATTGAATGCAGAATTTGGCTCCGGTTCAACAGTTTATCTACATGCATTTATAATCTCGTTATCGTGTGTTGTCAACTATTTAGAACCGTATAATTCTGGAGCAATAGTGCATTATATTTCTGGCATAACGTTGAATAATGTTAAAAATAATATAATATATAATACAATTATGCCCGCAATGATATAGTTGAGGATATAGTAACGGCGAAAAGTTTACTCTTTTGATAAAAATCATGTAACCTCGATTTTTGAACAAAGCCGAAAGCTATATAATGACATACTCGATCTCTCAATAATCATTCGAAACAAAATAGACGCGCTCTACTCCCCGTCGCGTATAATTAAACTTTATCCGAGCCAGAATCAATCAGCGACCGCAGCAACTTTCATCCACGTCCATAATTTAATACCCACTTTAAAGCCTAAACGAAGTCCCGCGTACATATAAATATATGCAGGACGAACTAGACGAGAGACAGAGAGTAAAGAGCTGGATGCTATACTAATGAGCACTTTTCTCTTCCCTACGATCAATAATACAATACAAACTATGCATCTAGTTCGCTAATACGCCTACCCGTACAATTACTTCCCTCTCTATCCCCTCAGCAGTTTATACGTGCATTCAAACTAAACACAGACACACACATACAAACAGGGATAGAGAGTCAGACAGACAGTTGTCCCGGCGTCGTGCAGGGGTTATCGTACGTGTTGCACATTCGTGCCGGTGCGCCGCAGCACGCTCAGCACGTTACTACTTGGGGGGGGGGGGGGGGGGGCGGTATGCCTCAAAAGCAGCGCAACTCTGATGTGTCATTGTTGCGCGCGTACATATACGTATATGCGTGGGGGGCCCGTAGCTCACGAACACCCCCACCGCCGCCGCCGTCTCTATGCATGCTGAGCGTGCATGCACGTCGACTAGTCTGTGACAGTTTACCGCGCGCAAAATCTTGCGCGCCTATCCATATAATTCGCGACTGGCCGAAGATTCTCTCGTCATTATACTATCCTACATATATATGTATACCCAATACCCATATATAATAACGCAGCGACGCGTCGCCCCGAGCGCTTCGATTATGCGGAATTTCACGTATAGCCAGCATCACGGGACGGAGCCTATTTTCGGTGATGGATATAATGTCGAGAGTCGTACGTGCGTGCGGGGTAAATATATGTTGCATAATGAGATGATGATTCGATTTACGCTAAAGGTTCTTTCTCTACGATGGCGGGTATACGGATAATATTCATTATATACGCGAGAGCGATGCGCGTTTCGGCGGCGCGAGGAAATTCCCAGCGAATTGATATATACATACAGTTGGCTTGTATAACGATAATCGTGTGTTATTACGTTTAGCTGTGCGCGCGACGTGTTACATAAAAGCTCAATATGTAAACTACTCGGAGTGTCTAATTTACAATGTTGGATATGGGGACTGACAGCTCTAGGGTCGAGCTGGTTAGCTACAATGTAACGAGCAAAGAGTGCGTGGAATCCGCGAGTGCTTGGCAAAATTGAATTTCATATATAACAAAAAATAAATTACTCGCAAGAT
This sequence comes from Muscidifurax raptorellus, assembly GCA_020010945.3. Taxonomy (NCBI): domain Eukaryota; kingdom Metazoa; phylum Arthropoda; class Insecta; order Hymenoptera; family Pteromalidae; genus Muscidifurax; species Muscidifurax raptorellus. The sequence continues at coordinate 15,413,355 of CM052080.1, read as the reverse complement.
CTAAACATAATCATAAAATAAAGAGCATTACCATGTCGGATCCCTTTATAATAAGTACGTAGATGATGACCTAGATAATCGAGTCAACATCAGGGAACGGACACGAGTAATATTAGATAATCCAGCTTCGGCTGTATATGTACTAATCAGATTAAAAATCGTGTCGATACGAACCAACTGGCAGCCTTGCGTCATTCGATAATGCAAAGCAGCCTTTGCCAGTTGGACATCTTCAATTTTTTTTAGCGTTAAATACTTCAGCAGCAATTTTCTCAACTTTCCTCCGCTACGTAAGCGGATCAAGTTTTTTTTTTAGCGCTCGCTAGCCTCTACTCCGAGCACGATAATGTGGATTATGCCGATCGAATTTTACGAAGTGGAATGCATCTATCCCCATGGGCACTTAGCTTTAATAGATATTACAGTCTTTTAAAAGGCAAATACTATACTATATCGATCCTGTGTATATCGGGGTAAAGTCACAAATAATATGGCGTGACAGTATTGCGAGACTCAATATTGTTTGCAGTCTCTTGTTGAATAATCTATATAACATATATGAGCAGTTTTGAGAATTTCATTCGATTTGTATATTCAATTTTTGGAGTGTCCCCCGAAAATGCTCATACTTTGCAACCGCAGATTCGCGATGCAGTTAAATAATGCACAATGCGCAACATCGATTGGAACTTCATCTCTCGTATTATAACTATATTTTAAACCGAGCTCCTTCTTCAATTATTCAGCCTCGCATATTCTATCGAGTATTGTGCATATTATATGAACAAAATCTGTTCCATAAATTACAAATGGATGTATCGATTCCCTTTCGACTATATACGGAAGATTAATAATCTCACTATACCCTGTCCTATACAAATGAGTCCCTGCATAATGCGGCAGCCGCGAGCAGTAAGCAACAAAACGACGAGAAATAAGAAGGCGACAGAAGTAGGGAGATAGAGAGAAGGAGAAAAAGACATAGAGCAAAAAAGGGTATAATAGAGCTGCGCCGCTTCCACGAAGGTATCAAATATTGATGTAACGCTTTATCCCTTGTATATACGCAAATTCGCTGGCTCGCTCGTCGACTTACACGACTACGGCTCTCTACCCACACCCCCTCGTGGCCTGCTTCACAACTCGCTCTCTCTCTCTCTATCTATCTCTCTTTCTCCTCGTAATACTTATAGATAAGACGCTCGCTTCTCTGCCACCGCGTGTGTGCAGAACGGCTACAAGCCCATATTGATCAGAAGGGACCACGCACTATAGACGCATCCGAAGAGAATAGAAAAGAGAGAAAGAGAGAGAGAAAAGACGAGGACACCGTATGGGAGAAAGAAGACCTCGGAGAGAAAAAACAAGGAATAATCTCTCTCCTCCTTCTGGCTTACCTCTCGAAGCTCGTCAACCACAAATTTGAGCAGTGGCAGTCGTCGTCTTCTCCCCCTCTTTGCTCGCAGACGTCGTTGCCGGCCGCGGCCACCTAGGGTTTCACGTCGTACGCCGCACCGTCTCGTGGTCGTCGTCGTCGTCGTCAAGAGAGTGAGCGAGAGAGAGACAAAAGGCGGCCCTCTCTAACAGCTTGCGGTGGCCAATGACCCAGCTCGATACTCGAGATGCGAGTATAATAAGACGTACAGCCATAAACGCCTTGGCAGCGGCGGCACTTTGCGGGTTGCGCTAAATTATATGCGCATATATAGAAGTGTGTCGCAGCCGTTATATGCGTATACTCGTGGTACGTGGCTATAGATGTATATATGTATATATAGGTGGACATATCGTGTGTATATGCGAAGTGACGTGTGGGCGAACGCCTGATGCCTATGCGTGTGTCTTATATATTATGATGACCGGGGAGGAGAACCCCTTACTACTATCGCTTCTGCTGCGCTGCTTCTGCTTCTGCTGCTATACTCGCTTGTCCCCTGCTGTAGGAAAAAATTTAATATTAAGTTTGCGACTGTATAATGGCCAGCTATGGACGAAAGTTTAATGTTCTCTGCGGGGATGTAGAAGGAGTAGAGCAATAAAAAAGTTGGGATTCTTATATTTTTCGCCGCGGGTTTATGCTGTTTTCGAGACGATTGTGACATAATACTCGAGCGGATGCTTTTAATACGGTTATGCGACTTTGGAATTTTCTAGAGCATCGTTGTCAACTGAATGCCTCCTGCTTTGCATACTACGGTATGCATACGTTTATTACTTTTGCATGAAGTTTATATTTAAAAAGTAAAAAAATCCTAGTATAATATACAGCCGCTACGGATGGCTCACTTTTATAACGGCAAACAGTTATTCACGTGGAATAGAAGAAAACGTGCGAAGTCTCATATATATTATCCAACATTCGCCAATATAAGTCCACGCGTCAATGGTGTCATGGAAAATTTCTCCGAGTCGTGTCTCTGAAAGACGAAGAGTATTGAGGATTTTTATTAAAAAGCCCACCTATGTAGAGAATCTTAAAAAGCCGCTTATACTCTCGGTGTACATCACGTGTGCCGTGTGGAATTTTTACAAGAATTTATTGCCGAGCGCAGCGTTTAAGTTACATTACGCTAAACTTTTCAGCCTTACGGGACACGCGCGCGTGCTCTCCCTCTCTTTCTCGCGACAATGCGATCTACCTTTCCCTCCGCTCGTGCGAATTTCACATATGCATGCTGCCCGTTGAATGCTGCCTTGCATCGTTTTCTTCAAACTCGGTGCGGAGGGAAAATCGGCAGCTGAAAAACCCTGCTGAAAGTAAAATTTTCCCCCGTGCGGGAGCTCGGCTGGCTTTTTATACACTTAATTAATATGGAAATTGCCGCGTGGTATAAGGCTCTCTCCCCACGAGGCCATTTGAATGTAAGAGTGCTCATGCATTTTTCCGGCTCGGGAAAATTTCGTAGGGCTTTTGCGAAGAGAGCTGCGCTAGCCGAGCTAGTGGTGTGCGTCTATCGTCGCAATTTCGTGTAATGAATTTTTATAGACATTCTCAGCTCGTAGACGGGTATTATTTTTAATTCCAGTCGAGGGTGCAGGCGAGTATATTCTAGTCGGATTTTTCGACAACATTTGGATTAAGTAAGCCCCCGTTACTTTTCGCATCTTTGTTTGCACTTTCTGCAATCCATGCGGCTGGCATACTGACAGAGTAGATAGGAATACATCTCAAGTTGTTATTATATTCCTAACTTAAACTTCAGCAAGAAAACAGTCTCCACTTCTTCGCTTTTGACATGCTGCGAACTGCCTATTTCCAGACAGAACCAATATTCAAGTTTTCAAAATTATTGTAGCAAAGCCGTACAACTTGCGAATGCTCTAAAGTTATACGGAAAGCTGCTTTATTTTACCGGCCCTCGTAGTCAGTTCGGCTCGTCTCGTCTCGTCGTTGTCGCAGTTTCGAAAATTCCAGCTGAAACTAAAGTTTCCCATAAGCTTTCATTATGCGCTTTACGCACAGACGCAGCCTGTAATACTCTCTCCGTCGAAAAATCGAACCCACAACAGTTTGACGAGCTGGGCATTAGCATAATATGTAAATAAAACCAGTTAATTCCCGGGCTGAAAGAGCCATGCGCATTTTCGCTTTATCGTTAATGATACGGTACGTATACAGCCGTTCCATTCGCGAGAACCTATACAACGATCTGAACAACAAAGCGTAAAAAAATCGCAGACTTTCGTATTTCATAAATATGTATTTCTCGCTTAATCGAGCAGTTTTCTCGTATCGTAAATGAACGTTTGAATATTAAAATCCATATCAAGGTCAGCTTAATTGTGATGTCTATATAATTTACAGAGATCTGCGGTCGCGCATAGGCTATTTATATATATTTCTTTCAGAAAATCGTATATGTATAATATGATGCAAAAAGATATATATATACACTCCCTCGCTGATCAGGCGTACGTCTGTAACAGAATATATATATATATAGTCTCTATATCAAGTTATATTAGAATATGCAATACTCTGTATATTTCAAATTTTATACTCAAATACACTATGCTATCCTCGCTTCCCTTGTATAAATAATCTTGCATTACGACAGACTAAAGCAGCGCCCTCGATAAATTTTTTGCGACTCCGCAACTCAGCAATCTCGAATAAACACACGATTTTCGCCAGTTCGCTCCCCATAAAACCGACGACTCCTCCGCGTTTCGCAGAGTCGTCCAAAGAACTTTCTCCCTCGGCCCGTTTGCCCGCTCATTTTTTTTTCACGAATGCAAAAAGAACAATCCAGCTCGCACGCACTTTGTTCTCTCTCTCTCTTATCAAAGTTGCGAGCAGAGGAAAAAAATCCTACGCGCGACCCTCCGTCCGAATTGAAGAAATCACGGAACACCCTTCTATGCTCGCGCTCTTTGAACTCGCGTGTGCGCGCAAGATGCGCTCTTTCGTCGTGGCAGGCAAAATGGAAAAACAGGAGCGTGCAAAGGAATAGGTCGAGAGAGAGAGAGAGAGAGAGAGAGAGAGAGAGAGAGAGAGAGAGAAGAAGGACGCGTAAAAGGAACGACGAGCGGCTCGCAATTACACAAATGCGAGCGCATCGCCGGACATTTACATAGAAATATGACAACGCGACCGAGCACGTGGGCGGGTGTATTATGGCGAGCGTCGTTCTGTGAGCATTGTAATAAATATACGCGCGGGGAAGACAAAGTCGACGCGAGCCGTCCTATTCCTCGTATGGCGCTCGCGTCGAGCGCATCCACCCCCGATATATATATATATATATATATATATATATATATATATATATATATATATATATATATATATATATATATATATATATATATATATATATATATATATATATAGTATATATGCGTCAGGCGGTTGTCGGCGAACGACGGCTGCTGCGCAGTCGAGAGGAGAGATAGGATGCAATGCGTATATATACCTATGTATTATATAGGCGGATGAAGAAAAAATGAGAGATGTGGGTATATACAGCGGCCAAGGCGGGGAGATGCTTGATTAATTGACTATTGCCTGTGCCCTATATATAGTCTAGCTGCTGGTACGGTAATTAGAAATGCTATATACAAAATATGTTAGCCGCGTAATATTCGGTGTATGCGCATATACAGGCAGGCTCTTGGTATATACGACGATATTAATACCGTGGAAATATCGCAGAAGGCAAAACAGCAGCTGTCATGAAGTACTTACCACTGATGTATAGTTTATGTAGCTATATATAATAATATGGCTGTCGTGCTTATAGTAAAAATAAAACCTTTATGAATAATAGATATAACATTCTTCAGAGTGTATTCTATATACATGCGTGCAAAAGCTAATTTATGGTAGGGTATAAAACACGCTTCAAATGGATCGTTGTAAATATGAAAATTTGTACTAATTATCGCATCCACACCTCTTCATTAATACCCTTCCGAGTATACCCGCAGACGAGGAGAAAAAAATGATACAAAGAGCGTCTTATAGAAGTAGCGCATTTATTTCAAGTCAAAATGGACGCGTATGCGCGTAGGGAGAGCCGCGCCGCGAGAGATCGTTTGTTGCGCGTACTTTGCTCTACAATGTACACAAACAGAGAAATTGAGAGTGACTGCTCGGCTCGACAAGGAGGCCAGAGAATGACGGAGGAAGAAAGCGCATAACACATCGCGAGCTAGGGAGACCCGTCGAGCTTGCGCTATATGTATATGATCTGCGCATGTATGTGTTTCGTAGCTGCATGAGTCACTGCTTCTGCATGTGTACGCCTGTATGTGCGTGTGCCGAAGGGGATGGAGAGGCCAGAAGCTCGCTCGCACGTCTCGGGAAGCACGGCTCGACGAGCAGCGGCTGTACACAGCGCGCACTTTTTTTTCGCCATTTTTCTTTCTCTCTTTCGCGTTCCGCGAGCACGTCGTCGTGTCCCTGACTCAAATCCACAGGGCGCCGAACCAGACGCGCGACTCTCGATGGATGCGTGCCAGAGATTTATGTAAAGGTATATATATATATGCGTCGCAAGCACTCGCGGAAAGAGAGAGTGTGTGAATATACGGACAGCCGCATTTCTACGCTGGATATATAATACCGTTGAAACGAGTATTGTGAATATTTTGTTTGCGAGCCCCCGGTTGAGAAGTGAATATAGCATCGACGAAAATTGAACGGGTGATTTAAAACAATCGCTCTATCATTTTTTTCACGATTTTATTTTGATTGCGATTTTTTTTAATTTTCATTCTCAAAAGTTATTTGCAAAAATTAAATGAACAAAACTCGCGTATTGCACAAAGTAACGCTCGCGCATGAGCCATCGAATACAAATATGCGATACATTACGACTTTAAAAGGCTGTCTCGCTGCTCATCTATATATAGCTATACTGCTCGTACCGCAAATAACGTGCGGTGGAAGTTCGCACCGCGCGCGTCATGAATCGTCTTCATTTATTATTATCTCGCGTCTGTCTGGTTTGCATAATATATCAAGCGGAAGGTGCTGGCGTATTGCGCCGGTGTTTCTCCGCACGGTGCACTTGACGAACCAATCGCTTCTTCTCCTTCCCTCGTGCTTTATCCCTTGACGAAACAGCTGTCTCCGCGTAGAAAGGTGTACGGTATAGGTAGTTGTACGCAATGTACGCGCTGCCGCCGGATTTCCGCGGGCTACGACTATGCGTCGACGAGCGCCGTTTGAAAGTTTCCTCCCTTTCGTGTCATCGTCGCGCAGAGCTAAGCCAAACTCGCAAAGTTTATTCGAATCTCGTTTTCTATCATCAGGGGAGAGGTTGCCGCGCTGGCTGCAGCGCTGTACAGGGCAAAAAGGAAAGGTTGCCGTAGTCGTGTAAGCATCCCCGCCGCAGAGAGAAAGATAGAGATGGGGAGCGAGCTTGCAAGTGAAGTAATGAGTAAACATCTCTTATTACAGGCTGAGGAGTTCGAGCGTGGAGGCCTCATAATGTGTATATATACTCGTTAAATTGGAGCGAGGCTCCGGCTGCTGCGCTGCTACTGCTGGCACCGCAAAGTTTGCGCGGAGACCCGGCGAATGCGTCCCTGGATGGACGGGTCTTCCCGTGATAAACACGTTCCCTGCATTTGGGAATAATTTGCGGGGTTTTCGTATATACATAGAACCGGTCTCGCGCTTTCTACGAGTCTATATAGGTGTGTGAGTTCTCGCGCGCAACGGGCACAGCTGTTGCAGCCGCCGCTACCACGTCGGTCGGGATTATAATAGGGACCGACGAGCGCCGGAAGTATAGACGTGTAAGAAGAACGGTTCCTCAAGTTTCCAAGTTCTGAGCTCAATCTGATGATAAAGACTTTCTCGAGCCAAATTTGCGCAGTATATTGTTTCCAAAAGAATCACCGCTTAAACTGTATAGCTTTTAAGTCTTTATAAAAAGTCTGATGAAATATGTAATGTATATCAAATGAAAATAACCAGAATGAACTCCGTCTCATAAGATTTTGGAATTTTCAGAAATATGCAATCACCCGCACACCATTTCGCGTGGTAACTTAAGAACTTGCTGGAGAAATGACAGTTTTACTATGTCGTAAAATCTCCGCTCACAAAATTTTAAAGATATCAATTCAAGCGAGTGTTAAATTTTCCTTAAAATGAATTCATATAAAAGCATTAAAAAGCAAGTAAAATCTAATATTTTCATTCTTCTACGAAGTCTGTTCGATATCGCTGGTTTTCGTATCGTTTACTGATTTTATTGTATATTCCGAATCATAATTAATTATTTCATTCACGGAAGTATTCCGTTGACAAATTCGACACCTATTTACTATCTTTGCTCGCATCATAAACTTCCTAAAAAAATACGAAGGTTCTCACATATTTTGTCTCCCTCCGGATAAAATAAAAATCGGCGATCATTTGTATAAGTAAGTAGGCGGTTTCGTCGCTCGAAGAAGTGCTGCTGGCTCCTAAGTACCGAAAAGTACAGCAGATGCCCCCTTGAAAAGATAAACCGCTCGGAACCCGTCACATCCACGCCTTCCTCTTACATTTCTTTATCTGCGCTATCAGCATCTTTTTAAGGTTCAATTTTTCACAACTTCCGATTGTGAAAACATGAAGGACTGAGTCCTTTGTTTCTATCAGCTGGCTCAGCATTTATATGATGAATCGACAACCGAAGTACGTTAATTTAATATGCAGAGATGAACAGAAGATAATTTTTGTAATGAACAGTTTTTTCTCATGGACGCTCTACAACAGTTGTAATTACTATTATAGCGTCAATATATATTGTTCTTGCAAAAAACAACAGTAAAAAATATGAGAGGTTGATTTATGAGAACGTAACGATATGCCAGTGAGCCTTGAAAAAATCGATAGAAAGTAGTCGCACTTAGTCATCGACTGCTCGCGCACCGCGAGTAATTTGAGATAAAAAGTGCAAGTCACAAAACAACGATTCAGCTTCGAAACGGGGATGCAACCGCTGTAAAACTTTATAATTTTTCCCTATCATTAACTGCTGGCTTTTAAATATACATTGTTAATGCGGGCGGCTTGAAACGCGTGTTAGGTATACCTATACGCAGGGCTACTAACGACAGCTGAAGAACTTGATTAATTGTGCTTCAGTCTAGACAAATGACGTTTCGATTATTTGTAGGCGTATCTTTTGATCTATCGCTCGTGACTTTTAATTCCGCTGGCAATTTCTTCGAAACGTACAGATTTTTTTTGTGGCAACAGATCGGTTATCTATGAATTTTTTTCGAGTGACAGTTGTCATTAGTTATATTAGATTTCGAAATGTTTTGCGCTTTTAGACATACACGTATATGTTTATTTTTCTGTGAAATCAAGCTCTCGTTGATTCTTAATTATAATACAAGCCAGTTTACGTTCAAGTTGTTTTTTTTGTTATTGTCCGTATACACAAGACGGAGGTCCGAACGCGGAAGTATACGGACCTCCGTCTTCGGACAACGGACCTCCGGCTTGTTAAAACGGACCTCCGTCTTGTTAAAACGGACCTCCGTCTTGTTAAAATGGACCTCCGTTTTATTAAAATGGAACTCCGTCTTCGGAAAACGGACCTCTGTCTTAGGAAAACGGACCTCCGTCTTGTTGACCTTGACCTAGTAAGGGAGTGAAAAAAAAGTCTTAGTATAGCTCCTTAATATAATAAATGATAAAACAATTTAACATGATCTTTATACCAGCTGACTATATGTTCAATTTCAAATAAGTTGAATGCAATTCAAAATATTGCAATTTAAGTACAGCTGCGTATACGTAGACATTTTACGATCTGCTACACATTAATGAGAAGTGAAAAGTATGGGTAACTATAATCGATATCCCCCTCTAGTTCAAGAACGACTGCTCGCGGCGTTTTGTAGAGCAAAGATGAAACTTTTGAAACATCGCTTCAAACCAGGAATTTAATTTATTTAATTTCAAATTTACGTCTGCGATCTACTTAAAGAACACGAAAGTCATACTAACGGATATTAAAAAAGTATTTAATACTTCTTAGCAAGTTTGTTTCCTTGCAGTCAATATAGCTTATACTTTTTAATATACTTTATAAATTTGTATATATATAATAATGCAACCGTACTAGATGCCAAAAGTTCTTCCATATGTACCATCGAGCTGATGGAAAAGTGAATAAACTTTCGTATAGTAAAATATCGAATTTATGTTTTTATCTCTCGAAATGTTTGAAGCAACACAAATGCAATATTCTGAACCGACGACCAAATACATAAAGTGTCAAAATGACATCTGAAAGTGACTGTAAATGTCATCTCGTAGTAAACACTTTTTACACCCTCATAAATTACAGGGTCCGAAATTGCATTAGTCCGCACGGATCGAGTGTAAGAAGAAAGAGACATAATGATCGTCCAAATAGATAAATCGTAATGTTTATTCTCCGTACGTTTTAATGGTTGATAAATCTATAGGCTATGTATAAACAGCACAACCACAGACATTGATAAATTTTACCTTGTAACAGTGGACATATGCGAAAAGAAATATTTTTCTATATGTTAACTAGGTGTGCGGATAAAAATTTGAATTTTAGAGCAGAGAAACTGAGAAAGTTCGTATAAATACGAAGTCAATAACCAGAATCGAAGGGAAACCCTCCTAAGACTTCTCAATGCCTTATTCGCATCGATCTCCTGCCAGTCATATCCAGCGCGGAGAAATTTATGCATTCCGTTGAGCGCGACAATAATACGTCTAGCGCCGTCACACCGGTGCTCCTCGGAGTAGCACAAAAAATTACGACGAATATCTCGAAAGCTCGTCGGAAAAATATGTTGACTTTCAATTTAGCCGCGCTTGAAACGAACAAGTCCGTAATACGGGAATTTCTCTCCTCTTAACCACGGGCAGCGGCGCTCGGCTCTCGCAAAACGTATATTACACATTCACATGTATACCTATATACATACATACGCTCAAGCTACAGCTCGAATAAGGAGAACGCGGCTCGACAGCTCGGACAATACTTGCGAGTCGCAGCGCAATCAGTTGGCTTTAACCGCAACACGAGTACAATGGGCTGTAAAACGAATTTTTCGCCTTCGCCGTTTGGAACGTGACGGCGAGGGACTCTCTGACTTTCTATGTCGTGTAAACTGTGTGTGCCTCTGTGTATGTGTATGTGTGTGTCAACCAACTCGGCGTGCCGCACATGTGCTCAGGCGGGAGGGAGCGAGCGCCAGCACACGACTTTTAAAAACACGATTCCCAGGGAGGTATGTACCTGGACTGGCACAAGCTTCTATCCCTAGGCAAATAATTTTATGCTATGTAAATATACACATTTTATGTATCCCACTCGGCAAACACGCGTCTGGATCAAAATTTTGCGGTTCGGGCCCGATGGACCGACTTTAGAGTTGGATTTGTGTGTGTGTGTCTGTGTGCAGGTGACCGGGAGAATGAGATGTTGGCCACTTTCACGACAGGTAAGCTCCCGCTGGATAAAATACATTTTTAGGCTGGATTTGCGCATAGGGAATATTTGGATATTCATGGATTTCGAGCAATTTATTGAATAGTGCACAGTTTATTCGTATTTTATGATCAATACTGATTCTTGCTAGGGAGGTGGATTTGTTTTTGAAACCATTGTGGAACAATCGTTCTATTATATTGAAATATCATAAAATTATACGACCGAGCTTGATCTATACACAGGTGATCGTAAATTTTTGATGTCGTTTGACGGTAGATTCTCATCAAAGTATGCAAATTTATTTTGTCTTTTAATTTACAACCCCGGCGAATAAATTGCATTTATAGGTATATACATTTTCATATACAATTTCATAATTAGTGGATTCAAATTAATATACGCTGCACAAAAGTCCTGTAATTTGAAATATTAATTTGCATTTCAAAAATTAAATATAAAAATGGATTTTTTAATTTTTTTACTCAGCTCATTGAATTCAAACAAAAGTAGCAAGATGATTTAAGGTATATTGCATATTCTATGCATATTCAGACGTTTTGTGCGCCACGTGGCAGTATATAAACGGCGTAGGCGAGGCAGTCTCCGCTGGTATATCCTCAAGGAGCCAAAAACTGATGCAGATTCTTGCAAATTCGTCGCTCTAATCTCAATGCTTAAACAGCGAAGTGCAAATTTTAATAAGCTTTCATTCAGGCACGCCATTTTTCGAGGCGTGTATCTAAAATGCTTTATACACCTTCCTTCCAAATTGCGAATTGTATGATATATAACCAACCGTGTATATAAATATGTAAGCTTTGATACAACTAAATCTATTAAATTGAATTGCTTATACAGCGAAAACAAAGGGACATAAAGTTTCCTCGCCTCTTTGTGTTCACCCCGAATCAACCCACGTCTTCGCTCATTTTCACGTGCTCAAGAGTTTGCGCGTGCGCACGTCATCCTTACTCGGTCCATATTATAATATATTATATAACTGTCGTCCAAAAAAGGTTCATATCCGTATAAGCCACATTTGTTATATTGCAAGAATTACATCGCCGTTCCTTTCGCGTGTGCAATCGTTGCACGCAAAACAAAGTACACATATTTGCAATGCAAATAATATTGAGCGCGCGTATTAGATATATAGCTTTCTCATCAAATCTGTAAATGCCCCGTGACATTTTTGTTTACACGACGATCGACCGGCGGCACGCGATCGCAATTATTGGATTGAACAGAATCAGTCTCCGTGTTCTGCCGTTTTTCCCTTTTTCCAAAGTTTCTATAGAAACGGTCTTGCAGGACTCTTTCGTATGCAGCACCGAGCGGAAGGGTCAGCCACTGTGAAATTTGAAATAAACAGAATTTACGGTCTTGATCTTCATAAATTGAACGTCTTTTTCGCTCAGCTACCGTGAAAGCTCTCGAATCGATCCTTTATTCTCTCCACCAACAACAATAGCCTTTTATTTGGTCGAGAAAAATATGTCTGTAAAATCATCGCGCGCGTCACTGATTCTGGCAGATTCAATTTCACGACGAAATAATCAACGAACGTCGCGTTCATTTCATTCCGCGCGATACGTGTACATATAATATTTTTCAGCGCTCTCGGGCAATTATTATATGCTATGTGACAATTTACGGCTAAAGTATTGTTGAAACTAGCTGTCATAAAAGTGGGCGCTGAAAAATTTCGAGCGAACAATGAGAGCGAGTGAGCGCAGTTTTAATTGCGCGTGGTCCCGAGCTCACCGGAAAATAAGCGAAACCGACGGACAAAACATTGCATTTATTATAGAGAATCTGACAGTAGCGCGCGACAGCGGTGGCGCTGCTAGCGCGCGTTACGCGCATATATAGCTGCCCGGAGGGGAGAAGCGCGGATGAAGTGACAAAGTGCAATAATTGGTGTCATACGTCTTCCGTAATTGTCCCTAATAACGTTTCTAATTACCGCTCTGAAGTTTGCGGAAATGTAACGACGGCTGACTATAACGCATAGAATCAAGTCAATTAATCTAACGGCAAGACAGGTTTTAACGAAAAGTTTTGTTGCCAACGTGCGTAAGCGTCGGTCATCAGTCGCGCGGTATGCTAAACACATCGATATAGAAAGCTCTCTCTATATAGTTGTACACTCAATATGCAGAGTCCAGTCGAAATCATATGACAAATCCTCTCGAGCACCGATAGTATCGTAAAATATTCCAGAGACCGAAAGGTTCTAATCTCGGAAAATATGATTTTGATATTTCATTCATCGCTACATATTCGATAATCCAAAAGCACATCGCGTAGCGATCGATATATACGGTCCGTAAACTCCCCTTCGATATATAAATTCCCGTATTTGCGCAATTTGAAACTCCTCCTGAACTTCGTATGTCAGCATTATTCCGCACAATGAAAGGGCCATTTCAAGCACATGCGAGCTTGCGCGCGGGCGTTTTCACAATTTATTGTAGCGCCGTTTATCAATATTTTATTCAGCTGCGGAAACGCTCGCTCGCGCCCGCGCGCGCAGATATTCAAGCGACGCCGAACAAAATTTTCAGGCAACTCGCTTTGGCTCCGACGCCGTTGCTCTCTTTTTTATCCCCACCTCCGCTCATACACCGCTTCCTTCTCTCTCTCTCTCTCTCTCTCTCTCTCTCTCTCTCTCTCTCTCTTGCCTGCGGTTTTTTTTTTGTTTTTCTGTTTGCTCGGGAGGTTTTCCCCCTTTTTCCGAGCTTTGTTTGTTTTCTTTGCCAGAAGTTGCAGTATATAGTTTCGCGTGGATCGTCCTGAAGGGAAGTGTTTTTAATGCGGATTATTTCGTCGTTTTAGCCGCACACGATTCGCGCCAGCAGGGCTGTTGTGAAAAGTGGCAAACGCGCGATATATTTTTTTCTTCAGAAAAATTCCCGGCACGACTGATCAAAATATATTATTTATTCGGTAAGCTAGACTGAGCATTTGAATTTCGCGCATTTCGACGTTTTGAATACCCGAGCACAATCGAGATAATTCTCCACGCTGACTGGGTTAGTAATTGGGGGGGCTGCGCCGCGAGTACGCGTTTATTGTGCGGGTTTTAGCGAGGATTTTTATAATGCTGTCGCGGGAGACAAAGATTTACACGTGGAGCACGATGAAAATGTTGCTATGACCCGACGAATGCATTTCACTATAACTATATTCTACGCCTTTTTCGAAGAACAAAATCTTGTCAATAAATTTTTAAATAACACGAAGCTTGCGCAATTAGCCGCTGATTCTTTTATTTCTCCGAGAACCTAAGAGGCTTTCCCGTTAACGAAGAAACTTACGAGACAAATTCCACCTCGTATTATACGTGCCCTCTGTATAACAAACTTGTATTTTCGTCCAAAAAGAAAATTCTAGTCCAGCAAAAAGTACAGTCTACCTATAAGTATAATATTATCAGCAACAAACATTCTATACAATTTAGTCGACGTATACTATTATATCGGAAGCGGTCTGTAACAAAGGAAACCCGAAAAGAAAGTCATTGCCTCTCGGCGTGTCTAATTCGCCTCGCCCTATCCATAATTGTTAATACACCTTTTCCCGGGCAAAGTAGCTATAGACTACAGCCCTCACCCTCGTCTCCGTTTTATTCTCGCGCTCTCCATATATCTTTCTTTATTTCACCGGTTTTCCCTCACCTTCCGATCTCCTCGCGCCCTTTCCCCAGACGACGACGACGACGACGAAAAGGAAGGAACGCGCGAGTTTTTCGGTGAAAAGCGTACAGACCGCGGGTGCGTGAAAGCGAGCCGAGAATATCGCGCGCAGTGGAGGGGGCAAAATTACGAGGCTGCAGCTTCCGCCGGAATTGGCGAGAGGGCCGCCGCCGCCGCGAAGCCGGCCCCGACCTTCGAGCTTCGTTTTCAACCCCCGTGTGATTTAGTGGCGGTTACGGGAGGGCGACTTTTCTCCGATCGCATCTTTTTCATTCGCGTCGTCGCTAGAATCTAGCCAGCTACGGGCTTTTTTTTACCTTTTATCCTTTGTGCGCACAGCCGGGATGGCTTATACGAGTCTTTTTGATATGAAACGGATTCGATGCGTATACGTATAGTATAGCCAGTTCTCAAAGCTGAGACGAGTCCGTATGATTAAGACTTCAATATTCAGCAGGAGACCTTTTTTCCGAGCAGACGAGGCTTTTTTTCGCTACTCAGCGCGAAGCTCCTTTCCGCTCTGTATACATATATATACACATGTGTGTGCTGAGAAGGATATGCTGGCTCGTTCGATAAATATTGCAATAAAATTGTAGATTGACCCGACTTTTTTCCGACTTTGAACACAGCGAGGTACAATTCGCCTGAGCACTTTTATCGCGACGCTATCATATACATGCGCGAAGTTCGGATTTCGTACGGGATTTCTAAATCACGTCGAACTTGCTCCTCCTCTCCGATCTTATCCCTCGGAGATTAAATTTCTTTCGCTTGAAATTTCATATGATCCTCAATAGTCGAAGAATTTTCTACGGAAAGTACATAATCCGATGACGCATGATTAAAAAAAAACTCATTGAACTTTCAAGTAGATTATTTCCACCTAGCACGCCCGATATATGATTACACACCAGGTGTATAATACACGCTAGAAATCTGAAAATAACATTTACGACTTCTCCCCCGCAATAACGTATTCATCGCTATCGAAAAATATTCACCCGCCGGTAAATATTCAGACAATAATGCCGATTATCATCCCCTTCCAGAAGAAGAGTTGCACACAGCGGCTTAGCGTATACACAAAAGCCATAGTCTCGCAAGCCCTTTCCATCGATTTATTTACCAACGTCCAGCGACGCTGCTTCAGTCCTCCCTCTCACTCGGCCTTGCCATTCAAAGTCAAAAACTCAATCACACGCTCATTGAACCCGCGCGTCCGATTACCGTCGCTCTCTCGCTCTTCACTCCGCGCCGCACGAAATACAGAGGGCGGAAAATTCGTCGGGGCAAAAGCATCTCGGCATCCGCCGCGCGCGGCGCAATTCAGAAAACACGCAAACTCGCGCCAAAACTTGCGCTCATCGATTTTTAACGCGGCTTTCGCTCTCTCTTTCTCTCTCTCTCTCTCTCTCTCACTCTATCGCTCCAAGTTCCACAATTGAATTATCCCCGTGTGCCGCGCCGTGGTATAGCCGCAAAATTGGCCCCACCTCAATCCTCGTACTACATAAGTACTTAATAAGGTTCCCGGGGATTATACAGCGGGCGAATCGGCAAAACTCGCGATGTACTCGTAGTCGAGACAGCAGGTATATAGCAGAAGCAGCAGCAGGCAAATGCCGAGAATTTCCGACGGCTTTGAATTAATTATAATCGCGCGGGGATTCCGAGTGCCGACGTTCGATATATATATATACATATGCACACATACACACACACACACACACAGACAGACATACAACGGACACCTCGCCGACTGCGCGCTATACGTCTATCAATGATTCAAGCTCGAGTCGGGTGAGACTCTGTATATATATGCACCCACTACCATGCTGTGCTATTCGGTGTATATGCCGGGCGTACTACGACGCGACGGCATCTTCAGGAGTATATATAGTGAGCGTAATTCACGGATGCGCCACGGGGGAGTATCCGCTCGATAAGATTCGGCGCTTTGTAATCAATCCCTCTTTCTCTCTTCCGGCGAAATTGTCTTTATCCATGGGAAAGAGAGCTTTATAGCTTCTACTTCTTCCCCGCAATTTCAGCGATACTGTGATGATGCTTGAAAAGGACCTACCGCGGTGAGGACGCGATTCTGAAGAGTCGCGCACCGACTTTATCGGAGGGGACAGAGCACAATGACGCTATAGCGCTTTGTATGCATGAAAGAACTTTCTAATAATTTGTATGGCTATTATTTCTGCGGCTCTGATTTAATGGGCCGCTCTCTGCCGTGTGCCAATAGATTTCCGTGTAATTGCGCGTTTCCGCGATGACGGAAGACGACGATGCGGGGGTGTATAGATCGCTGCGTGGATATATATGTATATGTATAGAGTATAGAGTATATATATGAAGATGCGACGCGAGGAAGAGATCCATTATCGGACCGTTGCGTTTGAGCGTATATATACGCTCGACTGTATCAGCCGGGCAAAGCTGTTTTTGCCAAGTTTAATCGCGCGGATGAGCTTTCGATTTACGAGCTTGCGATTGACTTGCGGCTACAGCTCCGGCTCTTTGGAGAAACGTAGTCGTCGTGCCCGTCGTGAAGTCTCCCGTGTATCATGCTGACTGCACGTACGCGTATACTTTCGCTCTCCGCGGTCATGTTTTATTTATCGCGCGACGGAACGTGTGCAGAAGCGATTTTCGAAGTGAGTGAATACGGGAGAGCAAAAGCGGTTTTATATACGGCGGTTGTTAAACAATGCAGGGGTTTTAAAGACGCGATACCGCGTCTCCGCGTTTGTGGAAACTCGCGCAGATGTGTGTACGCGTGTTCTTGTTTGCAAAATGTATAAACTCGCTGACGCGCAGTAGTGCTGCGTTAACTAACTCCTCTAGGAATAGCAAGTTAGAGCAAATATTTCCCCGTGATATTATTATATATACATATAAATATATAGGGTCAACCTACTTCACTCTTCTCAGGCGCTTGAGTTTGCGGAGAAAAAGCCGCGCGAGACTAACCACCGCCACTTCTGCCGTCGCGCGTAATTTTTCTCTTCGAAACGAAGTTTTTCTCATCGCTTCGTCGCTACCGGAAATTGCACTTTCATAAAAATGCTAAAGCCAGCGGTTTTTCATCTTTCATCGCAGTGCTACTAGTGGTCCCGCCCTCAGACCAAGACTGGCCAACGTGATTACTTACGGTTCAATTTGTCTTTGAATCGAGAAAATTTGCGGAAAATCTCTTGAATTCCTTTCCCCCAATAAGTTTATGTCGATTTCTTTGCTGATTCGTGTAAAAAAATACGAACACCTGCGAATCTCTCGACAAAATTGTTATAAACAGCGGTACTTCGCTTGTCATTATTTTCTAGATGCCAAATTAAAGGAGAACCTCCCCTAAAAAGGAAGACGATAACGCGTGGCGACGCGCACAAGCTGAACATTTGTCGGTGCGTTCGAGAAAAAAAATCACTCAACAAGCTGTAACAGGGACTTTTTCCTCGAGCGTTTAATTGCCTCAGAGAAATGAGATCGTGAGTTATGGGCGGCACTAAATCGAGGGTGAATTATAATGAACGCCAAAAAGCCGCAACTATAGTATATAGAAGCCACGGCTCTTTCTATTTTTGGCCGTTTGGCCATTAAAATGACTCTCCGATCGAAGTCAAAAATAAAATCCACTCGCGAGCTCTCTCGGCAACGCAAGCTCATAATTTGTGAGTTGGCTGTTCGACGAGAGATTAGCCAGGAGTATAAAAACAGTCCGAAAGAACGTTGGAGGAGTATATTGTAGAAGCAACGCTTTATATTACCATTGAGTGCAAGCTGCATCTCTCCTCTATCACTTAGGTCGGAAATTAACGCAGCGTAAAAAACAAAAGAAAGGAGGAAAAAACAAACAGTAAGAGTAGCAGTAGCGTACAGCAGCCTCGAAAGAAACAAACGCGCAAAGGAGGGACGAGCTCTTTGAGTATCCGCTACAAATCCCGAGGCATCCTGTTCTTATTTTAGCCAAGGCAAGGTAAAAAAGAAATGCGAGACAGATAGAACGAAGGAGGGGGGGGGGGGCAGGGAAAGAAGTGTCGCAGAAGAAGCCTGTCTTACCGACCTTGGGGGTGCAGAAAGATTTACTGCCAAAAGTGGCCAAAACGAAGGACAGATACAGAGCGAGCAACAGAGAGAGAGAGAGAGAGTGAGAAAGCGTAGATTGCGCGCAAGAGTCAAACGCGAGGGAGACATCAGCCGTGCGACGCACAGCCGGATAAAAAGAGGATGAGCGCGAGGAAGAGTGAGCCGGAGGAGAGGAGATTAAGTTTTCGAGGGAGACCAAAATTAAATCCATTGTGAGCCTCCGAAAGAGAGCGAGAGATAGAGCAGTCTATAGACTTCGAACAAGAGGAATGGCAGACGATGGGCCAGAGGGGCACTACTTATACACCCGACGACGATGGCGACAGCTGCCAGGACTGGGGATAGGATCGGGAGACACAACGCTCTATATAGTGCTGGTGCAAGCGGTGGAGAAACTAAGCCGATCGGCGAAAATCCGGGGACGGTGCGACGCTAAGTGCACGAGAGACTCTCGCTCCCTTGTATACGCGATTTTCCTGATGCGCATGGGGAACCCGCCGTTGCCGCCGCCTTCCGGCAGCAAGTGCCGAGAGGCAGGTATTGTCGAATATTTATGTAAATACGCGGGGAGGGTCGCGACCGACGGAGCTTATACTCTTTTTTCACTTTACAGAAGAGAGATAGATAGAGAGAGAGGGGGGAGAGAGAATATCAAGTGCCCAGAGTGGATTCGGATGGTTAAAGTTAGGTCATCGCAAAGGGGTTCAGAGGGGTGGGGCGGGGGAGTGCTTTAAGCGACGCGCTTTTCTTCTCAGAAGATTTGAGCGCAACGAGCGTTAAACTGTGCGAATGAAATTCGCCAAGATACCGGCTACACTCGTCTCTTAATTTCATAAGTACGCCGGACTCACTTTGATGCTTTTTTCATTACCAGCCCGTGGATGAATTCGCTATCTTTCTCTCTCTCCTCCTCTCTCTCTCTCTCTCAAAAATTATATCTTCATAGCATAGCGAAAATCTTATATCTATATATACTGCAACAATATAACGCTAATTATATACCGAATGCGTTGTGGCTTCATCATCAGTCGGCCTAAAAGTAAATTGTCCTTAATAAGCTATTCTCGAAATTAACAATGAAATTTATTTCATTCTCTCAGCATATATGCAGCTCGCGGTTGCGGATGGAGAGGGGGGGCGATATTTCCGCGACACTATAATCATTACCGAGTAATGTTCCGTTACCTGCAATCTCTTTGTGCATTGCCGAGTATAGAGCGGAAGTACACAAGCGAGTGAACTAAAGAGATAGAGAGAGAGAGAGAGAGAGAGAGAGAGAGAGAGAGAGAGAGAGAGAGAGAGAGAGAGAGAGAGAGAGAGAGAGATGCAAAGTGCAGCTGCCAAGAGGATCATTCTGTCTGTGGAGATTCTAAAAATATCATTTTAACGGCTCTATTGTCGCGGCCGAGGGATTTTCTCTGCGCGACGCGCGTAAACATACATGTATATATATGTGAACGATTCTCTCACTCTCTCCGTCTACTACTCTACTCCTGTTTTTTTCGTCGCTCTCGTATACGTGCTTTGATGCCGTGAGATTAAATCCTGCGTTTACTTCAAAATGCTTTGAATCCTGGCGACGTACGGTTTTACTAAATAAAGATTGCCGGTGCCAGACGTCCCTTATTTCCTCGTTGCGCAATGGTTCTTTTGTACACTTTGACTTTCAGTGCTTCCGAGCACTTTATTATATAATGGATATTTTTGACTCTTCTCTTTTTTCCTCGGCAATAACGTGGCCGTGGATTAGCACCGGATATCTCGAGTCTTATGCAGCGACACATGCGTTAAGAGTATAAAAAATTTTGGGTGATATGTGCACTGTGTAATTTTAAAACAACAACGTCATCGAGGAGGTAAACCGAAGCCCGAGGTAATATCTCTGTATTTAAATTTGTCTATAATATAAAAATAATAAAAAGTACGATTATAAACAAGTAGGTAATTAACACAATTAGAGTGGCCATGCATGAGAGATGTCATTTCAATTAATAGCCGGTGTGGGGCTTAACTGATAGGATAATGGCAGAGGTAATTAAAATAACTTTGTCGATAAAATTCAATTTTAATTTTAAAACACGAGTGGAATGAGCCCGGCCCCCACGTGCTCATGACGCATTATGTATTATATGCGTCATAACAAAGCACACACTTACAGCAGGTTTTTTAGCCCCGTGTGCGTCACACGCATGAAAGTGGTTAATTAATTACGGTATTGGCTCTCACATTGAACAAAAAATCCATAAATATCACCTATTCTGCACAATATATATTATTTTCTTTTCGCTTCGTGCGATTTTATTTCCGTGTATATATAGACAGAAAGAGAGAGGACAGAGAGAGACTGCTCACACAAGAATTATGGGAAACGCGTTGCGTATACTGTAATAAAATTAATCACCCCCCTTTCCCTGCAACAATTGTCGAAAACATTGAAAAAAACACCGGCTGAAATGCTATAATAAAATCCTTTCGTCGCTCGACAATGAGGACATAACAAAAACAATCGCGCGCAGCAGAGATTACTCTCAGTTCATCAAGCGCGCATAAAGAATCCAGTGCTTTCGCTCTCCCAGCGCGTTCGGGCTCGCTAAACAAGAACATTAGTCGTCCCTGGCGCACCGAATGACGGCAAGTCAAGCGCGCGCCTGTATATGCATACCTCGCGAGCGTACGCGCGTTTATTGCTGCCGCCTGCGCGAGCATTTTGCTGTGAAAATAGCGTCTCCGCGCTCATTAAACCACGCTTCCCCCGCTCTCTCGAGCTTCGAACGTATAGGACGTATTATATGCGTACGGGCTACGGATTCTCCGGATTCCGTAATTTGAATTTGAATTTCATAATTTATCGCAGTCTGCAAAAATATACCGGGTCCGAGCTTCCGCTCTTCCATTACTTCCGACCTTCCACTCGCTCTGGCTCTCTCGGATTTCATTATAAAGTTATTCATACCCGAGATCCGGGAAGCTCGAGAGCAGAGAGGAGAAGGAAAGAAACGGTTCGAGACTCGTTTCTTAACCTCCTTTTGTATCCGACCTTATCAATTAATCCGAAAGCTTCGCCTGCGCTGCGCGTAGATTCGATTGAATCTTTTCCCTCGCCGCCGCTGGGCGAACGAGTTCAGGGAGAGAAGCAATCTATGCGCTCGTTATTCAAGCCGACAATGAGCCCGAACTCGGTCCAGAACGGAAGGAGCGTAGAAAAAAACGACGAGAAGAATCGTTACACTTTCTCTCCGCCAGTGAGAGAGAAGCGAGAAGTTCGGGGACCGGCGGGCTATATCCAAAATCGATAAATACTACGTCGGGGCGGGTAAGGAAGGCGAAAAGGAGACGCGCTTATATATATATATATATATATATATATATATATAGAATAAAAGGATAGAGCTGTATATAAAGGAAGGAAAACTGCTCCCGACAAATCGAATCGACTCCGTTGGTCAATTCATCTGACCTGTCGCTCGCGGATCCCGTGTGTGCGCGGGTGTATGTATGCGGCCGGCGATACTTTCAGGAAGTGAAAGTTCACCTGTGTTGGTACAAAGTTAGTGGCAGCGTGGTAAAGGCCACCCAACCGATGTCTATATATATATATATATTTATTCTTTTTTCGCGTTTTTCGCCCCTCCCCCCTGACGCTCACCCGCGCGCGACGTTCTCGTGCAACAATGTTCGTAAAGTAAGCTGTAACTCCGCGACGCGTAAAGGGACATGAAGAGGTCGACTGGGGCCGTACTATTGAAGCATATCGTAGTGAAGAAACCGAGACGACGATGACGACGAAGACGAAAAAAAAACAGAATTTTTTCATGCGACGCAAGGAAGTGCTGCATCGATCGTTTAATATCGCTTGGGGATAAAACGGAAAGAAAAATACCTCGAGGTCCGATTGTTACTTATGTATTTTTGCGGCGTCGAGGGGATTTTATTCTCAGGATGTTTTTTCTATCTCCCGCGAGCGAGCTGCGCGAGAGATGCTTGTTTTGTACTACTTCGCACTCGAATGAAAAGTTTTATATATATATATATATATATAAGTATAGAGTGATATGCCGCGACTTGAGATTCCGAGTTGTTGCTGCGCGAGTATCGGCAAGTTGTTATGAGGGGAGCGATTGCCGGACTATGTTTATTCTTCGTACTCGAGGATTTTTCGCGTCCACACCTCGCGACAGATTGGAAAGTTATTTATTTAACTTTTTCTTTGCACAGACCATGCGATCGATTTTATTTGTTGATAATCGCGCACTCATGATGATTTAATCACAATTTTCCAATTCAAAGCTTACGAGATATTACAGTCTCGAAAGCGACAGACTCAGGCAAAATGGATTTTCCCGATTCCTGGGAGTTTAGGAAAGGTCTACCGACTAAAACGGCATACGTAATAGGGTAAAATGAATTTCCTCCCGGGTTACGGGTTAGCGATCTGTAAAGTCATAATATGATCTTTTTTGCAAAAGATCGATAAGGTCAATTAGAACATTTCGTTGGTCCCTACGAAGACTACAACATCTCAGATTATCATCGAAGAGTAACGCAGTTCATTCTCGCCGTGAAGAATAACACAATTCAAATTCTTACCGCGAAGACTAACGCAGCTCGGATTTTTACATGACCTTCGAGATGACATCATCATATGAAATTTAATTTATATATGTATATAAAGGTATATAATAAGATTAGCATGTGACAAAATTATCGATGCAAAAATTATTCAATTATACGAAGTTTTTGTTATACTAGAGTTTAAACAGCGCGCGCTGCGCGCCTTAACCTAGAAGACGTTTGGACTTCCTGGTTTAAACGTATGCGCACTACATGAGCCAATCACATAACGTCTATCTTGGCTTCACAACATCCGGTCATGACTTTTTTATATGTATGGAATGGATGGAATATATTAGTTTTTGCGTTAAAGGGGAGTCAGTTGTGTTACTCTTTGTAGAGACCGACAATTTATTGCCAAAATCCCTCTCCAATTTTTATGGCGTATAATAAAGACAAGATTCATTTTTCCCACGTTTCAATAGCAAATTGCGGATTAAAAATATATAGAATTATAGACACTACGCCAATGCTCAACTGGAATCATTTGTTGTCGTTCGCATTCAGCTGAACGCGATTTCCTGTCATTCATGCCATATACCGACAACTGAAGCCCGATTTTTCTAGCACTTCGAATAAAAGGACGCGTTCCTGCACTATATGCACGCGGTGAAATGGCATAGAAAAATGGGTTAAAGCTGCTGGTGGCTTGAGTAATAATAGAAGAAAAAAGTTGACAACCAGAGACGCGCGCGAAAAAGAAATGCCAGAGAGAAAAATATAAATTCTGGAAAAGAGGGGAACTTTAAAAAAGGAAACGAGGAATAATGACATAACAATTTTCATAATTGACTCTTGCTGTTATCCTCGACACCGAAAAATACACGAAATTACTCTCACTAGGAATTTTCGACGCGCTTAGAAAAAACTTTTACTCTGACGTGATGATGAAAAATGCCGGCTATACATATTCTCTAATTCTGATGGAATATTGTCTTGTATGATACTGAAAAGTGTCCAGTCGAAAAAAAATGATCTGTTATGCTTTATATTGGCGGTAGAAAAGTAGATTTCCGTAAAAATTCGAAATCATCGTGAAAATCTTGAACATTTGCTCTGTTTGCTTTCACAATCAACGTCCAGTGTGTAATTTTTTTGCTCTGAAAAACATCCCTATCTCTTTCCCATCCGGCTCGTGTATCAGAGCGCCAGTTTATTATTCGCACGCTCAGCGACGCAGTTTCCCTCGTTTTTTGTGCTTCGCAAGAAAAAAAGCTCTTTCGCCAGCACGTCCTGCAAAAAAGCGATCCCTCTCTCTCTCTCGTTTACCACGTCACTTCTTTTAATTACCGGGATCAAAGCGCGTGAAGAGATAACCGAGAACTACTCTGTCGACTACTGAAATCTGAAATTTTCACGCGCTCCCGGTTAATTATAAAATTCGGTTGACCGATTGTTTGCGCTCCTCCGTTTGTGAATTCCAATGAATAGTCTCCCTTCGCGCATGCGAGCCAAAAAACGTGCATATATATATATACCAGCTGCGATCTCGTAAAATCAATAATACTGTGCAAAGTCGCGTGTTCTATTCACGCAATGATACCGGCTGCAGCCGAGGCAGAATCCAATTTTCGCGGTTATATTCCGGGCGAGAGTTGAGTGAGAAGAGAGAGAGAGAGAGAGAGAGAGAGAGAGAGAGAGAAAGAGAGAGAGAGAGAGAGAGAGAGCGAGCGCAATTCCTCGCATGCCATCAGAGGCCACGATCGTCTCGTTTGGAGACGCGGATGTATACACCGCGACTGCATCAGCCAGGGTTATATTCGGCGCCCAATAATCAAAGTGCGGTTATTCGAGAGTCGAGCTTTGTTAAAGTATGATTTCTATACATATCGATCGCGGCCCATGTCCGGCGCACCATTCAAACTTCCTCTCTATATGCGCAGAGCAGGCACGACAAGCTATGCTGAATATAACGCCGCGCGCGGCTAAATGTTTGCACTCTGATATCAGCGCAGCGGTACGGCGGCCCAGGGTGTACTAGATGAGCACGATTATGTGCGAAGCGTTAAATATCTCGTGCGACGGTATAATCCGCGCCATAAAAGTAATATACATGGATATCGCCGAGCAAGCTCGACTACTCTGTACCATATAATATTGCGTGTGGGAGTGAGCAGCAGCCGACTATAACTATACATAAGCCCGGGCGATCGCCCTGCCGTGCGGCATCGTATATAGCTATACGCCCACACCGCCCGGCATTTATGTATTCTATATGTGTATAATATATGTGTATACGCGAGCTGAACACGTGTAATATTATCGATCGATGATATAAAAAGGACGAAAGAATGTATAGGCTCCCGAGCTCGGTGTATTATGCAAGGCGAGTGATTATTATTATTTTTTGGATAATTTTTTTTTCACTCCTTTCGCGTTGCGCTTGACGAGCCGATAAAGTAGAGAGCCCGCACGTAAAAATTCATATTCCACTGGTATTTCAAAGTGATTTCGCTGGTGCGATCGCGAGAGAGTGCTCGTGTAAAATGAACGTTTTTCATTTTCGCCTGGTCGTGCGGATCGAGTTAATTAGCCGGTTTGCATAATTGCCATGTTTGTTTTCGACGACGAATTTCGTGAAAATGTATGAACTATGTTATATATGTATAGCCTTTTAATTGCTAGCATATAAATAACAATCTGCAATAATAATATGCGAAACGAACTATATTTGTACTGACAATACGTAGCGTTGTCGTAAGGTATACATAAATATAATTCGTAAATATCAGGCATATTAGTATAGCGTAGCGACTCCGTCGTGGATTTTGAATGTCTCTATGAACTCCAACTAAGCCAATTTAGACGATTCGCGCGCCACGTGACATCGTAGCTGCAGGAGACATTTCTGGTATTTAACTTAATCAAACGTGGAATCCCGCTCTAAAGCTAACTCAATTTTTAGCGGAAATCTCGCTTGCGGCAGGGGCATAAATGAGCGCGTAACGCCATTAATAAATTAACGTTTTTCCAGACGCTCTAATTGCGTTATACAACAAATGCAGGGACATATCCGATTATTACACCGCGAAATCTGAATTATATCCGAAGATTCGTGTCATATTAATCTTTAGCTTCGACATGCGGCTCTATAATAATGGCCTGTTTCGTAGAAATGATTTTATGCCGTATCAGACGTCAAGAACTTGCTCGGAATGCTAAACGCGAGTCTCGCCAGCGCGCATATCTGAATAATGGAGGGTACTCGCTTATCAACGATCGAATCGAATCGACTCGCGCATACTACTGCATATATGCGCGTACTCATACCTACTACGCCTATCAATAATTAGTGCGATCGCGAATTCTCGTCGTGGCTCGAATTTGTCAAATCACTTTTTTTGCGGATTATTCATAACCGGTTGTGCGCAACTGCTGTGACTTATTATTCCGGCGCTTGAGAGTCGTCATGCTCGCATGTCTTCGATTATTATATACTGGCTCATAGTATGCTCTTTCATTAAATATAATATGTGCATTAAATATAAGATGAGCCTGTCGTGCGAATTTTTATTTTGCATATATGCAGGTCATTTTTGCGTGGTGAAATTTGAATGGGAGTGAAACGACGAGGAACTTTTGATATGAGACATGAAGCCATTATTTCATTTGTTCGGTTAAAACGACCTGAATTAGAAGTAATGGGAAGCAGTGGACAATGAACATCATACAGCAGTTTTGCGCAGAACCTAATAATAGCCCGGTTTCCGTGACCCATTAATTATCAAGAAACTTGACAAATTAATGACACTCTTGGAGTCATTTAGAAAGCGTAATTGCAATGGAGAACACAGTTGCAGAAGAAACAAAGCTTCGCGCTCCTCGAGATTTTCTTCTCCCCCACCGAATCTTAAAATAGACTTGCATTTTCTAAAATGTTTCTCATACGCGCACGTATGTTGCTGTACAACAGCAAACTTGGCTCCCGACAAATCAAACTGTAAGGTTTGCGCTCTGAAATACCATATATAATATACAAAAGAAGCTGCAGAGATAAATTAAACGAAAGAAAAAACTCCGCTGATAAAGGAAATCAAGGTAAACGTTTGCCAAATAAATCTATTCGAAAGGGCAACCCAGCAAGAAATCCCTATACAATTCTATAATTGAAAAATGAAATACGACACGCGCAACATCATCACACCAGAGGCGGCGTCCCCTGCATCCACCCCACTTTCCATCTCTCGCCGCTGAAGAGAAAGAGCTCTATATTTACGACGACGCGAGCCTTTTGGCCGACTTCAAAGTCAAACTCTCGAAGAAAAGTGATTACTTTTGTCATCTCCCGACCGCACGCGCGAACGACTCGCAACAAAAGAAAGGGGAAAAAGAACAGGAAAAAAGAGAACACGACTCGAGGAAAAAAAGACTCCGTACATAGATATACCATACTTGCAGTCTCTTGTACAAAAAAAAGAAAGTCGGTATATCCGCGCGCGACAAGCAAGAAGGGGAGAGAGACTGACGTCTCCGTTACGCATAGCTACGGCGCCTTGACAAAAGCAGCGGCAGAGAGATGCTCTCGCATTCGCAGGATAATCGATGTCGCTAATCGCGTCCTCTTTCCGGATCACGAACCTCGGCCCGGGATTGTTTGCGAGTCTTCAACTCTCTCTCTCTCTCTCTCTCTCTCTCTCTCTCTCTCTCTCTCTCTCGCTACCGAGGGGAGTCCGAAGCAGCGAGAAACAGAAGAGTTGAAAGTTTCTGGCTGGCGCTGATGCTCGAGAGAGGAGCATTTAATCGCCCGTTTCTCTACGCGCTCGCTCTAATGAAGACCGCGCCGTACGTTAGGATCCTTGCGCCATTGTCGATCCTGCGCTACCGCTGTCTCTCCATTATTTTTCTCCGTTATTAAAAAGTCCCTCCGCGAGAGAGAGAGAGAGAGAGAGAGAGAGAGAGCGAGAGAGCTGGGGCACATCGACGAGCCGACCACCATTGTGCTCCCTGGAGTTCGCAGAGGAAGGGGGGACACATTCCTAATTTCTGTTCTTCTGGATGATCGCGAACGAGGGAGGGGAAGTTGGGTGCCATAAATGAGGACCAGTTGATGGGCTCGGGAACAAAGATTCGCGAGGATAAATGGGAGGAGAGCGGAGTTTTGTCTAGGTGCGTTCGCTGTGTGGATTTTCTTTTTCCTTTTATATATGCTTATGTTCCTTCATACTCTGTTGCTTGGGCCTTTAATTACTGACACAACTTTTGTTTGGGTTTCGCTTGTCAGCGCTTCCTCTGTGTTTACTTATCGATTCGAGAGAAGCTATCATATATTTATGATTTCTTTTCTTATACTTTATATGATAGTTTAATTTTTGAAAAATTTACGCAAATCTTTGATCGGATGATATTGATTTTTTCATGACGACGAGAAAACATATTTTTCCAATCGAATTCCCGGTTCGTATTTCATCCTCTAAATTCACTCTGACGAATCCGAAAGCAAAAATTTGATGCTCCGCAGTATTCATGGAGTTGCCATCAATCAATAAGTTATCGACTCAGACTTGAATTCATCAACCATTTATGTAGTGCACAATTTTGGAACTCAATGGAAGTTCGATGTACTTCATACAAAGTTTCGAGTAACGATATAGTTCGACAGACGAGAATCACAAAAACTGAGAAAGACGTCGTTCCCCTAGAGAATTAATACCTCAGAATTGTGTATTATTAGTCCAGTAGAAAATCTGTCGACGCAAATTTCCTCATTCACCTTTCTAATTATTACCTATAGCCTGGTAGCTACAATTCGGTATCCCTTTCACGGCCCCGCGTAAGCTTTGTAAGTATTTTCTCTCATAAAAGCTCCGGCAGCCCCCGCACTGCCAGCCGCATGTAATAATAAGGATGCTCCTTACTCCTTATTCCTCGCGAGCCTTAAAAATATTCATGGAAAGCGCCGATGGAGAGGCTTAGGACACAAAGCCTCTCTCGACCAGCAGCTCTCTCTCTCTCTCTCTCCCTCCCACTTCACTAGGATATATATACATATACTATATGACAATGTGACGAGAGGTCAGGAGAGAGAGAGAGGCCAAAGCGATCGAGCTTATACACGGGAGGACTGCAAGGGGACAGTTCGGGGCAACTGGCGTGCGAATAAGCGGTGCGTCGGTCTGGCGCCTAGGGCAGTCCTGTTCTCCACCTCCTCGGGCGGCGTCGGCGTCGGCGACTACGGTAATGGTTATAGCTGCATCGCGTGCAATCCCATTAGCATCGATGCAATTTACCCAATCTATCACACCCTATTAAGTGGTTCGCTTTCGAGGCTGCCGCCGGCAGCGGCCACCTCCGGCTTATGGCCCGCTCTCGCGTAGGTGTGTAGCTTGCCACATAACGTATAGACGCGATCGAACGATCACGAGAGAGAACGCGTATAGGACAGGAGATAGAGAGCGAACCGTCGATATATAGATTCCTACATGTATAGACTCGTGCGCGCGCTCGCGCTTGGATATTAATCGAATTTCGGCGGTACACGGATGCCTTTCTGCAATTACACACCGCGCGATCACGCGTTATTAACGTTTCAAGAATGATTGAAAACACCTTCGGGTCCACGCGCTCAGGGACACGCCGCAGTGAAACTATATGCTCCCGCGCGTCTCTATATATAGTGAACTGACTGCAGAGCTGCAGTTACGGCGCTGTTCGTGTATTTATGCATGTGTATATAGCCGATTTGTCGATAGCCCGAGCTATATTATAGTGTGTGTGTGTGTGTATGTATATATAGCATTGCGGCCGATTGAGGGTCTGGTAAGCCAGGGCGGAACGAGGAATTAATCGCGACACCGGCGTACGTTCCTGATAATACATCGATGTCTGTTTTGCTACTGCTGCTGTTTCTATGAGAGGGGATTTGCTCTCTTATTCTCGGCGTGGAAAAAAGCCGCGAGTGTTTGCTTTATGGCACTTGCGCTTATACTCTCTCCTTCTCTCAAAGAGTAGGTATGTATACCTGCAGCCATACATCTATACCCTTTGTGCTGTGAGCCCGATTATATGGGTGGGCTCGTAAAACGCGCGCGCGTGTGTGTCCGCGATTAAAGTAGTCGTATAGCAGCGTATACGCGTATAGACGCGTGAGTAACGGTAGAGGTATGCTTTATTGCGGCCGTTTTCTGAATGCCAATGAGCGCGAGTGGGGATTCTGGATTTTTCACGCGATATATCGATACTCGTGCAGTGCAGCGCGCGCGCCTTTTGATGAATGCGATCGTTTATGTTATTATACGGTATATGCGCAAGCCCGCGCGTAATACCATGTGGTTATAGACTGTACAGCGGTGCACAAGCATATGTATATAGGTTCGCGCAAAAAGTTCGAGAGATGTATAATGATAGTTTATATACGCGCGGGCGAACGCTTCTTAGAAACAAATTAACGATGATTTATTTTATTTGCATACGCGATTTATGGTAATGCTAGTTCGAGCCGAAAGAAATGTGTCGTGTATATATAATAGCGGTTTTATATCTCAATTAAATCGCGGATTCTTTTTTGCAGCGCGCTGCGCTCGCGACACTGCAAACGCTGTTGGCTTGGTGGATTTGAAGAATTTATTGCAGCATTTTTTTTCTCTACCGTTGAGAGGATAATTATTGGTTATCGATATAGTTATCAGAATGCATCGGGCTTTGATTAAATAGAACTTTAATTGCTGGTTGCTGAAATTATTGCGGGTTTATTCTTTGCCTTGAAGAATGTAATGTTACGTGCATATTAAATTTCATTGTTAAAAAACTTACTTAGCTATGCATATCATCAAATCCAACTATACAAATCTACGAAATTTGTATTTGACGTTGAATATATATTCTCCCGTTTATAATTAGAGGATTTGAGTAAACCGCACACTTCAGATGACAGTTATTGGAAGATATCATCGAATTTGACGTTGAACACCAAAAACGCGTTCTGAAATTGCCAAAATGACAAGGTTATTTTAGAATCGTCGGAATATAGTTGTTAACGTATTTTAGCTGCAGTATGAATTTCGTATAGAGATCAATATCACTTGATCAAAAGTACACGTCAAATGCATAATAGAGAAAAAGCTTTTTAACGGCAGTCGCAAAGCGCACTCACCCAAAATAACGGAATACTCTACGCTATTATACAGGAATAGCTATTTGACATCTACCCAGAATCTTTTACAATGTCGCTTTATGCCTTTTAAATCTGCATCAATGCATCCTGCCATAACTTTAAAGTGCATAATCCCATTCCAAAAATTGTACAGGGCTCAGTTTTATTGCGCGGTACTGTCGCGTCGAAGTTAAAAATAACTCCTTGCACTAATCCCCCGTATATTTTTTACCGCGTAGCCGTATCTATTTTAGCTCTATATATGTGTACGCGCCAGCTCTCCGCATTTTTACAAAACAATCCGGCTGGAAACCGCAAAAAGTTACTTTTATCCGCGATGTATACGGAAAACGGCGCCTCCCCTAAACACCCACCGCTGCCATAAAAAAATGTCACGGGAATCAACCGCGAGCTTTGAACTTTCGACCACCGCGCATAAATTGCACTAGCCAAAGGAATTCAAACGTAAACACGCAGCTCTTTCCGCGCAAAAAGCGAGTTGCTCTGAAAAAAAGGAACGAACTCCATATTTATGTCCGCTCGCTATTTACATTTTCCAAGTATACAACGAGACTACGCTTTCTCTCACTCCCTCCACGCGAAGGTTTTCCCTTTATACATAAAATATATATAACGTCTACTCTTTCGAATTCCCTCGGCGGTATACCGGCAACCGGCCGCGCAATAAAACAGAATCGCGCGAAGCTTTTCCCCCGAGCTGTATTGCAAGACTAGCTTAACGAGATATTGTCACCTCGCCGCAAATTCAGCCCTGCAGCCAGCCGGAAGTGCAGGTCCGAAACCGCGTCCACTCTCGAGCTTCGTTGCAGCCGCTGTCCGAGTAAGATATAAATCTACTATAGCCGAGAGTCGGCTCCTACGTAATTGCGAACAAATATCAGCGAGTAATTGATAACACACCTAAACGCTGCCACACTGTTGCAAACATACGCACACACACACACACGAGCGTATAGCGGCTTTAGTATACGATCTAGTAACCAGACAAATGGAAACAGTGGCTCGGAGAATTAGAGGTATGGAGGTTTCGTGTGCGTATATGTGTGTGTTTGTACCCGAGGCGATACATATGCGGTGCAGTCGAGGGGCGGGAAAGGAGAGCGATAGAGTCACACGTGGATCGACGAGAGCGAGCAAGAGAGGTGTGGGTGTATCTGTCAAGTAATCGCCGACCAATTCATTCCATTCCAATCCGATCTAATGCGATCCAATCCTATAGCTCTCCCCCTCTCTCTCTCTCTCTCTCTCTCTCTCTCTCTCTCGTACTGAAGCTGTCTCTCTATCTCTCCCATTTCTCTCTCTCTCTCTCTCTCTCTCTCTCTCTCTCGTACTGAAGCTGTCTCTCTATCTCTCCCATTTCTCTCTGGATGCGCGATAGCGCCCCGTATATACATATACACGTTTGCCAAAGTACGTAATACGACCATTGCAAGTACCTCTATACACGTATATACGACGCGACGACGACGTCAACGACGACGGCGACGCCTGCAATTATCTCGTTACGGCTACATTGTGTACGGCCGCATGCTCGCCCTCCTAAATTCACCCACACACATGCGCGCGCACTGACTCGACGTACTTGTAAATCTAAAGCCGACTGCACTTGTGCGTATAACTATGTATAGAGCGAGTTTCGTTGGAGTGTCGGTGGTTGAGGTTTGCCGTGAAGCGATACATATAAGCGCTCGGCTTCATCATTGCAACATGTATATAATACAGTAGTAGGTGTGCATAGCGAGTGCGTTAATGCTCACGAGCGCAACCGCTGAATATATAGCATGGGCGAGCTAGCTACTGCCGCTGTTGCTGCTGCTGCTGTGGGTACACGGCTGCGAAAGCCAGAGGAGAGAAAACGGAAGCAACCCCTTGCGCCCGCGATGATTACACGGGGGCTGGGAGAGCCTGGCTTAATCAGCTGGCGCATTGTGAGCCGCAAAAATTGCGCCAGCAGCGCCGTTAGCACGATGACTGGGCCTTGTCAGCTGACACTTTGTACTCGTGTATATATGTCTCTCCCTCTTTCCTGTCGCGTGTAAGTATACGTGCCTTATATGTATATCTGGGAATGGATGTGTCCCGTGATGAGAAGAGAGGAGTTTCGAGAGCGCGGGGACAGTTCGTTTCTATATAGCTACTATACGCTACAGATGAAGAAAGAGAAAGATATGACGTAACGCTCTCGGCTTTTTCTTCGCCCTTCTCTGTTGCCAGCAGTCGACGTTTCGTTTTTTCCTTCTTTTTATGAAAGCCGCGTCTGTCACGGGAGTATAGCGATGACGTCTGATGACGTCTCGCACTTGCGGGAAAATTATTTCTCCGTTTGCATCAATCAGCCCGCGCGACTGCCATCAGTATATAGTTCTTCTTATTCCAACGTGGGACACTGTTGCGTGGGAATAGAGCTATACGCTTAATTACTCCGCGTAATTTTGACGAACTCCGCGTATACAGCCGAATCGTGACAGTTTGTACACGAGACGGCTCGGGAAAAGAGAGTTGTTAAATTTCGTCGAGGGCTTTGCCGGGGATCGTGAGTTGGGGTTTCGAGAGAAATTCGAGCCCGAGAGGGACTCGAAAATAGTTTCGGGATAAGCGTGCTTTTATTGCTCTGCCATGAAATAAGCTGACCCATATGCGTTTTACTGTAGATTGATTTATGTAGGTTGATTTTGA
Organism: Muscidifurax raptorellus; assembly: GCA_020010945.3. NCBI lineage: Eukaryota > Metazoa > Arthropoda > Insecta > Hymenoptera > Pteromalidae > Muscidifurax > Muscidifurax raptorellus. The sequence continues at coordinate 15,379,231 of CM052080.1, read as the reverse complement.
AAATTTTGTACTCGTGCGTACTCGTACGATGACGGTAAGGAGGACACTACTCTGGTGCTTGAAATGAGAAACGTATAGCGAGCTTTTTAAGCTGAGGCGGATAGCTTGCGATTGTGATGGATTCTATGCGGACCGCGTTCAATCGGTTACACAATACGTTATACAGAATTTTTTGTTTTGCACACAAATAATTTGACAAAGCTATACTCTAGACAAGACGCGAAATGCCTCATTAAATATTTAAAAATACAAATACCTCTCGGTCTCCCGCGTTACTATCCTAAGTGCACGGTTAAAGCACTCGAAAGATCTAAGAGCTTTTTATTCGGCCCGGCGTCTGGTGAGTGTCTTTAAGCTTTGCATGCAATCTTAGCTAGCAACCACTAACAGCAGGCTGCTTTAAATGAGCTTTTATTCTTAACCGAGAGAAAATATCTCCGTCCCCCTTTAAAGAAAGCAACATCTAATCTAATTAGCCGAGTGCGATGATCGGCTTCTTTTATATTAAATAATCAAATTTAAGCTTATATGTTTATAAACAAATGAAACGAGTAATTTAAATGTTGAAAAATCTGTGATAGAGAAATTCACAATTTTTAGTTAATATTAGCTAATACGATCATAATTATAGGTTAACTTTTACTAAGATTTAAGGTAAGGTAAGGAAATTCGCTGTTTTAAACAAAAAGATAGCTCAATACAAACTAGGTACAAAAACTATTAATTCTAGTTCTGAACCTACGGCGATTCTAATAATTTGGCGGTTCCCATTTAACAACTAATAACCCCGGCTCTTTATTCACAATGTTTTTTTCTATATCACTACTGAAAAAAATATTAAAATCGAAACTCGGGCACTCAACCCTCGTATATATACGTTTGCGGCGCAGCATCAGCGACTGCAGACGAGTCAAAAATATTTCCTCGTTGCGAACGAGCGTTTGTTTCTACGATGCACATCGACATGATCATCTAGCATCGAAAAATTGCGCGGCGGTATAAAAAAAAATCGGAGCATATAATGGGCTGGTATATATAGCAGCCCACCCCGTAAGCAAGGCGCGAGCAGCATAGTGTAGCGAAAAAATAGCCGATTTTTCGTGACAAATCACCAAATATTTTGTCTACCTTGAAAACATTCCAATTTGCCCTTTTTTTCCTCCCAACTCATATACGTGCAGACTGACATAACCATAATCCTCGCAGCGTGGAGACAGACGTATATCGCGCGCGCACACAGTAATTATACGAAACATATACATTTGGCCAGGAGAACTGCCATACCTTGGCCGGGCGAGAATATTCAAAAGGAAAGGACGGCCAGACCTTATGGGACTTTCCCACACGTTTAAAATAAACAGAGAGAGAGAGAAAGAGAGAGTCTGAAAAAGTCATACTCTTTTGTAGACATTAACGGTCCGGCCAGCGTGATTCCGTCGTCTCGTCGTGCGCTGTTTAAGCGATTCACTTTGTACTTTGCATAAGTCGCGCATATAGATGCAAGCACGGCGAGAGTAGCAGCAGCAGCAGCAGTAGCAGAGCAGTGGCTGAGAGGGATAGAGAGCGAAGCAAAAAAAAAAAATCGAGAGAAAGGGCGGACTCGCCGCACGCGGGCTCGGCCTTTAATTAAGCAATATTAAAGTTTCGGGGAAATGCCTGTAACATCGTACACTCCACGAAATTAAGAGCCCTATATATCTCTCCTTTAATGATAATTAAAAATGCACGTTCTTCCGCGCGCTCGCGCAGCTTCCTCTTCGATTCGCCTCTTTTCACCGCGTGGATATATACATATCTCATCCCGGCTAACTCTATATCCCTATATCCTTTTTCGCCTTGCTTTCTCTCCATTACTCGCGCGCTTTATTCCTGCGTAAATAAATTTTACAGGAGATTGCGTGTATAGTCGCGGATATAATAGTATATATACGCTTTTAGCAAAGCCGTGAAATTACCTGGGCAAATAAAACTTAACGAACTTGTTTTATAAAGTTGACCTTAGCGCGAAGTTATATTCGGATTCGCTGTGAAGAATTAAAATTTCGAAATCTCGAGAGGTCGTCGCAAATGTCCTGCTTTATTCTCGCGCTTTACCATATATCATGGAGAATTCAGAGTCTAACTGCATTTTTAGACCTTTTCTTTACAATAGCGAGGGCACTACGAGAGGCTGCATCTACGCCATATACTATATACATTAAATTCTTCCGATTATAAATTAAAATCTTTGAGAGAACCGATCGGGGAATGAGTTGCCGTAGCTCCTGCCGCGGTGGCGCAGCTTAATTTCCTTTTAAACGCACATTAAAAGCGACTTTCGCCCATCAGACAAGAAGAAGAAGAGATCGCTATACTCGTATAATTGGATCACGGAAAAGCCAATATTAGTTATTTCCGATAGCTTCGAAGATAACTAAAACTTGTCTAGTCATCGGGATTTCGCGCTGCATTTAGAACAGAAATCACGATATCACGTTGCTATATAGCGATGAATCGGCAAAAATATCTTCCGCCTCGATGATTCAGTATACATCATCCCTTTTTCCCCGATCCTATCCAGAAACAAGCGAACAAACGAACAAACAAATAGTTTATAGATCCGAACGAAAACAATGCATATATCTATATATTTATATATAGCGGAGGCAGCATTAACATTAGCTGACTCTCTCACAACCTTTCCTCCACCTCGTGGCATCGCAACAGAGGACTGAGCTCTATTATAATATACGCGATGTCGTCGCTCGTGTCCTGCTACTGTCCCCAGCTCTCTTTGTATATATATGCTGTTCGGCCATAAGGCTCCCTTGCCCCTTCCGCGCGTGAGCACATGATAATGTTCAATTCTCGGGGCGCTCGCGAATTTAATTAGGCCTTTTCGCGATGGCCACTGCACACAGCCCGCCGGAGTATCGGCCGAGATCAGCAGCTCGTTAGCATGTTTTAATTGGTGGCTGTCAGCTAGATGGACGCCGCGATAAGCCACTCTCGATATATATAAGGCAGTAGCTCGTCCTCGTTGCTACTGCAGCTTGCTCTTGTTGTCGTGTAGAGCTCGTCCTTACCTTCTAGGACGTTATATATGAACTCGTAAGGGGGGGGGGGGCAGTTTATGGTGTGCCCGCATAGCACACACGGTGTCGCCAGGGCGTGTTCGTGTGTTGCTGTACGTAATGGAGCTAATGGCGATGTGCAAAAAAAAACGAAAGATTCGTCGTCGCTGCGCTGTTGCGCTTGTGTAAGGCCAGTCGAGATCTTGTAATTGCAAGGATTACACGCGCGGGGGTTATTGTCAATTATCGCTTTGTAAGAGAGGCGCGTCCATTGAGTACGTATCGTACTGTATATACGGTAGCCCCCTATACTGTGTACGTGCTGCAAGTTTATGTATATATAACCGATGTATATCGGCGAATCGAGACGCCGTACATATTATATAGGGACGAAGCTTTTTGCGAGATGCGAGATAAAAAGCCATTTGGAGGGCTTGTTTCTCGCTGATATTGTATATAGCATTACAGGCTCATTTTAATTTGCGGTGTGAGCCAGGTCGACCGACTGTTTTTGTGGTCTTCTTGCACAGACTTATCTCAGCGTTTTTGCACAAGCAGCTTGTTTTGCGATATTACAAAGTAATTTCGATCTTCAATTGTTCAGATAAGGTATCCGACTTCGCGTTATCATATACATAAACGTTGCTTTCAATTCCCTTCAAAGTAGCAAGATTTCTCCGAAAACTTTTTATTTTCATCTTGTATTTCATGTATAGCGGGGCATGTCGAGCGTGACATTCGTTATTTCAACAGATCGAGAAGTCTTTTTCCGCGCCAAATCGTCGAAGAAGCACTTCCCTCGAAAAACAATAGATTTCCGTGGCTGAAGGTGCTAGCTGCATGTACATCGCAGACTCGTTCCTCACAGTGTGGAATGGCTCGTATCCCGAAGACCTCCGCAAAGTTTCGCGCTGATCGTTCAAATCTCCTTCTCTCACTTCTTTCTCCGGTGTATACACACCTCGAGCCATATCCTATATACGATCCGTATATATATATATTACATATATATCCCGCGGAGGCGGCAGATCGGTCGGACGGGGCGCGATATTGAACGTCAGTCGCACACACGCGGCCGGACACGGACACGCTCCGGAAATCAGTTTTCTGACTCGTTGGCCCGCCGGAAAAACGTGGAAAAAGCGAATGGGACGACGGCGCAAATCTTCTCACGATCGTCCGACACCCCCGACAAATAAAAGCGTAACAAAATACGCGCGTTCAGCACTCGTATATATATATATACTCTTTAGAGCGAGTATGAGAGAGAGAGAGAGAGAGAGAGAGAGAGAGAGAGAGAGAGAGAGAGAGAATGAGTGAAAAAAGCCGTGAGTGTCGAGTGGGAAAAAGCTTTTGAAGGCAGACCGCCCGACAGTGTAGCGCACGCCTCCTCTTCATGCTCTCGTCTGTTCGTCCCGCTGAAAGGAAAGAAAGGTACGCAGCTATGCTCGTGCTCTGGCCAATAATCGAAAAATCGTTCCGGAGCTCCTCCAATATTAGAGATCCCTGCAGCACCTCACTTCGAAAATCTCTCGAAGCTGCACGAATGACACGACATACAGAAATCACCCCGAGCTACAGGGGAAGCCGCTGCATTTTTCTTCAGGTACTTCCTTCATTTTCGACCGACTAGTGCAACAGTACTATATACTCTCTCTCTCTCTCTCTCTCTCTTTTCCGCTTCATATTAACCGAGGAAGAAAAGAGGAGCTAGTGTATAGTACGCGTGAATGAGACGGAGAGTTGAAAATAACAGATGTTCCGTTAAATGGACTCGGCGGCGCTCGAGACGAATCTCGAGTGCCTCGATGACTCAGGGGCTCAGCTGCTATACAGGATGCAGAAGAGGGAGTCGCCACGAAACGAGAAAGAGCTCTGCATGCCCGAGCAAGTGAAAAAAAATGAATGCACTCGAGAATATCCCCGGCGAGTAATTAGTCCATTGATCGCTCGTAAAGCGCTGCTGGCTTAATCCCTGCGTACTTACACGTATGTGCACTTCCCTCTGCAGTGCCATGTGTCGAGCGTGCCTGCGTTTTTCCTACGCGACGTGCGCATTTTATACATATATACGTACGGAGTAAGTATACGAAACGTATATAAGCCGCGCGATTTCAGAACGAAGCGACGCGCGGAATCCGATAGTCCCCCGCTACGCGCTATATGGGTGCGGGGAGAGGAGAGTGCGAAGAAGAGGATGGGAATGGGTTGGAGCGCGCGCGCGTGCGGAAAAAAGACCGAGAGAAAAGTGAATTATATTGTGACAGGGTCTTTTTTCGTACATGGGGGCAGATGAGCCGATTTGCGGCTGTTTTATAGTTTAACGTTTTGCGGTTACATTGTTCTTGGATTCCGGGGATTTCTTTTTCTCCATTCTCGTTTGGATTCTAATCCATTCTCGCGCATTTTATTCAGAGGCGGAATTTTACTTCGTAAAATTGTAGGTATATAATATTTTTTCTTTCCGCTGCTTTTTAATCATGGTAACAAAAAACTAAACAAACACGAAGCAATTTGAAACAATCGCTCAAATTTTTTCTCACTTTTTGCACGACTTTTTACCAACTCTGACAATGACAGATGAACTATACCGTGCGGTAAGTGTATAGCGCAAGTGTAATAATTTGTTCGTTACACTATTTCCTGAGGGCCAAATGAGACCAAATAGTTTTTCTCCCTCGTCCGACCACAGCTACAGAAGAGCAATTAAAAAGAAATTCCCACACTCGTCTGGAAATGACATCAATTGGGAACGAAATGAACTGAGCTATATCCAATTTTGACCATCTGTACGACACACTTGAAGGCTGCCAGGCATAACGAAATGTGGTGTGCTGGTTTTAGATAATTCGGTTCAAACAGTTCATGCAATTTTGACTTTCTACCAATCACACTTAAAAAACGACATATTTTTTAACGTGATAATCCCCTTCGAAATTTATTTTATAATCGTTATAAATGCTGTCTTCGCGTCAATTATAATATAGGTATATATGCCAGGTTTATAGAAATTTGTTTAAGAACCGCGTGAATGTATACGAACAATTCAAGCCCGTAGCATAAAAAAGAGTGAAACTCCATGACGAATGCCAAATACAATTCATATTTCGACGAGCCGGACTCACACTGCGCGTTGGCGCCATTCGGCATTCGACCGCACAGTTGGAATCGAATTCGAATTTCATTTTTCGTCGCGATACCGACCTGCGGACTTTGGAGCTTTGTAGGTGTAGTACACACCCATAGGCACATTCGACGAGTGAGCGAGTGAGTGAGAGAGAGAGGGGGGCGGACTAGATTATACGCGGAAAAATAAACTGGAAACAGGCCCGCTCTTTGTGCCCATACGAATTTTTAAGTAAACGTACATACGTCGACTGTCGCTCTCAAGTAAAGCACGACTGCATGCAGTGGCGGTAGGCGACTCAGTCGAAAAACGACGAAGCCTCCGAAAGGCAATTAAAACCCACCGCCGAGAGTAGAGTGAGAGAGAAAGAGGGAGGGACAGAGAGCGGGAGATTCGGAGACGGAACTTTTCTATGACGCCTCTCGAGGACCCTCTCCATGCGACGAGCCCTCGACGCGATGACAAAGTGACAATCACTAGACAGAAAGAGAAGGGCCGAGATGAGAGAGAGAGAGAGAGAGAGAGAGAGAGAGAGAGAGAGAGAGAGAGAGAGAAATCGGATAGAAAACGAATGCGAGGGAATAAAAGCAAGGGAGAGAATGAGAGAGAAAGAGGAACGCGTGCGGAAGCTCGACGAAAGTCACGTGCAGTCTCGTGTTACATTTTCATTCGGCTAATTGTCCTGCGCGCGCGCGTGTGTGTGTGTGCAGCCTAGTCCTTGCGCTCACGAGCTTCCGTGTCATTTGAGGAAGAAAGGGAGTCGCGCAAAAAGCGAACTATGCAGTGCAATAGAGCTATAGTTGGCTAGTTAGGCGCCAGCCAACGAACGGACGGGAGCCACAGCCGAGTGAGTCAATTTTCGCGTCTCAAAAGATTTTCATTGTTAGCGTGCGTCGCCCGTAAGCGGCGCCGATAGGACACCAGAGGCCCTGCGGGGACCATTAAACGCTTTTTTTTCTCTCTCCTCGTGTTCGAGAACTTTTAATGCACGCGTGCAACAGCGCAGAGTCAAGTGAGCGGCTGCCCGAGTACACCGGGGAAGCTTTTCGCGATTATCAAACGTTTTGGCGACTTGTCTCAAGGGAGATACTCAACGAGGACCCTGTTTTTTAAAGAGATTTCGAATTTGTTGTCTTTCAAAATATTATGCCCCTATTTTCTCATAGTTGCTGTTGTATTAACTATTTATAATTTTAAAGTTTTCAATAATAATTACTTACATTTTTTTAACTATATAAATACAAATATAAAAAATATAGATCATACGTTTAACGTCTCAAGCAGATGAAGAGTCGTATAGCGATACATTATAGAACGTAACGAATAACGGCTTAAGATTTCAATTGTAAAATATTTCTTGCGATATTATGAAGATTAAATGCGATTTCCCGCAACCCCTGATCCTATCGCAAAGGATGCACCTTATATTAGTTTAAGTTAAATATAACGCAATGTGTTTTTTACGTGACCATTAAAGTTAATTGCATTATGAATATGTGATCGCGGGTGTGAGCATGTTATACATTCAGAATTTAAATGTTTCTTAATAATGTGATGAAGATTTAATAATCGTATTATACACTTTTGTAATACTTACTCATTTTAAGCATTGCATTTATCATCTGTATGAACGTATGTATATTTATTATTTTAATGGTAAGCTATCAATGTAGCACTATAGTCAATCATACAAATGCCATACTACTCACCAGCTTATGGAATGTTATACTTAACCTTGATTTTCAATTGGATTAATTTGAATAACCGTATCAATAATATTAGTTACTGAAGCATTTGAATGTATGACGTTTATACTTTGTAGTTCCCTAATCTTTTGCTTAATACATAAGCAAATCAAGTTAAGCGGATACACCACCTTTAAAACTCGAATAAATATTTATTATTAATTTCACACAGATAAGTTGGATTGAATTGAAATTTTGTATACATACGTAATACAACTTTATCTTTATTTGTGAATTTTTTGGTCTATTTAGTCCTAATGTACCCTAATGAAAAATCAAACACCGAAAAGCACTGTCCACACGATCCCAGCACAATGTACGGCCCAATCGGGCTGAAAATTTTCTGACATACTTTTAAAAGCACTAGTTTTGGTATGAATGGAGCAAATTTAATTTAAATCAATAGAAAAACTTTTAAAAATAAAACAAGTAAAAAATTTAGTTGTTTTAGCTTACTTTTCATTATTTTTGACTTGTTTTATTTTTAAAAGTTTTTTATTCATTTAAATTAAATTTCCTCCATTCATACCAAAACTAGTGCTTTTAAGAGTATGTCAAAAAAATTTCAGACCGATTGGGCCGTATATTGTCCTGGAATCGTGTGGACAGTGTTTTTCGGTGTTTGATTTTTCATTAGGGTACATTAGGACTAAATAGGCCAAAAAATTCTCAAATAAAGATAAAGTTGTGTTACGTATCTATAAAAAATGTCATGTTATAAAAGATGCAGCCATGTTCTTTCTTGGAATTAGCCTTTCTTCCGGGTTCCTAAAATTGTCAGAAATTTGAAAAGAAATAAATATTATTGTTGTATTATAGGTGAATAAATACGTGTAAAAATTGGCAGCGTAAATGACTTAAAGTATTGTATTGTATTGTAGTGTATTGTAATGCATTTTTACCGATATTAACAAGTTCCGCAAAATTTTGTCGTTGTTGTAATGTGCAAACATTTTGTAAATACTTAAACAAATTAAATATCAGAAAATAAGAAATTTTAATGTTTTCCTTTTTCATACATTTTTATTAGACTTGATATATAAATATGAAAAATCGAAGTCTACAAAGCAATTAATGAAATACTACTAAAAAATGTTTTCTACGTTACTAACTGAATTATATTTTTAATTCGTTCAACTCGCTAGTGATAACAGAAAAACTTATCTAAAATAAATGCAACTTGTACTAAATTATAAAACTATACAATATTTTTTAACTAATATGAATACATGAACTTGTGGATACTCTATTACTAACTATGACTACAACTTTTTATAAAAGTATAAAAAAATGTGTATTCTGGCAAATATTTTGATTCATTTTGTATACTTGAAAATTAGTGTTTTGCAAGCTTAGGAATTAATATATAATAAATTCATTCATTTCGCAACCTAAAAATCTTGTTGTTGATTATATTGTATCACATGATATATAAAATGTAATATAAACGACTGAAATTAGGCTTGGCAGTGATGACCGGCTGTGTCCAATGACTGATGGAACACGATAAACTTGTTATTTTCGCCTAATCGCTCGTACATCAACTTCGGCACATTGCTCATCAAAGTATATAATTTTCTGCTAGTCGGTTCAATTGCCAAATCGTTGGGGAACGCCAAATTCTCTGGATCCTGGGTAATTAAGTCTAGAATAAAAGACAATGAATCCGTTATTGTAATATCTATAGAATGTTTCTAATGCAAAAAAAAGCTTTTATTAAATGACCATCGGTATTTCTATAGACGATCAATCATCATGAGTACAATAAGAACTGACGCAGATTCGTTTCGTTATACAAATAACGAATAAAAAAATGTCAATCCCATCAACAACCGCACCTGTTGATTACCCGTGATCGGCGGGGATAAATACTTAAGAAAAACGCCGCAAGGCTATCGACACCACAATTTCCTACATTATATAGAGGAAAACAAATGAATATCCCGAGCCGATAAAATAGTAGGACTTATAATAAACTCACTGAAGGATCCCGGATGCAGAGGCACTTTAGTGTTCCAGCAGGCGAGTCCGTGTCGGTTGATTTGCGAGAAATAAATGATGCCCGTCTCCGCGTCAATGGCCGATGAGGTACCTTGACTGTTCGGGCCCTTCTCGCCCACCATCGTGAACAAATAATAATTATCTGCCATTGCGTAGCTCTCATTCTTCAGGACACTCGTGGGTACGGAGAACTCACGGATGGCGGACAAAGCATGGAAGTACAATGTCTTCGATCCATCTTCCCGGCGCGGCGACACGGCCATCCCGAACACGCCGTCCGTCCAGTGGAAGTTTATTCCCGTGACGTTGAAGTCGCCTGTGGAGGAGAAAGAGGTCGGCTTTCGGAGAAATTAACGATGCGGAACAATTTTGTCAGTTTACGGGAGAGCCGAGTAAAATGAGCGAGAGAGACATCGGGAGAAGACAGAAATTGTCGGTCGATCAAAGATTGTGCTAAGAGGTCGCTTGTGACGCATATCAAAGGATTGAACAATTTCGGATGTTTAAACAAACAAACTTGACGTTTGAACAGGGAAATTCGTTTTGGGAATTGCGATGATTTATCAATCGTGAAGTTAAATGTACTGTATTGATTTTAAGGACAGCTATTATAGGAGGATTTCCATTCATACTTGTAAAAAGCTTGTTTGCCCTGTGCCGATAATAGTAATGTTAGGATAAAGAAGTTATTTTAAAAGAGTTAATAATCTGTTTACATTACGTATACTCAAAACTCGTACAACTCGTGACACATCGATTTTATCAGTTTGGAGTCAAAGTGAAAATTTATATGAGATTACATTCGTCGGACACGTTCTGAATATTAATGAGTTCTTTTCTCGAGTCTAATGTTCATGTAAACGTAAAAGCCTCGCACTTAAATTTCCTTCTTTCCGCTGATATTCTCTCTTCAACTCCACGTACATTGTATAAAGCATTCGGCAACTGTCAGTAGAAACTCGTGACCGTAAAAAAAGTCCACATGCGTATTCCCTTACCATTCAGCGGATCAAAATGAAAGAAATTGTGATGGAATCTCCAGGAATTATTCTGTGCCCAGCTGTAAACGACCAGGCCATAGCCACCAAGATCAGATAAGTAAGCGTAGGCGTCGTCGCAGGAATCTTTGTCTACGTCCACAGCAAGGTCGCCGAAGAAAGAGTCGGCTTTCTGATCCGAATCTTTTAAAGTATAGCTACGAATTATCTGAAAGTAAAAACACGAATATGCGTTGGCTATATACGTTGCTCTTGTATAGATATATATACCTAAACAAGCTCGATTCTCGCTTTCTCATCCCTGTATCGCGCCCCCGCGCGAGAGACTGCATCAGCACGCGTGAGCGAGTCATTTATCATTTTTAACTAATACACCCGGGCGCAGTGTGTATCTCTGATGTATATTCACGCTGTGCCGTCCCGGATTTTTCAATGTTATCGATCAAAGTTACACGCCGAGTTATCCTGCTCTTCTCAAGGATTATTAATTTTATGAACTCTTGGCGTATAGAATATAGCGATTTTTAACTGTCATTTCCTACTACTGAATCATATGTGCGGCAGCTACCGTCTTGTGGTTCATTTTTTTGTTACGTGTAACCGCTAACCAGGATCGATATGATGCATTTCGGTAGGATAACAATAACAATGACGAGTATTTTCTACGGGACTTGGGTTTAATCTACCGTATCAATAATATTATTAAATGGCTACTCCTCTACTTTCTTATCCTAGAATTTACGGCGGTATATACATACCAATAAAATCCATAATTAAAAAGCCAATTTACACCCTGGTAGAAATTTCACGATAATTTATCGTCAACATGCTAATAAAATGGGGGTATTATTTATGAATAATTATTTATTGGTAACATTTTAATTTCTGAAACTATGATTATTCTCTCAAAGACGAGTGTCTTGAAAGAATTGCAGAAATCCGACTTCAATTTACTTTAAATATAATGTGTTATTATCAAAATAATGTTTTTAAGTAGAAAATATCGCTGGTTTCTACTCGGAAACCCGTAAAGACTTCTACCAGGGCAGGAAGTCAGGCATATGGCTTATAGAGATCACATCATTTGATAAGATAATATCTAATTTGTAAAGTCATTAAAAATTATTCATTTCCTCTATTTCATAAATTGGCTCATAAAAAATGACTGGTTTCCTCTTCGTGTGCTTCGTATATAATTAACAATCAAACCAGATTTGTATTAAATTCGAGAATGTTATTATCGAAGAAATCAATTGAAAATTTGAATAAGTTAAATGATAATGGCATGGAATATGCAATACCTGATCCGTCTTCAGATCGATAACAATCAGACGAGGTGGCCTTACTATTTTCGTGTCACCTAATATATCATCGATTCCGGTGTCAACGCCCCAGAGTCGATCGCAGGCATCGACCCTCGTACGAAAGATGCTGATGATGACATCGTTGCTCGTCGAGTGAACGTCATTCGCTTCCCAGCTTGGATACGGCGTTAATTGCGGTGACTTATCTGTTCATTTTTTTTTAACAAACAAATTTAGGGAATTCGCATTAATTAGAGAACGAGACTGCGCGCACGGCAAACACGGGCCGAGAAAGTTTCAGAGCATATAACGCAATTCATTGGTTCACGAGGAAGTTATATTACCAGTGGTCGTGGACATCGGGATATAATTCAAGTTCGCCGGGACACCTTTCTTCCATCTGGGTACCGTAATGAACATTTTGTCCTTCCATAGGCTGATGCCCACTGGAAGGTTATCAGCCTGAATGAAATCTCCGGAAGCGATATATGCCATTCTCATTGATTCATTCGGAAAGTTATAGTCGAGCTTGTCCCAGGAGTACAGTATTTCGGGAGGGTGACAGTTGACTGCTGTCAGAATTGCGAAAACGAATATCCACTGCATATCTGCAAAATGTCAAAAGTTTAATCTGGGATTAATAATAATTATTATATTGAGGATGAGCTCGTGACAGTTATTTTTACTTTATTTGATTTTGAAATAATGAAATATGGATTTTTATTTTATTATATGTTCGGAAGAATAAATAGCCGTTTTTAACACATTCAAAAATAAAATAATTTATTGAATTCAATACGCCCTATATGGTGATAAACATTTTCAACGATGTAGATAATGTAGGAAATTTGAATTTCAAAAATTATTGATAGACAATGTGATTCATTGATGACACATATAGACATTTTTTTTACTGAAAATAAAAGCGCTTGCCTCCTTCTAGTTTCACAATCAATATAACCTCATAATTTTATAATACTCCTACTCTACAATACTCTTGAAGGCCTTATTGTTCATTAAAACAATTTTATTTAAAGAAAGTTGTATGTATCAGATAAAATACGTTTGAATGCATACTATAAATACGCAATTGAATTCTATCAACAGTCTATAAAGTATGCACACGCATTTATTTACAATAGTCACGTTTCGTATAGTCTCGGCGTCTGTTAATCAATTGCATACTCGCGTGAGGTGATTTTACGGATATAATCAGCATCAGCCTTGTTAAAGACGGTGGAATTAAAATGGTCTATAGGTGATTTACAGATTTTTTATTTGATGCTATGTAACACGAAACCAGCTAATCGAATAATGCATCTTCTTTGCTTTTATTGACATTCGAACATATACTTTTTACTACCTTTAAGTAAACATTGTATGGTAGTTGTGCGTAATTCTATAAACCGGTTTCGATTATGTTCGTGAGTATGGAATACGTAAAGAATACTGCTCCACAATTTCAGGACAGGATACTCTTACGCAAATAATAAAGTGTCATTATACGTAATTTTACTTTGCTGTTAATTTTACGTTCAGATATTTTTAAGCTAACCTGCGTAAATTCTAAATGCTAAAGCTCACAGCGGGTAATTTTTACTGTACACATGCGTTCGTTATATGTTTGAATTATGCATAGAAACAAATAAAAAGATTGAATTCTATTGACAATAAAATTAATGTAACAAATAACTGATACTTTACCAACGTCTCTTTATTGTTTTATGAAAAATAATTACATCGCGAATGGGATTTCTAAAATTGCCATTGCGTGCTGTCACAATACAAAACACGTTTCCCGTATGACGTCACGACACTATAGAACTCGACAATATATTCATCAAATGATACTTGTTTCAAAAGAAGGAAAAATAGCTACAATTACAATCGAACTAAGTTTTCTCTCCTTCCCATCGAGATTATTATATAACAAAAAAAGAAATGTCCATGGAAAACCGGTTAAAATTTGATTGTGGTAGTTGGGTTACGACACAAACTATACTTCTCATTCCATCTCGGTACACAACAATGAACACACAAAAATTCTGTCGTCAGTCACTGATTTTTATGTATTGTATATATATGGAAACTGACGATTCCTTCGATCGCAAGAGACGCGCGAGTGCCGGTAGACACACGCGCACACGTCGATAAATTTTATACGGCTCGGTAACTCGCCGGCAAAGGATTTCTTTCACAAACACTTCTCAGCGTGCGAGAGAAGCATATAGTAACTCAATACTTTTTAGCCGAGTATATATGCACACTGAATGCGCGCGCTGGATATTCTTTTACGCGATCGAGAAATTTAAAGAGGTAGGCGAGCGATACTCACTGATACACGATTCAACGGGAACGAAAGAGAGTGAGGAAGAGAGTGAATCCAACGAGCCGCAGCCTCCTGGAGAACGGTATAACTCGGAATGAAGGCTATAGTTCGCCAGGCCTCGACTTTATAGCCGCGTGTTGTGGCTCAGTCTGTAGCCGCAGCAGCGGCGGCAGCAGCAGCTCCGGGATGCATGTATGTGCCCGGTTCTCGTACACTGTGCGCAACGTACGATTACGCTCTCTTCTCTGTGTATATGCGTGTAACCTGATTCGGCTGAAGCGCGCCGTGTATAATGCCGCGGTTAAATTAAGACCGAAACAGGATCGGACTGGTGCTTTAAGTACATTTAGTCGAATTTGATTCTCTCTCTTTCTCTCTCTCTCCCTCTCTCTCCTCTCTCTCGCCCCCCCCCCCCCTCTCTCTGAACATCCCGACTTTACTGCAATAATATTAAGTCGGCTGATACTGCATCGAGTTGGCTGTGGACTCGGAACGGGCTGCACTGGAATGAGAGAGAGAGAGAGAGAGAGAGAGAGAGAGAGAGAGAGAGAGGGAAAGAGAGATAGAGAGTTCGCGCAGCGGTGGGTATATACCTGTACGTAGATTCCCATTTTGCATCCGACAATCAATTGAATAATTCATGCTGGGCGCCTCTGCCTACCTACCTCGCTGAAGCGACCTACAAGTGTGTTTCCCGTAGTTGTCTGCACAGACAGATAAACTTTTCGCATCGCTGTATCAACACGTGATTGCAATGCATCTGTGTCACTGCAATTGTAGCCAGGCTTTTCTTTGAGATTTATTTGTATTAGCGCGTTGATTTAGCTTGCGTAGCTCGCGCATGTTGTACTAAAAGTGTGGAGATTTGTAGTCTACAAGATGAAATACAATGAATATTAACTAAAAAGGTTCATAATTGTTAATATTTAATACCTTATATTAATAATACTTTTATTAGAATAAATCCATTACAGAGGAATTTTTATGCGACTCTTTCACCCTTCAAGTTAGGAGTTTGTAACTGATTTTTCTATAGTTCATCGAAAAGTTAGCACGTGAAAAAGTTGCTACATTTTTATATATATATATATATACACATATCTTTATATATATAAAGAAATATAGTGAGTAAAAGTTGTCAGAGAATATATGATATTTTTAAACGATTCCTCACTAAGTTATACGAGTAGACGTATAGTACGGCCAATCTTATTAGATACGTAATTTATGTGATAAAGTAATCTCTTGCAAAGGAAATTTTACATAAGTATGGTATTCGTTTTGCAATGAGGTGCAGTGCAATACTGTTATAACATCACTAACATATTTGGGTGAAAATAACATATAATTTGTAAGAATTTGACGTAATCCTTATTTTGAGATTTCTTTATAAAAGCAACTGATATCAATTACAAGTATTTTTATAAATAAAACAATACTATACAAGGAATAATCAATGTAATGCATATTAGTTGTTTAAAATACGAAGCTGGAAGCCAAATATTTGAATAGTGAATATAAACATGACCTTTTAGTATACAAGGCCAACTAGTTCTAGTGATATTATAATGATAGAAATAGAAGGTGTGAATAAATTTTGTTAAATTGTATTTATACCTGTATCAACATTGCAACCAAATTTAGCACACAATTAATAAATAAATTCCCTTCTTTTATTATTATTCGTTTGCTACAACAAAAGTATATGCGCCTGAAAATTGTATTAACAAAATCAACAATAATACACCTAATTTCTAAAAACATTTATGCTAGTTCAAACCATCACTTAAAGTATGTACCAATTAATTGGCAATAGTTCTCAGAATGATTGTAGCCTTTTGTCGTTGCACACGTTGCAATTAATTCCAGCATAACGAAATTGGCCCATACAATTTCTCTAAATAGAATGACTCAAATGACCGTGTAAGATAGACACTGAATATGCGTTAAACTGAAAGTTTTTTATGAATAATTATTTATAAACGCTCATCGTTACTGAAAATAACGGTTAAATATTGATGGGCTGAATCGCAAAATAGTAGCCTTTTCAAGATTCTAGATTAAACATCATCGAAACAATCCATTATCAGTTCTACAATAGAATAATTTAACTATGCATGCATCCAATCAGGTTCGAAGCAAAGGGAGTGCTTATCGAGCCTTAAGAAAACGAGTGACTTGTTGATTCATTAATATGTAATGCCTCGATCAAGTCACATGCTCTCTACCGTAAATTGTTTCCTTTAAATGCGCTTTTAAAGTCTTCTTTAGACCTTAAGATTGTCTCTATTTCTTCAGTACAAAAGACTTATTTAAACTAGCTAAAATATACGAAATTGGAAAACAAATTAAATATTGTTCAAATTGATAGTAAATCCAATATAATAAGAACATAATTAAAATTAAAATATGGATCACTCTAAATAAATAATAATTATTAATACCTTAGTTCTTTATAATAATCCTTTTGATGATTATACGTCTTTACAACAGAAAGTAAAAAAAATAGTAAAAATAATGAATTTTCTACTAACGGATGTACAGAGTTTTAGTTTGGAAATCGTTTAATAATTTCAACGTACAGACGTAATTATTACTACGTTTTCGATGGCAATGTTATATGAATGTTACATATCAAAAATAAGAATATCATGCAACCAAATTATCCAAATACTGTATACAATATAAGTATAATTATGATGGGAAACCACGCGATAGAGTTTCAGAAAAATATTAAAATAGAGTTGAATATATAATTTAAGCACTTCAAAATATTAATACATTTCTTTTTCTATACATTTTAATAATTTTACAAAAATTTTTAAAATCTACACATTGATAATAGCTATGCACCTTATAACTGATAACTAGCGACATCTCTAGGGTTCAAGCATAACAACGCATACGTTGATTCTCTAATGGTAACTAATCTTTGCAATTCAGTTTTCTTTGCATCTGTTTTATTATCACTTAGTCAAAAAGAAACTTATTCATAAACTAATGATAAAAGTAAAAAGTCAAAACAATATTTTAAGAAACACATTTTATATTTACACGGTTTTACAAGAATTTCAAAAAATGTAAACGATAACATTGTATTACATGTATAAAAATTGTTTATTAGTTAAAAAATGAGTATGTGTTGTTTGCAGACTATTATTACATTGATTTCAATCGTCGCAAAAAATAAACAATAATTTACTATAATTATTTTAGAAGTTTCATTTTCGTTAAAAACATACGTAACGAAATCGTCACTAATCAACGTCAAAAAATGGAGAGTTTACACAACTCGAAAGTTTTTATAAAAAATGGAAAGATGAAAATTCTAGTCGTGCACATCATTGACGCACAGATTCCTATAATAGGAATTATCTTACATAAAAAATATAATATTTTTGACATTTCGATAATTCATCTAATACTTATAGCATTTGTTAATGCAATAAATAATCGTAAAAATCGCAGTATTTCTGTACTATTACTTCACAATAAACTGTTCGTTTTAGTTTATTTGTTAGCGTGGATAGAAATAAACACTTTTTTGTACAATCCATTTTCACTTTACAACGTCATTTCGACTTCGTTGTGTATCTTCACATTTTTAAACTTTGTCTCTGATCTGAAATTTAAAATTCTATTAGCTGCGGTTTTTAAAACTGATTGTTGCCTTTTTATGCCGTTGTCTAATCATGCTATTATTTATAACAAAATTTTAAATGAGTTCTTACTTTCCATAATCTTCTCCGTCTTGCAAAGTTTCTGGAAGTTCACAGCCAGCAGTTTCTGGTAATAAAATACAGAGAGCAGCACCAATTATGGGAAGTATTCCAAAAATAACAGGCGGTAGCCATGGCTGAATAGTACCCTAAGGTGAAATAAAAATCAGTTATTTTACTTGGTTATTGAATATTTGTTTGACAAACACTTGATTTAAAATTTTAAATAACGAAAGGTAAAATTAAATTTACCAAAGATACGACAAAAGGTGCAACCATCGACCCTATTCTTGCGCACATGCTGCTTGTTCCAACTCCAATGTTTCTTATGACCGTAGGAAATAGTTCACCGGAATACAAATAAACAGTTGTGAAGGAAACTGACATGCCAACGATACCAAGGCATGCAAAGATCAATCTTAGCCACTCAAGATCTACAAATGAAAAGGATGCCGAATTAATAAAATTGCGTTCATTAATTTTCACTCATCGTGATAATACTCGTTGTATAATGTAAAATGCACTGACCGGATGTAACAAAAATTAACAGAAGGCTTGCAAGACCAGCTATACCGTTACTTGCAACTAGCGTAATTCTTCTACCTAGAGTATTCATTGTCCACCAGGCGAGGAAATTTCCAGGAATCTGAATGGCTCCAGAAAGTGCGAAGTTCAAAAAAATGTCACCTCCAACGTGTCCAATGTACTGAGTCATACCAAACAGACCCATGCCACAGACCATCCAATTAAAGAAAATTGACAATGACTTTATTCGCATATTAGGCGTGCGGAAAAGATCCAAGAATGACGCTCTACCATCTGCTTCCGTTTTCTTCGAATTCTAATAGTAAAAATGTATACATTTAATACGTCTGAAGTTGAGAAAAGTTACAAATTTAATACAAATATTAATAATTAAAGCTTCCAGCATAGTTTACCTGATGCAAGCAATGCCTCCTAACAATTTCCGGTATATCTTTATCGTCTAATTTATTAATTTTGGCAGCTTTTTGGAGGACTTTGCAAGCAGCTCTCTGTCTACCCATAGCGAGGAGCCATCTCGGAGACTCGGGGACGACCCACCAGTAGCCGAGCAATATGATAGACGGTAAAGTCATCGCGATTTGAAGATGTTGCCAATGCCTGAACCAATAAGCGAGACCGGCCAAGGACATGTGGCCCAAACTATACGGAATTTGGTATAGAATAGTTATAGCAGCACGCCAGCTCTTGCCGACGATTTCCATACCTATATATCAGTGTTTTTAAATATTATTTTGAAAATAGCATTCTATCGTAGAAGTTTTAATTTTGTCGTTCAATTAAGCTGTAGTCGTTGTGTATGCCGATTTAAAATTTATTGTAATACGATCAATTTTCTGCCCGCGACTGCGGAAATATAATAGAAACTAGAATTTATGACAAGCATAGTTTATCCAGTTGTCAAGATAAATACAATATGATATGAAACTTACATATTACATAGCTGGTGACCATCGTGCCGCCGGTCGCCACGGCACTTAAAAATTTCATTAAGAGCAGAGCCGGAAACCATGGAACAACGGCACAGCCAATGCCAGATGCCAATTGAAGCACAATAGAGACCATTAACGGAAGTTTTCGGCCGAATCTACAAAGGGTAATTATATTGCGTAAGTTTTAAGTGCCTATTAAATATCGAAATGACTGTTTGTGCATTTTATGTGATTCAATGGAAAAGTGCCAAAGGAATTTCTTGATTTTTGTATTCGCATTGAACGTACTACTGTTACATGTGCGTACAAGATGATGCAAATGATTAAACATGCATAACAAAACGTTAATTTACGTTCTAATGAATAACATGTGTATACACTGTAATGTGAGTACGCAGTTGCAAATGGATAGAAAAAAATCGCTCTTGACGAAAAAAATATAATGTTCAATGAAAAATAAAGAAAAATTATAAACTTGCCTATCGGACAAAAAGCCAAAAGAGATGCTACCAAGCAAAATACCAAACATAAGAATGGATTGCTGAAGGTTTGCATAGTGCGAGCGAGAACACACGAGATTCCACTAAAACAGAATCAGTTAAAAGAATAAGCAAATCAAAACATAAAAGAAAAAAAACAGTATATTCATAAAAAAAAACTTATTGTATTCGACCGTAAGTTTTTCAACGGCAAGTGTTATGTCAAACGTGAGTGCATAATTTCCGCATACATTGTAGTTCTTCGCGCGCACGCACGCACGCACATCGCAAAAGATTACGCCTATCACAAAAACCAAGTTATCTCAGTCCAAACTAGAATTTCGATATATCAATTCTATTCTCGAAGTAATCGAAAATCATCTCAGCACGTGCATGTAATGTCTGACATAACACCCAACCAACCAGAACTGGCGAGCTTAGTTCCTTTTTTTGCGTCCGTATATGCATTGCGTACGGAATAAGCTGTTATACGGGGCGTCAAACGGGGTCGCCGACGGCCCCTACTTGACATTTGGCGCACTGCCTGCATTATAGATACCTGTGATATTATGGTCTCAGGGAAGATACTCCTGTCGAATTCCCACTGCGTGCACTGGACGTCGCTGCCATTAATCGTCGCGTGGCACTGATCACTCGCGTTTCCAAAGCCCGGCAGCGCGCAATTGTACGTCTGCTTCGGCGCCATGAAGACAATGGCCAGTTGATGCCAGGCGACCGGGAACTTGACCAAAGATATAGCCGTGCAAACGAAGATCTGCCAGCGGCCGAGATAGCCCATCGTGCGCTGCACCGCGTCAACGTTCTCGTTACCAGCAGCTCCATTGCCCGCTGCCTCGGCATCCTTGCTGCCGTTGATGATGTGCTTACCGTTTAAGTCTGAAATTCCATCACTGCGCTGTCATTTGGCTATTACGGCTATAATGATAGCAGCAATATTAATTGGTCGATATCGCGCTCTTTACGCGTCGATCCCTCTTTTTTCATTCCTATATATATGGAAGTAACGCGCGACAATTGCTCTTTGTGCACTGGGATGTAGTGCGGTTGCCGCAAGTGGCGCGTTGCCTATATGATAATGCTGCGTCTATTATTCAAAATATAAGTAAGTTGATGACGTGGTGCGCAATGGAAATGTTGATGGACTGTCGGTTTGCGTGCATTTATATAGAATCATTGGTTATTCATATACCGTTTAATAGCACGAGTTCATTATATATTTTTCATGGTATTAATAGCAAACCAATATTTATGATCTCTTACTGAGAATGCGACAACATTGCAATATACGTTTTTTTCATCAAAGAAAAGAAAATTTATAAAATCATTTTTTAATGGATAACACTCTAATCGAGTAGAAACATTTAAAAACGCAAATTACGCGGGTCATATACATAAATATATTTTATAGGATCGATAATTTAACGTTTAGTAAGATTTGTACTGTATTTCCTAATAATTTATAAAACTATATCTTCATTTTTATGTAGCGTTACTATGTGCGTAATTGCGAACATTAACATATCAGTCATATGTTTGATGGTACAGTCGCTTTAGAATCACTACTATAACTTTCATATAGTTTTTTTTATACTTAATGAAATTTGCGTTTTATTTTATTTTCTTATTTTTAATAAGCGGAGGGTAGTAGCGTTGAGTAATTAAAACTTGCTCAAATTTAAAATTATAATTGTGAATCCGGGAAAATTGACGCTTAAGTCTTTAAAGATTTAATGTGTTAAAGCTTCTTTGTGAATTAATTATCAATTAAATATGTATCTCATAATTATTAAACCAGACAAGGTGCGACCGCAATTTATCTAAAGAATGCAGATTTAGATGAAGGTGAAGCGTTTATTCAGAAATTCAAAGGCAATCATGTGTCTCGTAAACTTATCGCTATTAGATAGTGCAATTTCTCCAAGAAATATCCATGCAAATAGCAGCGAGTAATTACAATGCATAACAATTTTTCAATTAACCCACTTGAAGCTTTGAACCTGTTGCTACACTACGTTCAAATCTAATAGCATTAAAAATTTCTCTTTGACGACACGCACCGTCTTAACCAGCAAGAACGAGTTTCGTTGACTCGCCAAGCTGATGTATAGCAATTGAGAGCTTATACTTGTAAAAGTCGTGTTCACGATAAATTTATACGACGTTCGAGGAAAAAAGATTTGCAGCGTGATACGAAACGATACAAAATTTCGGCTTTAGAGAGCAATTATTGCCTCGTTGTAATCTGCATTGTATTTGAGAATGAAAAACGCAATTAATTCCCGCATATTCTTGAAATATCAAACTGAATGCTAAATTCTCTAAACGTTTATCTTCGTCAATTATAATCATCGAAATTCGATTCATACAAGAAAAAGCTACCGAGCGCATTATCCTCTTCCCAATATAAGAATATATGAAAATGCAACAAAAAACCCTAACAAATCAATTCGTAAAATACAAAGTCACACATTTCTATCATCGCCGCATAGTTGCAGGTTTATATACAGTACGCCGACATCGCACGCTTCAACGACCCTGTAACACTTTTATTTACGAGGATATTTCAACTAATGCAGCCCTCGCGGCATCGGCAAGACCCCGCGCGCGTCGAGCATTACGCGAAACGAGTCGAATGTGATAATGACACGTTCGTACCGCCGTCGCCGCCGCTTACAGACACAAAATGCAGCGAGAAAGCCTTGAGACGATCGAGAGCGCAGCCTTCGAGGTGTGTTCTCGAGACTCTTGGCGCCGCCGTCGTGTAACTTTTAGCCCTCGTCGGGCGATCGATATTTTCTTCGACGGACGATATATGAGGAAAGGATCGCTGGAAAGATTGCGGTCCTTATATGAGGATTGAGGGTATCTCTGATCGAATATGACATGACACGCGTTGACGATTGTAGGCTAAGGTCTCGTTCTGATGATGCGAAAGTATAAATGAGCTTTCGAATATCGATCGTTTTTGCCTCTTTTTTGCAGCTCTCGTATTTTGATCGAGCTTTGGTCTTTCTTTTCTGTGTTACCGTTGTGTTCATCTGCTGCATGCGTGAGTAAGTCGACGAAATGAGTGTATTGTGCGTGGCTGAAGGAAACAATGTTCAACTAACAACAAGACGGCTTTATTTTAATGATTCAGACTTCACGTACCATGATCGTTGATTTGCAAATTCTTCATTACACTGCCTGGTAATGCAGTACGTCAGAACTAAGTATAGCGACTAGGCCGAAAGTTACTTTTTGGAGAAATTATCTGCAACATAAAGAGCACAAGCGCTTGTTTCAGAAAGTGTTTTTTTTTTCTTTTGAAATTATCGAGCAGGATTCACGTGGATTTCTTAAAAATCTTATATTATGCCAATTTTGTTTCTGACTGCGAAGGCAGGTTATACGAAAGAAATAAAAACATCGTTAGATTGAAACAATTGATTTTAAACAAGCAGACATAACTTTTTAAACCGTTATTTTATTTTTTATACACATTGAAATGTCCCTTTATATGCAGAACGTGAATCAATATAATGATTCTAGAAGAAATTAAACGCTAGGTAGACAAAAACGTGTGTCACGCGATATATATCGCACGCATTTACAAGCTTCCATGGCATACAGTCATTAACAGCTGCAACGCAATTAACTATTTAAAGTATTGTATTTCTTCCGCGTCGATTCGATAATCCATTTATCTTTTACCATTAGAAAAAAGATTTTATACGCGCTAAAAGAATAACTTTGAAGTTTAAGCGATTGTATAAGTACATACTTTATTTGTTAATATTATACCATGTCTATGGAACAAAGACGAAATATCATATATAACATTTATTCAACTGCATAGCGAATAATTGTATCACAACATGAGAAGCCCGTTGATCGAATGCAATCATTCTTGCTGAAAGCACAACTTCACCTCGAGAACTACGCAAAACAAGAAACCACGAAAGTTGGTCCTTCCTGGTAAATCCTCGTACATCTCAGCTGCGGCCATGTTATGAACAACTCTGCGCTTTTATGCAGTAGTATAGAGTCTCGCTGTCAAACTGAGAACCTGACATTACGTCAAATGACGGCTGATCGCTTGGCTAGTATTTTCCCAACGTAAGCTCTCGCGTTACACCTATGTGCAACTAGTTAATCGCACTCGTTCCTTTTTACGTTCACCTCTCGCGTTCTCTGAGTATGCGATCGTGAGAATTATGTCTGCGACAAATTTTTCGGACAGACGTTTTTGAATTTGCAACTATAAATTAGAATTGCACACGCTGCTGTGCTATGACTTCTTGTCTATCATAATGCATAAATATGCTAATTTGATGTGGCATTGAGTTAGCCAATATATAGAGCGCGACCTGCATCATTGTCGCGCGATCGATGTATTCAATTCATGATATATCTATATGTATGCGCAATTTATAGCGAAATCACATCTGAAATTACGGGATCATTGCAAATTTCAAGCGGAGATTTGCATGAGTGGACGCGAGGTTTGCATATTTTATGCTGATATTGTATAAGCCTATATGCGTTGAAAGAAACAATGTGCAATGCAAAAGACTCTGCGATGAGTTTATTGAACTACGTCTTTACAATAATGCATCTTTTTTATTGATACGGATTCCTGCAACTGGTCTAGAGTGACGTATCGATAACCACGCTATATGTATGCAATATATCTGGTGAGGTTATATATTACGTGTAATTATCGTTAAAGTTTTCATCAGCTTTATATTACTATCGAGTATGTATAACACGTTACCAACGCGCGCGCTATACGCCTAATAAATTTCTCCATGTCCAAAACTCAGCGCAAAAAAAGCGTGCCGCGAAGCTCGCTGCAGTTACGCACCGCATCCAAACGCATATCCCATTATCATCAGAGCCAAACTCGCGCACAAACGATGACAAAATGAGCCCGCATCCTCAAGAGTGCGAATTATCACTGAACACAGCAAGAGATATAAATCAAACGTTGCAATAAAGAGAATACCGACTGCGGTCTCGCGACGCCGTCCAATTATAGAAGCTGCTCCTGCGCCTGCGATCTCTTGCCAATAAAGCGTAAAAACCGCGGGCAAACTGCTTATAGTGCGTGCAAAAAATTCTCTTGGAATGCCGCATCAGAAACAGCACCACGATCGACATCATCAGCTACGGCCGATTATCATGCAAGTTATACGTCCAAGTTATTACATATACACGGCTGTAAACTCTTTATATCGCTATCATCTTCGAGAGAGCGCCGCATCACTACACGCGGCTAATTATAACCGTACCGCAGCAGTAAAGTAGTATAGCACTCTCGCGCTGGCGCCGCCGGACTTCAGTCGTACATGAAGACTGCGCTACTTATAATATTCGCGCGCGAGCAATTTTCCCACAAGTTTTTCGCCGGAATAAAAGAGAGATACATCGAAGGACGGGGCGTCCACACGGTTTTCCTTGAAAGGTGTATATATATAAAAAGAACAAAAAGAGGAAGAAGCAGGAGAGGTTGATGGGGGCTACTTGCTATATATATATATATATATATATATATATATATATATATATATGAGTCTGATGCAAGGAAGCGAATGAGCAAGAGAGAGAGAGCCGAGTTCGTTAGTCTCGTGGACTCACGGGGCTGTCGCCGTTTTGTTCGTCATCTTCGAGCGATGTATATAGTCGTATAAAAGATGTGACGTTTTTAGGGAGCTAGCGGCGTAGTTGCGCGATAGGTAAAAGGAAAACTCGCGCGCTTAATTGTACTGTCATTACCGGGCGCTTATTCCCAATGCTGATTGGTGAAAATTAAGGAGACATTCGTTTGCTCTTGGAATGAGTATTGCTATACTTGGAAGTTGCTGTGGTCAATTACTAGTATAGAATGTATGCGAGTAATAATAATAATTTGTGGTAAAGTTTACTGCTATCCTGCTATCATACGCATCAGGATCTACATCAACCTATACTTTACGGAAGATCGGCAACAATTTCTATACTACACAATAAGTATGTGAATTTATACAAATCGATCGAAGCGATAGAGAATCTAATCAATATAATGCCGCGTTTAAATTCCATTAGCGCAAATGAATCAGTCGAAAGTTATACCGTTCGTTCTTAGCGCCGCGAAGAAGAGCAAAAACAACACTATAAATCAATATACGTAATTTTCAGAATCCGCATTCAAAGCATAAAGATTACACGCTTTCCTTGTGAATATTCAACGCTAATCTCCCACAATCGCTCACCCGTCAACGAAGGCACACATAAAAGAAGCAAAGTTGACTCGCCGACTTCTGTACAATCGCATCGGTATATATACATACATAGAATAGTGCTCACGAAGCTCCCGAAATTCTCCCGCGACGAGGCGCCGCGTCTCTGTTTATTTTGTGGCTATACGTATATATATATATATATATATATATATATATATATATGTGTGTGTGTGTGTGTGTGTGTGTGTGTGTGCGTGTGTGTGTACGTATATATACGCGAACGTCGCACAGCTCTCTTTTCTTCCTCAATCTCGCGCACAATGCGAGAAAATTGGCATGGACTCGGCTAGTAGCGGCCTTGGCCAGCAGAGCGCTAAACGACGAAGCTCGTGCGAGTGCGGAATCCTCTATATTTATATTTTTTTCCACTCGCTCCCTCGCGCGCGATCTTACCGCGAGATGAGGAAGCCTGCACTAGGTATACGTATTGTGTCATTCGGCGTAATAGCTCGTAAAACGCATCGAGGAGAACGAGATAAGACCTGTTGCGCGCGTGGCCCTGCATTGTTGCGGCCGCGGGAATGCGGTTGTTGCCATACACGAAATATGGGTATAAGCGCGGCCGCGAAAGATTTTTAGAAGCGATTGTAGACGGGATGAAACGATCAGATGCATCTCTCTCTTCTTTGTTGACGGTTATTTTAGTACTCGGAGAGATCGACCATATATAGTTGCCTACGTTGAATAATGGGGGATTCAATCAAGTCGCTGCTAAAAGAGGATTATTTTATACACTTTCGAGTAGAACGATGCCACTGTTTTGATTCTATGTGTGTAATGTGCGTCCGGTTGAAGTGCCTAGTTTTATGTCTATAAAGTAGGAGGGAAAATTCCACTTTGGAATCCTGCTCGAGCAATTTTGGGAGAGTCAAAATTAGATATAAAAATATCCATCTAATCTGGTCTCCAGAATACATATCAATAGTATTTGATAATAAATAAAATTGTGCAATGATTCCGATAAAGAGATAACGTAATCGCATAAACCAAAGAATCGCAAAATAGCGTCCGCATAAAGCATTCACAGTTAACCACCAGCAGTGTGCCACAGTCGCATATAAACTCTCTGTACTCTCGCAATACACTGTCCAACACCCTCATAATACCACTCCAAACGCAGAAAGAATTCAGCTTCGAGCGAATTACCGCAATTACGAAAAACCCAGTATTCAGCCGCGAAATCGCATAAAAATAAGTAGTTCCTAATAAGTGATGCCTTTCACTCGCCTACAATCACACTTTATTCTCACGAACGTCGAAATATTTAGGTGGCAAGCCTCGCAGACTTTTTCAATCAAACGTGACTGCTTGTAACGGGTAAAAAAATTATTATCACACGCCTTGAATACGCATACACTATACACAGTCTTGTACAGCAGCGACTCAACAAGACATGCAGCTTTTGACCAATCGTGACGATTTGTCAACTTCTTCATATCCTCTGAGCTAATTCTAATTTATGCGCATGCAGTTGCATCCTCTTTCCTCCGAGTGGGCTATTACGAGAGATGCATGCGGCAGCTCGCTCAAACGGAAAATATGACCGATGACAAAAATTGCTGCTTTATGCAACCGTGTTTGTATTTTAGATGTATATGTATGTGCACGATATATACATTATAGTGCGCTTTTGTAAGTTCAAAGATTGTAGTTTTAAAGATTTCGCGAGACTGATAAAATGTCGGCGATTAAAAGCCTGCAGCTATACAGCGATTCGAAAGCACTAACTATATGACATGATTATTATCTAGCAGCGTTTTATTGAGAAATTTACATAATTACTGATTATACTTTCAGGAATGTTACATATTTGCAAACAAACTTCGCACGATTGCATCAGTATATTATATATCTATTTCGTCATTTGCAATTTCTGTGGGAAATGTAATAAATCTCTTTGAGAGGTAACTATAATATCTAAATTGTCTTTATTAAGAACTTGATTAGACCTCAAACGCATCAGAATTGAATAAAGTAATAAACGCGATATCGCGTTGGTAAAAGTTACCTTTTTGCTCTCAATTTTACTTTAAATATCTTAATGTTTTACACATTTGTGATTATAAATTATATACTATTTAAGAGCTTTGAATGAAAAAGAAAAATTTTATAATCGTATTTATCGAGCTTCTCATTAATTTTTAAACAACAATAATGTTCATAAACTCAAAGTAAATTAAAGTTGCGTGATTTTCTATAACAATAATTATTTAATCGCAAAACCAACTAGGTCTCGCTGCAGTGTAACACACGATAATATTTACTTATACCGCATCGTTAATATTCCACTGCAAACGACGCGGATATTATTAACAAAAATTCAACGCGGCAATCGTTGATTAGACGAAAATAGCGTTAAAAGCCAATTAGTGCCCTAAATATATGTTTAACAATACAAGACGTCTTATCGAATTCGAGGAATCGACGTCGATAGGCCTATATCGGTTGACCGATAGTTTGCCAAAGTATATATAAAAATTGCTGTTGAATTTCCGCAATGAAGTTAGACGAACGATAAACATAAACTGCTGTCGAAATCCTGACAGGCGACGCGACGAGCCGGGGGCTCGCCCGTCAACGATCTCGAATGCAACGTAGATCGACCGTTCGTTTATTGCGCGATGACGCATTGATCAAATGGTCATCAGAGAAAAACATTTTCCATCGTTTCGAAAATAATATGACGTCGAATGAATGATAGCCCCTTATCGTTTAATAGTTCATGTTTTATTTCTTTCCTTAAGTCGAGTTTGCACGATCTAGTTTTGTTTGTATATTTGTTGACGGTGAAAATTTCCGCAGACTAGACTTTTCAACGTTTGCACGACTACGCATATGTATTGTTTACGAACAAATCGTAATACATTTGTCCGAAGAAATAAAATTTGTGTAATGACTTTTCTGGAAATTCGTAAGATCTTGAAACACATTAAACATGATTTATATTATACATATTACGAATCGTTAAAAGTAAAGTACTTCAATTATGAGCTGCCCCACAAATACGAATGAGTGGTCCCCTGCCTTTGAACGCATAAAATACGAATTTTATTTAATTGTACAAAAATATTCAATTCCTTACTTTATTTGTATATCCTGTAGGCAATATCATACGGCGAGCCTTGAATGACGTTTCATTTCGATGCAAGCAACGTTCTAGAATGTGCATGTCAATGACGTGATAAAGGAATGCGTAAAATAATGTAAGAAAAGACATTGCAACAATTAAACGCAAAATTAATTAGACTACTTAATCATCGCTGCATAACGTAACTCTCATTGAGATGTTTTCTCTTTGTCGAGCTAAGGACAGTGAAATACTGCAAGAAAATTCATTCATTGACCTTTCTCTAACTAAAATTAAGTCTGACACATCGAATCATTGAACAATACATTTGAGAAATTGTCTGCCCAATTTATAATGAAATGCGTGAAAATTCTATTAACACAAGAATTATTATGTATACGTTAAATAAGCTCATTGAATTTGCATTTACTTTGGAGAGTATAATAGTTATACACAAATTATTCCAGGCATACTCGAAATTTTTGTTTGCTAAGACAACAAATTAAAAGATGTTGACGGAATTTTATAAATTTTTCTACATTGATAATAATCGATAAAATGCATAAAAAACGAGCAATAATTAATTAAAAGAAAAGACAAGTTATACGAACTAAAAGATATAAAAATACAAAGGACCTTCAAAACGCGAAAGCTCGTCCGCGCGATAAATAAGCCGATATAATCAAAATAAAGCTCCCTCGATCATCCATCGGCTTTCATTCATCGCTCGCGACGCGCGAATCTAATCTATATAACTCAGCCTCACCTCTTGGAGTTTCCCCGAAGGCCGACGCGAGAGTTTCGTCTCGCAATGCGTTGGCTTATTCAAATCGGTATTGACCTCCTCCGGAAGTCGAGAGTGCCTTGCCCGCGACTCTTTGCACTGTATGCTGCTCTTGCTGCTGCTGATGATCGTGTGCGTACTCGTGCAGTGCGCCGTCGACAGCGCATACAATGAGCAAACGCGAGACGTCGCCGGTCGCTATACTCCGCGCGCACTCCTTCTGCAGCAGTACAAGTCTGCCGATTGAGACACGTGCGTACGCGCTCGGGAGAATTCCTCGCGCGCCGCGAAAACCGCTGATGGCTCCGGCGCAATGAATCGACTCAGCCGCGGACTTTGACTCCTAAATCCTTATCGTCTCGTCTATAAGTCGACTCTGCTGTCGCTTGACGATCGTTTGGCGTATATATATATTATATGTATAAGCGTCTGAGTTTCCAGTCGAACTGCTACTCCTCAAATATTTATCTTCTCAACGCGCGCGTGTGTGTGTCTTTCTCTTTCTCCGTCTTATATGAAATAGTATATAGTCGTCGCTTCTCGTTTTTTTCGGCACGCGCGCGTGCTGCTTCTTTCCGTCTGCACCACTGGTTTTCCCTCTTATGGGCCCTTATCTTTCTTAGCTATCTATTAGTCTCACAACTCGACGAAAAGAGCCTCCTCCTCCTCCTCTTTCATCCGTCGTCTCTTCGCGTCAAATCCACCGTTCGCCGCGACCCGAGCAAATATTATACAATAAAAGAGCGCGTCTCCGCGTCACACTCGCGACAACTTCCGCGCTCTCGCTAATCACTGGCCTAGCTAGACGTATATACTTCTTTCCAATTATAACAAAGAAATTCGTATCTCGTGATGTTAAATGTCGGCGCCTCGTCGTTCACTCGCGATTCGAACGAACGCGTTCTCTTCTTGTCAATGCGTTCTCCGGGTATGTGTCTCGCGTGTTAAAGCGCGCGCGCTCGCGCTCCATGCACAGCCCCGCCGCGAAGGAGAGAGCGACCATGGAGGAAGGAGAAGCACTATATGCGCGGCAGCTATGTATACTCCACTAGCATATACTTTGCTGGATACACACACACACACAGACGGTACATACCAGTAAAATCATCGGTCTAGTATAGGACAGTACCTGTATATGCCGGCTAGCATCGAATAGTGGTGGTATAAGTGGCGAACGCATATAATATCATGCACCAGACGTAAGAGATGGCGCCAGAGGATAAAATCACGCACGCGCGACTCTTAAAATTCATGCTAGAGGTGATAGTAATTGTCTCTCGATGGATAAACTGCAATCCAAAGGTGATTACATAGCGATTTGCTACCGAGCTACTATCTCAGGAGATATAAGTGCCCGACATACCACTATGGGCAAACTTCAGCCAGTAAAAGATCGACTTTTGATTAAGCTGTATATAGGTAGTATATATATATATATATATATATATATATATATATATATATATATATATATATATATATATATATATATATATATATATATATATAAGAAAATGTTTGCGATTTGATAATATGCATATTCATATATTGCTTATTATGCGCAATCGTTTCTACATGATAATGCATTAAATTATATAAGCTGAATTTTCTATACAAAATAACATGAAATAAAAAAAAAAATTAATTTTTTAAATCGGCTATTGTAAAAATGTATCCCCACTGCGGTGTATGTGAAGTACGTGGATGGCAGTGCCAGTACTGTATAGGGAGCACTGCACATCAAAGCTGATTTTTATCGCAACAGCGTTTCTATGTGTGAGCAAGAACGAGAAAGGGGGAGACGGTCTGTATATAATGCACGGAGATTATTTACGCGCGTGTATGATGATCGAACAGTAGCAGGTTTATTAAGAAACATATTGCGCTCGATTGCTTCGTGAGTGCATTGTTAATAATACATTACGGCATTAATTAATGCTCTTGGTTATCACCATTGCGGGCTCTATACTCTGTGGAACGTTTGCTCGTCTCGCTGAGCTGGTGGAATATAAGTCTCGGATGATTGAGGGCCGCACTGGAAGATGGTACTTTTGATTATCGATGACGCGAGCTTCCTCTAACGAAGTGCGTACATATTTAATGTACGTATACTCGTGCGCCCAGCATTTGAGTACCCCGCTGTTAACTACCGATTCGTGTACTGTGTTCGTCGACTTACCAATAAATTTATTGTTGCCAGAGTCTATTAAGAATTAAAGCTTAATGTAATTGATAACATTTTAATATGCGAGGGTAAAATAAATTTTAAATATATGAAGATCATGCTTTTGTGACTAATTATGCACGTTATTATTATTTTTATTTACTATTTGATACCATTTTAATGCATAAAATCAGCGATTAACTTCATGGACACAAATCCATTGACAATAAATTGTATATAGTTCAGTTAAAACTTTTAATCCTAATGGTTTGCACACATGTTAGTCTTGGTTAATACTCAGCATTGAATAAGTGAGATGTCATAATTAATTACCAATCATTATAAATCATCCGGCATATTTCTCGAGCATGGAATATTACCAAAACATTGATAAGAATGATTAAACATTCATAGCGTAGTATATAAAAATATGAAATTTACTTCGACCCCAGTATGAACAGTTTTTTACCTATATTGTTCATTGGTTATGTTCGAAAATAATATACTTATATGTAAAGGAATTACACAAACACACATATACATATACATATATATATATATATATATATATATATATATATATATATATATATATATTTATATATATATATATATATATATATATATATATATATATATATATATATATATATATATATATATATATGTGTGTGTGTAATTCCTGTAATCGATCATGCACGAATAATCATACATTAAGCATACATTGAAGTGCATGTGGTTGAAAGGAAATTCCCATATGATGCATCAGGTACGTTCAATGATCCTAGTCTAAAATAGACATTGAAATCAATCTATTTCTGTTGTAATTGGTTGTTTAGGGGCCCATTCGATTGGCCAGTCGTATTACTTATTGACCAATCAGAACACGTGAATTGAATTCCTAACATCAAAAAGTGAAAAGTGAGGAAATATAAAACGCGCGTAGTGCGTCTAAAGTCGCTAGTTCTGTTAAAAAGGATATGCTTTAACAAGATAACTCGTAACCTACTATCTCAAATTTAGCTGCAATTGGATTAAACTATTTTGTAATTAGTTGACACGAAGTCATGGTATGAGTCATACAAGTCATTAAATGATGCTGGGAAATAAATTGTTAAGTAACTTATCAAAGTTTCTTATAAATAAAATAAAGTACTATATATATAATTTACAAATCAATTTATTAAAAAGAACACTTGACTGTGCGTTTATCTTATTAATTTAAATCTTAAATTTAGTTTATAAATGATTTTTTTGTGGAATGAGTCACTATCAGAACAGTTATAAATTTAAGAAAGCATCATCTTCTGACTTTAAAGGTGAGTATACAATTTTGTGATAAGAATACCTTATAAAAAACCAAACATATATAATGGCAGCGATTTTCTTATTGCCATAGTACGTGTCGCCCGCTCTTAGGAGGAATCGCTGTATTCACGATGATAGGTAAATCATAATTTGGAATTGTAAAAAAAAATATTATTTTCACTCCGTGAACTATTAATAATTTTTTATTTTAGTAACTAAATTATTATTATTTTCATCACTTTTCTGCGTCACTTTGGGATCTTCATGGAATAATTTTGAACATTTCTTACATTATTTATCTGGAAGAGAAAAAAATGAAGCCAATAGTAATACAAATTCAAATAAATTAGAATTTCATCAGTATTTAACGGAAGAACACAATATAAAGGATAATGATCAGCTTAACTCTCGCGTAAAATATTTCTTCAGGAGACATACAAAAAACAAAAAACATATTGAAGAGAGCGATTCATCTGATTTGAGACCCTATGATTCTTGCGAAGAAAGCGTGCAAAATATAAAAAGTCTGTCAAATAATTGTAATGAAATATTTAATTTTTACGAAAAGGATCCAAGAAAAAATAAATTAACATTACAATCTAGGAGAAATACAATTTTGTATTCAATCAGTGATCATGGGTCGAATGAAATAAAACGTGTAGAAGAAAATGGGAGCAATAATTCTAAAACCAATACTAATTCTGACAATACTTCAAATATCATAGCTATTTCTAACTACGGAGTAATAAATCATAATTCAAAAAAGAACCCACAATTCATGATCAATAAAAAAACAAGTACAAACGAAAATAGAATTGCAGAGTATTGCGATTTAATTTTAAGCTCAAAACAGATAATTCAATCTGCTAAGGCAGAAAATATAAAAATACAGCACTCGATGACAGAATCGAATAAATTAGTCAAAATCAAAAGAAGTATATCCGTAAAAAACGCAAACGAAGTAGATATACAGAGATTAATAAGAGAATCCATATTCATACGATGGCAAGAACTAGAAATAACGGTTAAACTTCTGTTAATTGATAATTATAGATTTACGCGAACGATATTATTACAAGAAATATTGCGTAATAATAAATATAAAATTCAAGACATTTCTAGATTAGAAAAAAAATTATTACAACTATACTATACTTTAAAGAGAGATATTTTACAAATAGTTAAACTAACAAAAATCCAGTTTAGAAGAAAAGTTTCAAAGCAAAGATTAAAAATACGACAAATGTACGAAATTCAACAGTTACATATTATGAAACTGAAAGAACAAATAAATACTATAATTATGATATTCAAACAGAATATAGTTTTAATAATAGAACAATTCTATTTAGAATTGAGACCTGTGACAGATTATACTACAACTGAGGCAACGACCACCAGCGAGCCGAGTACTGAAGTACCTTTCGATCCAGTGTATGAAAGTATAACAGTAACAAACTATACCCCGTCAATACAATCAACTACAAATATATCTGCAATTGGCTATGTCGTTCTAGAAGATATTCCTTTAAGTACAAGTACATTAACAGAAATTGATAATACTGATGAGAATGAAACTCCAACACTTACATCAGGTAATATTAGTCGTCTTAATACATATATTAGAAGAATAGTTTTAAATACTTTAATATTTCGTATCCGAAAATTCAAAATTTAGTATATTATTTTAAGGACGTAAAGTAGACTTTTTTATATCGAACGTGGAGTTTAGCAATACGAATTGAGGCGAGCTAGTACGAGCCGAAAATTAGTACTGCAACCACGCGAAGTTAAAAAAGCCGCCGTATTGTTAGTTCTATGAGTACATATATTTTGTCAGAATAAATAGATTCACTTTGTTTCACTGGAAAATGGACATATGTTTAATATGTAGCATATAGTCATTTTTACAAACTCAAAAAGCAATAAAAAATTGCCTTTTGTTCGCGTTTTAAAAAGCGTTTTAATGAAACATAATTCTAACACAAAAATTATTTGCAGCTCATAGATATCCCACGGAAGTTGTAACTACCTATTATGATCATTGATCAACCAAACATACCCATACAATCAATACATCTAATGAACATTCTACTGGCCTTACAAAATTGGTGTAAGCAAATGTTTTTAGGAACAACATAAGAAGTCTCGTAAGAATTTCAATAAAAATACTAAAAACACAAGCTTGTTTCAAAACAATATTAAATTTAGTAATTGCGTAGATAACAATAAAGTTTAAGTGCACTGCGATTTACTTAACTTGAAGAAAGTTCGTACCAATTCTTAGCAAATATAACCTAGAATTTCAGCACAATGTAGATTGTTGCTATTTCTTGCACCCACATACAACTGCATTTAAAAACATTTCCGCGAATGACAATACAATATATAGATTCTAAAACTCTGTCGTTGTGACTAAATAATGTGGAATCAGTCATTTAATTAAACAACCTTAATTAACACAAAACAGCATTGTTGCGGATAGCTCCTACGTATGATTATTTATTTTAAAATGTTGTACTTTCGCTAGATAATAATTTTGGGAAATTCCTGAAGAGAGATCATCATCATTCCTGAAGAAATATCAGGTCACAAAGAAAGCGCATGGTGCGAAATAAAGGGACCAACAAGCTTCTGTACGACAGCTGCAAGCCTTTGTTAGCAAAAAGAAGTGTCATGAAAAAAGGTTTCCTTCCCACCGACAACGGTTTTCGGGGCCGTGGCAGGTCTTAGGCCGACTAGGAAGGAATAGTCTGATCGGGAATGTGAGAAGAGAAGGACGAGGATAAATTCAATATTCTACCCAGTATATTCAAGATTCAGGCGTAAAAGCGTGCTCGTGTCAAAGAATATTTGTAAAACTCTAGATTACTATATTTATCTCTATTCCATCGTAGTTTTGTTTACTTATAACATTTATATCAATATTAAAATTTATAATCGAAATATATTATACGCTAACGGTACTAAATAATACTAAACGGTACTAATATTCCGTCTCGTACTATTTTATAAATGCTCTATTACAATAGATAACCAAGTAGCTGCAAGTAACTACTGCGTCTACAAATATTTTCTGTATAAAATAGTTTGTTAAACTCTTACAAATTGTTATTAATAATGAAATTACAAATTTTACTTAATAAGTAAATATATCTTAGAAGACAAGCGAAAAATGATTTATCTTACGACCTTAACGGTTAATCATCATGAAATATAAATATTATTGAAAAATATGAAAGAGAATCAGAACTCAAGATAAATACTATCACACTGCCTTTCCAAGTTACTCGCTCTCAGTGTTTAGTCAAGCACTAAGCTCTTTGTCCAAAACGAAAACACTCGTTTTATTATATTAATTATTTGTGATATACAAAGTGAAGCTGGATTCATAACAAATAAAATGAGTTATTTAGGTTGTTTCATAGCCACACTAATAATATCATTTACAGTTAGCGCAACAAAAGATCAAGTAAGTGCAAAATTTTATTAACAAAAAACTAACATATTTATTTTAATATATTAACATTAGTTGAGTAAAAGGATTTGTTATTATATTATAATAAATAATTTAATACATCAGTATGACCATCAAACATATTTATGTGCTTCTTTCAATATTTAGATTGTCAATCGTACAAGTTTTGCAATAGATTTTGAAAATAATCAATTTTTGCTGGATGGTAAACCATTCAGATATGTTAGCGGTAGTTTTCATTATTTTCGGACTCCTAAACAATATTGGAAAGATAGGTTAAAGAAAATTCGAGCTGCTGGATTAAATGCTGTTTCTACGTAAGAGCTTCTATTTAATGAATATTACTGTCTTTAGGTAATACGAAACTATTTATATTACATTAAACATGTATACAGATACGTTGAATGGAGTTTGCATCAACCTGAACTAAACAAATGGGTGTGGGATGGAGATGCAGATCTTGTCGAATTTTTACAATTGGCTCAAGAAGAAGATTTATTAGTTTTACTAAGACCAGGGCCATACATTTGTGCCGAAAGAGAATTTGTAATATATTTAAAAATAATTTATTTTCTCAAGCTTTTCATGATTTTTGTTAACTCAAATATTTTTATTTTGTATAATTCTATTCCAGGGTGGTTTTCCATATTGGCTTTTAAATGTAGTACCTGACATCAAATTACGAACTAATGATAGTAGTAAGTTAAAGTAGCGCATGTAACATATTAAAAATATTTATTTTACTAATATAAAATAAAAATGTAAAATAAGGGTACCTCAAATATGCTGAAGAGTATCTAAATCAAGTATTAACTAGAGTTAAACCATTACTGAGAGGGAACGGTGGACCAATTATTATGGTTCAGGTGCTTAAAAATATTTTTTAATTTTAAATACTTTAAACGTTTAAAAATATAGAATGAAGTAACATTTTTTTTTCTAGGTAGAAAATGAATATGGAAGTTTCCACGCATGCGATAAAAATTATATGAATAGATTAAAAAATATTATTATAGACCATATTGGTACCGATGCTCTTCTATACACTACTGATGGTTCATCTAGACAAGCACTTCGTTGTGGTACAGTACCAGGCGTTTATGCAACAATCGATTTTGGTACTTCTAGCAATGTTACAAAAAATTTCAATCTTATGCGTGAATTCGAACCTAAGGTAAATATTAATTTTATTTAAAACAGTCTTATTTTTTACAAATATTTGATTACATCAAAGGGTCCGTTGGTAAATTCCGAATTTTATCCTGGTTGGTTATCGCACTGGGAGGAACCTTTCGAAAGAGTTGAAACGTTTAAAATAACTAAAATGCTTGATGAAATGCTGTCTCTTGGAGCCTCAGTTAATATGTACATGTTCTATGGTGGTACTAATTTCGCATTCAGCTCAGGTAATTAAAAAACCAATTATATGTTCATGAATAGTTGTCAAATACCTGAGTGAATACAAAATATGATGCTTTATTCCATTTGACATTGATGCTTAACAATTTAATTATTCTCTGTTTTTATCGTATAATTACATTAAGTGACCAAATATATACTAACAGTTAATTATTAAATTGTTTTTAAACGATGCCTTCAATAAATCATTGTATTTTGTAGGCGCTAACATATTTGACAACTACACTCCGGATCTAACATCATACGACTATGATGCACCTCTTAGTGAAGCTGGAGACCTGACTGCAAAATATTACGAAATAAAAAAAACTATTTCCAAGGTATTATTCAATTATAATGTTCAGTTAAAGTTTCTAGCAATACATTTACAATTAAGTGCAAACTGAAGCCATTTTTTAATATAGTAAATACTTTACTGTATGCAATAATTATGAGGTTATAGCATGTGCATAACATAATCCTCAAAATTTTATTTAAGTCTAAAAAATAACATTTATTGTGCCTATACATTTAATTATACTTTTATGTTCAGTATCTATCCATACCCAATATTCCAATACCACTATCTTCAAAAGCTGATTATGGTACAGTAACAATGAGGCCTGTTTTAAATCTATTCGATCCTCAAGCTCGAACATTGTTCGGCAGTGTACATATGCAAGCAAAAGAGCCGCCAACTTTTGAAGCTTTAAATCTACCAAACTGGCTGGTTTTATACGAGGCCAGTCTACCTGCAACCGAGACAAACAAAGATCAGGCTATTCTATCTGCTGTACCAAAAGACAGAGGTTTAATTTATTTAGATGGAAAATTTTCGGGAACTTTAAGCAGAACACACAAGGCTATGAATGTTCCTTTAAAAGTTGATGGTGCCAAAGAAGTTAAATTGCTCGTAGAAAATCAAGGTCGTGTTAATTTTGGAAACATCGATGTTGAAGATTTTAAGGTTGGTTCCAATAATAATGTCAAAAATATAAAATAAAAGAATGTATTTTTTGAAGCAAGGTTACAATTATAATTTATGCATATATTAAATTTATTTATAACGTGTTTTTTGCAAAACGTTACATTAAAAAATATCTATTGATTGAGTAGAAATATAAATAAAAACCGTGTATTTTCTAGGGAATATTCAATGTAACGCTAAATAATGTCAGTATTACGCCATGGAATGTAACGGGCTTCCGATTTGATACAATCTTGGAATCCTCCTTAAATATTATCCAATCATCGTCAAAAGAAACGCAAACATTATATAGTGGTCCCCAGATTCTTATTGGGCATTTTAACATCACAGGAAAGCCTGGAGACACGTTCTTAAATACAGCAGATTGGGGAAAAGGAGTTGCTTTTATTAATAATCATAATCTTGGTAGATATTGGCCATTAATAGGGCCTCAACTAACTTTGTACGTTCCAGCTCCATACTTAAAAGAAGGAAAAAATACTTTAGTTTTGGTTGAATTAGAATATGTTCCTAATAACCGACAGATAAAATTTCAGTCTTTTCCAATTTTAGATTATCCGTCAAATGTTACTAAAATTGATGATTTTTAATTTTGTATTTCATTTCCATTATTATTATCTACTAAATTTTATGTAACAATAATCACGTTCTATTGTTGTAATAATAAAATTCTCAGTTATTTTTCACTAAAGAAGTGTATTTATCAAAGTTTTCAGACCCTATTAACGTAGTTTACAGATAAATTCACGTTGGCTTTCCGTCAAATATTTTTATAACCTTAATATTCGTTGAGAATAATATTTGTATAATTCTATTTATTTACGTAATAATACATTTTACAAAACATTCGTTATTACCATCTTAACAACGGGCGTCAATCGAATATCAAAGATAATAAAATTATAATAATATATACTTACGTAAGCTTGAATACAGAATTCTAATCTCAATCGATAGAATAATAAATTTAACAAAATATGCGATAGTATCTATTTCTTTAACGTAGATTTATGATTATATTCTTAATCTTCATAATGGGGGGATATAACGGGACTCTCACACAATATTATAGCTGTTATTGGAAGATCCTCGCTCCACGCGGACAGTCTCTTCTGAAACTTGTGAAAACACGGATCGTTACAGTAGTCAATAGTGACTATAAATAAGATGTACTGATATTTGCCAGTTATCATGTATCATTAAACAAGTAATAAGAAAAGTCAAGAAAAATTTTAAAAATGTGGACATTATCAGGATTACTTATAACCAGCTTATTAGCATTTAGTAGTTTAGTAGAATCATCGGAAACTAACGTAAGTGCTTTTTGACCCATAATAACAATATTATATGTCATTGCAAAACACTTATTATGCAGATTCAATACTTTGATCTGATCGATAATTACTTTTACTTATAGATTAAGAATCACAACTTCGTAATTGATTATGAAAACGACCAATTTCTTCTTGACGGAACACCGTTTAGATATGTTTCTGGAAGTTTTCATTACTTCAGGACACCTAGAGAGCATTGGCGAGACATTTTTAGAAAAATGAGAGCCGGAGGATTGAATGCCATTTCAACGTAAGCATAACAATATTTGTAGTTTATTGAAAATATTCTATGATATATACATAAAAGAAAGGTTCTTCTCATAAAAGAAATCTGTTTGTAGATACGTCGAATGGAGTATGCATGAACCTGAATTCAACCAGTGGGTATGGGATGGAGATGCTGATATTGTTGAATTTATTAAAATAGCACAGGAGGAAGACTTATTCGTTATCTTGCGACCCGGGCCGTACATCTGCGGGGAAAGAGATTTTGTAAGTTAAAATTTATTTCCACCTTATAATACAACTTATACATTACAAATGTATTTATTCGTAATCAATACAAAATAAAACAAATGCTTAATTTTAGGCAACCGATATAGTATTATATATGTTATGTTTGTCTTTCAAAATTATACAAATCATATTATTCATACTTTCAGGGAGGCTTTCCTTATTGGTTACTATCTCGAGTCCCAGATATCAAATTGCGCACTAAAGATGAACGTAAGTTAAACTAATTTTGTTTTTATTTCTTCTTAAATTGTTGACCCATACATGATTATTTAAATTATAGGATACATATTTTATGCTGAGAGATTCTTAAATGAAATTTTAAAAAGAACCAAGCCTCTTTTAAGAGGAAATGGTGGGCCAATAATTATGGTGCAGGTAAATTAATGATATTTTTGTAGCTCTGATAATAAATTAAATGAAATCATCATAATAAAAATAAAATATGATTTTGCAGGTAGAAAATGAGTACGGAAGCTTTTATTCCTGCGACGATCAGTATAAGAATAAAATGTATGAAATTTTTCATCGTTATGTCAAAGACGATGCTGTTTTATTTACTACAGATGGGTCAACTAGAAACATGCTAAAATGTGGGTCTATTCCTGGTGTTTACGCAACAATTGATTTCGGAAATGGAGCCAACGTACCGTATAACTATAGAATAATGAGAGAATTTTCACCAAAGGTAATATAACTATTTTTAAATGAACAAAAAAACGTCTTATGTTTGGTGGTTGTTTTTCATTGAGAAATTGTTATCGTTTATGATAAACTCATGAAATTAAAACTTATACGTATCTCTTCAACTAATCTTCAATTTAGCAAGGCTTTTATCAACGATAACGTTTTTTAAATGTGATTGCATGATCGTATCAGTAAAAGCCTTGTAACAGATCTCTGTTGATTAACAGACATAGATATTCATTTTATTGCAAATTTCAGGGGCCACTTGTGAACTCTGAATATTATCCTGGATGGCTTACACACTGGGGAGAATCTTTCCAAAGAGTTAACTCCCACAATGTAGCGAAAACTCTTGACGAGATGCTGGCATACAACGTATCTGTAAATATTTACATGTACTACGGCGGGACAAATTTTGCCTTTACCTCTGGTGAATAATATACGTATATATACGAAAATAATTATGCTATCGCAATATTCGACTGTTCTGCAAATAATACATACGTAAACACATACTTATAGGTGCAAACATCAATGAAAATTATTGGCCACAACTGACTTCATATGATTACGATGCTCCACTCACCGAAGCAGGCGATCCTACTCCAAAATATTTCGAATTAAGAGACGTGATCGCTAAGGTATTTGTAATAATAATTATCAGCATCGAAGCTATTTCGATTGATCAAAGAAATATTATTTAATTGCAAATACATTTTTAGCATATGCCACTGCCAAATTTGAAAACTCCTGCAGTTGCTCCAAAGCGTGGCTATGGAGTCGTTACCATGACACCTAAGGTCGATCTCTTTTCTAAAGTAGGCCGCAATACTTTCGGAACTAAGCGAGCTGAATTTGCCAAACCGCCGACATTCGAATCTTTAGGTCAGAACAACTACCTAGTTTTATATGAAGCTGACTTGCCATTGCTTGAGAAGCCTGAGAACGTCAGCTTGGATGCCGTGACTAAAGACAGGGCTCTAGTGTATGTAAACAACAACATTGCTGGTGTTTTGAACAGGATGGATAAAACTTACACTATGTCATTTTCTGCTAAAAATGCAAAGGATATTAAGTTTCTGGTAGAAAACATGGGTCACGTGAATTTCGGAAGCATCGACGTTGAGGATTTCAAGGTAATCCATAATCAAAGCCTAAACTCTTACACATAAATTTTCAACAAAGTATTGTCAACTTTGTTTATTATTCTGGCGTTCAGGGTATCTTCGACGTGAAACTAAACGGTTCACCGCTAACCCCGTGGAAGGTTACCGGCTTTAAACTAGCATCGGTCGTCGACAGTGATCTCGGTGTTGAGGAGACGTCCAAGCAAACTGGATACTTGCACAACGGACCACAGCTCCTCGAGGGTCATTTCGTGATCGATGGCGAACTCTTCGATACCTACCTGAACACACAGGGCTGGGGCAAGGGAGTCGCTTACATAAACGGATTTAATCTTGGCAGGTACTGGCCATCGTTGGGACCGCAACTTACTCTGTATGTTCCGGCTGTCTACCTCAAGAAGGGCAAAAACAGTCTGGTACTTCTGGAGCAAGACTACGTACCTCAGACCCGCAGCGTTGAGTTCCAGACGAAAGCTATTTTGGATTATCAGTAATTTGACAGTGTCAAAGGCTATTCAAGTGCCATGGTTGTCAAAATATTTACCGGCAATACAAATCGTTAAATTATTTTGTGAAAGT
The DNA here is from genome assembly GCA_020010945.3 of Muscidifurax raptorellus. Taxonomy (NCBI): domain Eukaryota; kingdom Metazoa; phylum Arthropoda; class Insecta; order Hymenoptera; family Pteromalidae; genus Muscidifurax; species Muscidifurax raptorellus. The sequence continues at coordinate 15,335,290 of CM052080.1, read as the reverse complement.
AATAATAAAATTGCTTGCAGTATTTTCTTAATGAAAAAGCTGTCAATGTAATTTTATAATTGAACGAATGAAACGTTATACATTTTTCGCCCATGTCACGATAAGCAGATAACAAAAGCATTCCATCAATATTTGCCTAGTGCTGCGCCAGCTATATCATTTAAAAGATTAGACATTTTTCAAATTAGGCTCTGTAGCTGCAAAAAATAAAAATACAAATAACACAGCAAAGTTCACAAAAACACATTCGTAAAAGAGCCAAACTCTTCATTGCGCATACGTAATCGGGTATGTAGTCAAGAACGTATACCTAAATCGTCTCCCATTGTCAAGATTAACCTTCGGTGCGGGTGGTCGCGCGACTCTTTCAAGCGCTACTCGAAATCGAGCATTACACGATATTTTCCAAATTGATCGGCGATGATAGGGCTGTTCTGCTCGGCCCTGGCGTCATATACACCGGAAGGGCTCGAGCGCGGACAAAGTCTTTTGTATCCTTGTAGCGCGCCCGAGGAAATCAATGGCGTTAATATCCTATATCGCAGCACCGGTGGCTCAGGTGACAAATGAACGAGCGCCGATACGTTTCCTCGATTATCTGCTCTCCCGCGAACGTCCGAGCTGACGACGCTACGGTTCTGATGATACCACTATACCGTCTGGCGGTGTGTTCAAATGCGCGTGAAAAATCGCCAATATAAAGTGACAACGCTTTTAACGTACACCATCAGCAAATGTACATGCCATGTATACATTGATCTGAATATACGCGCGCATTAGAGCATTTTAGCGCTCATTGTGAAGTCTCTCGAAATCCTCACATTTTATTCGAATATCGTGATTAACTAAGTTAGTAAGCCAGACTCCGGACTGTATCGGGAAGCGTTATTGGAAAATTATAATATTATGATGGAAGTTTTAATTCAAGTTGCTACTTTCATTTGCAATTATTGCTGCGTCACTTCGACACATTACTGTACGAAAAAATGCACAATATTTAAGTGATGCTCATTTTGCGGGGTGCCTTCTTGTTTATTTTACAGTTTAACACAGCATGAATGACTCGCGTTATGTATATGGGAACAAAAAGCTACTGGCACTACCAGGTACATTAATAAAAACGAGGCAAGACTATAAAAGAAACTTGAATGAATCGCCATATTTTTTTTATCCGTCTATTATTTAACATCAAAATATGAAGAATTGATACAATTTTCGACAAATGATAAGAAAACCTTCTAAAATCTTCACATGCTTATATAATTCGTAAAATGAAGAATATTATACCTACAGATGAGCTGTATAAAAAAGGTTTGTAATTATCTGACCTCGCATTTTTCGTAGCAAAAGGAGCTGATTACAAAGTTTCTAATAATAAAGCTGCAGTTGAAAAGTGAAGAAATCCTTACGCGTTTAAATACGATCATTTTTAGGCACAAAGGGAGTAATGATATCTCAACGAAGGGTATAAGAAACGTTTGATTCGTCCTGATATCGTGTTTATCCGGAGCATAAAAAAGTCGGCGTTGATCGTCGGGGTTGTAAAAACTCCGCCTCTGTGGGCTGACGCCGCCCTCGACATGCGCCGAACAAGACTATTTTGCGCGAGCTCTCGTTGTCACCTGCGATCGCACAGCTCTCTAGGAGACGAGTTAGTATTGCCGTGATCGTTTTCAAGTTTTTACGGGCTCTGATTCGAATAGTAAATTTCGCGCTGCTTGTCGCTTCTATCACCTGCATAACATGTCCGGTAAGTGAGTTTGTTGACACGGATATAATACGATGTTTTGATTTTTAATATACGATATTAATTTGTAGCTTAACTCTGAGTGCGCTTGTAACACAAAATTTAATTACTAGTCCAGTGAACAATTTAATACTCGAAAAATCGTACAGGGCGCCCACAAGCATTATTATTTGCATAGATATAACAAAAACCTGTATTACAAAGTCACGACTTCAATTAAAGCATGAACGGTTTGATAAAAAATTGTTTTAGACTGCTCATTTGATCTTTAAAAAACTTGAATATCCTGGCGCGTATTTAAACGCATTAAGAAATTATACGAGCAGAGTAATAAATTGGACGCCAAACTAGTTTTACAAACTCGTTATACATATATATGTATATATATATAACTCAAGAGTAAAGTTGTATTATATATAACTAAAGAGCGATTTTTTAACAACGTATCAGAGCAAGAAATTCCATTGGACTTAAGTTGTCGCAAAGAAAGGCAGCGAGACTATTCAAAAAGTATAAAATATCAGCGTCATCTACCCTGTCAAATATGTGGAAAAAATTTCGACAGACCTTCTTTACTGAAAAGGCATCTGAGAACGCATACAGGTAACAAATATAATAGAGTAATATAACAGTTTTACGCGTTAAGAATTGAGGAGTTGAGACGATCTTAACTATTGTTGAATAACTGCTTAAGGAGAGAAACCACATGGTTGTGCCATTTGCGGAAAAATGTTTAGTACCAGTAGCTCATTGAATACTCACGCAAGAATTCACACCGGTGAGCGACCACACGAATGTCCAATGTGCGGGAAACGATTCACCGCATCTTCGAATTTATACTACCATCGAATGACACACTACAAGGCAAGCATTATGAAATGTCATTAGAATATTTGCAATCCTAAACTATTAGTTATTGAATTATTAAAGCAGTAAATCGAATGTATTTAGGTGAAACCGCATAAATGTACGGAATGTGAACGCTCGTTTCCAACACCTGGAGATTTAAAAGCACATAGCTATTCGCATACCGGGAACTGGCCACTAAGATGTCCAATTTGTTATAGAGGTTTTTGCAAACCCAGAATATTACATCATCACATAGAGCTCCATAAAGGTATATGCAAAATACGATACTATATTATGTATGAAGAATTTAGAACATAATAAATTAGAATTTTATATACTTTAGGTGTCCACGCAAAGCAATGTCGAATGTGCAAGAAGAAATTTACTTCTTCAAATAATTTACGTTTACATGATTGCACAAATAATTCTCAATTGCTACATCATCTGTCATCTAAACTAGAAATTAGTACTATTAAAGAAACAATCTCGTATAATAATAGTAAATTCAATAATTCAACTTTTTCATGTATTCCAAGTATTGCCATATCTTTTCCGTGGGTGTCTTAAATATATAAAAATATACAAGCCACAAGTCACAGAATTTATCAAAATAGTCATTTATTCAAAAACTATATTATTTATCGTACATTTACGACTAGTGACCTCTTATGTTTAATTTTTTAAAAGAATTTGAATTATCAAAAATCGAAAACATAACGGAACTTCGTTGATTAAACTATCAGTATTGTATAACAAAATTTGAAATAAACTTAAGAATCATACATATTTCAACTCTTCATAAGAAAAAATAGATAAGTGAAATCCATAAAAAATTCATTTATGCATTGATCACAGTACCAGGCTCGATGCCAGAATCGTTAATAACGTCAGATTCGTGTTTTTGAGTTTCATTGTTTGAAATAGATTTGTTACCCTCCTTTTCTTTTAACTCCTCTACCAGACTGCTACTGGCTTTTCCATTTGACTTTAAAGTTTTTCCGTCTTCTTCTATGGTCGAATCTTCTAGTATACTACTACCAGTCGAAATATTCGTCGTCTTATCATTCGCTTCATCCTCCGTCGATTGACTCATTTCTTCACTACTGTCTTTCAGCTTCATGTGTTGAACGTGAGAAATGGTGTCGTCTGTCTCGGAGCCTTCGGCATTTTTGCCTTGCTCTCTTCTCTTTGCTTCTTCACTTTCTTCGTGTGCTGCATGGAACGCTGCAGTCTGAGCAGCGTGAGTTTGAGAAGATGTATCACATTTCAAAATTTCACGCAATGCCATAGTAGCGTAAGATGACGATTTCAACGACATTTGGATAACAAGAGCTTTAAATGCACCCGCTTTATGAAATAAAAAATATATTAAAGTTGTATATTATCTAGCAAACCAAATTCATAAATACTATAATACTTCATTGGCTTCTTACATACCTGGATTATCTTTTGGTGCCTCAATGCCTTTCATCTCATCAATATCCGAAGCAATTAAATCATCCGTTTTATTTGCGTAACGAATGATATTCCAACTTAAATCTTCTGGAACCTGTAAAATCTTTCTGTACGATCCAGTAAGAGTGTACTTCCTACAATAAAAACAATTTGTACATTAAACTTTTTTATACTGTACTTTTTATATTTCATTTTTATTTTCTTATTCTGAATTTTACGACACAAATATACTTACTTATTTTTTTGTTTGAGATCTACAGTAAGTCCATCTTTTTCAAGATGCTCATCAAACCAAGGTTTCGCATAAGGAGGATACATAACTTTCCATCCTGGCTGTGGCATCACAATGTCTGACATTGTATAGTTTGTCAAATCTTCCTCAGTTAAAATCTTAACTTTTGGTATGTGTGATTCCCCATCATCTTTCTCGCTAGTCTTGTCGTCTTCAGTCTTAGAATCGTTCTTTTTCTCAACACTCTTCTGTTGCTCAGTACTTGACTCACTAGGTTTTTCAGAGTCTTCGGCCTTTACTTTAAGTTCTTCAGTATTTTGCTCTTTAGCATCTGTATTATTAGACTTTCCATCCTCATCAGTCGTTTGATGTGTATCATCTGTTGAAGTTTCAATGTCGTCCTTTGAGTTAGGATTCTCATAAACTAAGTCGCCAACAATTGGTTTAAGTCCAAATTCCTTAATGCGCCTAGAAACTATTTTATTCCACACAATGCTTTGATATGCATGGATATACATCAACATTATATTGCGCGGAACCATATCCAAAGCTCCTACAAGATTTTTCTGCCCGCAGATATTAATTCCCCATAGAAGTTTAGCTTCGATTTTGTCATTACGACCAATTTTTTGATAAGCAAGGCGTGAATCCTTTGTATTCTTATAAATTTCTCTTGCCTCTGCCAAGCTAATATCCTGTTCACCTTCTCGTGGCTTCAAAATCAGATTTACAGCTTCTTCCCAGTTTCCTAAGAGAAGAAAAAATATATAACACTTTTTTTAAACAATTTTTTAAATACAAACATAAATTACAATACAATTTAAAAAATTATTACCTTGTAAAAGAGCTTTGCCAATTTCATAAGTAGGTATAGCTGCTATAGTTCCAAATCTTTGGAGTCCATAATAATTAATAAATCCATTATCACGAATATTCATCATTGCTTTCTCTATAATATCATCCGAAACAGAAATATTTCTTAAAGCAATGGTAAACCGGTTACCCTCAAGCTTTCCTAATTTTAGAGGCTCCTTTTCAAATTTAAAATTTCCTACGTATGCTCCTCTTACAACTCTAGCACCATGCATGATATTTTTTGGGTTTAATTTTTTAACACTTATCCATTGTGTTGTTTTGGCTCGACGATCCTTGGTTCCAGCATAGTTAAAGACACTTGATTTAAGGCGTAAAACCTTTGCTATTTGATTTAATGCATCCATTGTATCCATGTTCACTTTGTGCAAAATAAAGTAGCAGTAGTCACCTCCTCTCATTGACCAGTCTTGTCTGTTATCTCTATTAGACTTAGTACCTGAATAATCAAAATTTAGAAATAAAAAAAAGTCATGACTTTGCTCTTTTAAAATAAATTTTCTTACCAGATTGATTTTTGTATTCCTTTGAAAAAACAATGATCTTCTTATTGTCTACATCTTTCGTTTCACTGATAACAGTAGTTAACTTTTTTACAATCTTATGGATACATCTCCGCTGTTCTCTGTCCATCTCTGTAACATCAATCTCAACACCAGCATTTTCTTCCGTAATAGTTTGTAGTTTTTCCCAAACTTCTTCTGGAATTTTCTTTTTTAAATCTTCTATATCTTCAACATCTGGATCTGGTGGAATTTCTTGATCAGTTAGTTTGGCAATCTCACCATTTGCACTGATCTCATGGACAACAAAGTCTGTATATCGTTCTTTTATCGTTCCAGTGAATCCTTCTACAGCATCATTTACATACTCTGTGATTCCAATATCGACTTCTTTGAGCCTCTCTCCAATATCAAATCTAGCCTTTTTGAAATGCCTTCTGTCACCTCCTCCCCCGTGATAACCTGTAATAATTTAATTTATGCATATTTTGTAAGTGTTAAAAAAGATTTTATTGATCATGTTTTTATTAAAATACATCTAATTAAATTGTAATTCACAATGGTTTATTATTTTTAAAACAAAAAAATATATAAAAACTTAATTTTAAAAAATGTTACATCTAACAAGCTTTGTTATGTTAACAATATATAATGAATTTTCGGTAAAAACTGTAATAAATATAAATTTTCTATTTCTTAAAATCTGTGAACTTGATCATATAGGATCTGATATATATATAAGTATTTCAATTCAAAGCTATATTATTATAACTTAGTTTGAGCAATATAGGTGTCTAGATTGAAACACCTCACTGTATTCTAGGAATGTAAACGTAAACAAAGTCTAGCTATACTGAAGAGTCCTATCAAGGTTAACTATATGAGGATTAGAATATTTTGTTTTCAAAATAGTATTTCAAATACTGCTTACAATGATCAAACCATCAAAATATTTAATTTTATATTGTCTTAAATGAATTTACTTTATTTTAATACGCATAAAAAACAAAATTTTTTTTTTAATAAAAAAATCAACCTTTTTCTTTTAATACATAAAAACACTTTTATAGTGCAAAAATATAAAATGCCAGAATAAAAATTGTTTACTGCTATAACATAAAATTTATTCACATGCATGGACTATGATTTAATATAAAACCAAATATGAATCACTGTATAAGAATTATCAATTGTAATAATTGCAGTAGATAATTACGTTACTCACGATTCTTTCCATAATTTCTGTTATGACGATTTTTGTTCCCATACTGATTGTACCTCCTCGGTTTTCTTTTGTCATCACTTCTTTCGCCGGCATCGCTACCCGCATTACCAGCTTGATCACTTCTACCTTTGTCTTTCTCGGTGTCTTTCTCTCCACCACGAGGCATTGTGATTTCTCAGAATCTGAACGCAAAAAAATGTAGAACAACATTTAACAATTCGGTAAATAAATAGAAATAAATAGCTTTAGAAGTTCGCCTTGCGATCAATGCTTGCACGGTTTATAAACAATGCAGTACAAATGAAAGTCAAGGAATCTTTATTCTTATTATTCTCACGGAATGAATTATTGACTTATAAAACGGCATGCAAATTATCGTAGCAAAACTAGTATTTTTATTCGGTACAATTCAATAGTAACTATTTTTATTTATTACTCATTCATAATAGACTTACTGGTTGTGATGAACTCTTGTAAGGTTATGTCCGCAACAAACGACGCACGCTGTGCGGCTTCCCACGTTGGAATGAGCGATGATTTGAAAAAGCAAACGGCTCTACCGGCTACTCTGGGACTCGCGGTATATCACTCATAGGTATATATGTTTGGTCCTGTGCTCCTATCCTATGCTGATATGGGTTAATTCTATCAATGCAAGCATGTTGTTAAGCATTCAAGCAATAAATCTGAATATCATAACGGAAAATTAAAAAATTCATGTTCGATTTCATATTTGTATAAGTATAACATATAATTTGCTAAGCAGTTTAATGAATAGGTTTATGAAATTTGTTTATGTTGAATATCGGGTTCAATTTTAATATTTTTAGAAATAAGTAATTTAAGTCGTCTTTATTTAGCTGCGAAGAAATATTTAATATTTTAATGTGTGCAAATCAAGTCAATTTTACATTCACAAGATCAAATAAAAAGTATTTATATAAATTAAATACTCAATTTTTAATTTTGGCCAACTGTTGATAAAACAGAATATGTCTTTGTTGACTTAGTCGTCGATTATATATATATATATATATATATTGGTGTATATATGTATATGCATATATAACATACACAGAAGGTGTAATTCTGTATTATTCGCATCCAAAAAATTATTTAATTATTTCAAATTATATTTGTAGCTGAAAGTTGCAGACACTACATTTATTTGCAGTAGTTATTCTTAATTTTATTTGAACATCTCATGTGACAAAGTTCAAGTTTCAATCACATAATGTAAAACTAACCTAAGTTGAACTTAGTGTTTAATTATTATTTCATTTTTTTGCTATTGATTTTACAAACAGAAATGAGTACACTAGAAGGAAATAGTGAAAAGAACAAAATTGAAGACTCTTTGAATTCTGTGAATGATAAGACATTTACAACAAGTGAATTAATTGTTGATAAAAGAACAAACGAAGGTTCACTATCAAATAACACAGGTAGTAAAATATTAAGAACAACGAAACTATCAGAATCATCTATCAAAGTAAAACCCAAAATAGTTAAAAAGGATGATGACAATATAGAAGAATTTGATACCAGTGAAGAAGAAGAAGAAAAAGAAGAAGAAAAGGTTGACGAAAACAAGACTGATCAACAAAATTATTCAGAAAATATCACATATAAAGGTGATAAATGTATATATACAGAACCAGGAAGTGGTCGGCAACTAATATGGAACAGTCAAGAAAATAAGTGGTGTACGAAATAATGTTATTATAAAATCATATTATAGATATAACACGTACATAAAAAAACCTTTTTTCTCACAGCTGCATGGAAAATATATATTATTTTTCACGTACCCGGAGAGAATTATATATTTTCCATATTGATGTGAGGAAAAATAGTATAAGCACCATAGTAGGAATATCGGATGGTCTATATCTTGTGTTTGTCAATTGTTATAACATATGAACTCTCCAAGATTTTTTCTCTTCAGGCTGCGTAATATAGCATTTTTATGCACTTTTGATAAAATATAAATGAACAACAAAGGGCAAATGGACTATTTTAAATTAAAATGATAATTTGAATACTCACAATCAATCATCATCCTAACTTGGAATAGCTCTTTTTATTTCTAATTATATTGTAATTATTGAATTGAAAAATTTAGTTTTATTGTAGTATAATATTTCTATATAATTATTTTTAGGTCCTGCAGATGGATCCACAAATACTGCAGATGCTATAAAGAATTATGAATTTGATGGAAAAAATTATGTATATACAGATAAAACAACAAATGTAACATATAAATTTATTCAAGATAAAAACGAATGGGTAGTAAAGGATGATAAGGATACTGAAAGTAAAGATGATGAAAATGAAAATGCAAACATACCAAAGCCTGCTCAAGAGGGAGTATATGGATTCGAAAATGATACGCATACTTATACAGATCCGAGTGATGGTACATCATATATTTGGGATAGAGAAAAAAATGCTTGGTTCCCAAAGGTATATATTGATATGCTTTATTTATTGTACATAACAAATTTCTTCAAAATCAAAATTCTTAAATGCACATTAACAAATTAATAAAATTTAATTAACCTTGCAGGTTGATGATGACTTTATGGCAAGGTATCAAATGAGTTATGGGTTTACCGACAATACTAAAAGTAATACAGGTGAAAGTGAAGTACCCACAAATCCTTCTAAAGAATCAGAACCTCCAAAAAAACTGACTAAAGAAGAGAAAAAGGCAGAAAATAAAAGAAAAAATCAGGAACCTCCAACCTGGTTTGATGTTGATGAAGCTCATAATACTACAATTTATATATCAAATTTACCACTAGATGTTACTATGGAGGAGCTGAAAGAATTAGTTACTAAATGTGGATTACTTGCTCGTGATGAAAAAGGAAAAGATAAATTGAAATTATATACAGATGCAGATGGAGAACCTAAAGGAGATGCACGTTGCACATACATCAAGGTAAGATTGTTTCATACATTTTTTAAACGAATATTAGGTAGAAGTAGCATTTATCAGAATTTGGGCTTAAGTTTATTTCTATCAATACATATTTTTATAAATTTAGTTCGTTTAATCTAGCAGTTATTAGAAAGTTTTTATTATGGTAAAGAAAACAATTCTTACAATATACAAAGAATCATTTATTTATTGTAAACACAAATTTTCTGCTCTAATTCTAACAGTTAATTATATTATAATTGTGTTATTATTTACAAGCAACGCAGTAAAAAAATATGCAAATGACTTTAAAAAAGTAGACAGTCAATCACAAATGTAGCAGTTGAAATGTTAGAAGATAAGCTAGCTACACTCTCTTGAACTACAAAATCTTGAAGATATACATAATATATAATGAAACTGACTTATTGTAATTTGGCATTGGAGATTCTCCACATAAAAGAATGCGAGGTTTATTCCACGTAAAATCGAGTTGATTTAGTATACATGTACTATATAGTTTATTTCTAACGGACGATAATTAAAAATTTAGAATAAAACCTATACACTCACTTTTACTGAAATCATACTTTAGAGCGAAAAATCTTTTCTGAAATTCGTCATAGTCTCTAATATTCTAGCGAAATTAATTTACAAAACGATATAAATTAGCATTTTCAATCAAGATCCACACCTACTTAAAAAGTCTCGCCAATTTGACGCAAAATAATCGGTACGTAATTAAAACCGGAAAGAAAAACAAATTCGTAACATAAAATACTTGATTTTGTTTGGCGTCAAATGCTTTACAATTTATAATGAACGTCTATAACAATTCGGTTTTCTTAATAACAGTAGTAATGTCCAGAGTATGACACGATTCTGTAACGGTCCTTAAAAGTATAATATTATCTGCTATGATGTTTACGTGAATTAATTTAAATAAAAAGTAGAATTGTCGTTTCTCTTTAAGAATACATTCTCAAGTTTCAGGAGTTGAATAGTCATGTCTGGATAAAGGGTAACAAGGGTATAAACTATGGGTCAAAATCACTTCAATCGGTTCACATAATAAATAAATAAGATATTATAAGAAATATTTTATTAGATCTGAAACATATAAGACTATCTATACCGACTTTCATTTTTTTACACACTGTAATTCATGATTTAGTTAACTTTTGTATAATGCATTTTTCGAATTTTTCATACATAATAGGTATAACAGTTAGGAGATAATTTACATTTCAGAATCACTTAAACTATAGAAGCTTATAATAATATAAACTAATGTGGATCTTGAATGCATAAATGCATTAATAAATATGCATTTGAGACATATCAGTCAGCTGATTTGAACGAGCAAAAAAAAACAAAATGAAATTATAGAATAGAGCCTCCGATTCGGCATGAGTCCAATCGTCAATCAGCCTATACTATAATTAAGAAAAAAAATTAAATACTGAATAGTAACGCGAATAAGTACTTATAATCTAATACAAATATAATGTACATATATTGTTTGTATATACGTGTATGTGTGTGGGTGAGTGCGTGTGTGTGTGAGTGTGTGTGTCCTAGCTAGTTGACCGCGGTACCCCGCTCTACTCGAGTCGCTTATCGCTCGAAAAATAAGCGATCCACTGTGCGTTTTATATATAGAGCGCTTGGTTTCTGTCCATCGACTAGTAGCAAAGACCTTTTTCTTGACGCGCGCATATCGTTGTTCTCGAGACATATTCGCACTCGCGAAAAGAGACACGATAATCGCATATATACTCGCGAACGTGTAAGGATTGATAAGCTCGATCCAATACTCGTTATTTCGTTGAAATCCTATATAGATTACACCTTCAGGAGAACCTCCTCGCGCGTAAAGTCGGGTCCGAGCCTCTGCAGGTTCTCGTCGATCCTGAGGCTACCGTCGCCGGGGAAAGCCTCGTATTTTCCAGCGACACCAGGAGTAGCTTGCTCGATCCGCGGTTCTGCTCTGTGCATAACGCGCTGATGCTTGTGACCATGGCGGGGAGCCTTACTGCTGTATCTGTCCTTGCCGGCGCCGAGCTTCTGCCACTTGTAAGACGTCCGGTATGAGCTGGAAAAACACAGCAGGGAAGAATTAGTCCTCGTCGTGGGAGATGATTGTCGAGTAGTTTTCTTTCGCCTGTGCAGACGCGTGCGTGGGAGGAAACTGGGTTAAGACAATGTTTTCTTTCGATCGTCGCGATCTGAGAAACGGGCCACGTATTATATGCGCGAAAATTTCTTTAAAATCAATATCCGTCGTCTATAGTTTCTCGCTCCATTCAGTTAAAGTTCCCGATGCGATTCAGGCCGAATTCCGCGCTAGAATCTTGTTTATCGGTCCGTTATAGAAACTGCGCCCTCGAAAGAACTCTATACTCGATATTCGTTCTCTCTGTCTGTCTCGGCGTGCGTCGAAAAGAAGCATCGCGCGTCGATGTAGCCCCGAAATAAATCCAGGCTATACTCTTCCGAGAATCGAGATCTATATAGTACGAGCCATGAAAATATATAGCTGCGCACGGCGGCCGATTAAATTATAAAGAGGACTCACCCCCTCGGGGGACGGGCTCCCAACTTGATGCCGTGTGCCCAGACCTGATTGTCGTCGTAGTTCTTTTTTCGCATGGACTTGAGCTTCTTCTTGCGTCTCAGCTGTTGCTGGCTCATTTCGGCTCTGCCGTTGCTGCCTTTCCTCGTTGGCCTCAATCGCTGGTTCAGCGGTGCAAGAGGGTCGCTGCTTATGTTTTTGCGCCACCTGCCTGCAATTATAATACGTCATACATATACACGCGTGTATGTACGCAAGGTGTGTATTGTAGAAAACTGTGCGATTCGATTTAGAAAGGATGGTGTATATACATGTCGCTGCTACAGATTTAATTATATCAGTGCCGCGGAGTGTTGATAATCGCGATCGGGAGAATGGTTATTATATATACATGTGTGTGTTTGTGTGTGTGTATATATATATATATATATATAGCGTACGTGTGTAATTTCTCTTCGTTTTTAATTATCATGAAAGCGTCGATTGCAGCACACTCATTACTATACGCGCACGAGCTATATATGCTTTTGTATATCCGCATCTCCGGCGTAACAAGATCCTTGAAAGAGAAAAAGCCGTTTGGCTCCATTCGCACTCCTCCAAAGATTAAGTCATACCCACTGTCATACTGTGAAAATAGAACTGCCGAAGGTAGCCGCGCTTACAGTTGTTATACGTTTAACCTTTGCCATCGGATTGGAGTTTCTTTTTCTTTCTTTCAAGGCGAAAAATATCATTCGAGTTTAACGACGCCATTTAGCTTCTAGATATATACGTTCGTCTGCAATAATAATTGACTGTATACACCACGACAAGCGGGTCTCGATTTAATATTTCCTCGGGAGTCGTTGGAACGCGTGTAAGCGTATATGTTGATGTGAGAAAATTTGAATTTTCCATTTGCGTCCTTACTTTTACCTATTCTGCCGGCAGGCACCTCGCATATGAAGTACTTGTGCTGAAAGCAGGCCCTCGCGTTCCATTTGTACTGCTGCTCCGGATCCAGTACCAAGCAGTGGTGCTGCCAGCTTCGGTTCTTTGAATCCATCTCCTCGGGATTGCCAAAGTTCTGAAATAACACTTTGTCGCCGGACTCGCCCCATTCCCAATTCCGCTTATGCCAGTTGAACATCCCGCCAATCCATCTCTCGAGACGCTCTGTGGGATTGAAATGAAAAATGTAGACGTATTATATAGTAAAGTATTTTTTTTAATCGCTGTGGAATTGGTCGGTTTCGAGGAAAATTCGGGAAGCTCGTTTGAGGACCGTTGATTGCTGTTGCCTCTACGCGCGTCGAATTGATTGGAGCGTTAACATCCGCGTGCGGGCAGTAGCGTATGGTTTCGTTAACGAACCTCTTCACTAATTGTTTTTCGCGATGTATATATAGGTGAAATTCAATGGTATGGTACGCAATATTAAATAACCTTTCGATTATTTTCATCGTTTGTATACAGTTGCGTATATATATAAAGTGTGATTTCATTCGTCGTGTTGGTTGTTGTTAAATTGGCCATTAAATTAAAGCGACACAATACTTACATACTTATCTGCAAACGATGATCTCCGATATTATTTATCATCGAATACATCATCGCTTATTCCGGCGTCGCGTCAGAACAAAAAAATCCCGAAAATTAAACGTCAGCCGTCAAGTGTAACTTCCGTAATATCTACGATCAGCAATGAAACCCTTGAACCCCCGTCGCATTTTCTGCGAGATTTACAGTCCATCGTCCTGTAAATCTCGAACTTTGTGGTCGTCCCTCACCTCTGGCTATAATATATTTTCAATATGTATAGAATATATACTCACTGAACTGCTCGCCCATGAGGTACTTCCGGAGTATCTTGTCCTTGCCGTATCTATTGAGAACAGCGAGGGTCGCGTTTCTCGCGGTACATTGAAAATGGGCATCTCGCCAGGAGGACGTTCCGCCGCTCAGGTAGTAACAGTAACGTCGAAGTCGGAAAAAGCCAGCCGGACACTCGAACCGTCTGATGCCGTCGTTGTCCGGGTATCCGTCCTCCGATGGTCGCAGATGATGCTGCAGAGACGATTCCACCGCGAAGCTACGCGGATCCGACACCTCGTTTATGCTCATGCCTGTGTGTGGGGAAATCACAAACGGAGTGATGAATTGCGCCAGCGACATGTGGGCTGATTTATTTTTACGTATTTAGTGGGCTCGTTATTCAGCTCAAAAGATTTAATTGCGATTTCTCGGGATACGCGTTTCTCGATTCTTACTAAATGCAATAGCGGCTCTGATGGAAATAATTTATGCTTGTTCCCGTGACATTTCCATCAGACTGGTGAGAATTTTCTTTAATTAAGAGTGACTTGAAGCTTTTGAGAAATTTGTAATTGATAAATTTATTACGCTTTCGAAATCCAATTTTACAATCGAGTATTTTAAGACTCTTCTTTTTAATCTTCGAATAATACAATTCTAATGTCTGTTCTCGCTGGTTCGTGCGTATTTATATCCTTTTCAATGCGTATCGAAATAGTACGCGTTCATAGGTCATAAAGAAAAAATTTCATTTCGGTCACGTTGGGTTCTACGTTATAATGCATTACCACGCTGCTTTAGGCTTTTTAAAATTCTTTCACAAACATAAAATAACTTCCAAATACTTGCTCTACGGGCTAAACGAGCTTTCTACGGTACGCTTATGGCTTGAGTAAATATGTTTTTTTCACGTCCAGTCTTATTCTATTTTTACGCCTTTTTGTGCGGCTGCTTATCAAGAAAATTACGATCGGTAATCTCACACTTCGTTTTGAAATTCTTCGTACATTTCTCACTGAAGGCGCGAAATGAAATATTGAAAGAGTATATAATTGAAATTAAATATCATTTATCTCTTATATTGACACATTGCCAATGCTAATGCGTCTCCATTAAATATATGAAATACCGATCTCGAGATACTCTTCGGACGTTCGCTTTTAAGTTGTTTTGCCTATATTATAATGTATTTCCCAGTAAACGCGATATACTCGCGACGTTGTTTGCGCGGCAAAAAGGCTCTCGAGCTGCAGCAGACCGACATGCCAAAGTGCTATATGGCTTTGCTCATCTCGGAGCTTGGCAACCTTGTCTTTCTTTTTCTACCGATTCGCCATTAATAAATCGGCGCGTTTCCACTAAACTCCGCGGCTAGTTCTCGCGTTGCAGCGCGCGATCAATCGACACGTTGAATATAAGCGAACGGTGCACTGACCTATCAATCAAATGCGATCCTTGTACAAACTCCGAATGATTCACGGACACGCTCGCGTATAAGTCAAACGCATTCTCGCCGCGCGGCTTATGTTTGCATATTATAGCAGCACGCCTCGACGTATATATACGCCTACGAGATAAGCCATCTTCTCGCCGGCAATTATTTATCAATAGCATTATATTATACTATGATGCACTTGGCATTCAGCGTTCTTTTCAATCTAATCGAAGATTTATTGTCACCGTAGAGGTGTTTCCTTTTGTCGATGTTCTTTTTTTTCTTAGAAAAAGAACGCGCTCAATGAAATGGTAATTCTCTTGGGGCGTTGAGAACTTTCTGTATACTTTTATGATTCGAGTCAAATTATCGAGTTATCTTCGATGCTGGCTCATATAAGTAGCTATTATGCAGACGTTTACATGTCACGGTCAATTAAGTTAAATAATATCCGCAATATTCCAGTTTTCGCTCTACTACATAATATACTCGATAGCCTGTATCGAGTAAATTTATCTGAAGATTATTGATAAGTTCAACATACCAGTATTTATCCATTTTTTCTAATAATCCATCTCAATTTTTTCGCAGTCTGTAATGCGTAGGTATATGCAACATTATGCGAATATTAATGCAGAAGAGAATAGAACTTTGACAGCTAAGTCGAATAAAGTATACAATCATTCGCTCGCAACCATGACAATGTGCTAAAAAATTTATCATTTTAATAATTTTCAAAAGGATGAAGTCACACGTAGGCTGAATATACTCATCGCGTAGGTATAATCAATTCAATATCGTAGATAAATGTTTTATCTTCTCTACATTAATTAACTTCACCACGTGTAATAATCTTGTTTAATCGACTCGCTGATCAGTACAGGCTATTCACCTTTTTGTACACGAAAAGTTGTATTATCATCGTACAGCTCTAAAAAAAACTATACTTTCTACGGATATCATCACAACACTCGAACATGTATCTAGTTAAACATTTGTGCCAAACGAAGAAGCGTCGAGTTTAAAATTATCTGAAAAGTGCTAAGTTGACTAATGCCTTGCTCGGTTGCTTTCACGGAAATACGCGGGAGGCATCGTGTGCGAAGACCCGTAAAAATAGAGCATCAAATCGCGCAACTTTCGGCACGTCGTCGCTTTATAATGCTTTCTCTCTCTCTCTTTCTCTCTCCGACAATCGTATGAGCCTTCGGTTTTAGATGGATTTTACACTTTCGTCTCGTCGCGCGTTCACGCTTCTAAAGAGACGCGGGAATATTGCTGAACGCGCGCGCTTTCCGTACCTATTTTCGTCGCGCGAATGATTACTTCGTGGCTCAAAGTTATGGCTGTTCTGTTTTCATATGCAAGTTCGACATAACGCATTTTCCTTGTAGGCAGCTCGAGCAGCGGCCAACTTGCGCTCGTGTGAATGAATTTAGTTATTTCGAAGCCGAAGTCTCGTCATCGGCTTTTATAATCTTCGGCGTTTCGCGGAAATGCGATAATAATTTCGCTTATTTCTAATTTTTATTTTTAGTCCTCGTATTAAATGGAGTCGTAAAAATGTATACAGAAGTGGAACTCTCTTGCGTGGCGCCGCGCGTCGTGCAGTTGAATAATGCCGCTTTAATAAACAGTGACATCAGCATAGCAAGCTGAATGATAGAAACAGATATACATATATATACATTATATGACGAGAGTGCAATTTTTCATATTGTTCACGGAGGCTAACAAGTGTATAGTTTCTATCTTAGGAGCAGTCTTCAACGAGGTATCACCGAGACGCAAAAAAAACAGTTTACTATTTGGAAACTTGTAATATGTGTTTTGATTTTATGTCAGTACATTCTATTGGAAGCTTGTTAAAAGACGTATATAAAAAGCATATGCAACTATAGTCTGTTAACTATCAAAGTTGAACGTTCAGATTGCGATTAATCTCTAACTCGCATAGGTATCACATGCTTTACAGATATTTTAATTGATGAATGAAAAGAATTACATATATACGTATATATGCATGATATGATTTATGCACACGCGGCTGCGCGTGTACACGGCGTCGATCCAGCCGCACGTGTGGCGAGTCTGGCTTCGCTATCTGTAGCTATATAGGAACAACCTTTCTTTCTCTCTGAACGCAGTAGCGCGAGCACTTGAGTTTGCGATGAAACTATTTTCGAGTCGCCTCCAGATAAATTCAAACTGTATCTCGTATGTGTACACAGGGTAGGAGCAGCCGTACCTTGTTTAAATGAAGCACTTTTTTATTTTAACCAGACGTCTATTAATAAAAATGTTGAGCAGCTGCGATCGAGAGAGCTTTTGGGCTATCAATTCAATGTGTAGGTGTAGTTTTCTTCTCTGTAAACATCGCTGATCGAAATTCTCCGCTACTTTCGAGTAACTGAGGCAGTTTTTTTCCGAGGCCATCAGAAAATATTTGCGATCTGCATAAATATATAAGTCGATAAATTTCGCATATATACAACAGCAACGACTGTTTACACGCTAGAAAAAGAAAGTTTCAACAGCGTCGGTGGTTCGTTGAAATTTTGAAGGCTCGTTAATGGCGATTTTACGGGTTTGCTTTTCCGGTCGTTAAGTGTACGTCGAAAGCCGTCCGATGGGCCTTTGATCGGATTTCGCGTGGCGATATATATTAGGGCAAAAAGCCCTCCTTATTTGGACATTATATGCGCGCGAAGTGCCGGCTGTAGATTCATTTGAAAATAGACTGCCCAGGGGTCGAATACCCTGATGTGAAATCGCATCTGCTCTCAGCACGCGTCTCTCTCTCACTCTCACTCTGTTCGTGTTCTTTCTCTAGGAACACAAAACGCATGTGCGTACGACGGCTACGTGCTTTATTTTCTATCTATACGCTATTTATATTTGGCAAACTCGAAACTATATGCTCTCGGCGTTCAGCTCCCGTATTGGATGCACATTAAATTCCTGCTTGGCCTGTATCTCATTTGCAGAAAATCATCTCCACCCACTGATCGTATTATACGATTGTATGAAACTGATAGTTTATATCTCGGTGTCCAAAAGAGCCTTATTTTCTTTTGACGCCGCAATATCAAAGCGATTTTCTATGATTCAATTCCACGAAACTAGCGTCGATCGATTTATTAAATTGAATTATGTCATCGTTTATAGAGTATGTATATAACGAACTCAAGTATCTAAACCATATAGACGCGTCCAAAGTCCACTAAATCAAACGCCATTTTCATCTCGAAAAGCTTCCGACAGCGCGCGAGTTCGTTACCCTCCGACCCTTTTTCTTCACATCATCAGTCTTTGAATCAAAACGTTGGAAAAGTCAACAATTAAAAGTATACCTCAACAACTTCCGTCGGAGAAACATATATAATCGCATCGCCGTTACAGATTGTCTGCCACATGCAACCGAATCTCCCCAAATCAAATAAATAATTCCTGCGCCGCGCGCGTGCATCAACCTGAAAGCTGCGCGCAGAGTATATATCCCCCGGCTAACAGCGCATTTATCGCTCGCACGTAGGCTATATAAGTTATACATATACGCGCACTGCACATATATAGCTCCGCAGGGGGAATTTCGTGTACGCGGGACGGATTTATGTAGGTACCCTCGTCTCTCGCTCGCCGAATTCCGGACCCTCTGACATTGACCCTGGAGTTCGCGCGCGTTTTCGCCGAAAACCTCGTTGAAAGCCGCGCAAACGCTCCGCCTCTTCTCCGTTGAACAATATACGCGCCGTATCGCCTCTATACGAGCAGGAGATGAAAAACGTGGGCGCGCGATACGCTTCATTGTGCGTGCATATGCGTAAGCCTATACATATAGCAGCGGTTTTGCGCGTGGACGGGAGAGAGTCTCGAGAAAAGTTCGAAATAGTATATAATGGGACTTCCTTCGAATCGAAGGCGCATTATTATGGTAGAAAGCGCTTTTTTCGCGTTCAGAAGCAGAATGCGCTGTGTCTGCGTGCTTTTGAAGGTGTCTAGTGACTAACTGATGATCGGCGTGGGTTCGCGATTTTTTTTCATTCAGAGTGCAGATCGTCGCGGGAGAAAGTTTCGCGGAAGAAACATCGACTTTTCATGCACGATTTTATAGTGTGGCTTGTTATGTAGACTCTATTTCAGTGTCGAATTTAATAATGCATGTAAGTGTGGTTTGCTAATGATGCGTTTCCGTTTTGTGAACTAGCATATAATGCTATTTATATATCTCTATGATTCGCTGTCGATATATAGTGAAAGAGTCGATGCTAATTTTTATTTATTGAGCTTTGATGATGAGCAGATATTATAATATATATACACGACTGATTTTGATCTCTGTTGAAGATTACCATGGTAACATTTCTTTTATTTATACACTTTGTAAACTTGCACACGATTCTCGCGATATTGCAAGAAAGATATATGAAATTTATATAATCAATGACACCCAGACTGGTTTTTAATTGCTTATCTTATACGTATATACAGCGCGATATATGTGGGTCATAATAAAACTTTTTTTTTCAAGCAATTCTCAATGAAACTGATAATCAGCGTTGTTGGAATCCAAGAATCCAAGACTCAAATTTTTCATCGAATTTCATTTTATACTTATTGTATCACAAAAAAAAACTTCGATCGTTCGCCGTGCGACAGACATTCCTCGATGTTATACAATCTGGCAAACACAGCAGCAGCATATCGGTCGCTTACTCCACTTTCAAATGCGAATTTCCTGCTAGACGGCGCAAAAGCTTTTACCGGGAATTTATGAAAGCTCAGATTAATTACCTGCGACGCGCTGCAGCAGCAGCAGCATCGGCAACAAGATCCAATAAGCCAGCATGATGAATGAAAGCACCGCTCAATCACCACTAAAATTATCTCACACAAGCCCGCGCATCAGTAGCGGGCCCCTCTCATGTTTGCTTCACCGCAGAAACAGGGCCACGTCGCTGATAGGAATTATTCGCGTCTCTCGTGAAATTGAAAAAAAGAAATCGTCGTGTTCGATTTATCGAGCTTATTACAAAAAAACGTCGGAGAGAAACCGGAGCTCGTCGTCGCTACCGGCGATACAAATCGAGCGGCACCGTCGTCGTTCGTCGCTGGTTCGCGTTGAACTGAAGCTGCGAGCGCTGTACGAGCAGTTGCGGGCGCTCGGCTTTTCGTTCGCCGATGTGTGGCGCGGCGCCTCTTCTTTCGATGCGTCTCTCTCTTTCTCTCTCTCTCTCTCTCTCGCTCTCTCTCTCTTGTTCGCTCACGCGTGTTCTCGTTGTTTCGCCGGCTGCACTTTCCGATGCTTTGTCAAAGGCTCGACGAGTCTAGAGACTCCATGCAGGCATTATTTGCACGGCGGATCGGAAGGCAGTCGAGTAGTGTGTATTGTAGTGTATTGTCTTTACCAGTAGGAGCTTTGGGTGTGAAAGTTCGAGAGCGAGCAGCAGTCCTTTTTTGCCGTATAAGGGATTCGCGATTATGAAATCCGCGGGATGACGTGTGCGTGCGAATATATATGTATACACATGTATATAGACACAGGTGACCAATACGTTTTATTTAATTTCGTGCAAGCGCCATTGGAGTAGGTTTCAAAGTTTTGTAATTGTTTACTTGGTACAGCCGCAAAGCTTTATCTTTTAAACTCTGATGAACTTTTAATACTTTATCAGAGTAATTATAGGTATATAAAAATTATCGCGCCCACGGGATCGCGCGTTTCACATAATATATGTGTACAGCATTATTACCAAATTGTGTGATTGCAAAGTTAAATATAAAACTAAGTGTTTTATCAAGACTGCTTGAATTAAAATTCAACGCAGAAAGATAACACGTCGCAGCATATAAGGGGAAGAGAGGCTTGTTATACAATATCCGTCATCGCGAGACGATAAGGGCAATGTTTAGCATCATCAAAAACTTAAATAAACATCATTCCAGAAAAAATCGTTCGTATGCTCGCTGTAGAATATATGTATCTATATGCGCTGCATAACCACACATCAATCGACAATTTGTTATAAAAGACCGGTCGAATCTCATAATCAATATACAATTAAACGATTAGACAAGCTCATTCCAGTCACGTACGCTGCACACACACAGTAATGAAAGCATCTAATATAGTCTCTCGATACAAAAAGTCGTCTTCTCTCTCTCTCTCTCTCTCTCTATCTCTCTCTCTCTTGGGAATAAGCAACGAAGCCGACACGGCAGTCGGCTAAAAAATCATTCTCGCTCCGATAATGCCGCGAAAAAATATATGTGGAGTTTGCCGAGCCCAAGCCGATAATGCTTGCATAGAAAAGAGCATCCCAAATGATAAGACGGCGACGTTTTGCGCGCTCGAATGCATTGTATACTCGTCTATGTCACCGCGGGGGAGAAAAAAGAACGAGAAATCAACAAGAAGAAACGAAAAATAAGGAAGCAGGGCTGATGCTGATGCAACAGACACGACGTATCGAGGGAGCGGACGGTGGTCTACCTCCGGAGAAACGAGCGCTGGCCCATTAATATTCCGCGAGCGAAGTATTCTGATGCGAGAATCCGATAACGATGTGCGAGTTGCACGAGCGGCCTGTTTCACGCACTGGACAAGCGGTGCAAGCACTGCTTCGAACTTTGGACCTCCCCGCTATTGTTTACGGCGCGAGTCCATCCGGTTATAAAATGTAGACTGCAATCTAGGAAAATTATGTTGACACGTCGAGTTTATACGGTTTCTTTTTGGAAATAGATATAGCAGACGAGTGAAAGGCGCTTATTTTGTGTGTGAAGAAAGGTGACAATGCTTGAGAAAGGCTTTTTTTTGTTACGGAGAAGAGAGGCGAGTGAGATTTGAATGACAATTTTGGCGAAGGCGACGAGGTCGTGGAATACATACTCATTCTCAGCGCTCATTCATGGTTCATTCGAATTCTCACGTAAAGGCTTGTATTTTAGAATGACCTAGAGATTGAAAATACTGCTTCTATGTGTGTCAATTACATCACCAATGTTGATTTTTACTGCTTTATATCGAGTAATTGATTCGCGCATATCAAGAAGTTATATTGAATAACCGTGCGCGTACTTATATACGTTACAGTTCAGTAATATAGCGTAAAGTATATTGGAAGTCGGAAATTGTTGTGGCGCCGTCTGGGCAAACAAATCGAAGAGTAATCATAGGCCTCCAGTATTATGTATGCGAAAAATTCCAACATGAGCAATCGGAGAGTTACTCCGAATCTTATACTAAGCGGTATGTGTTCCATGAAACAGTTTCATTAATCAAACGATTATATTAATAGCTTAAAATAAGTACGATTTTACATTTGTCTAATTGTAAAATAGAGCTTTGAAAAAAATCAATGAAAATTGAATCTAGTCTTTATAGGGATTAACGACATACGTGTAGTTAGTTATAAAAAATATCAAGTGCGTATTAAAAGCTATACAATTTACTACCTATTACGTGACGCATTAATTTAAATTTATGCACGCGCTCTTAGATAATGAAAAAATTACGCGTCAGCTTAAATAAATTTGAGTCGTAAAGTTTTCACGAATTAAAAAAACCTGCTGCCGAAATAAAGTGGACCATCCGGTGCACGGAGCGAACTGCATATTCTTTGGGCACGTATATCGCGTTACAATAAACTTCTTGTATATATATATATATACGAAAACACCGTTGCTCCAATTAGCCGCCTCCTGGCTGCCGCGACGATAAAAATCCGTAAAAACTCCACCTCAGGTATTTTACCTGAAAAAACTCTTCTTCAAAACTTCTTACTTCCTTTCTATAACAACACGTCTTACAATATATGACAACAAGCCTCTTCATATATATCTATGCATGTTATACAAACGCTATCTCTGTAGGTCATATGTGTGTACGCGACGTTCAATATGCGTTTGTCCGATTGTATAGAAATTTAGTTATAGCCGGCCGGCTGTTCAGCTTATCGCGCGCAACCACCTTTTTTCTCTTCTCTTTATACATCTGAGACGTGAAGCCGCGCGACGGCTACAATCTCTATATAATACAGTTGTCGCCCGAGTGCATTTTTCCATCGGCTCTCGCGCGAATTACTGGCGATTGATTCGCCACGTTGAATTGCGAGATGTATAACTCGCCAGAGCCGCAGAGATACCGGTTCTCTTTTTTGCCTGGGCGATGCATCGCCGTTTTGTTGAAAAAGTTATTTGAACGTGTATGTAAGTAATCGACGCGCGCACGTTGCGGAGCTCGCTTGATTTCATACGTTTCACGTTTTGTACGTCCTGTCGCTTGTACATCAGACGACGAACCAGACCCTTTCCGACGCACGTGTCCGTGTCGCGCGGCTTTTTGCAGTCGAGAGCTTCTTACATTGCGTTAATTTATATACGCATACGCATGAACTGTGTTGTCTACAGTGGATTTCAAAACGCGGAAGAAGTGGTCCGACCGGCGCGTATACGTATATACCTTTTGAAACGTCATTCTTCGACGCGAGCGCAACTTTCTTAATTCCGTATTAATTATGTCGTTCTCTTTTATTATATATAGACGCTCGCGCGCGGTCACATTCTGTCAGCGAGAGGGAGAGAGCCCGGCTTTGATCCGCCATCAGCCATAGTTGTTTCTTTCTCACGATATTCGACATTCGATCGCGTTGATCAATGATTGTGTGCTCGGGGCTGCAGAACAATCAGCCGCAATAAAAACATCAATCGTTTCAATTTTCTCAATTCTTCACCTCTTGCCTCCCTTTTTCATTCCAACGATCGACGCGGCTCCGATTCGTCTGGTCGTGTCTTGCGCAATAGCGCGGCTGCCGCGATAAGATGCACACACATGCATCAGTGCTTTATACTGACGGCATATGTGCTTCTCTTCCTGCATTTAAAATACAAGCACTACTCATTCAATACTCTCTCTCTCTCTCTCTCTCTCTCTCTCTCTCTCTCTCTCTCTCTCTCTCTCTCTCTCTCTCTCTCTCTCTCTCTCCCTCTCTCTCTCTCCCTCTCTCTCTCTCTTTGTCTTTATTACTCCAACTTGCCCTTCATCTACGCTCTTTCCGAGCCTCCGCGCTCTATCATTTTCAAAATTGTTTCCGTTTCCAGGGAATTTCGAAACTAAACGTACAAAAATTTTGAAAATCGATCGGGTGTAATATTCATATTGTATGGAATCATATCCTTTTGCGAACAATCAGGTTCTTCAAAGTTTCGCTTTTGATAAAAAGTATAACATACTATTTTTTTAAAGAAATCGCGCGATCGATGAAAATAGCATCAGTATTTCACGGAATCCAAATATCGACGATGATCTTTACAAATGTCTCAATCTTCCAACCGCCGGTATAGATCGCGATCCCGCGGCATACACGGAGCATCAATCTTTGCAGAGAAACCTCAGAGAACACATATCCGACAGTTGCCCCTTTCAGTCCTTATACTCGCGCAAGTCAGACTATATACTAAAAGAGCCTCCCTGTTATTTCCCATTGGTCTTGCGTGCTGCTCTCTGCGCGCACTTCCCATATGCAGCTTTCCCGTGAAACTAGTATACGGAAAAGAGACGGCGGTATACATCACGCTCCTATAGTCATATACCCTTGCAATCTCTCACTCGCGAGAGCTCCGCGGCGAGAGAGAGAGAGAGAGAGAGAGAGAGAGAAGAAGAGCTATGCGGAGAATATTGCATAGAGTTAAGCTCATAGGTTATTCAATCGGATGGCCCGTATAGCAAACAGTTGTAAAACAGGCGTGTATGCGCGCACGAGTCAGCGACGCATCGCACACATGACGCAGATGTTGCGTGATACGCCGGAGTGAGCGCGCTATCGTCGCCATCAGCGAGTATACACGCGTCTATATGCGTGAGGAGAGTCAAGAGGCGTGTGTATATGCGTGTATTCGCGATGATGTGTTCTGGATGCAGGATGATGCGCCAGCCCTTACGGCTTGCAGACTATATATACAGGTATGCGTGCGATGTGTCTGTGTATTGACGGAACCAATGCAGACTTTTCGCCGAGCTGCTTGGGATGATTATAGGCTTTTAATGAGTCGTTGGTTACTTTTTTTCCATTGGATGTATGGGTTCTCATTACGCCGGAAAACGATAATGTGCGCACATGGGACGGGATTAAGAGGAAGCTTATAGTGTTTTTGTATACGGGCTCTAGCTTGATCATGCGACGGAAAATTTTATGGTTTCTAATGATCTGCAATAGATCAGGTCACAATTACTTAATAATTAGATGTAAAAAATGAAAAGGCTGCGATCAAGAGGTTTGCATTCGCTGGTAAAAAAAGTTATTAAGTAGTCCACCTAATTGATTCTTCGAACGTTTTTTATTCCAAAGCCTTATAGCAGAATTTTATTTTAATATTCAACAAATATGGAAATTAATTTTCTAAGATAGAACATTTCAAGTAATATAAAGAAATGGTCCGCACAGCAAAACTAATTGAAATACCATTGGTAAAAGGACAACAAATCACACTTTAACGTGGAGTTTTTTTTTCAAGAAGACATAAACTTGAAATTGGTCCTGTCTCCAAGTTGAATTCGTTGCTGCAACGGTTTTGATGAACGCGAAGATAATGGACTAAAGGAATACACTATAAAAGTACAATATCTGTGGCTGGCAGATGATGTCACTTGTGCTAAATTAGAAGTTTTTTACTTCTTCATAACCGCCTATACGCGGTAACGATTATTTGACACACTTCGCAGTTAAAAAAATAGCATTATTATAACCCATACAGTCGCAAACTGCTTATGCAAGTTAAACTTTATTAATTATTATAGCCTTAACTTTTAGAATTATAACATGAATCCACCAACAACTAGACGCCAAAACTGAGATTTTAAAAGAGATCGTTATGACAGTTGTCGCTTTTTACGATGCGTGACTTCATTCGCGAAATGGCATTTTAACGGGTATTTATATATCTTGGCAATTCGCAATCATCTAGCGAATCGACATTTAACGAATGACGAATGTTTTTGCAGCTCTCTTTAGCTGTCTAAATTTGATCGAAATAGCAAGTTCTGTTTTAGATTCATTAAGATTTCGCAAGTTGTATATAGATCGCTCCTAATGAAAATTAATGCGGGTATTACAGGCCTTTTCAAACGATCAAGACTACTCAATTTCGGCCTCAATCTCTGCGATTTCGCCCAGATCGAATCATACAGCATTGTATAATAACGATATACAGAAATGTTGAAACGGAAATTACGTCGATCGAAGTCTAAAAATACAAATTTACAGCCGGCCCACACTACGGGAGAATTTTACACAATACCTCGAAGCATACGCGATTTGTTTTCAAATTAAAGTCCAAAGTGAATTTCAGGATTGAGTCTACGTCTTTCAATGTTCCAAGCTTCCGCCATGTCGTTGCCGGTTCAACGAAGCCAGATTTACGACTTTCTTTGTGTTTTACAGAGCCGCGAAGAAGCCCTTTTTTGTTACGTGAGCCGTCGAGCCTTGGAAATATTAATTTGCCAACTGAGAGGTTTTTCTTAGAAGCGAAGCTTTGCAAATCCGCGGATCGTAGAATATATCGCGAGAAATATCGGTCGACAAATAATAGCGCCAGTCGCCCGCAAAATCATTGACTATTCATCTGGCTCTAATAGAATGCCGTATATAAATTGCAGCACGGCCGAGACTGTCGAACACTAGAAAATGAAAATATAAAAGCCTAGGTTTTAGAATTTGAAATGACAATAAAATCATGTAAGCAATCGCCGGGTTACATCGTTGCATCCGTTGTGTAGTATGTATATAACGTAAGTATACAAGGAAAATAGAAGAATAGAAAGAAAGAGACAAACAAGTGTAACAGTGGTCCAAAGGAGTGTTATTATATACAGAACTCGCGAATTTTTTACGACCGAAAACACACAGCCCGTTGATTTATTACAAATGAATCACCATCACGGTGACTAGCTGCAGCTTGAAGCCCAAAATAACTTGGAAGTCTAATCATAAAGTCGCTTCGTGTTAAAAATAAACGAGTCGCTATAAGGGTCCTCGACGTTCCTCCTTGGATCTTAACCCTCCTCCGTCAATTCTCCAACTTCTCGAGGTGGAGCCTCAGTTCAAGGTTTATTTTAATGGCAGAGCAAATATTCTTTATTAACGTTTACATTATTCTGTGCATTTTATATTGTGGAATAAAAAGTTGCGGGCAGGATGAGATGCGAATTAAACATTTTTTTCACTGTTTGTAGTCTGCGTCTTAATAATATGTTTTTTATGTTTTTTATGCAAAGAAAACATTTAATATATGATCTCTAAGCAGATAGAATGAAGATATTGTTAAAAATAATGTTATTATACAATAATCAGTCAATTAATAAAGGCGGTTGATATGGTAAACGAAAAACGTAATAGACAGAAGACGATGAAAGAAATCGAGTATAAATATATAGTTTTGAAGAATATTGACCTTCTTTATGCCATTGTTAGAAAAATGGAACAAACATATTTTTAACGTCTTTTCAAGCTTAAACAAAGACAAGATGACACTTCTATTGCCAGCATTTTTTCAAATACTTATTAGATTAACTTTGTCGTGAAAGAATTGATTACGAGTGAGGGAAATACTATTTCACTGAAAGTTTAAAATGCTAAAAAATATTAATGTCTTTATTTATTTTTGCAGATATTATCTTAATTTTACATGATAACCGTTCAAACATATTTATGGGATCGGTACTGAAATAATGAGGAAAAGACCTCCTGTTTTCGTCTTTAAAATATCCCCCTCGAATGTGCATAAGCGTAAAAAAGGCGAACTTTTATCCGAAAATCTACCGGATTCCCCGGTAGCGCGTGAAAGTCCTGTACGTGACGTGCATGCTAAATGTTAGTAAGCGCATCGACGGCTTTATTCGTCGCAAACCGAGGCCACGAACGCATTTACGACTCTCCGTTAGCATTGTGGGCTCGGCAGACAATAACTTTTTTTTTTCATCCGTTAAATAAGAACCGCATATGCGGGTTTAAAAAAAACATTATTCTGAAAGTAACAAAGAAAGTTAAATGAAATGATGATCGGAAAAATTTGCATGATACAGCAAGTATCACTTTCGTCAGTGAAATAAATCATAATAAAGTCGTTGAGGCGGGCTTTCAAACGACTACCAGGCGTCAAAATTCCATCGAATAAAATTTTAATATACACACACTCACAAAATTGCCGGTAATACTCTCTTCGGGCGCGTCCACGATCATCATTGACCAACTTATTTTGCCGCGCGTCTTGATAGCTGGTTCACTTAAATTTTGCCCACGAGAGCGAGATATACAGATGAACCTCGGAAGAAGGAGCAAGGAAGAAAGTAGAAGAGGCCAGAAAGAACAAACAAACGCGCCGCGCTTGACTCTGCATGGCCGAGCTAATAAGTCACGCCGGCGATGCGGGCCTCTCGGGGATTTTGCAAAGCGTGCCGCCACTCGAATTCGTACGTTTTGCGCCTGGCTCTGCTTTTGCTTTTCTTATTGCATATTCGCGCATAATCCAAAGAATTCGCATTGGAAGAATAAAAAGAACGGAGACCCAGAAAGAATAGATAGAGAAAGAAGGAGAACCTTTATATACGCTGAGAATCGCATTGGTATTGGTTGCAATCGTCGAGGGAATTCGAGAGATATGACGAACAGCAGGGCGAGAAAAAACTCTGGGAGCGCATAAACCGATGAATATACAGTGTTATGTAATAAGCGCACATTTTCTACATAGTTTTAATGTAGTTTTCAGAAAATAATGAAATTTAAAGAGCATTTTCAAAACGTATAGATACGTAATATTGCAGCTTTGCGAGTTGTAAGTATTAGTTATACAGTGTCAAGAGAATTTAAAATAAATTATAACTGAATTACAAAATTTAAAGCATTCTTATGTAAAAACAGTCTAAAAACACAAGTTTTCAAGATGCATATATGTATTCAAAATGTAATATGCAAGAAAAAAGCGTATATGGAACAGGACATAACTTTTACTTTAGTAGTTGAACCTTTCTGACATACAGAATAAAAGTGTTAATTAAGAAAACGTTTGTTATCAGAAAGAAATATTTATATATTTTTGTAATCTAGTTTATAAAAATTTAACAACATAAGATATATGCCGCTGGAATAAGTGTACGCGTTATATTTAATTACTACAATTTTATATAAGTTGATGAAGTAAATGTGGAATGATGATCGTGAATATGAAACAAAATGCCTAAACGGAAACGTTGAATGCTTAAAATATGCAATTAAAGGCGTAAAATATAGCTCTTAAAAATCATCAAAGAAGTTAAAAAGAGTAGGATGAAAAATGAACAGTAGTATAATGAATCTTTCCAGTCAGTCGGGTTATTATTAATGTTTCAGATAGAACAGTCATATTTGCATTCTTAAACATATTGATATAAGTGGAATATTACATATAAGTTGAAAATATTACTTGGTTATTACATCTAATTTGCGTTTTTTATATATATATATATTAAAATAAGTCAAATCAAATTTACTTGAAATTCAGACAGCATGTAATAAAAACGGAAAAACTATTTATATTCGATGAAAGTTGTAATTGTTTAAAATTATTTCGTGACGATCGTATAAATTGCAACAAAATACTTAAATAATTGCAATAATTAACTTTGATATATTATTAAATCAGCAAAAATCCACATGTTTTGCCCCCACATCTTTCACTCATTCTTTAATCACTTACGCACATTTCATCGTGTCTGACTCGAGACATTTTACTCTGTTTTTTCCACTGAAAGAAAATTCGCCGGCTGGAAATACTCGCATCATTTCGTCATGCTGTATAGCCGTGTTTTTATTCTCGTACCGGGATCGGTATATCAATAATTTATAGGTTGGCATATGTACTCATCTCGCTGATGCGAAATCTCTGACATGTATCAATTGCCGTCGTACATGAAATTTTGAAATTTGAGCTCAAAGGTATGATGCTCGATAAACGCCGAGACACATAAGTTATTATGTTAAAGTATTAGTAATTTGCTCATTATTTTGTCCAGATTATTTTCATGCTCGTGTACAAATAATACACTAGATGGGCTCGGTGGTACTTGTGCAATCAATCAAATTCGCCTGCAGGTGTATCGATTGACCCGATGTTAACCTTCCTGTAATAACACTATATCACTGAATATATATATTTGCTTCCTCCTAGAGGAAGCTTTGTAATAGTACAATTTTCAGCTTCGCTAAAACTTCAAAGAAACATGTTTTTAGATGTTAGAAGTTCGAATTACGTGTTTTTAGGAAATGTTCGTATGGATGTGTGTGTGTGTGTGTATGTATACCGTGATATTTCTGAAACTGCTCAGTCAATATCAATCAAATTTGACATGCATATCTATTCTTGGATTCTGAATTCGGGAAAAACATTTATTTTTCATTTTTTCAATTACTTTCTTTTTATGACATATTTTTGATTTTCGAAAAACATCATTTTCGTTTTTTTCAAGCATTTCATTATTATAAACAATTTAGCTAAAATGCATTTAAAAGATAATAAAATGACCTATTTTTCCCCGTTTGGTCCTCGAAATTGACCGCTCCGTTCGGCAGATAAAATGAAAATGGTGATTTTTTTTTAAATTCATATCTCTGAAGCTAAACATCATAACCTCATGAAAAAAAATATGTTGATGGGTTACGTGCCAAGCTACATACCATTAAAATTTCAAGTGATTTGACTACTTATTTTTTTAGTAATAAATTGAAAACTGATAAAAATGAGTTTTTTTGAGTCTCGATTACGGGCGTAGAAAGGCCTTATTGCACTTGAAATTTTAGGGAACCTCAGAATGTTTTGGCAAAATTCATGGTTTTATGAGGTTATGAGGTCTATTTGTGATATAAATTGTAATTCATTTTATTAAGAAGATCAGGAGAAAAAGAAATGCATTATTAAAATAATATACTTGAACGATATATACGAACAAGGAACAATAGATTAGTTTGCAGGAAGCTATGTGCCAATGAATTGGCAGCGATTTTGAATTATGCCTGCAACTATGTTATTGTTTTTAAATAAAACTTTCGATGATAATAACGTTTCTATTAATAACTGGTTTTTTTCTTTTGATTTACAAGCATAATCTGGTTCCATCAGTATGGAATTAATTACTTAACGCAAATTATATTTCTCTACTACACCGGTTAAAATAGCACCAATATATAGATTATAAATCTTTTTTTTACACTATTATGTACTACGATTATTTAGATTATATATATCTAATTACACATATATATAGTATACACTTGATATGTCAAGCTTTATTTTTATTCCATCAAGTATATGAATCTATCTCATTAAGTATATACCAGGAATTAATCTCTAAAGAAGAAATCTAAATAGCAAATGCCGATTAGTAATAACAACTATATTTTACATTTTTACATTAAAAAATATGTTTGCAGTAATAATTTTCGAAAAGCCTTCAGTAATTTTGAAACTTTCAACACTTTTTATATTTTTTAACTTGTTGTAAATTATATAAAATGTATTATCCTTTAAACAGTTAACTCACATCGATAAAAACAAATACAAACTGTGCCGGACATTATTATTGGGATACATGAAACTTTCATGAGTACCTTTACGTACTACAGAGAACTGTAGATGACGCACTGTCGCTATTGCATTTGCAAGTTCCAATAATTATTATGCAAATATCTTTTGATCAAAAGGCGTAACATCATGAATTCCTTAAAGATTACGCTATATATTAAATGTTTTTGGATATTATCCCGAAAATGATATATGAAATTCATTAAGTAAGCAAATATAAAATAGTGGATTATGCGATGATTTTGAAGTATCTCTTATCAATTTTTATATGAGCGATGCAAGAACATCATATTTTTGTATTTAATTTTCATATTATACTCTTATTTTTAGAATTGTGTCCACAATTACATTTTCCAATTTGATGCTGCTAATTCTAATAGCATTTACTGTATATAATTAAGAATATCATTGACAAGACGATAATAACTGAATCAAGTCTAGACGAGTTCGATGACCGTTTACCTAAGCTGTGCCTAAACTATATTAGGACGCGTAATACGTAAAGAATGTATGCACTACCAGTACTATTTAACTGAATGATTTATTAGTAACTCCAGAATCGTACCATATGTTATTAAACTGAACATTTGATTATGTATTTCTTTATCTTTATCTTTATCGTGACATAATTTATACGGCAAGATTCCACTTTTCATAGCTAGTATATTTATAGAATACATTATGAGTGGTTACTGTTAGACCATTTTTTTCTGAGATGATATTCTACCTACAATATTGGCGGATCTATAAAACAATATAATACTTACAATTTGTCAGATCTGAATCAATAGTAAAGTTGTTCAAAATAAATTCTTGACACAAGTTATAATTTACTATCAGTTGATCAATTTTATAGAAATTATAAATAAGATATTTTCGAGAGAATGTTGGTTTAACTCCAACACCTCCATCCCTTGGTGGTTAACAACAAATGAAAAATGAAGAAAAACGAATTTAAAATCCTTTATTTCTGCACACCAAACCTGCCTTGGAAAGATCGATAGATTCTCGACACCATTTACAAATTATAAATATTGTTCAGATTGCTTGTCAATTCTTTGAGAATGATCAAGCATAGAATATTGTTTATAGCTGATCTGTTTGACAATTAATGATTATTAATATTGGATATTACAATGCATTATCGATGTTATTAATAACTCTTCATGAAAGGGTAAATAGGCACAATGGGAAATCGCATTGTGTTACAAATGTGATGGAACGCGTATTTTTTCATGTCCATTATATGTCGTAATACGACATGAGTGAGATATGTGTAGGCGTGGAGCACACGAGATGCTGTGAGTACAAGCGACAGCTCACACTAGCTGGCGAGCGTCAATGAAAGAGTCAATACCTTGCCCAGTTTTTCAGCCGCGAATGACTCCTCCAGATTAGAGTATTTCTGACGTATTTTGTACCTGTAATAAAGTTCGCCCATTAGTATCAATTTGCTTTAAACTTGTTTAAGTTTTATAAATTCGCAGTTTTATTATAATTTATATTTAAAAAATGTATTGCTTTTTATAAAAAAAGGGTAATTGTACACAAAAATATTTAATTAATAAATTTATCATTATTAATTTGCAATGTGCGAAAAATAAAATATTTTTCCCTATTAAGCACATTTTTATGACTTTAAAACATGCACAAATTTTGGCGTGCCGCTAGATTGCAAATGTAAAAAATAGGCTAATAAAGAATGCAATAAATGTACGTCTCTTACGATTTATACGAAAATCAGTGACAGAAAATTCAGCGTGCGTTGCGTACAATGCGTCATGCCAGCTCAAGTCCAAAAAGCCTCGGCGACCTCTTTTCTTAATTGAACGTCGATCAAAGTTGTAAAACGTATTATACAAAACAATAATCCTAGCTATCTTAGATATGTATAATTTTTCTATCCGAGTATTTAAATACAACTGTAAATTATTTTGTTCTCCAATTAATTTATATCGTTTAATGTTTTAGCGCATGTATATCTAGATGACTTTTCTGGTTTATTACTTCTAAGTTGAAAAAATAAATAAGGAAGACCATTATAAATGTCAAAATACCTTTCAATATTTAACATTTTATTCTTATAAAAATTAAAAAAATAATGTTAATAAGTCAACGTTATACGAGAACTGAGTTTAGTAATGATTGCGTCACAATTATATGTTGGGCTATTGCTATTAATAAAAATATAACCAAACTTTTACTATTTTTATATTCATAAAACAAATTTTTTATTTAATATAAACTAGGCCAGTACAGAATTATAAACAGCTTTTTGAACTGTAGTATCTAAAATCAATAAACCGTAAATCGTTGATGATTCATAAGTATTAGCTATTATCTATTCCGAGCCTAATTGAAGCAGCTGATTGGCGAATATTAGATTGGCATGATTAAATTCTGGCTGCTTACGTCACGCCATGAACATGCTAACAAAAATGAATATGAATTGTAAACCTTCACATTGTCTAGCCGTGGTTACGCGGCTCATTACTCTTGGCATTATTGTAAATATTAAACAAAATGGTCATTTTTTTAATGTGTGTGAAATGTCTCTCAGGAAATACAGATCATTAATCAACATTTTTATTTATTCTGATTAGATTGGTTAGAATACTGCTAGACTTTCGAACTACACTCACAATGAACTACATCTTAATGCGAAATTCATCGTAATTTATGAATATATATATATATATATATATATAAATAAATATATTTTTTCATATACATATTATATTTCTTCAGGTCGAGTCTGTAGATTTGGCTTTAAATATTTTAGATGGATGGCAAATACGAGATAAAACTCTTTCGGTTCAAAGGGCAAAATTCCAATTAAAAGGCGCATATGATCCATCTTTAAAACCTAAAAGGAAAAAGAAAGATAAAGATAAGCAAAAGAAAATTCACGAGAAGTAATATTTTTAATTGATAATAATCATCCTTTCTTGATATTAGATCAGTAATAATATTTGTCACAAAATGTTTACCTTTTTGCAGACTTTTCGATTGGAGACCAGATAAATTGAAAGGAGAGCCCCTTAAGTGCGAACGAGTTGTTATTATTAAAAATCTATTTAAACCTGAGGATTTCGATAAAGATGTAACGTTACTTTTGGAGTACCAGCAAGACGTCAGAAAAGAGTGCGTAAAATGTGGCGAGGTTAAAAAAGTTACCATCTATGATGTAAGTGCTAAAAATGCAATAACGTAAATTTTCTTATTCTGAGTAATAGTTATCATACTGGGGAATAATAGCTTTGGTCAATCTTTTTATTATTCCTCGTTCTGTATACTTAATATGACTGGTTTAACGGCAAGATCTGTTATTTAAAAAAATGAGCATAAAATGTCTTGCCATTTAAATATAATAGAATATAATAACTGCTATATAAAGTATTTCTATGCTAAAATATATAAAAAGCGAAAATTAAAAAAAAATGATCAAATGATACGTAAACTCTTCAGAAATAGTCTATAGCATGTAGTTTATAAGTAAAGTATTACTATACGTGGCACACCCAAAAGATAGAAAAAATTGTATGATGTGTAAACATTCTAAAAATATTCACTTATTATCTGACAATAACATTGATTTAACTACAAAGCTTGCACGTGTTCAAGACTAAACTTAAATAAACTTACATAAAATTTCTAAAACTTATTAACTTAAGAAAAAATCTTTGAAAATAAATATGTTTGTAGTACATAATATTATTGATTTTCCTGTTTACAGTTTTTATTGTTATTATAGTTTGTGCATATTAAATTTAAGATCTAAAATTAATTCAAATCTTTGGTTGTGCTGTCGCTTACAAATTTTTTCAAGTTACGTGCTTGGAAAAGCTAAAGTTGGTATACCATGTGTCTTGCGAAAACATATAAAATTTGCAATTTTAGCGACATCCCGAAGGCGTGGCACAAGTTACATTCAAGGAACCCGAAGAAGCTCAAGCATGTATACAGTTACTGAACGGCCGATGGTTTGATCAAAGAAGAATAACAGCTGAAATATGGGATGGAAAGACTAAATATAAGTGAGTGTATAGTTATATATATGTGTATATATATACACACACACATATATATATATATATATATATATATATATATATATATATATATATATATATATATATATATATATATATATATTTAATAATCTATATTTAATAATCGGTAAGTAACCATACAACATTTCAATGTTTAGGATTCATGAAACGGAGGAACAAATTGAAGCAAGAATAAATAAATGGGATAAATTTTTGGAAGAACAAGATGATGCAGAAGAGAAAGTTAAAAAAGATGCACAAGCCAAAAAAAATGCAGATCAACATTCCCAATGAACTAGTAGTGATTAGACTGCATTGACTATTACGTAGTCTTTTGTAGCAATCACGAATTCTATTATGAATAGTCAATAAAAAAATGAATTAAACTAATTTTTTAAATAGATATGTGAATATTATGATCTCTCAGTCCTCAGATAAGAGTTCTGCATGAAATCAGATATTTTGATCAGATCAGATAACAAATACCTCGTCTAACAAATATAACTTTGAAAGACGCCCAAGCATAAATGTGTATTATATTTTAAATTCAATTCTAGGTTATGAAACTTTTTTTTTAACCCACAAATCATTTTTTATTTTTAATGTGATTGTACCTTCATTGAAAATAATTTGTTAAGTGTTTTTAATAAAGAAGTTTATTCCGAAAATTGATTTACACCTTACTACTGCTTTTGACTGATGGTAAAACAGATGCAACTAATATCATCAATAGATAAAGTAGGAACCGGTAATTAAATATACGTGAATAATTTTAGCATTAATATATAGTGTACTTTTTAGATAGTGGCGCCACCAACGATACATATGCGAATGAAAAGTAAAGAAGACTACGTCGGTAACATCGAAAAAAACTGTTTTTTGATCTAATCAATGTTCAACTTTTATACTTGCAAACTGTTTGTTGATATGCATTTGAATTGCGTGCATGACTTTTATTATAATTTTACATTTTATGTCTACCTGTACTCTCGCCATTTGGAGTTAATACACTGATCTTTACAAATAATTTCCTGACTAATATACTGATATATAGACTCTAATCATATTGGTAAAAGGATAATGATGCCTCAACTTGAAATAAAATAATTTCATTTAACACAAAACGTCGTGCCTCAAAGATAAAATTAAACGCATATCCAAGCTCTACAAAGCCACGCCCATTTTCGCTGTTTTATTCTTTTAGCCAGCTTTTCTCGTATTTGTAACTAGCCTGCTCACTGATGTATGTCTTTAAAAAAATAATAAAAATATAAGTCTTCTGATAAATAATAAATACATATTCTCGAAATATTAAAAATACCACGTGTAGTACAATCGCAATAAAACAAAACACGACGCACATCTTCTCGAAAATGATGTCTGCAACAATAGCTGGTGGTCGCATTCGCAATAATTCATTGCCCTCCTTTGAAAAGGCTCTCTCGCTGCGAGCACCCCACAGACATTAGGCACGACGCTGGCTTATTAATTTCCGCGCGAGCGAATCGAACAATCGACGCGGCCTGAATTAACATGAAAAACCACATGAACTCATAAAGGCCTATATTCCTGCTCTACACTCGCAGTTGCATCATATATATGTATAATACATAATGGCAAATCGTACAAATCCACGCGGTGCCTTGATCCACAACAAAAGTACAAAAACGCATCTCCCATTCGAGTGCCTGAGCACGTATCTCTTCTCATGCACTTTGCCCGAATTGTATCATCATCAGAGGCTCCCCACTTCATACATCCATATATATATATATATACATCCGTTTGCCAGCCCAACAAAGCCTTCCCCTATTGCGAAGGGGTAAGGACGAAGAATTCGCCTAAGTATTTCTATTATTGAATTCTCTCGTATTTAATTAATGCTCGTCGAAGCGACGCCTCTCCCTAATTTATATATATATATATATATATATATATATATATATATATATATATATATATATATATATATATATATATATACATATACATACACTATAAAACATCGTCGCTACCTGTTCCCGAACACACATTATGAATTTGCAATATATGCACCGGGCAACTCTCATATACTTTCTTTGATATGTGTAACAGGGGGCGGCCACGTGCTGGCTCATACCGTTTTCTCTTTTCTCCCTCGCGAAATATTCTCCGCTGCACCACCGGACTATACGAGGAGGGGTGAACTACACGCTCGCCGCGTTGATCTCTAGCATATTCCGAGCATCATTCCATTCATTGGGCAGCTATATGTAAGAAGAGAGAGTAGATAGCTTGCCTCGATGGCAATATCGCACTGACAAATTTAATGCCCGACTATTAGCAGCGGGGTACGACGCGCAACCTACTCCATTGTCAAGTGGCCACGTGCGCGATGACTACTGCTAACCCGGGGTAGCTTCTATACCTATATAAATACGGTGCATCTCGACGATGACGAAAAAAAATGGGAAGAGAGAGAGAAAGAGAGTAAGCGTGTCATTCGAAGCGAGATGCAGGGAGAAACCGGTGTTTGATGCTTGCTTAGACACGGCCCTGCGATGATCGGGGTGTAAAAAAATCTCTCTCGGACGCAACGTCACGCTCGTCGTGGAGTTATATTGGATTTGTAACGACGAGGACCTGCTAGATTACACATGAGATTAGCCGCGCGTATTAAGCATTAGATGGCGATTCGATACGGCTCGACTCGGTGTTTCCTCTCTACGCGCAATAAACGGGGCGCCGCAGCATAGCGACGAAACTGTGTATAATACAATAGCCACTGCGTGCGTGCGCGGAAATCAAAAGGAACGTCGTTGCTGGGGTGGCTTTTATTAAAAGCCATCGTTCAACGCTTAACTGATTTTTCGACTGCTCGTGAAATGAGGAGATGGGACATGAGAGAGAATGAGAGGAGTCTCGCAGCGCTCTCTCTCTCTCTCTTTCGAGTCCTTTTGCGATCGCTTGAGTCTGTGGTATTTTCTCTTTCTTTGGGGGCTACTGCGAGGGTAGAATTCTTCGGTTCTAAGAGAGTTGGACGAAGAGTTGTCGAGGAGTTCCTACTCTGTTGCATGACGATATGCCAGCGGGTAATATTTTGGGTAAACTTGGTGTCGAGGCTGAAGGGGTATTTGTTAAGTGATCGCGTTGATCGAGTATGATTATTATTATGCAAAAAAGTTATTATTCCTTTTATCGAAATAATTTTTTCTTTTAATACTAGATCTCTATAGTAGCAAAAAAATATTTCCCACATTATTGTTTTTTGATGCAATAATTATGTAACATCTCAATCGCAGTTTTACTAATAAAACCACCCAAATATAATACGAGGTATATATTTGGGTGCTTCTAAGCACACGGTATATCGAGTAAATAGTTTGTTTTATATCGAATCTCGCCCCTCGTATTTCATTTCGCATATTATCTGCCGGATAATTGATTATAGTAAGAGAGAAGAGCACTTGAAAGTTCGAATTTTTTGCACGAATCACCCTTTTGTAAGCGAC
The DNA here is from genome assembly GCA_020010945.3 of Muscidifurax raptorellus. Classification (NCBI taxonomy): domain Eukaryota; kingdom Metazoa; phylum Arthropoda; class Insecta; order Hymenoptera; family Pteromalidae; genus Muscidifurax; species Muscidifurax raptorellus. The sequence continues at coordinate 15,295,516 of CM052080.1, read as the reverse complement.
GGCGGCAGCTCACGCACGAGCTCGCCCGCTCACACAAGGCATAGTATACATATATATGTGTGTAGTCGACGCTATACTATAGCGAGTGAACTGCCATCACTGCGCACGGCACGACGAGGGGCTATTGCGCGACAAATCGAGCGTTAGATGACGCTGTAATACGGTTTCCTTTGTGTCATTAAAGCCCGGGCTAGACGGCTCCGTATTCTCGCTAAGATTTCATTTATTTTGTCGTGCGAACTTATTGATTAAAGTTCAATTTGCCTGCTAGAGGCTCTTGGACGAATTTTGTTGTGATGAATTGTTCGATAATTATGAACTTTTTCTAATAATGCAAATCGTTATTTTTATTTTAGTAATATTTTTCTTTTATAAAACAAATATCAAAGCAAGCATGATTATTTTATAATAAATTCGTTATTTTGTAAACTTCATTAAATGCGACAAAATTAATTTAATGATAATAATTTTTTTGCATGTATGTTACTTGCATTACCGCCTCGATAATTTGCAAAGAAACATCTAATCTGTATTACTGTGCTTCATATAAAATTAACTATGTATATATAATCAAGCTTTATAGCAAATTCCTTAACGGGCTTTTTTCGGTGAAAGTTTTGTATCGCACGCTTTTCTTCTACTTTTTTCTCCCTAACACTTCTTACGGCACTTTTTCTTTTTCATTCCACTTCTTAAGTTCAGTCTTTAATTAGCTCTTGCCTTTTACGTTTTTCCTCTATCTTTAAAACGCATACCTTTTACTGTCTGTTAACAAAATATGTTTTTTTACTCTCTGCAGAAAAGATGCATATGTATATATCGGCTCGAAACCCAAGGTAAAAGTTTATACAAACAATTCATTCTAAATTTGAATGCAGGTCAATCTTTAAATAACCTTACTCAACAGACCATTTCTTTGGTAATATGATAAGACTACATCAGTTAATATATTATATTATAGAAAAACTTTGTTAATCTATATATAGATATATTTTTGTATGCCAATAAAATCATTACTATAACGAATATAATAATTGAATTATTTAGTGTATATTGTATATTTAAATGAATTAAATATTTTCTATAAGATATATCGTCGCTTCGTATATGAAAATAATAGCGCACAATTCAGAAGAAGTCTTGTTTAATTTGCCATCGGAGTAATACATAAATTAACACGCGCATAAAATCAAATATAATTCATGCGGGTCAATTTTTACATTGACAGTATTCCGATTTTTAATTGTGTTAGATCTTTGTATATAATATATAATAGGAAGCGACGATACATCAGCCTTATGAATTCAATCATGGCTCTCTTGAAACTAATACAAACAATCTTTTTTCTCGATTTATAAATTAATAGTTTCTGTCCACACTTTAGTAAACGATTAACAAATGCGCTTATTATGTCACACAGTTATTTCTAATTTGAAAGCCCTCGTCTCTCAGCGTGCTCACCTCAAAGGCAGCCATTAAAATAATAGTTCGCGGAACAAATGAAAAACGAAAACCGTCTAATCACCAAATTACATCTACTATATATTTCGCACATTTTTCGTTTCAGACTCTCCCATCAACTGCAGCAGTGGCGGAGGGCATCTCATCCGGCCGAGAGCAGCGACGTAAACGGTATGTACAAACACTTACACTATACCATATAGCGTAAAGAAAAGAGAGAAGCGATAATGCCAAAGTAAGACGCTTTCCGGACGAAAGCAAGTCAGGCTAAGCGCCGACCTCGTTACTTATTCCGCGCAGTCTCTCATTTGCAATTCCCTTCGACTGCGGGCGCGCGCAAAAGCTTCCGATCGTTCAGTCTATAGAATATACAGCTTCTCTTGAGCGCTTCACTCCGCGCGATTTTCAGTGCGAAAAACTCGAGGAATCCAGCACTGCTGCGGAAAAAGTGTAGGGAGCACGCGCAGTTTATAGAAGAAGTACAGAGCCGGTATCCGGCGGGTGCTTTCACCACCGCGGAAAATTAAGCTTCCCCGAAACAGCGGCGAAACTGTTAATTAAGACTCATTATGCGCCCCCGCACGACCGCTCCCCTTCCGGCCTCGCGTATAGGTGGAGTGGTGAAACGCGAGGCAAGTATATACCTGTATATACACCCTATATCTACAACCGTATCCCTGTACAGGCAGCAACTTGGACGGTGTGTCGGCAGCGTCGGTGCAGGGACGGTTCAACTCTGTATACGAACTTCTTAATACCCGCCACCGCTGGCGGCATGAGCCGGGAAAAATGAAAAAGACCAAGTATATATACAGAGGGGGGTGAGGAGTAAGCGAGAGAGAGAGGACGAGCGCAGCGCAGAGTTCATTGTGGGATCAATACGCGCTCGGCTCGGTCTCTCTCGCGCGTAGGAGTGGCACCGACGCCTCATTGGACGTTGTGTCCCTGGCTGCCGATTGGTCTGTATGCCCCGGCACTGCCAGGAGGCGGAGTCCCCTAACTCTCCGTATGTCCTGACGAAGCGGGGTTGCCCCTCTTTTTCTCTTTCTCTCTCACTCTCGCCCGGTGTCTCTGCTTCTCTCCTTTGGCTTCCCGGGTTGTGCACGCGCTATCTCTCTCTCGCTCTCGCTCCCGAGCGTACACGCTGCCGAAGCGCAGAGACTTTCGAGTCTCGCGGAGAGCGGCGCGCGGATAGAGCTAGAAAAAGACAGAGGACGATTCTCGGGCCCCGGCGGAGCCTGCGGCAGCGGCTGCTCAGTCTGTGTTTGTCCACCAGAGGCACACGCTGTACCGCGCGAGAGGCTGCTGCGAGAGAAAGAGATTTAAAAAGACCGCGCGCGCGCCTTTTTCCTTCTGCTATATTATAAAAGCAGGATTTGAACGTTGGACCGGTTTCGGGGGATCAGCGCGTCAGTATATTAGTACGCAGTTTACATAATAGTCTAACTGTCAATGTTCCTCCGTCAGTGAGAGTTTTGGTGCGGTTATCGAGACGACATTGTCTTGACAGGGCGACTAAGCTATAGCGAGAACTGACAGGGTTACATATGTAATATAGTGCGGGTGACGAAGTGACATATAATTATATACATAGCAGTGAAAGTGTCATCAGTATATACATATATACATACCATCGTATAATAAACCGGTGTGCCGCCGTCGGACGATCGTCATGCGCTGATCGTTGCGACGTTCTGTGCAGCATCGACAGCGAGATTCGCCGTATAGATCAAGTACACCGGTATCTCAAGAGCCGAATCGCTGGCGGAGATATCGCGAGCCTTGGCGTCGGAGTATCCGGCGGGTGTCGGCGGCTACCCGGCGGCTGGTGCTACTGCAGCGTCAGCCTCGAGTTTCGGATACAACGGTAGCGGTGCAGGTAACCGGCAGCAGGCCGGTGAGGCCGATTCCGCGGCAGCGGCTGGATCAGTCGGCGCAGGCCCAGGGCTGCCGGGGGGCCCGCCTAGGGGGGTGATGAGCTGCTCCGAGGTTATGTATCAATACTATCCGTACCTCTATCAGAGGCCACCGCCGCCCCATCCCCATGCGGCGCCCCATCCGAGCGTCGCGCACGCCGGCAATCCTCACACGGCACATCACAGTCCCGCAAGGCCCGCGCCCTTTCAACCCTTCTCCACGGCAACGCCGACTCATCAGTATGACAGGGTAAGTGTTTTATATTTTTTTTATTTCTATGTACACATGTATATTGTGCGGTTGGTTTTGAGTTATTAACTGAAGCTTATTATACACAAATTTAATCATAGCAAAATAGAGCATACAGTGCACTCGTGTATTTGTGTAAATTTACAAACGAGGGTAAACATAAATATATAAGCGAGTCAAAAGCGTGCAGCGTCGCTCGTCTCTGTTTGCATAATCTTATTTGCTCCGACAGCGAGTGGGGCCGAGCCCGGCTACTCTATAATTCGAAGAGCATATAATAGAGAGGAGAGAGAATCCAAAGAAGCTAATCGGATTAGCCGCAGTCACGGAGCGATAAATCATAATCCTCGAAAGCATGCTGGGCAGGTGTATGCTAACAGGATTATAACACTCTATAATGATCTTTTCAACCCGTCGTTTGTGTCCTTTCTGTTTTGGTCGGGCAAACAATGCGCAGATGTATTTAGGCTCGTCAGCTTTCTGCTATTGTTGATGAACGGCAAGTGTCAGCGATACCCTTCTTTTATTTCTCCTTTTTCCTGCGCGTCTCCTTAATTTCAAGTGCGGAATAAATTTGAATTCATTTATCGTGCGACGTATATGTATGTATATATACGAGTTTGCCGGCTTTTACAACAGTGGCATTTATAAGTATACTCCTCGTTTGTTTGTAAACAAAACAAATTTGTTCCAACGTTTATATGACTATTTTTGGTTCTTTATATACTTCAAACAAAAAAAAACTCGCTGCAAGACTATACACTCACATCGCGTGAGCCGTCGCACGCGGGAAACCCTCAAAGGAAAATCGCCATCCATTTTCATCATCTTTCTCAATCTATAGCTTCCGCGCTTATATATAAAAGTTAACCCATTATTTAAAAGGGATCTGAACAAAATTAATAAATTTCAATTCATCAGTTCAACGAGCCTCGCACGTATCCTATCGATTTTCCCCGCCCAAATAGCAAGACAGCGCGAGCTTTACGAACCCAAAGTGCTTTCAAATATCAGTCCTCGAACAAAAGCTTCTTGTTGTCTCGAAACTCTCGCCGAGTCAAATTTTCATACGGCTATTCGAAACTCTCTCTCTCTCTCTCTCTCTCTCTCTCGCTCTCTCTATAATCCATCCTCGTACACACATTGATCTGTGTGTCTTGATGACCAAATAGTTCATTGTTCCCTTGCGCACGCACACATAAGGCACACCGGACCACGTCACTCCGCACAAAGAAAAAGTCTATACTGCGCGCGGCGCCGACAAAGCCGTGCCCATTCGTCGTGATCGAGCCTAAATCAAGAACGCAGCCAAATAAGATCGGCTTCCCCGTATCGCATAGCATTTACACACATGTACGCACCAGAGCGATTTTCGAGGGCTCATTACCGCGCGCTGCAATGAGCAAAAAGAGCTTCGCGAGAAACGATCTCGCGGGAACGGTTATTCGGCGAGATACGCGACTTTGGTAATTGACGTAGATTGCGCCGTAAATCCTCTTAAATTATCGACTCTATCGCGGCTCTTTCTCTCCGTGGCCGCCATATCTCTCGCTATAAAGAAAGTCTCACGCACCGGATTCTGGAGCGCGCGGCGTAATCAGCCCCCGACACTTTGCACAACCTGCACAGCATGCCGAGTATATATATAATATAAAGGATGTGTATAACGCGGAGGACGTTTCACTTCTTCGAACGGATTCCGCGGCGACCTCGCCCGCCTTTCTGAGCAGCTCTGGAACTCGGGAAATAGTTGTTGCCTCGTCACTCGCTATACTGCTTTATATATATATGAACAAGCGTCTTTCAGGAAGTTACTTCGCTTGAGAGCAGGACGTCATTTTAATCAGTCGCTCTGCAAGACCAAGCGCGAGACACACAGCGTGTGGGTGGTTAGAACGCGTTATGACTTTGTCGTGCGGTGAGGGACTGTGTCATTGGCTGGCATAATGGCATTATTTCCTTATGAAATCTTAAAATAATGAAAAGGAAGCTTCATATACATTTTTTAGATATTGAATTATTTATTATATGTAAAATATTTCCGTTGAATGTTATCACTACATACGACTTGTGTGTGTGTATATATATATATATATATATATATATATATATATATATATTATATATATATATATATATATATATATATATATATATATATATATATATATATATATATATATATATATAACAGATCTCCCTCGAATATATTACTCGTATATGCCCCCTCGAAATTTCTTTTATTCCTCGCAAAACGCACATATATAGACCGTCTCGTCCACGGCCTCTACCCTCTAACCTTTCTCCTTCCTCCCGTTCTCCCTCGCGACTATCCCCTTTTTCATATGGGCAATATCCCTCGACCATCTCGCCGTTTTTTATCTCCTCCCTCCCGCCCTTCTCTTATTTGTTCCACGTCGTACGCGATCTTTCCCTCTCGCACCTTCTGCCGCAGCTTTGAATTGTGCGTGCGCTTTCGCCGTGCCTCTTCTCCTTTCTCTTCCGCATGTGTGTATTATATATATATACACTCGTACTCTGATCCGCCGCCTTCGACGTTTATTTAGCATTCTGTTGTCAGGGTCGATTATGTTGTCAGATGATCGGCGTCTTTCGTTTCGCACAGCAAAGAAAACGGCCCCTCGATAAATTCAATTAATTAACTGATGGCGATGTATATATACCGACAACGAAGAGAGCCCGCGCGCCGACGCCCGCGATCAACCAACCAGATAAATAGATTTTAAGCTTGTGATTAATAACGCGGTTGGCGAGCGAGCGCTCGTATTATTTATATATAATAAATGCGCGCGAGACTCGAGCGATGAGGAATATTACAAGCGAATTTATCGCGACTCTTTAGCGGACTAATGGCTTTTAATTGTGCGCAAATGTTGATTTTTCCAATAAATTAATTAATCACAGTGTCGCGATACGTTCCCATTTATATATGGAATTCAAATCAATTAACACGCGCGAGTTTATACACAATACACCAATTTCTTATTCCCACCAACAGCGGTCAGCCAAAGAATCTCATGAAAAATTCGATCGGGTCTCCCCACGTGCGCGCACACGCGTATATATATTATTAAGCCGTCGTGGCCGGACAATGCAAAAGCCCATACATACGACGGCGGCGACGGCAGCCCGAAACTCCCTCGAATTCGCCTAAATCAAGTCGCTCTTCCCTCCCTCTATCCGCATTCATATATAAATTTCAATTATCGGCAAGGCGCGTGAAATCGAATACACGATCATATATGCGCGCGCGCGAGAAAGAGAGAGAGGGTATAAGGCCCGCAAAGCTCGCGATCTTGATCGGAGAGCGAGTTTCACCGAGTCTCTCTCTCTCTCTCTCTCTCTCTCTCTCTCTTTCTCTCACAAGGTTCCGACTCGCCGCCGCACGACCGCAAGAAAGAGGGAAACGCAGATAAAGAGAGGACACGAGGAGGAGAAGAAGAAGAAAAAGAGAGAGAAGGCTATATACACACACCGGGAGTCAGGGTTGCGCTCAGAGAATACAGTGTGTGCCGCGCTTGGAGTCTCTCTCTCTCTCTCTCTTCTCTCTCTCGGTTGCCGCGGCAACACGAGTTTACTTTTATTTAAACGTTCCCTCCTTTTATTTAGGGCCTGACCCGTCGGTCATTTTGCTTCTTTGCCGCGCGCGTTGCTGCTGCTGCTGCTGCTTCTGCGCTAACCGGTGTCCTCAGGGCTCTGAATTAATAGCCGTACGTATTTCGCCCCGCTCTTTCCTTCGCGGTGTCTCTCCCTCGCGCGCGCGCGCGCACGCCTTGTGGCAAATACGCCTATATTCCTCTTCCTTCTTTGCCGCCGCTCGCGGTCACTCTTGCCCAGAGTGCGAGAGTACGAGAGAGCGAGAGAGGGAAAAAAATTCGCAGACGATCGACCCGCTTTCTCACGGTCTCCGCGCGTGCATGCGAAAAAAACGAAACAATTCTTCCCCCCCCCCCTCTCTCTCTCTCTGTCTATCTTTCGAATACTGAAAACGTTCTCTGAAATTCATTAATCTAGTACCCCCCGCGCATACGCAAAGAGAGAGGCTTATGCTCATTGCGACGACGTAGAAGCATAAATTGCATCGAGCAACGTTCGATCGTCCAGGAATCTTATTTATGTATCTAATATACGTGCAGGGCTTGTAACTATTATTTTCCTTGGCACTGCGTTGAAGCTTTTTTTCCTTGGAATCCAGTATGTGTATAGCGCAATGTACGTTTTCGCTTTTGATGTAAGTGATAATTTGCTTTGATTACGCGTATCTACGGAAATCTTGTACTATAAACATGTTTGGACGCCGCAAAATAAATTTGTTGCAAAAATTGTATGCGACACGCGAGAGGGAGAGAAAGATCTGCGGTTCTCTTTTATATATAGAGATGCAAATTTATGCGCGCGCTTCAGGGCAAGGTCGAACATCTTTGATCGCGGTCTTATACATTTTGTTATATTATGTACTCCTATAATTGTTCTTCTTATTGAACCTCAGATACTCACGTGTAAACGCTTACACGCACCACAATAATTTATATAATCATCGCGTTTCTCTAACAAACCCAACGAAAATTCAAGTTCTGTCAGCAGCCTATACTGCGTGTATAGATTGTCATCTCTCAGCCTGAAAACCCAATTCGAGAAGAATAGCGGGTAAAAGAGTTTCCATCAGCGCACCCGAATTTTCCACCTCGAGAATAGAGGCAATAAATTTTCTCGAACCTGCGCGGCGAAAAGTCATGCCGTCGGGCCACCGGCAAAGCCCATAACGCTCTGGAAAACGGATCCTATCTACGAGCAAAGGCGGCACTAACGAAGAGAGGCCGCTCGTAAAACATCTCGTCAATGTTTAGGTAAACGCCTGATGCTCTAACGTTCGTCAGGTGTATCGTCTTTTCCAGCGCAGCTACTGGTCTGTCGCGTACGGCTTGAAATAACACATACAAAGTCGGAATTTGATGTGCTCAAAAATATTCCCGCAATCAAAAAATCAATAGAGGGCACGATTGCAATTGTTTTAATTCTCGGCTTGATAAATTCGCACTGTATCTATCAATACTGCAATTACTTATACGAGCTGCGGGTGTTGCAGCAGAAAATCGCGTGTCGTTTATAATATATAGTGTATATGTACGGAGAGTCGACTAATATACGCGAACCCGGGGGTTTATATAAGAAAAGACTGTGCGACGACACGAGGAGGGCACGCTTTTTGCCTGCTACGAGTGCAGTATATAGTGTATACACTGCAGGAAGCTCGCGAAAAAAAGTGTTTGCACGAAATAAGCCTCTGCTCTCGCGCGTCGCGTGTGTTAGACTGTATATATGCGTGTGGAATTAATGCATCAGACTAGAGAGCAAAAAAGGAGCGTGCAGCCGTGCTCTTTTTTGCACCATATAGAGTCTGATGATGAGGAGAATGCGTTACGCGCTATAATTCAATTTTTCGGCGACAGCGATGACAGTAGTAGACGCAGCTATGCTCCGTCGGGGAGCGATGAATTATTCCGTGAGCTTGGTATGCATATATATAGGTATATATACGATGTTTAATGAAGTAATACGCGAGTGGAAAAGAGAGAGTGCACATATAGTACTTTTGTGCATATATATCGCTTAACAATTCCGAACTCGTATTATAAATTAAATTCGCGTAATCGCGAGAAATCCGCACTGCAGCCGCGAGAGCTTATAACACGCCTTTAGAACTCTACCGATGCATCACACTTGGCCCATGACTTTTTTGCGAGCGCAGGTATATGTACATATATACGAACATTCATATATACACTGCGCTGCCGAGACACACGCGAAAAAGCGCGGCGAGATAAAGCGCCTACGTCTCATAAATAACGTTGTATACCAGCCGCGTGAATGCAAAAATATTTGTACCTATATATATGCATGTATATAGATGCATTCGAGGAATGAAATACCGGGATCGCCGACCTCCGATAATCACACACAAACTTTTGTCTCCCTCTCTTGCGGCTCGAACTACGGCATCGGGGAATGCGAGCGCGAGAACAGGTGGAAGAGAGAAAGACGGCGAGATGCTCTGCTTGTGGTATACAACAGAATGCAAGAAGCCGGCTATCCTTCATTAGCACTCTGGTTTCTCCGCGATCCGGTCTCCGCTTTACTCCGCAAAGCGCGTGGATCGAGTGCCGTGTTGTCGTCCATGCGCGCATTTTTCTTGAATATACACATCAACTAAATGGTATTATGCGATGATAGAATTTCGTCTCGTATACTATACGCTGAGATGATTGAAGTTGTGGTTTTTCGAAAAAAGTTGAGACGAATGTGTAGAAGGCATTTTTTGCGCGATGTAATCGATATCGCGTATCCGAGTCTTCGGTAGTCAAAGTTCACGACAGACAACATTCCTTGTTACGCTGTGGAGCTCACCGAAAGACTCTAGAAGAAAGAAAAGAAGAAGAAGCAAAAAGAGAAAAGTATATATACACGCCGAGAAACCAGAAACAGAGACTCCTATAGAGAGAGATTTCGGCTACCTGCGCGAGAGCCAAACAAGATTAATCGAAGATAAATAAAGAGGACGGATAGGATGCATATTCACGAGCTGAATTATGCTTTTAATTAGTCGATCGAAATCCCCCATAAATCGCATCGGTAAATAGTGCGAAAGCAGCTCGGCCCTTTACCGTATATATATATATATATATATATATATATATATATATATATACTATATGTGACACCGCTGATATGTACCCAGGAATATACAGAACAGGCACAGCGCCGTCGTCGCTACGGTTCTCTCTCACTCCTCGTCTCACTCTATATACTTATATACTAGTGTCGACCCGGGAGAAAAATTTATGTGGGAGAGGATCACTCTGGAGGTCTCCGGAATGCGAAAGAATAAATTAGCATAATTTCACCGGTGCGGAACGTTTGTTTCCCGAGCGACCTATGATGATGATGATGATGATCATGATGACGGGTCCGCGTGTCGCTACTTTATACTACTCGAATACGCGCTGCCGCTGCTACACTTTCACGGGTCAGCCCGCATATTTCGAATGCATGTATCACTTTTAATCGAACTTATACGTATAACTATTATCAGAATGGTATCCATAGTATTACGAAAATCTGGTAGAAGAGAAGGGGGAGAAAGAGAGAGAGAGATTCCAAGGCGCGCACGCGACGAACAAGTGTCGCTCGACCGCGACCAAAAGCGGCTGCATGCGACACAGCATGCACAAGTCATAAAAGCGCGGTTGGCTCGTGCCACTCTATACTCGCGCGCGCGCGCATAAAACTCACTCTCCCGGCTCAGACTCTGCAGCGAGCAGCGCATTCTTGCAAGAGCGCGCCAGTTGACCGATTAATAAACCGATGTCATCGCGTCGGACCACCCTGACGTTACAAGCTGAGAGCACCCCCCCCCCCCTCACCTTTTCTCTCTCGCTCTGTTTCCGAGGTCCCTGCGCGGTTGCGGCCTACTGATATCTTTTCTTTATCTGCTGTTTTACCTATACTTTTCTCTCTCTCTCCTTCTCTTTTCGACTATATCTCGCGATTTTTTCTCATCGTTTTGCCGAGGTAGATGTATAGATGCAGCTTGTTCTGAAAAAGAGAGAACTCTTAATGGCTCGTTGCAAAGTCTTACATGTATGTATATATATATATATATATATATATATATATATATTTTTTTTTGATAAGATTGTGCACGGATCGCCAGTGGCAATCACAGCTTTAGAAAATCCAAAGAGATTCAAGGTCATAATAATAGAGGCCGTCTTCGCATTGATTTTTCGGGTTTATACACATCGGGCATATATATAATACAACATCGTCGCTGCACTCTATAGCAAAAGTCAGAAGGACAGAGCGAGAGCTTGTATAATAGCGGCGTGCAAAGTCTCTGTCTCTCTCTCTCTCTCACTCGGCCTTTGCTCCTCGCCGCTCTCTCAAACGGGCCGCGCTTTACCTGGGGCCCCCGAGTTTTACGATCGTCGCGCCGAGGTGGCGATGTGTCCTCCGGTTATCAACCGTCCGGGATCTCCATCTCCGTCTCTCTCCCTTCCTTCCTCAGCAGCAGCAGCAACAACAGCTATACCTCTGTATATATATAATATATATATACGTATACGCACACGCGCGTATATAACTCTTGTTGCTACTTTTTCCCCTTCGTTTCTCTGATGTCTATACGCTGTCCATTGCAGCAGCGAGAAAGACAAGCAGAGAGAGAAAGAGAGAGAGAGAGAGAGAGAGAGAGAGAGAGAGAGGGAGAGAGGGAGAAAGAGAGAGTGAGAGAGAGAGAGAAAGAGAGAGAGGAAGAGAAGGCAAAAAGTGCCGCGATAGTTGCACGCTGATGTTCCCTCTCAACAGCCGCTTCGAAACGATTGGATCCGCTAATTTGGCCAAGAACGATACTCTGCTACTCTCGAGGCTCTGTCGTCGTGTCGTGCGCAGGCATTCGCGACGAGCGGAATAAGAAGCTCCGCTCACGCGTGCGCGAACTTATATGGCTGTCACGCTTGATTCCGTTGATTTATTCAACCCGCTACTCTTTGCGCGGTTAATAAAACCGAGACGCGCGCGTTTCTTTATCTGGCCCACACCGCCCTTCGGAGACCAGAGAAAGAGAGAGCTTTTATACAAGCATTATATAGGTGAAGGATCTTTTATAGCATAGCCGCGCTTTATATGTTCACCGGGACGGTGTGAATTTTTATGGCTGCGTTTATTGGTAATTAAGCGCGGCGCGAGTACGAGCGATCGTCGCGGCGAGTTATTATAAACTGTTTGGCCAAACGGGTTTTTATCTTTAAATTCGTTATTTATTTAATAAGCGCGCCTGGGAGTACACGCAGAGGAAAGATATTTCACTGATATAGAGAGCTCGTTAAATTTCTCGACTACTACTTCTATTTAGCTCTTTTTCGATGTGCCTATATACACTTGTATACTGTATATACGTAACTTCAGTGCAAAGCCACGTTGAAATAAAGTAAGCGAACGGAATTTCATTATACAAGAGAGATTATCCAATAGGCTAATACTTGCACGAGCACACTTTAAGAGTTATTTTAATTCTTCATTATTTTCATATAGTACATATGAAAAATCAGCTCCAACAATAAATTTCAAAATGAGTTTCATCGAGCGGTCTCTAAAATTATTTTGTGCATTAGCATTTTTACGCATAATCGGTGTACGCGAAAGGACCGTGAACAGTCTATATTCCCACGTGCGTCGATCTACTAACTCCGATTCCGGAAGACAAAATCAGGCCGCGTGATGCTCATGCACAATGGATCCGCGGAGAGAAATGACGCGCTCGTTCAAGCAGGCATGAGTATATTTATATCCCCCTTATATATATATATACACACACTCGACCTAATGAATTCGTTCAATTTTGACAAAAAAGGTGCCCGGCTCTCTTTCTCTGACTTGGGGAAACAATGGCGCATTTAACATGTATATGGCGTTATCGGACTCGGCGCATCTTCCTCTCTCTCCGCCCGCAACGAGACAATCCTCGCAGCAAGGAAGGTACGCGAGAGGAAGCGTCACGAAAACCGGACGACTTGGCGTGAGACGAGACGTGACATCGTTTCGCACTGAATGGCGCGGAGGACGCGGCCGTTTAACGTATGAATTATAACAAGCGTGTAGACTAGGTTTTTGTCTCCCGACGGCGGCGGCGACGGCGGGCACATGTGTTCACGCGGACGCTTTTTTTTCATCCTTCCGAGTCTTCCTTTCCTTCCTTTCCTCTCTTGCAGTATGTATGTGTGTAGCGCGGTTTCTATAGGTATATACCGACATAAATTACAAGCGAGCAGCGCGTGTTTCTCTTATATGCGCTGCGCCTCGCTCTTTCTGCAGGCGTATACCAGCTTTCTTTCTTGCGAGTGTTATATAGAATTTTTTTTCTTTTTCCACTGATATTTTGTGAGGGGGAAATTTGTGTTCTTTCTCTATATCGGTATCCTATATTTCCATAGACATTTACTTTATTTTCAAACAAAAATTTTAATGAATCATCATCCATTATTTGTTTTGAGTGCGATATTTTATACATATGTGTGTTTGTGTGTGTGTTAAAAGTTGTAACTACTTGTGTAACTAATCAGCCTCGTGCTCACAGCAATAAAGACCTTTGTGTATACTAATTTGTCAAGTGACGCCTTATCGTCATCGTTTCCTCAAACTCGAGCATAACGAACGACTATATACGATAATCGCAACTTTTATACTAGTAACACACTTCGTTCAGTGCAGCCTTTTTATATGTAGATATGTCTACGCTATAATGTATAGAACACACAAAATAACCGACATAAATCGTCGCACACTCCGAGGCCCACTATCATTCCAAGTACACGAGGAAAAAAGAACATAACAGCAACTGTAGACCTACTCACTTGAACACTTCCAAATACAATCCAATCTCATTCCCCTCTGTCTACTGTTACAATACATCCCCAACAAAGCACAAAGCTCGCGTGATACGGAGGCATCCTCTACTCCGCCTCTCGAACGTTCGCCTCGCGCCGGCGCTCTCTCTCTCTCTCTCTCTCTCTCTCTCTCGAGTAAAAATAGCTATATAGATATACCCGACTGCTATGCTAGCATGTGCTTATTATACGCATGCGCTCGTGGATTTGTCGATATAACACCGCGCGCGCCTCCGTATCACGGATCCGTATTATGCGCGTGAGTAAGTATACGCCCGCATTTTGCCCATCTGAGTGTATATATATATAACTTATATACAACAGCCACCATCTTCACCGTTGATCTCGGCCTATTTTTCGATATAAACACTTCGTGCGCGGGTCAGGGGAAAGAATGGTTTTGGATATACCGGTCAGCCGATTATTTATATGTGCGAAGGTTGCAGGAAAAAGTTTATATAGAAATAGCGTACTGTTTCTGGTTTTTACAACACGCACAATGCTTAATGCGCGCAGGGAAGAAGAAATTAATGGAACGTCGACATAACGATCGTTGCAATTACATATATATCTGCCATTTATTGATACACGGAGAGCAATTATAACGCAATTATATTACTATCGCGTCTTGCTTTCTTGTGCAAGACGAGCACGCCAAAGGATCCCGTTTCCCGCGCCATTCAAAGTTTTATTGTTCGCTGTACACTTACGCAATCCGCTGCTCAAAATTGAGAGTTTTGTCACCCATATAATACGCGAATGACAAATTCGCACGCACGCAGTAGAGTTGAGCGCATTTCAGCGGGTAACTCAATTTGAGCCGAATCATGTAATACCAAGATCTCTCGCGCTCGTGCGCGCATTATAGGGAAAGGTGCGGGCAAATGTTTACACGCGTCGTGCGTACGTACTTTCCTTCATTTCCACTTAATTCGATTGCGAGCGAGCTCCTACTGACCTGACAACTATCACCTCCATTGCAACCAGTCGTCGCTATAGAGAAGGAGCGAGGGAGAGAGAGAGAGAGAGAGAGAGAGAGAGAGAGAGAAATGTCCGCTAATCGCTAGGCTACTATACTTATATATATATATATAACTCGCACAACCTGCACTTTCTGTTCATCGTCGTTACGGGTATTAGAGGAATTATATATATCGCGGGAGATTTCGCGGAGGATTTCGATGGAATTGGAATGGATTGGAATTTCGATGAGTCCGAGAAGAACAATGCGTCGTTTGGCTGAAAGAGGAATCGTTATAGATGGAGACTCGTGCTGAATGAGAATATATATATATAATACTTGCTCGAAAGTGTCTAATTTGTATTAGAAAGTGTTAAATGTTCTACGTTTCGATATCTGGATTTTAAATCGCCGATGAAAGCACTAGCTTCGCTAATTATATTTTAATCTTGAATATCGAACAAATCTAACACCATACGAACTCATATAGAGTAGAGTAGAGTACGGAACATTATGTTATTTCGTAACAAAACGAAGTTAGTATGCTGGGTCATTGTAATATCACAATTTCAGAAAACTGGATCAGAATTTCACAAGTCTCTAATTCTCTCAAACGTCATAAGGAAAAAATGTTTCCTTTGACATTTGTCCTTTAGCGCTACACGCTATATTTACTAACAGAGATTTTTATCTCGTGGCCGACACAGCGCAGCTATATATATATATAAAAGCGATGCAGATGGCTTTTTACTTAGTTCGTAATTTCCTTTAGAAATACCAAGGAATGCCGGGCTACTGCGCGAGCTCTCAGCAAGGAGTTCAATTAATGGAGTAAAAAATTTCCTCAGCACACAGCGATGAAAGAAGTTTAAGTGTTGCCGCGCACAGCCGCCGAGGGTCTATTCTCGCTCTTTCGCGCTCTCTCGCTCTCTCGTGAAAATTAACCCTGCGAATAAAGATTGTTAGATCGAGACAGTTCTCCTGGTATATAATATATATATAGACATATATATTTAAGCACCGTCTTTGGGAGTGTTTTTAATGAATTGCTGCTTAATTAGTCCCGTCCTCGTTAACATTCGTTAATAATCGCTGCGCTCACGCATAATTCATAAATTATAATTTATATATACAAGAGAAAAACAAAAGAGACGATCATAGCTATAGTGTGCTTGATGGAGTTATTACAATTTAATGAATTAAAGGAATGCCGGCTATGAATTTTATCCTGTTTTTCGAGCTATTTAACGCTCGAGTCTCAGTTTTATTTGTCGTCAATTAGCCGTGCGCGGGAATTGTATAATATACAAATATTCGCTTGCACACTACTGCTTCCTTCTAGTTATAAAGGTGTTTCTAGAAAGCCAAATATAAGACATTCGATAATATAGATGTGCATGTGTAATGTTCTAATCTTAATTTCATCGTCTGTTATACAAGGCAAAAAAGATCGTTCGGGACAATTGTCGAGTGAAAAGGAACGGCGCACAGTATCGCTATACGATCTCGTATTACGGAGTGACAGATGTAAGTCGCCGTATATACGGATATATAGTCAGGTCAGACTTAAACTGTCCGAGCTGTTTTTCGAGTGTCTCATTTTTCAACGAATCGTTTCTTATCAAGATCAAACGTGTGTACAAGAAGAATGCGGGGGCGAGCGAATAATTATAAACCGCGACCATGCTGCTTAATTGAAACATTTTCAAGAATATAATGACACTTATAGGGCCGAGTTACGATGTATATACATGCATGTGGTAAGAAAAATGACGACTATATAAGTGTACCAAAACATATATAAATATGCGACGTGCGGCCACCTCACTCCTTCCCAGAAGCACTAGATCATCGCGGGTATACAGTTCGAGAGAAGTTTTTTTTCTGCCTAATATACGTTCGGCGCGCTCTCCGCGCAGCATATTATTTTGATTAACACTAACCTTCCCAAATATGCCCAAAATAGAAGTAAACTCTCTTTCTCGACTACTACCGAATGACAGTAGACTGCGAGAGAACCAATCTATTTAAATATCTCTCTTTCTTTCCCTTTTTCTCCTCCCTCTGAGAAGGCGCGCGCCGGTAACAACTTTCTCGAAGCGTCATATATTATAGCGTCAAGTATTTTAAGGCCGCTATTCCCCATAGAAGGTCTACGCGCGTTCCGCCTAGTTTAAATGGGTAGCGCGTCAGCGCCGCTGCTTTGCATTGCTTAAAAGGCGCGAGCTTTCGCGACCATTTTCTTTTAATTTAAAGGCCTCTGCGTATATATATATATATATATATATACACACTGTATCCTCTCTTGCTCTCTATCTCTCTCTCTCTCTCTCTCTCTCTCTCTCTCTCTCTCTCTCTCTCTCTCTCTCTCTCTCTCTGTTCCGCGCGATAAGTGGGTCGTTTATGCCTTTATCGCGCGGGAATCTACACGCGGACTAACGAGTTCTGCGTATGTGTGTATTTACAGGTGTACTCGCTATAAATTTTACCCCGCGGTTGCGGAGGCCGTATACGCGCTTTTTCGTCGCACGAGAGAAAAGAAAACTTTTCATGCGCGATAATCTGTCGTTAATTATAATTTAGCCGCTGGATAACAATCGAGATATTTTCATGACGCAGGAATAAAAGAGAGATGTGGTTTCGTTTGCTTTGGATATAGGAGTACAGTAAAAAGATTCTAACCTGATGTATTATTATAAATAGAAAATATGTAACGAATTTAAGGGGGTGTGCAGCTTTCTGAAAAAATATTTACCATGTATACATCACGAGAGTAATCATAATCAATGCACTGTAGTCCAACACGTAATGCAAATGTTTTCCGCATATATGACGCGTATTACGCGTGTATAACGACACAAAGTATTTGTCAAACAGAAGATAATGATGGAGTAATCTGAAAAAAGGAATTAATCATCAAAACTGCAATCAATTCATGAATCAACAATTTTAATGATCGCTCCATTCGCGAGAATAATTAACATTACTCGCTCAAACGCGCTAATTGAACTGAACATAAAGTGCAAACTCTGTGTACTATATTATAATATACCAGATTTAAACGCATCTCTATATAGAAACTTTATAGTATAAGAATAATTCTAAAATCACATATTATTCCACGATACACACGGTAGATCTCGCACAAAGCCGCGGCTCTGATATAACGGACGCATATTTTACACGCTGCAATTACACGTTATAGTCTAACAACCGGTGCATGAATATGCAACGCGCTATAACCACATCTCGAACACTGGTATATGAGCCCTTCAATCGCGACGAGTTTATACCTGTCGGTTATATACTTCTATTAGGCTTCCGGCGTACTTCCGCGAGATATCGGAAGGGGCACCGTGTTCGTCTATTTACAATTTGTTGTTCTCGCTTCAGTGGAATAAATCTCCAAGCTATATACTCTCTCTAGCGCGCGGGGGCATTCCTTTGAAGCATGCGCTCGTGAAAAAGCGCGGCTTAATGGCTTTTATATATACCGACGAACGCGCGCCAAGTCCGCTGCAAGGCAGAAAGAGAGAGGCTTATAGTATGTGTATACTGCACACACGCGCACGCGCGCCTGTGCAGTATTGCAGCGGGATCGAGAGCGAGATATAGACGCGTAGATAGAGCCGCGGATAGATGGACGCGCTTGCGCGTGCGGTATTTTTCAACTTCTGATGTGAGAGATCTTAATTGAATTTCAGGGTCACTTTCCGTCTATGTATGTACACACGCGTGTACTTCGGACTGCAGCGCTAATAGGAGCTTGGGAATTCATTATGTTTGAATCGAAGAAACAGTCGGGTTCGCTTTCTTTCAGATAATAAGTATTTATGCACGTATCGAAGACCGGTGCGGGTATTACGAGTCAGCTGATGTTCAATTTGTTCGCGATTTTAAAAAACACCCGTGATTTACGTTATTCCAAATTAAAACAGAGTATCCGAAATACGCGATATCACCAACGCTATCAATCTTTCGCGGCGAATCAAAAAATACCACCTTTTAGCGAAGAATCTCCTGGTATATCGAAAAGCTCTGCGATGGTTGCAAAAAACTCCCACCCACCCTCTTCTGCTATAAAGCTACGATATTGCCGAGCTGTCACATGAAACATCCCGAGTCTCGCTCCTTAACGATCCTAAATTCGCGTGTCTTCGAAGTAACCTCGTGAGACTCTTAAAAAACTATAGTCCCTTATAATACTCTCCCCGAAATCATACGTAGCTCATGCAAAAAAATGAATACGTGACTCGCCGTGCGCAAGCGCCTCACGATGTATATCACTTTGTTGTTCGTCTTCGCACGCAGTTTTTATGTAAAAAAACCGAGCTGTTCGCGGAACCAGTTTAGATCTCTCTCTCTCTCTCTCTCTCTCTCTCTCTCTCTCTCTCTCTCTCTCTCTCTCTCTCTCTTTCTCTCTCTTTCTCTCTCTTTGTTTTTCTGTCTAACTCTCGAGAAAGAGTATAAAGGGCGTCCGCAATCCGAGCGGGAAAGCTCTCTCTCTCTTCTAGGATCTTTTTCCCGCGCGGCATTGGAATAGAAAGTTCGCGGGAAGAAAGCAGCGCTAAATGGCGACATTAAGCGTAATTTGGCTTCGATATATATTACTTAAATTGCTCGGGGGACGGAAGGCGCTCGGAATTTTAACACGCGCCCGCGCGCCTGCAGAGCTAACTGCAATGGACTTTGAGAAAGTAAATGAGAGAAGAAACCTAAGGCATTGATCTTTGGAAGAAAGGAAAACGCGCCGAGCGGTTGACGCAGCTCTTGGCTTCTTAATTAATCTTTTATTGCGCTAATTAATAGAATCGGGCTCTGTGAGCAGCGCGATAGAATGCAATAATTGGGTTAATATACCATTAGACATTTGTGATACTTCGGCGCGGGCTCGTTCGATATGAAGGAAACAGTTATGATTAAAAGTAGTTGAGATTCGGAGAAACTACCGTGAGCGAGTTCATAACCCTGAAGAATTTTTCACACAGAATTCTGACTCATAAATCTATCGAGAAGAATGCAGAAAATTTTTAATTTCAATTTCATTATTCAGGCACACATTTAGTTATGTTCATAGCTTTCCAAAATGGAACAAACCCGCATGTACCAGTTCATAAACTACCCGCTCTCTGCACGGCCAAAAAACAGCCACATAATTAATTTTTTTCCCTCTCGCGACTATACACACGCAGTAGTACACTAACGCTCTCTTCGTTCAATTATATCTTCCCATCTAACAGAACATACCCACGTATTATACACGAGCATAACTCGCGTCCCGACGTAATACACTCCAGAATGCGTTTTACCGTGGCGCGTCTCTTTGGAATATTTTCATCTAAGCCGCGTGTGCGGAACATGTGTTTCTTCGTATAGCGGTCGTGCTCTACACTTTGTCCTACGGCGGATGACAGAGAGAAAAGAGACCACGCCCTTCATCAAAACTAGCGTGTTTGAAGTGTGTACGCCCGTCGAATTATTTCCCCCCACAAGTTATATATATATATATATATACGCGCGTCCGCCATCTGAATTTTCTCATCTTGTTTTTCCGCGAGTGCTGGAAGAAGAGCAACGACAGCGATTGATTTAATCGAGGCTATATCTCCAAGTTCGTGTAAAAAGGTATATCTAGTATTAGTATATGCCGACCTTCTATAGCTTTGATATATATAGGAATTTCATGAGCGGCTTTAAAAGGTACAGCGAGTCATAAATCGACGAGAGCGATTGATTCCTCGGGGATCGAAATAATTGGGCGCACCGCGAGATTAAATTGTAGGGTACATATACACGCACTTTATGCGCCGCGCGTCTTCTCGCGAAGTGTCTTCGAGGAGATGCGATATCTATGCGGCTTTTTAGCGGCGTTTAACCAGTGCATGCTTGTCTCGTGTCGCGACGACTAATTCGTTACACCGCTTATATACATATAAGTATATAATATACGCTATGCGATCGTCGTTGGATTAGCCGGACATACCCAAAACAAAAACTACATAGCTATATAGCTATCGTCGCGTAGCTATATAACATACAGGTATATGTACCGCTCCAATTCATTAGGGAGCCCCTTTCCCACACAGCTCCGAGAATGTTATGCATGCTTGTATATGTATACGTATACGACGATGCAGCGGATCGCATGCCTCTGCGAAGGCGGGGGAAAATTAATTAGAAATTATATTCTTCGGATATCGGAAGGTCGCCGCAATCGCTCACTGCGGAGAGTCAAACGCATTGGAGGGAGAGAGAAACGACTGCAGATATATATATATATATATAACCACATAGTGTCGGCTCGCGGACCTTTGATGCGTGGTCAGCTCTCCCACCGGACCACTTTTTCGCCCCGCATCCACACACTCCAATCGACTGTCTCTTTCTCTCTCTGTATTTATATCCGTCACACGGAGGCGTACACTCAGGGGTACTACTTATACACACTCGCACGCGCGTCACGACCAAATAGAATTTGGCAGAATACACGGCGAGCAGTTTGTATTCGAAAGAGGAATAGGGGAGGGGGGCGAAGGAGAGTGGGAGAATGACATCAAATCATCAGAGGGCGCATACTTGCTCTGCTTTTTCGCGACGAGCCCCTATTGTCCCCGGCATTCTTATATGACGGCCGGCTCGCTTTTAACGATATTAGCAGGCGACGGTTGTTGTGTTCTCACGACGAAAGAGGAAGAGCATCGCGCAGCTACTGATGCTGCCATCAGTCGACCACATTCCTTGCGCTTATCGGAAATATTTGCCTCCGCGCAGACTTGCTGTTGCGTATCTATACATATATACATACATATATCTATTCGGGAGACTGCTTGTTAATTTAGACGCATAATGTAATGCGCTGTGTTTTCGTCGAGAGGATATATTATATGGCTTGTATTAGCAATGCAGATTATGATACCGGCGGCTCGCTTGATTGCTTTAAAAATATTTAAGACTTTCCGCGCGCGAGGTGTGCGGAATTGCATATTTTCGGGAATTGATTGCGAGCGACGTGAAATATTAACTTCTCTACATGATGACGCGCGCGAATTCGTTTTGTTGTTATCTCGTCGACGAAGTAATAATTATGAACACGCGCTGATGATGACGCGTTCGACAATGTAAATTATATCGAGACGATCATTAAGCGCATCGGCCATCGATCGTTACGCCGAGTCAGCGATGCATTTAATTAAATTTATGATTATCCTAATTAAAAATGCTTTATATATAAGTAGCGGCGATCATTAAAGTATTTTTTCCGAGGGATCATCTGTCGTCGATACTATATACCCTTGATGTAGTAATGAATAAATAATAGAAACATTCGATTCGCTTCGAAATAAAACGATATAAATATATAATTGCCAAAAATAATGATCTCGTAACAATAAATACGCATCAAATCAAAATCCATCCAATATATAATATACACCTTTTCTCCAGACTCGCATTATCATCTTGTTCGATCGCGATCCCATTCGAAGATCATTATTCATTTATCGTATACATGTATGGAACTTCATTAAAACAAAGCGAAATAATGAGAGCCGATTAATACGATATACTTTCTCTCTTTGGAACCCCTCGCACGCGACAGATTGCGCGAAAAAAAGTCACACGCGTACACACTCACACACGCCGTACAGAATAAGAAGAATATCGACGCAAAACAGAAGCACTACTCTCGTACACTGCACTTCCCGACTATTTTACATAATAAGGCGTTGCCGTCCGTCTTCTGATGCGCGAAATCGACTCCCGATAGACATGATTTGTCGTTCGGTCGGCCAGCTGTTACTTTGCCGCGAAACTTATGCGCGCGAGCTCGCCAAAGAAATCGTTACACACACACACACACACACACACACACCCATACGATCCTGTGTACGTTTCATTCGGGGCCGCATTCCGCGCACGTATTTAAAATGCAGCTGTATATATATAGGTATACGCGCGCACGCGCCAGTTTTTTTCTCTCACTGCGGCGTGTTTCAGAGAATATATAAGAGGGGGAGAGGCGCAGTCGACGTGCCGTCGGCTGCTTATCTGATATCGAAACGGAGGAACAAAAGTCACCTGTCACAAATGTCACACTCGCAACCGCGCGTATGTAGCCGACCGATGCAGAAAGTCCCAGTCATTGCGAGCGCACGGCGACGGCCTGATGTCGACTAGAAAGCGATATAATATACCGGCGCTCGTCGAGAGTCCTGTGCCTGCGCGTGTGTGTGTGTTGTTTCTCCGTCTGTCTCGAGTGTACGTCGTCGGCTCGCGACTCTCTTTCTCTTCTGGACATTTTTTACAAGATCATTAAAGAGATTCCCGCGCCGCCGTCGCGCCATATATACTGGGGGCTCGCGTCCGAGCTTTCTGACTGCCTAGCGTATATTTTGCTCCGTCGCTTTTTTCTACCCCCCCCCCCCTCCACCCTCATCATTGCGTCGTCTACCGCAATGAAGATGCATAAATTATTGATTACGTGGCTGATTGAGACGTAATTCTATGTATTTAGCATATGCCAACAATTAATTCGATGTATACTGATTTTCACTACTTTTACACGATAACAATAGAAAGAAAAAAATATTAAAAACCTGCGTGTATATATACCAATCAAATTATAATTCCTCTAAACGGAAAGCAAATTTGTATACGCACTTGATCTTGCCCTAAAAAGCGCGTATGTACATATATAAGAGAGGGGGAGTCGGCAGCTTCAATCTGTCTGTGTATCGAGCTGTGTGCGTATCGGCATTCGTTCGATTATCGCCGCACTCACACGCGTGCGAAAGTACACCCACGCGATCGAACGAGGCCGTCCCGCGCACCCATACACGCACACACACATATACACATCCGGCTAGGCGTACGGCAAGTCTCGTGATAGGGCGATTTTCGCGGCTGCTCCCTCGCCTCGACCAATAAACTACGGCTTTTCCCCTCCTTCGCCGTCGATCTATTAAATGCACGGGAGGTGCCTAGCCACGAGTGAGAGAGAAAAAGGACCGCGCACAATGCTGCCTTGCACACAATAGGACTGTACGTGTGTGTGTTTGCTCGTGCGCGGCATCGTACATTGTGCTCGTATCCGAGCTCTTGATTTTTAGTCTTGACAATAACTGTCGTACGAGCTATACTGTACGCCCGCCAGGCGGATTTCCTCCGGAAATATAATTGTTTTTTTAGAATCCCCCAGAGTATATTTATATCGATTTGTATACGCCTTCTGTGATCAGGTGTCGATGCGTTAAATTAATGACTGTGTTGGCGAGAAAGCGCAGATGATCGGAATGCTTGCGAATTTTTTATTTTTGTATACCGATGTCCAATGTGGAATTTCGCGGAAACATCTTCATCGGATTTGCATAAGTTATCGGTCAATAAAGATTAAAACCTAATTTATCGAGAATTTATGACACCCGCGACCGTGTTATATTAATTCAATGCGCACTAGCGCCCTGAGCTCTCTTAGGATATCACCTCTCGAAATAACGTTCCATTTTGTTCCATCGCACTACTCTTCTTTAGCATAATTAATTTTTTTCCAGCTTGAAATGATACATCTACATATCTGTATAGTTACTTTTTGCCTCCGCCAAGAAATACATATATATCGTTCAACGCATCTCGGAGATTTAAAAGCGTCGCGCTGAATCGTGTTTCATCTTCAAGCTCTGTATATAATATGATGATGTTATACTAAGCGACGAAAATACGGGGAATAATTCTCCATCGATTAGAGCCTCTTAATTCCGCCGCGACGACGTTTTCTTTCTCCAAGCGTGTATAATAAATCGCGGCCCTCTAGCTTCCAGCCGCGCACCACTGAATTACGATGTTTACCGATTCAATTAGAAGTCAGACCTTTGAAGACACTTAGTGCGCGCACGAGATACATTCGTTTCAACATCAATTCATCGGAACGCCCGGGTGTCATAACAAAACTATAATTAACCGCCGCCGCAGCGGTCTGGCGCGCTGCCGAAATGCTTGCGTCTATCCTCCGATGCCTCCGAACACGCTAATGCTATACGGCACTGCACAAGATCGACTTACTATTCTGCTGGTTATCCGTGTAGAGATTTATTATAAAGGCAAATTATCGCTATCCAGGACAATCCAAACTCTCTCTCTCTCTCTCTCTCTCTCAACGCATAGTAAGATATTCTCAACCGAGGCAGCCGCTGCGAAAATTCCCAAAAATTAATCAGCGAATCGTCAAGCACCGACATCGTCTTGAGACATCTCGTTCCTTCTTTTCTTCGCGCATCATCAGACAGTTAACGGTTTGTCGGAAGCTCATCGCTGCTCCCGGCGGGTGACGCCCCTAACGCGTCTCTTCGGCTTAATAATCCACACCGCTATATACAGCGTCAAACAGATGTCGTGGAGAAAACAAAGGCGTATTTATATATATACACGCGGTTCTTGTTTTGCTCAAATCGTTTGTAATTTCAAATTCGGGACAGATGCATCAGGCGCGCGTTGAATAATGCGACGCGAGAGCGACACTTCCGATCGCTTCCTCGGATTCCGCATGGACACTCTATGTGTATGTGTGTGTATGTGTGTATGTTTGTGTTTGTTTGTGTATATGAGAGTCCACTTCGGCGGAAACGTCGGGCTTTTAAGGACGAGACGCTTTCGGTATAAGACAATTAATTCTCCGCTATAAAAAAGATGCGGGACTACGCTCTAATTTCGTGAAACACCTTGCGCGATTTCTTGCATTATTAAGTATGCCGCGGAGAGACCGCTGCCGTGGCTGCTGCTGCTGAGGAGAAGTGCAAAAAGGTGGCGTTTTCAACGATGCATTATGCATTTTGTGAGTATTGCGCCTTTTGCGTTTCTTCGGGACACGAGATCGACACTGCACACCCCGAGACACGTTTTGCGCGGGTAAAAAGTTCACCGCCGTCGTGAGTGACGTTTGTCCGAGAACATGCGCGCATGTAGTCCTGAGTTTGTTATCCTATATGATAATTCGTACAATTAATTTAAATATTAATTGGTATGCGGTAAAAAAGAGTAAAGTTTTCGTAATTAGCATTATTATAATTATAGTTATAAGATGTATGCAATCGATACAACCAGACAATTATAAGGTAATATAAACTATATACAAACTGGCTGCTATCTCCATCAAGTGAACACTAATTGGCTACCATTAGATAAGAAAGTAGATATCGTGCGCAAGATCTACTAAATTTTTCTCGCTGTAAACAGCTGCGCGCACGCGTCGCTCCATTATATTACACAATATACGCTGCAGATCTCTCAGCTATGATTATTCGACGAACATATGAGAAAACCCCATACATATATACAATACGAAAGCTTTATCTTGGAAACACGTGTTCATGCAATAAATACATCGTCCTCACCTCGAATTAAAATGCAGGAAAGAATAACTCTGCGGCTCGAATTTCCTGCCCTCGCCGTATATACGAGATCTGCGCAGAAAACCGCTAACAAATGTCTCCATCTATACAATCCAGACATATTTGCTTACAAAATATAAATCCATTGCAAAGTACAATGGATCCCCAAACTCAACAAAAAAGTCGATAAGGACTTTGCATCTCATAACCGTCGTGTACATACATGCGAGATAAGCTGCGACTAATAAAGTCGCTATAATCTATATACAGGCATTCTGTCAGCAAGGTCTAGCCTGATGACGATCGGGCCCAATAAATACATTAGACGCAGGCAGCGATTTCGCTATCGGTGGGTCGATATGTGCCCCGACACACACATGCACACACACACTCTAGTATAATGTATATAAACGGCGGCGGTGAAGAGCTGAGCCCGATGGGAATTGGGGCCTCGGTTCCCCCTCCAAGCGTCAGTAAGTCCCCTCCGAATGCCGGGCATTCCGAGTCCCACGCGTCCGGAGTCACGGGGCCGTGCTGCACCAATACGGCGCCCCCGAGATGTCGAGCGTATCTCTTTCTTTCTTTCTTTCTCTCTCTCTCTCTCTCTCTCTCTCTCTCTCTCTCTCTCTCTCTCTCTATCTCTCTCTCTCTCTCTCTCTCTCTCTCTCTCTCTCCTCTCTCTCTCTCTCTATCTCTCTCTCTCTCTCTCTCTCTCTCTCTCTCTCTCTCTCTCTCTCTCTCTCTCTCTCTCTCTCTCTCTCTCTCTCTCTGCCTCTCAGCAGCGAACGGCAGCCCCTGTATATATAGTCACCTCGCATCGCGTCTTGTCCTCGCGTATATAGTAGCTCGGACTCTTTATCGCTGAAGCGAGTAGCGCGCGCTTCGATGTTCCTGTGTGCGCGCGCGGGGGACTAAAGCACCGTGCGAATGGGACTTCCGGACGTTGAGCTCACTCGTTCTTTTTTTCTGTCTTCGACTTCTGGGAGCGAATTTCTTTTCGGCTTGTCGACGCCGCACATTTTTCCTTTCGACTTGTTTGCGAGCCTTTTTTTCTTTCCTCCTCCTCTCTCACTCTTCAACTATATACACCACGCGCGCTCTTGGAGGTGGTTGCTGTCTTTTTGCGGGCATCGTTTCTTGCTTTGTTTTTGCGAGGATCGTGTGTAATTGATCGAGGAATCGCCGGCCGGTTTCGTCGGGGGCTCCCGCGGTTGGGAAAACTTTGCGACAAATTGTTTCGCTATACTAATATGTGCTTGTGCGTGACTCATTCGTCAATGCACATCTGCAGCAGAAATTTTGAGTTATTCCACCGATGGTATCCAAATATTATATGCTTGAAAGTCATCGATCGATGTATACCCAAAAAGCAAATGAACCGAAAATTCTCAGTCACACCATCAGGCGACTGATCGGCGCATAAATATTATACCATTTATTCTCGACCACAAAAAAGGCCGCTCAATGTCTTTCGCATATACATTTTATAACCTTGAGAATTATCAAAACAAATTCTGGAGCGAGAGCAACTTTTTGCCAGACGAAAGCACGTCGTCGCGTCAAGCGAATAAGTATATAGCCGATCCCATGCGAGTCGAGCTCTCAAACTCTCCAAGAGTTTCTTGCCGGATTTTGGCATTGCAAAACCCATCGGAGCGGATGAAGCGGAATGTGCGACGCGCGCGCGCCGATGAGCGTAGAGCGCGCAAAAGCTCTGGAATATAGACGCCGCGGACAGGCATCAGGTCGCTTTGCTTGTAAGCGACGGACTTTTCCACGCGCTCGAGACTGGTATATATATATACCGGTCGTACGTGTCAGGTGAGCGTACGTGTGATTTTTTTGTATCTATCCTCTCTCCGTGGCTCTAACGGAGAGCTTAGAGTTGAGAAATTGAGTTTAAACATTGGCTGATGAGAGAAGTCCGCGCGTACGGGGCCTGTGTGTAAAAAAGCAAATTGATTTCATAGCTCGCGCGCTCTCTAAAAGCGCACCGGTATATAAAGCATCCGAAGGGAAAAACGCGCGTAATTGGAGATTTCTTGAATTTCTCGAGTATTTATTACTTCATGTAACACGCTCGAGCTCGTCCTTGTGCCTGCATTTTTGCTAGTACATGCGTCTCCGACCGTATATACGTCGTCCCATACATCACGCGCTCCTTATACAATCCGAGCTGTATATGATTTGTAATATACGCACTCGTCTCACCTTTATTCTCGCGTAGGCTGTGCAAGTTCTCTATACTGCGACAAGTATATATAACACACTTGTTTGCTATACGGTGAGTAAGTATAATTTTCGCCCCGAGAGCTAGCCAAAAATGAACTAAGCGGAATACATAGACTGCTCTCGGCCGTACCACCGCGAAACCGACTACGTAGACTCCCGCATAATTCACAGTAAGCTCACCTAGACAAGCTCCATACAGATATACATGTATATACACTCGAGACTCGTGCACACGCATTCCAAAACTCATTAAGCCCCTCGCGTGCGCGACGACGTGTGGGGCATGGGCCAAGATCTTAGACTCGGCTTCTTCGGATTAATCCTTGCGCGTAACTCGATAAGGCGTTTGGCCCAGCTGGCATTAAGTGGACTAATGTATGGAGAAGAGGTTCTCGCACCCCGAGCTTCGATATGGCTCGGAGCAAGTGCGAGCTTTTAGCGCCTACTTCAAATCCGATGTAACACTTACCCAGCGTATAGAATATATATATATATATATATATATATATATATATATATATATATATATGGGGTTATAAATAAACCACGCGCGACAGTATATAGGAGTTTCCGCTTTCTCCGCGGCGGGTGTGTGTCGCGCGGAAGAGACGAAATTTACATTGTATACTCATATATATATATATATATATATATATATATATATATATATATATATATATATATATAATATATAAAATAATAAACACCAGTGAGGGGATTGTTTCGGGATTCCGCGGAGCTTTGCTGCGAGGCTTTCTTTGATCTATTTCAAACTTGCGCGCGCAAATGCGCGGTTTATTTTTATACCAGAAGCCTATAATGTGTAAACAATATGCTGTAAAGCTATATGTACGAAATAGCTGGCATTCTCCTGACTCGAAAATAATTCGCCGATATCGCGACTGAAAATCCGTCAAGATTCGTGAGAGAAAGAGAGAGAAACATTGTATATACGCACTCCAAGGTTCGCACGCCCTCGGACAAATGCTAAAACCGCGAGCAATTCATGTCGAGATTGGCGGACGAGACTATAAAAGCGAACGAATAAGAAGCCTCGTCAATGCGGCATTCTAGCGCTATCCGAAACACGCGCGAATTCTCCGGCTAATCCCCGAAGAATTTTTACCACTTCGCGCTAGTTAATTATTCCGAATTAGTGGCGGTCGCATTTTAAAGATTCTATAAACGCCTATATGTGTGGTGTGTATGCGTATGTGCAGCCCGCGAATTTCAAGATCACGCACTCGAAAAATTCGAAGCTTCCCGCGATGCGGGACGCACAATATTAATGCGGTACAATCAAGAATCCGCGACAAATATCGCGCGCGTTACACGTTCTTCTCAATGAAAACCGAGATATCGTAACTAGATAGAGGTATGTGCATCAGGCATAGTATAATATTGACGAAAATGTCTGCTCGAATTCCGTGTCTGGACTCTCTCTCTCTCTCTCTCTCTCTCTTTCTCTCTCGGAAGTGCAATAAAGCGAGTAGAGAGAGCTCACGCGCGCTTTCGGCTTTTATTAATGAGCAGACATTCTCAACGAGTCTGGTTGTCGCAGATATGTGTGATCCTTAGCGCGAAGCTTGAGAGGAATTCACGGGCTTATAATACGCGCGCCCGAATGAAAAACAGATGGCGCGTGCGCGAGCTGCGAGATTAAGAGAATCTCCGAGGCAGAGAGTTTCGCGCTATGGATGTATTTTGTTTTTTGAGTATACGGAAAAAGAGCTTTTTTTATGAGGGAAGCGCGCTTTTAACGCCCGAGTTGTTCGCCGGCGATCTTTACACGCTCGTATACACGACTCGCGAAATTGAGTTTGCTCGCGCGCTCGGGGAATGTTATTATTAGGGCGACGAGCAGACTCGCCTGAGTTTCCTATTTTTTGCTTTAGCCCACGAGTTCGAGGAACGATTTTTTACGCTGACTGTACTCGGACTTTTCGTGGCTTTTGACTTCTTCTGCTAATAGACTCACTTCTCATTATATATGCGATATAAGGCGCGCTAGTATAATATAGTGCTCGTACATCGAAAAGAAAATCAATCATAGAGCAATATTTTAGTTTTTCTCAAAGAAGTGCTTGTATATATTACACAAAAAGTCTTCGTCGCCAAGTATCGTAAACACGCATTTAGAATAATTAGGAGGATAAAAGCATTTTTTACACGAGCCTCGAATAAATCTGAAATACGTATACGTTTCTCACGAAAAAAAGTACAACAAACAAAAAAAAGACCAAGACGAAGCAGCGGCATAGCGTCTCGAAACCCTCGCGCGGCATAAGATGAATGCGTGCTTATACAACCGTTTATCTTCAGAAGGACCATTACGCTGAGCTACTGCCTCTATATAAGCGAGGCGCGCAAGAAAGTATATGGCGAAAGCCAAGAAGCTCTCTCTCTCTCTCTTTCTCTCATCGAGGATAAACAAGGCACGGGCAGCTAATTTTTAAACAAAGCCCCGATTCCGTAGCTTCATAAAGTCGTTGTACTCATTATTCTCCTTGCGGGATAATAAATGATTATTACGCGAACGGGTGGATAGAGAGGCTGTGGGGGGAGGCGCCGCGAAAGAAGACGAAGAAGAAGAAGCAGCGATCCCTTTGATGTCCTCTCGACCGAGCGGCTCCCAACGAAGCGACAAATTCTTCGATATTCGCGCGATGAAAAGCCCTCACCGCGGGCTCGCACTCTTAAAGACGTCGATGAAAAGCCCCAAACTTTCCTGTTCGCCGACGAGAGCTTTGTCGCAGTCGCGATATATATAATAAAATAGCGGAGGGTTCTATACTGAGCGTGATGAATGAATAGCTGCGATAAATTTTGCGTGTGCCGTCGGGAAATATGTTAGCGGTTCGATGTGGGATGTATAAGAGTATGTATAGCTGTTGACGATTATATGTAGCCATTTTTCCGTGTATTTGGAAAGATAATGGCATACTTATGGAATAAGTAATTTCTCTCGGTTCATATTATTGTCAAAGAAATGAAATAAGAGTATAATGAGATTCGTTTTATTTTCTGTATAACGTAATTTCATCGAACCGAGAGAGAATCGAAAAGTCTCGGCGACCGCCATCGCAATATACGAGCGACTTCTTCTTTTCCGCGTCAATTCCGAGAGATGCGTGTTCCACACGAGATATAGGCGCACAAGCCAAGGAGAAAGAGAGAGAGAGCCGCTCGAGGTCGTCGGAGGAGGAAGAAGAGCCAACGGCTGCCGTTAATTGCCGGCGTAATTGCAGCCTCTTTGTTTCTTCAATTACTCGCGTCTAGACGCTGCTGCTGCCGCTACCTAGGAATTTTTATGAAATGATTTGTGCCGCCGCCTTGACTCGCGTTTTCCCTTTGCCTCGAGCCGACGACTGTCTGCCCCCGGAAAATATAAATTAAAACGCCCGTCGAGGGCATCATAATGCCACGGGGATATTATGTATATTTTCTCTCGATGCCCGCGCACGGTGCTATGCGCTCGAGTTCCTTTTACGGATCGCTCGTGGTATATATTATATAGTCTAGCGCAAATCCGTATATACATATGAGAACGTCTCAATTATTATGTCGAAGCGCGGCAATGGCTGCGGAGGTAGAATCGCATTTTCATATATGTGTATGTGCGCGTGAACGGCACATTCGCGGAAACGCAGCTGCGACGTGCTGCCCGCTAATGAATCCGAACTGCAGGCGACCCTATTATACCGACTTAACTTTCCTGTAATTGCCGTAGTTTCGTCGATTAATTGAAATTCTTACTTACTTCGCAGAATTCGCTTACTTGCTTACTAACTTACTTACTTGGTCGCGAGTCCCGAGGAGAGAAGTCAGAGCACTCATTTACGCCCGCGGAAACTTAATTGATTTTGAATTGGTTAAGCAGGAGCGGATTCAATTTACCCGCGAGCGAGGCTTAAGCTTGAAATTTAAGAGGTGTTAGAATTTTGAGGAATTCGGAGCTGCGTGCTTGGGTTTTGCGAGCGTATATAAAAGAAGAGGTCACGGGACGAGACGAGGGTTATTTTCGAATACCATTATTGCAGCTATTGGAATATATAAATTTTTATTATGTTGAGAAAATAAAATCGTTTAAAAATAAGATAATTAATAATCGTAAAAAAGTAGGATTATTATCACACGATAATATTATTTTCAAATGTATATGAATGATCATGATCATTAAACGAAGAAGGACAATACAAAAAGAGGATGAGTCATTTATGACAGTGTTTACCTTTACTCTTTTCCAAAAATCTCTAGTAATATTTTGGTCACTAAAAAATATTCTTGCAGCTAATCGTTTCCAAAAGATTATTAATTTCCCCTGATTCTCTGCAATACCTCGAGCATATATATATATAATATAACTTACATCGGCAAATCGCGTCGGCGATCTCCTATATCACTTCCTTTCCCCGCGCCGCGCACCAACGCACTTTCGCGCGATTTCCCGATAAACTTTAAGCGGCTCTTTCCTTTTTCTCTCACTCTCACTCGGGCAAAGATGATGCCTATCTCTATCTCTCCGCATATACGTTTAATTTTCACGTAGGATATAAGTCACACGTATATACATACAATATATATATATATATATATATATATATATATATATATATATATATATTACACACACTGCATCAGCTATAAGCGCAGTATCTCCTCAGTAGTGGAGAGCGAGGTCGTGCCTCGAAGAGCAAACCTGTTTGTCTCCTATATTTAGGCGCTATATACTCCGCGAGCGCATATGCAGCAAGCGAGAAAGAGATAGGCCTATTGGGAATACGAATTGTTTTTGCGAGACCGAGCTGGCTTCGCGCTTCGTTCCCGAAGGCGCTTTAATTCGCCTCGGGGCGTTCTTATATATATATATTGCCATCGCGCTGCACTACTGTATAGATGCGGTGTCGCGCGACACTATTTTTATGCGCCGACCGCGAGAGAGCGACAATTTTTCTTGCTTTTTCGAAGAAAGACTGTGACACTGCTTTGGGTTTCAGACCATTCCTTTGACACCGTCGCGACTACTATACTACCACTGCGCGGATCAGACTCTCTCTTAATGTCGGCCCACTTTTATTTTTTATTTATTCACGAACGTGATATTATATAGAGCGCGAATGGTAAATTCAGAGACTGCTGCGTGGTTTACGCGGATGTATGCATAAGCACTTCGAACGAATTCCCCGGATTTTTCGCAAAGTGGAATTCCTTCGCCGCGACGAGAGAGCATAGAAAAAAGTGTGACTTTCATCTTCAACGCTGATCCTGCAGCCGATTGGAGGACAAATTTATTTATATTGATGAGCATGGTCTCGAAGAAAAAATGAAACTCGCGCGTGTCTGTGTATGTATAAAATATCATCGGCGGCGAATACTCGGGCATAAGAGAGCAAAACGAGGCGAAAGTATGTATAAGGCGGAGTAGGGCGTGTGCGCGCGTTGTAAGAAAACTGCTAAAGGTGACTGGGATAATCTCATCACGTGTGTGTTTTAAGAAAAACACCTGCATTTATCATCGGGCATTCCGGCGATGCTGGCAAAAAGAAGAAAGTGTAGAATGTAAAATAATGCTGCAGCTTTCCCCCCTCTGTATATAATGTATTCTCGCTCGCTCCGGCTGTACACTTCGAAAAAATCTTGTTCGACTTCGTCACATTAAAGTGAACCGACTCGGTTTTTGTCCGCGTAGCACTTAAATCTTCAATTGGTATCTAATGAATACAAAATCGCGTCGAGATCAATCACATTAAAAGAAATAAATTGGACCTTGTGAAAAATCGTGTACATATAGCTGTATATATATGTAGATATAGATATGGTATTGTGCCGTGAATTTTCAGTAACACCGTGTGGCGTATTATAATGACATCCGAAACAAATGCAGTCAAATGACTGGGTTTAAATAGATGCCTGCGTATAGGATATTATATGAACACATTTCGCGATTAGCATCTTCGATTTCTGCCGAATCACCGCCGGACGTAAAATGAAGAAAAATCACCCGCCGATCGAAGATAAGCATCCGCAGCCTCCACACGCGATGTATATAAATGTTATATACACCATATAGTCGTCCAGACAATTTAAATACTATAATATAGACACATGGAAAATAATGAAATTCCAATTAGATTCCAATACAATACAAGTGTCAACAGAGAGAGGAGAAAGTATATACATAACCTGCGATGAGATCATTTTCTATATACGTTGTCCGTCGCGCGCGGCGGTGGTTATATATATATATATATATATATATATATATATATATATATATATATCGTACGTATATATTATAATAGTATATAAAAGAGGCTGATGCGGAGGAGAGGAGCCAATGACTCAAGGGTTGACTCGGAGCTTTTCGATTCGTCACTGTCAGCCAACGCAATGTCACGAGAGCGCCGTATAGATGAGACAAAAGATTATGGAAGTGAATAATGATCCGCGAAAAGCAGCGGCATTCCGATTGTCCGTCGCTCTCGCTCTTGCCACGTCCCCCTGGGAACGTTCCGAAAATCTTGAAATCCAAAGCGTTATTCTATATAGTTAAGGTGTGCACCCACCAGTTCTCTGCTGTTATCCAATAGAAGACGCCGAAAACAGTATCTTTTCTTTTTGTTATACAGTGTTAGGCTCAACGTAATTCAACAAATATAATATATCTGTATAAATGACATTACTATGACTCGCATAATACACTAGGCCTAGACAATATACACATTTCCCTACAAAAAATAAACAAGCACAAAACAAGCTTGTTCATTCACTTAAATTTCTCACTCATCCGAAGAAAAGACAGTTACCACGCGACTGTCAAGTATCCGCAGATTGCATGTATATGCTCAAGATGCGTTTCCCGCGCTCAGTATAACTTATAGTTATATCTTATAGTTTGTTCACCAGTTTCATTCTCAAAATCCCTTTCTGACAATTGTAATAGTGAGCAACAACGATTCTCTCTTCAATAAATAATATTAAGTCAAAACTTGTTGAACCGAGTGAACAATAGTTCCTAAGTCGACTTGTGCTTTTCCGAATAAACATTATAGTCGTTTTAATAATCAATCAGCTGTTTCATATTAGTTTATCGGACGACTTAAGAGGATAAACTATAACGCCTTGTTCCCTAGCTACACAGATTGTGATTAATCGGTTATCGTTTTTATCGAGAGAACAAAGCGCTCGCACACGAGAT
Organism: Muscidifurax raptorellus; assembly: GCA_020010945.3. NCBI lineage: Eukaryota > Metazoa > Arthropoda > Insecta > Hymenoptera > Pteromalidae > Muscidifurax > Muscidifurax raptorellus. The sequence goes on along the minus strand of CM052080.1, from coordinate 15,259,654 downwards.
GAAATTGAAAAAATAATTATAAATAAATGACGAGCAACAACAGTATGAGCAAGGCCCCGTAAGCTGATCTCACCTCGGTGCGTCACTTCTGACCGCGCGGCTCTCTTCCCTAACAATAAATCTCTCATTGTAATCACTAAATCTCCCATCGCGCGCGAAGAATCGAGAAAAAGAAGCCGGTGCCTTTTGCCATCGGCGGCAGTAGCATCGGAAGCCCGTGTCCGGAAAATTAAACTTAAAATTAATTTGCGCGTAAGAATGTCTCTCGCTCCCCGTATCTCTCGTATAGTATAGCGGCGGCGGAGGTTACGCTCGGCTCGTAGAAAGTAGAAATTCCAGAGAGAAAGAGAGAGAGAGAGAGAGAGAGAGAGAGAGAGAGAGAGAGAGAGAGAGAGAGAGATCCAGCCTGTGTATATAAACGCTCGGCTCTCGAAGAATGAAGAGGAGAAGAGAAGAAGGAGCCGAGTGTGACGCCGTGTATATATACACACACAATCGCTCATTTGCTACCGTGCGCGCATATTAAAGCGGCTTGTAAAATTATAGGCATTCCGCGAAATCTGTTAATGCGACGCCGACGAAGAGAAGCCGCTGTATGCTACCGGGTTATGTCACAGCCTGTTGGTAGAGATCCGCCGACGGCATATTTTATAAGCGAGTGGGACTTATATATATTCCTATAGTATATACTTGACTGCTCTGTGCGAGCCGAGGAAATTCCGGTATAGAGATGTGGGGCGAATGAGCTGTCAATGGGTCGTTATTATTATTATTCTACGGGGGATCCACTTCGTCGGTTTGAACACATTGAGCTTTTAGAAAATTAATTATTCCGACAAGTCTAATTTATTTGAGATGTTTGCTTGCCATTATAATGCTCGAGGAAAGTTGCGTGTGTGTCTTCGAATTAATAAGTTTGTTTAGCAACCATACGTGTATATTTGTATCTACATCTGCGTAAGCTGTGTCACAAGTTCACTCAAAGTTTTTTTCCCACGGCGTAGGTGTATATAATACAATCATACGTGTTTACTCCCAATTTTCGTAATGAATTAAGAAACTTTCCAGCTTTCATTTTATATTAATTCGATCGCTTATATGCTGTTTACTTTATATACAATCTGCCAATCGAGACTGCCATTATCAAGTTTTCCATGACCAAGTTAGGTGCTGCCGCTCACATTTGCGATATTTGACTTATATATATAGAGCTAACTTTTTTCGCACAAAAAACACACTCACCTACGACCAGGCGCGAGTCATTTAAATGAAAGGAGGAAAAAAGATTGGCGACTGCTGTGTTAACCTTACTACGCGCGCGCGCGCCGTGCAATGACAATATACATCAGTGTTTGCATCAAAAACACACAACACTCATGCGGGTGCGCAGTTTTCTATAAATTTTTTCCTCCTCAGCGCGACCTGTTGCGAACATTATCGTAACTAAATTTCAGGTGTCAAATAAAAAACGTCCTAAGTCTAATATTTAACCATGATGTAAGAGACACTCGGGTTATCAGACCGGTGGACGAATTTTACCCTGAAACATAATATTTAATCATCGCAACACTCGTACAACGATTGCAGGAGCTTTATTCTGGGAAGCAAACGTCTTTTCCATTTCTAATTTCACGCTCTCGTGAGACAAACGCATATAGACTTGTAAATATGAAGCTGATACATTTTAATTCGTCACATGCGGAATTTATGCGATAGTTCAACCTCGCGTTGATCAGTCCTAAAAATAGCTGTATAAGCTTCATTTTCATCATCCAAGCGACAATAATAACTCCGGCGATATATAATTCATCCGTCGGATCTTCGTATGTGTCTCCTTCGAAGAAGATCGTCGCGCACAATCGTGATGTTGTATTATAAAAAATTGAAGAAAAAGGTTTTATATAATATGAAAAGGAAACTAGTATATATATTATAAATAAGAGGCGCGCTTTTCCTGCATTCGCTTTAATTGCGCGGCGCGTGCAGAGCGCGAGGTCACGACGACTGTAACAGAAGGACCCCGCGCTTCGTCGTTTGATCGTTTATGTGCCTGTACAGCCATCGCAATTAATCGCGCGACTGATTTTTTTCTGATTTGCGCTTTTTAATTGCGAATATATTGCGTCGCGCTTGGAACTTCCAATGAACCGGTCGGTACAAACAGGTCGAGAGCGTGTTACATATATGAAGAACGCGTTAATTACATTGACGTATATTTATGCCTATTATACATAGTTCGACGAGATTATAGCGTATATATTCATATATTTTTTGGTATATATAGTCCGTTAAAGTTCATTTACTCTTTCTCGTTATCTCGATGAAGGATCGACAGAAGAGAAAAACGTTTTGCATCATACACGACGTTACTCAATAGTATCGTACGGTTTTGCATAAATTAAAAAAAAACAAGCAATTACAAACAATAATTACTCAACAAAGTGGTCGATCATAAATCACGCTTGCTGCAAATTAATTAACGTAGCCCGAGGCTCGACGGCTCACTTCGCGTGGAAAAATCGAAATTTTTCATCGTCCTCGCGGAAGAGAAAGGGCGGCGGCAGCTTTTATACACAAGGGCAGGTAGCCGCGTCTGCCTCGTGTTCTCTGTCATTCCAGCGTTTAGCAGCGACAAGTCGTCGCTGGGCTGGAATTGACAGCCGCGCTCGGAGCCGACATGATGCGAGCTCGCGTCAACAACGATGCTCGCATTACAAGCAGGTATTTGGTCATCCTCGCTGCGGCTAGATAGATGCTATTTATCAAGAAGCTTTTGACAGCGTCGATGCGGTTTTCGAGTAGCACGGAGCAGCCTGTAAAAATTTCTCCTATACGGGTTGTCTATACTATTATGATATGTAAATATATGTTGCTGAATAAGTCGCACGAACAGATTCGAAAAGTCTTTTGTTTCAATTTATCGATAAGTATATCGGGTTCGATGCCAAATGTCATATCCTGCTGATTTGCAGGATGGTAATCGATATCGTTTAATAATTATTAGGCGCCGAGCATTATAACGTATATCTTTAACCTCGCAAAGATCCGCGAAACTGATATCATCGCAGCCAATTAGATATGCAGTAATCCCGAAAATGATTCTCCGAAAGGTGTAAAAGACCTGCTGACTACTGGCAACGATATATTATCTTCTTCTCTCGGCAGTCGGCCTTGTACATATACACATATACCTACGCGCGTATTCAACTTCGAACTCCACAACCTTTTCGTTCGTCGGGGACGAGACCGGTGTGTGTACCGCTATATATACATATGCGTCGGTGGTATGTACATATTCGTATATATAGTCGGGAGCAGAGACAGTGATCCATTTTACGATAGGGATCTACAGCGAGGATTAGCCTTTCAAATGATGATCGATGAACTTGAGTGTTTGGAAATTTTCAATCCGAAATTGTCGGTGCAAACACAGTCATTATCGAGCCTGCTCTGTCATTATTCGAACGCTCACATATCTGCGATGCCTACATGCACGGAAATTACGGAGTTAAATACGTTTCGGTATAAACGAATGCAAAAAACGGAGCGATTCGACTAAGGCTTCTTTCCCGGTTGCAATATTGTTGTTTAAATATTTATATCGATACTTGAGTAACTTTGCTATTCACAAACCTACTGAAGTCAACGATTAAATCCTTCCATCAAATTTTCCGGCTACAACGCAAAAATTATCGGTACACTTTGTTCCATCGTGAAAAACACACTTAGCCACAAATCGTATCCCTCCGTCTCTCTCTTCTTCGCAGTCGACGCGTAAACAAATGGAACACATCCACATCGTTGCGCCGCATCATCATGCTACACGCGTATATATATAGCTCCGAGACAATATTAATATATCACTGCGCGCACTGCTCGTCCTTAACGAGATCCATCGTGGCAATATGTATAAATGTATCTATGCTGGCATTGAAAAGCCAGGCGGCGATTAAGTACTGTCTCTCCGCCGCCGCCGCTGTACTGGACACAACGGAAAGAGAGAGAGAGAGAGAGAGAGAGAGAGAGAGAACACTAAATTGTGTAACAAGTCCTCAATATATCGCCGCGTAGCATCTCGTCCTCGCGAGTATATAGTGAGCGGCTCTCTCGATACGATCGGGGGCAATGCAATGCCATTGATTTCATGAAGAGACGGAGGGAGGAAGAGGAAAGGAAAAAAGGTGTACCTTGCCGGCTGACGCTCGCTCGTAAGAATCTCATTATTCGTCCTATACGCGAGAAGGAAAGAAAGAAATGTCAGGGTTTGAGAGCGGCGCTGTCCCTGCAGCCTGTCGCGCGACGATTGGTGCGCATCACTCAATGCTTCAGGCGCTCAGAGTGCTAATGATGAGCTCGCGCGCACGGGAAAACAAGGTCGTTCTATATACTATTCTAATATAAATATATCAAGGTTACGTAAGGTAAAGAAGGAGAAGATGCCAGTGCGGAAAATAGGCCACGATTAGTTGTTTATTTAAAATTTTGAACCTATATGGCATACGATTTGAATGCGTATTGTGATCAGCTGCGAGTCTACGGTGACACGTGTTGCCGAAATCTTATTTTCATTTTCATTGAGTTTTTAAATACTGATCAAAGAAACAGCACTGCTTGCTCGGCTTATTTCTAGAACTTTAACTTGTGTCATTTTTTCACGTATTTTTTTGCTTTTACTTAAAGTTGTGCTTGTGTCCATAGAAAGACAAAACGCAATTAATTGTTTAGTTTTGTCAATTGTTCAACTTTTAAACAATAACCAAATGAATAAAAGTAAAAATAATCATAGCAGAAACAAAAAAAGTGAAGCATCTGTTATTTAGTGATGATTCATCTGGTATAACTTTGTGAAATATTGAATGGATATTTTCATACAAAACAATTTACAATGAAAACTGATGTTCGACATTTTCTTGGAGTCAAGTTTATCGCATGTGGGTAAGATGTCACTTTTGCGTCACATTTTTTAATTTTTATTGATTCGTTAACTGAATGACGAGTACGATTCAATAAAAAATTTCACATCTCTTTTACGTATTAGAATTCGATCCTGGTATACGTATGGCAAAATATTTTTCAGGGTAAAGGAATTCCAAAAGTCAGCGAGTAAATGTATCGCGCCATAAAACGTTATAGCATCGGTAGCAGCAAATTAAGAATCTGCTCGGATCTTTCGGTAGTAGATCATCACCCCGTGCAGTCTGCTATATTACTCGCCAAATTTTCTGGGCAGAAAACGAGGCAAAAAGAATGTCCTTGTGTTATGTAAGCTGCCAAAGGAGTAGGCGCATGTATTTTATATATATATAGGAGTTGCCAGTTCTCCCGCTGCAATAAATATCGCGAGGACCGCCAAATGAAGTGTTAGCGCGAAAGAATCCGAAATCGGAACACAGCGGAGATATGCACATGCGATGCAAATGAGGCCTGGTATTCATGAACTGGTCGTTCCTACTCTCGTTTCTTTTCTGCCTCTCCGTCTCTCTCTTTCTGGGCTATATACCTTGAGCTGCAGCGCCGTGTGAACAACGGGGATCTGCCTCTCTTTGCTGCTGTTGCCGCTGAAATACTCTACGCTGTGCTAATTGATTTAGAAGTCCCACAGCTAAAGTGAAATGGCGCGGTTACACTCACTCTTTTGGTTGAGATTTTCGCCGAGAGGCCTTTGTTATATATGATATATTGGTTAATGAGCTTTTTCCGAGATGGCGTTCAATTTCATCAATGTCATAATTGACGAGCGATATTAGAATTCGATAACGATTGAACACTATCGCTCATCTGCGGGCGTAAAAAAGGAATCATTTAAATAGCGCTTAATCGATATAAGGAACGAAAGGCGCCATGTGCGTATTCGGAATCCAGGTATATTAAATTATATACGGCCAGACCGTGAGCGCTGCGGGGACATTTATAGATCGGTCGTACCGTTAAGAGCGTCACAGACGATTGCGCGAAATGCCTCCGGAAAATGAGTTTTACGCGCAAAAACGCGCCCATAAATTGCATTCCCCGCGTGAATAATCAAGCCAGATAGCGTACAAAGGAAAATACCGACGTCACTATGTATATACAGCCGCGCCGCGATCTCGTTGTCATTTGTCGAAAGGGATCGAGTGTCTGCAGTATGTGTGTGCGAGTACAGACATATATATACGCCATACGCTGTGTTTCGCTGCCTTGCTATTTGTTTTGATACTTTTAATCTACAGCGTGGCGGTTTACCTGTTACTGATTTTCCCATGGATATGTGTATGTGTGTGCATATAATCCCTATATACACTAGCTTTCTTATTAAGCTGTTCCTTTTGTAAGTGCCGCGTTTTCATCATTGATTTTTCATCCCGTATTATATTCCCTATGCGCGTGGCTCATTATAATCGCGTGTATTATTTAACTGCATTCCGTTCGACACCGCGTCCGATACAGTGTATTTCGTTGTAATCAATATAATATGTTATAATGACTTATAAAATATTGTTTATAAAAAAAGCTGCACAATCGATCGATTCTCATTTTTGACGTATATGCTCCTATATATACATATCGGCGAGGAATTAATCAAGCGTGCTTTCCTAATCTTATTTTGCTGTTCTGCGATTTTTTTTTATTCGCTAAGTGAATTGCTTTGCTTTATCGGCGGCTAATAGATATCTCGTTCAAATAAATTGCAGTTCTCCGCGCACGTATACAATTTCAAACGGGTAATTTATATTATACGATTCGATAACGCGATGGAAATGTATCTCACAAGCGTTTATTTCACAATACTGATGCGACGATGCATTGGTACTATGGACACATTTAAAGCGCGTTAACAACTTTTATATACGCGAATAAAAATCAAATGATCGCGCGTGCATTATACGAGCTAATACCCTGGATAGAGAGATTGGCAAAAAAAAAGGACAACGTGCCTCGAAACGCTGATGATCTTACCATACTTGGCCTCATACTACTGAATATATTACACGCTCGCTTCATTTTCTTAGCCCCTTTTTTCACGTCGCTCCCGTAAAAGGTCCTCCCGCGCACGCAGGCTTTTCGCTATAATGCCGCTTTTGAATACTTTGAATAACGAAAGTCGCGCGTAATACGTAAATTTCAGTCGGCCGAAAGTCATAAATGCTAAACAAAATAAGAATTCTCTCCCTGTGGATGCAGAGCGCATGCATTTTTTTGCATCGCGCATTATCATCCTCTTAGCCTCTATATACCTCGCGCGCTATATTATATTCTTCTCCCGTGGGTATATATAAGCACTGTTTCATTCATTCTGCAAGTTTTTATCGCTATCTCCTCTGTTCGCCCGCACGCGGCTAATGATCGCTAACGGTAACTCGTTCACCGAATTTCTCTCTTTTCTCTCTCTCTCTCTCTCTCTCTTTCTCTCTGGACGGAGAGATAGGGAAACACACATGAGTGTAACATATATATTTATATATGCGGCCTTGGGGAAGGTCCATCAGTGCGTATTTCTCAGCAACCGCAGCTTCTCATCGGAGTGCGCGCGGGAGAGTAATATAGTCGAGGAGACGAAGAGAGAGAGGCAGAGAGGGATGTTCAGGGAAGGTGGTGGGAGGAGAGAGAAAGAGAGAGTTGGATTTCTCTCTCTCTCTCTCTTTCTCTCATCTTCTGAGAAGATAGTATAGAGTCGCGCCCGATGAATAGCCGTGTCCGGCAAACAAATTGCGAGATACCTAAGAGCAGCGTGGTAGCTTGTTACCAATCTCTCTCCTTCGCGGACCGACTCCCAGAGGCTCTTCTCCTTCTCTCCTTCTCTTTATACATGTGACTTTGCTGCTGCTGCTGCTTCTTCTTTTGCGCGCGCGCGAGCCGTTCTTTTCTTTCTCGGCCGCGGCGGCGGCTCTTCGTTAGTCTTTCTCGAGTTCTCTCTCGCTCGGCGGCATCAGCCCTTTTTTGCATCCGCCAAAATAGACGGGGGGAAATATTTAATACCCCGCAATGACCATCAATTTTGCGGCTGCTCGATAACCGCCATTTGTCATATTGTGTGTATGTATGTGCGCAGGCGCGGGTAAATTGCGAAAGATGTTTTTCTGAAGATAAATCCTGCGGATAAATTTTTACTCAACTTATATTAGAATCGAGTCAATTTTTAATAACGATTAGAGTTGCAGAATAATATATAAGTATTATTGTACATACATTACGTTGTACATAACTATAACCGCTGGAACAATTTTCAATACATATCACAGAATGAATAACTCGGCATTTTAGTTATGCAATGATTACAAAATAGCAGATCGCATATAATATATAATACGCGCATTATCGGTTCGAGCATGCCAAAAGTGATAAAAATGCAAAAATTAATGAGGTGTTGAAAAGCGAGAGTTTTCATACACATAATTATTAATTCATGATTCACACGCATAAATCTGCTTAAAATTTGAAATTCGAGCTGCTTATATTACTCGTCGTAATCTTTTCCAAAACAAGTATATAATTAAATCGTCATCCCGCAGTCCCGCAAAGATGAACCGTACGTCCTCCTCCGTCTCTCTCGAAAAAAAAATAATGGGGTAAGTAGCCGCAGTCGGCAAATTTCTTGCGCGGACCGCGAAAATTCCGATCTCCTACGCTGCGCGTTCGTCGCCCCGACGCTTTTGGAATTTTTGTCCCATAGGTATATACTACACTCGATTGCGTCACTGCGCCCGCACACATATATATACCTATATACATATATATATATATATATATATATATATATATATATTTGCAGTCGTGCGAACTCGCTCCCGAAATGGTCCCGAGCTCGGTGTAGGCCGTGGAAAAGTCAAGCGAGTATAGGCCAACGAGTTCTCGGAAGGAGGAGCGGCTACCGAATTCGCGAGCGATCATCGTCGCATTATTTGTGCTGCTACGGTTGCTTCTGCAGGTATAGAGCAGAAAAGTCGCTTTCTCACGTGTGCGGAAAGAAGAAGTGGAGAGAGAGAGGGAGGAGGGGGAGAAGAGGAGAGTCAAAGGGGTGTGCGCTCGATAGTGGGGGGAAGCATGATCGGAGAGGGAAGGGAAAGAAGAACAATCTCTTGTACTTTGGAATGCTTTGAAAAGCCGCGCGCGCGCGCTTCGCTCTCTTGGCTAGGAGTGTACACACAGGCCGTGAGATGTTCAGGACCTGGACCATCTCGAAAAAAAGCGAGCACGACGACGAGTGCAGCGTGCAAGAGAGAGAGAGAGAGAGAGAGAGATATTGAGGGAGGGAGAGGGGGGCAGACGGAAATCGAGAAGCTAAGGAGATATGGCGGAGCGGAATGAGAGAGGCCGCGGATAGAAATATTCAGCGGGAAAAAAGGAAGGAGAGCGAGAGGGAATCGGAGGTCGGCTCTCTCGTCTCGATTAATTACCACATTGTCGTCGTCGTTGTCGTCGTCGTTGTCCGCGAGGCCCCGACACTAGATGCGGCTCCGCCGCGGTAACTAACCGCTCGCTGTGTAGACGTATACATATATACACACATGCTCACAGAGCGCGCCTTGATTTAATCTCCGACGGATTTTAATCCTCGTAAACGACGGCGACGCTCGCGCTCGATCCTTCTTCTTTCCTCTTATTTTATTCTCTCTCTCCCTCTCGGCTGCCGCCTCTGCTCGGCGGCGTAATTGATTTTCCCGATAACGATAAGCCCGAGCTCAAGTCCGCACGATCTATCGCTTAATACCAGGAGGGCGCGAATCGCGCGTTAAAATCTCAAAATTGCGCCGCTTTTGATTTCAGCGATGCGATTGCTTACGCGCGCGCGACAGGACGACAACGATTGAATTATTTATATTGATGCGAGAAAGAGAGGCACGCGTATGTACATATATACGGCGGAGATTGTTGTGGTAAATACTTGTCGAATGATATACAGAGAAAGTGCGCAGCGTTCATTTTCGTTTAATTAAAAGTCAAGGGAGAATGCGATTTATTCTTCGAGAGTAACGCATTTGCGATTTCTCTTGCGCGGAAGTATTCAAAGTGCGAGTATTCTGTATACAGTATTTATTATAATGCTTATATCGTTCGAGTACGACAGATTACATTATAGCCTCGACGAAAAGCGCCAATCCAGAACTATATATACACACAATACATTGCAGCGCATATTGCATCCGAGTATACACGGACATTTTGACGCATGGCTCTCGTCGCAAGTTTGTCGCTCGCCTTCAACGACCAGCAAATTATATATATATTTTCTAGACTACGTATATATATATATATATATACAGCATCGCTCGATGGGCTCTCTTTTTCTCTCTGCGCTCTGTGTATATAATTAATGCCTTTAGGCGAAATGCTTAATCGCTGCAGCGCCGCGCGCGGTTCGCCGTTTGATTCCCGCGCGCAGAGCCTGCGCGCGTTTTATACGTAATCGGAAGATACATTACGTGAAAGTAAGCGCGCGTACATCACGCGCGCGTCGCGGAAAAATAAAAAAAATGCGTTGCGAAAGACTGTACGTATATATATTTTATATATATAACGAATACGAGCGCTCGCGACGCTAATGCGTCGTAATGAATATTCAGCAAGTTGCGCGGTATATAGGAACTATTTTTTATAACGTAGCTGTGAGATTGTATACGAGTATGTACATATACGCGTGTGTAAACAGAGGAAGATATGAAAGAATGAATGGAAGAGAGAATTCGCCTACGGAAATGATAAGTGAAACTTCGTTTGATATGTTTGGGTTGGGGGAGCGACATTGTCTTGTCTTATCGGTATAAATGTATAATATAATAGATTATAGATTCGGAGTATTTCTTTGTTATCTTGCAGTTCTTATACTAAAAATATGTTTATGCTGGTTTGTAATCTGTACTGATTTCGTCGAAATTGAACGAATTGGAATTTCTACCTAATTTTGATATACAGTATTCTATAAATAAAGCGTTATATTTATTCGAAAATATCTGTGATGAATAAAACGAAATAAGCTGTATAAGATATAAATATATAAAGCGAGAAACAATAAATCTTTGAAATCCATTATTCTTAAATTAATTACTTTTACATTATTTATAATTACTGCATTACGTTATAGCACAAGGAGCGCGCACACACGCACACCGCCCAGTTCACCGTGTCAAAACGTTATCGCGGCAATTTTCAATTCTAATGGTCCCCATGACTCTCGCACTACCTACTCGGCTACTTCTCCTCCTGCCGTATACGAAAGAAACTTTTCCTACAAGCCCGCGTATCTATAAACGTCAGCACAGCTTAAAAGCGAAAAACTTTAATCGGCAGCTCATTTCGTAAGTCGCCGACACCGTATATATACATATTTTTGTGCTCTTCGCGCACACTATATAACCTAATATTCCTATATTTGCCGGTGAGAGTAAATAATCGCCTCGCGAGCGTGCGGTACTCGGCGTTGACCCCCGCACCTGCAAATCCAAACACCTCTATGTATATGCTGGAAAACGATTTTCTCCGCGCGCATGCAAAAAAGCAACTACGACGACAACGAAGACGACGAAAAATAACAGCTGGAAAAAAGCCAGGCGGCCATAAGAGGCGCGAGAATAAAAAAGGAACGTCATCCCGAGGCTGGCTGAGCAATGATTACGATCCAACGAGCAAAAGCGTCACGCTTTGAGTAATATATTGGCTCGGTCTACCCTCCTATCGGCGCAGCATCTACGTCGCGCGAGCTCTCTGAGACAATAGGATCTTTATCTCTCTCGCTCTCTCTCTCTCTCGGCGCGCTTTTTAATCGAGCCTCTCTCCCTCCTCTATTTTTCTCTTCGCTCTTACTTGAGAGTATATATACAACTCAGTGTATGTGTGTGCGTGCGTTTGTGTGTGTGGAAAGGGCTTTCGACACCCGCGCGCGGGCTCGCGTCTTTAGCATCTGCCGGGCGCGAAAAATCCGTGCGGAATGCCGGTGACCTGCCACGGCATTTGCATCGCGAGGATGTAATAAATAGCGGGCATTACGTCCTATTTGGTCTCATTGCTAGCCAGCATAGCGCAGCCGGCTCTATAGCTCGTGTGCTATTTGCAGTCTGGCATGATGACGGCGCGAGGGCCACAATCGACTTCGGCTCTCTCGGGTTGGCTTGTCAGGGGTGCGAGAGAGGTTATATACACACGACGGAAGCGACCCAGCCTATCTATGCGTGACGTAGTCGCCCGCTGCATGGGTCGAGTGTGTCTACGTGCATGCCCATGAAGTTGTATGCGTGTGGATTGTTATTCGGAGAATTGTATGTCTATATAATGACGGTCGGAGCGTTGCTTTTTTATAAAGCGATATAATTACTGCGATTGCGGATGATAGTGTAATTTTTTTAATCTTTGCAGCGCTCGAAATGCGCTTGCATTCAGCGAAAGATTATTATAGCTACTTTCAAGAGTTTCTCGCTTATTGTATCAGTCGATTGCAATCGATGCTATAATTCTATAAAATCCGAACTCGAACGTTTATATTTTTTTTAATACATTCGTGTTTCCTTGAATGCCGGCACGAGCTATTGAAATATACGACCGATGAAATCTCAATTGTCAATTTAAATAAATATATACCGCGTCATAAAATACAATGCTCGATCGCGCGTGTCGCTATAAATATTATGCTTATCAAAAGTGACACGGAAGTACATGTCATCTTTATAATTCGCGCATCTATTTTAAATTGGCAATGAATTATACAGCTGGTTCATTAAAAAAAGAGTACATCGTCACTACAAGTATTGCATCATACGTTATATCTGCCCGTTTAGAGCTGTATAGACGCACGATATCAATAGAGCAAACAACGCACTTTATAAAAGTAAAATCAAAAGTGTTTTGACGTTCGTATCAGGAATTTTATCTATATTACATATAGGAGAGTAGCACGTTTTCAAAGCGCGCGATACAATAAGTGGGGATAACTTTCAATAACAAACGAACAAATTGTCTCCATTCATATATGTATAATGATGGTGTATATGCGACACTCGTGCCTCGAACCATATAACAATTCGCAAATGCGGAAACCGTCGGATAACGCGCAAACGGACGCATCCTCCGATTCCAGCTTAGTTATTAGGAATGCGTAATTGAGCGGGCTGACTATATAGGGTTAAGGGTTTCGAACAATTTCGCATATATATATATGTACATACATCGCGTACAGCTTGTGCGCTCTTCGCGCCACAATCCGCAACAACTCGACCGCAGCAGCAGCAGCGACGGCCATCCATCCGGTCGAACGCATCGCAGGGGCGTCGTCGTTGAGTCCAAAGTTGGCACGTTACACGCTGATGAGAGGCCAAGACGCGCAAGAATAACAGCTCCCTCCGAGGTATATACTAGTCTCGTAACGGCTTGTTTCATTTTGCGCATACCGCACGGAGGGCATCAGTGCTGCGCGTGAAGAGTTGCCCGATCGGAAAGGAGTAAATAGGCCTCGGGAATCTCAGCTATCTTTCCGGATGGATTTCGCGAAGCTTTTTCGGGCTTCGCGAAAATAACGCACGCGAGCGTCTGCGTTTATGCTTGATGCAAATTCTCGGAAGGTTTTTAGAAAATTGTTGAGAAAATAATTATATCGCGAAAGAGAACAAATTCAAATTAAAAAACAGTGTTACACAAGCTTCGAGAGACCATCGATTTGACACGCTCGATTCTGCACACGTGGATATAATGTCGATAACGATCGTGGCTATAGGATCTTGTTCTAGTGTACAGCTATGTCGTAAAGATGATTAATTGCGAAAGCAAACGCGCACGAGATCATTGAAATCAGACCATTTGAATTATATACGATTATGAACACCTCCGATACTATCTTTGGCCTCATGAGCTATATACTCGAACGCATTGAGTATAGCTTATATACATATAGACACACTCTCTACATATAACGTTGAATCTCGGCATATACACGACGCCACGATGGCCTGACATGATCATTCTACCGATTAGAAATGACATGCGTGAATATAGCGTCGTCGTATCTCTGCTGTCTTTAACATCTTTCGACTGATATTCGTTTTTACCAAAATCTGTATATAAGCCTCGTATGTTAATATGCACATATACAAAATAAGAAGGATACTAACTATTATATTACCAGCGCATCTTATTTGTATAGGAATAATAATCGGTATGCATCGGTAATATAATTTGGTACATTCTTGATTCGATTTTCACGTCCCTATTTTTCCACTCAAGCCCCTGCGCGCCATTTTACAACACGCGGGGGTGTCGCGTCAACCGCGAGGGAAACAAACCGTTATACGAGGGTTCACGCTCCAAACATATATATATATTATAGAGAGTGTCGCGTTTCGCATGCAGAGCGCGATTCGCTCGTATTGTACGCTAATGCGACAACTCCCCCGTTATCGGTGTACGGAGAGCTTTTTTGTGATGCTATATATGTGCGCTAACTCGGGTAACAAGCGCGCGGTCGCACGAAAGATGAATCTCTGAAATTTCAAGACGCGCGACGCGGAGATGTAATTTAGTATAGACCGCGTAAATCGTGAGCGCACCGTAAGATACTATCGCGCGAATTAAAGTATCTCTGATGCGGCCACGGCTCCGCAGTGAAAGTTCTCGAGTAAAAGTCTTATAACTATCGCGTGTCTCTGCACACCTGCAATTTTTATTTATGCAATGAAACGACCTCTGCGTCGTATTATTCCTATCCTCCACATCTTAATGACTCAAAACCAACCAACAATGTCTTTGTACAATAGAGTGTGTAAGAGTAGCAATTATAAAACGGAGTAAAAATAAGATGATCGAGCGTTTTGCTGAAACTTGCAGATCAATGTCAATCAGAGATCACTGGAGACGGCGGGTCTGGAACTTTGCGGCGGCGGTGGTGGCTCCGCTGCGGGCGGGGGTGGTGGGACGGTGGCGGCTGCGACGGGCGTACCACAGGGTCAATCGAGCAGCGCGGGCTCCATAGGCTCGGCGCCGAGCCCAGCCTCGCCCAGACCGGCCCCCCAGCATCGGCCGCCGCTCACCACCTCCTCCCAGTCCTCGAGGAACCTCGACGACGACAGATCGACCGATGGTAAGTATATAATAATGTATATACTGTTGTTTATTTTATTAGTATGCGAACGCGACTGTTACTGTCAGATATATTGTATCTTTTACCGAGAGTTTTATATATGAGCAATAAACGAGTTCACTCTCAATTCGCGCGATTATATTCATAACGCAATGATGCTCAGAGTAAGAATTAATAAAAACAATTTAGATCAGATATATAATATAATATCGTTATCGTGTGGCTCTTGGAAAATCCGTATGCGCGACTCCGTGATTCGATTTCGGATAATTAATGTCAGCGGTACGATATTATTGTGCAGTGAGTGTACATGCCTAACTCGTCTCTGCACCCCGTCAAGCTATATATGCGCCGCATGATTAATTTTGTTCTGGCCTGCACCTGCAAAATGACTTTTGCCCCTATATTACACAGTGGCAGGGTCACTGGAAAATCGATTTAGCCACGGCTTCGAATTCAGTTACGCGGGGGTTTCGACCCTCGCTTCGCCGCCGCGACGATGCTATACGGCGAGAGCCGGTGGCCAAGAAAAAAATATATTCAGCTGATTTTTATTTTTCCAATACAAGTATATACTGCTCGCACTTTGATGGCGAATTACAACTATTGCATGACTGACAAGATTTGTTCGATCGAATTTCTAGCTGTCGGGCCGAATACTGCAACGGATGATTCCGATGACAGCGAGAGTAGAGCCCAGTACGTCAGTGCGAATTGCGTAGTATTTACCCATTACCGAGGTGACGCAGCGACGGAAGTCGAGGAACACTTTCAGAGGGCGCTGGCACAAGATAAACCAAAAGGTTGCTTACCCATTATACTAATACTTTTATAGATTGTATACTTATTTAAATAAAGATTTTACGAGTCTACATGTTCGTTTCTTCTCTTGCAGATAATAATAATCCTATGATTACGAGAAACTTCCCGGCATCCTTCTGGAAAAGTCACCACGAGGTTTACGAGTACACCGATCCGTGGCACTCGCACTACAGCCAGTATCACCCGCGGTAAGTGACACCAGCTTCTATATATAATATAACGGATTACAAAATATTATAGAGTATTAATTCTATACTTTTGGTTTTAATTGCCGCATAAATATATACCTATATACGAAAGCGTTGAACCGAGAGCGCTTTGGTATAGATATAATATAAAGATTGTAATCCGCATTGGAACGAAATTCGCTTGAATGAATCCATTGGCCAATTTCATTGTAATTATATACAATCGAATATGATAATTCTTCGAGATTCACGTGATCTAGCGTGAATGATAATAATCCTATATATATATATGCTTGTATAAATTAACGCGTCCGACGATCGGATACATTACAGGGCCGTACACGAGTACCATCACCACCACAACATGGCGGCGGCGAGTTACAACAGCCTTCTGCTGAACCGCAGTCTCGGTCATCCAAGCTCGCATCCAGGCGTACCTCACCACGCGCATACGGCAGCGAGCTACAAGGACTGGACGTCGGCGACACCCTCGCAGTCACTCGTCGACGCGTCCTCGGCGCCACCGTACCCCCACGGCCCGTACGCACCCCTATCGAGCGACTACTGGACGTGAATCAAGAAGTCTGTTCTTCTTCTTCATTGCTACTCTGCGCTGTGTATATGTGTGTCCTCTCTTTTATTGTTATCTGCTGCGCTGTCTTCCCCTTTAACGTCTGCGCGCATACTTGTTTATGCATATAGGTACGAGTCTGTGAAACATCGACATGGCCAAGAGTCAAACGAATGTATATGTGCGAGAAACGGATCGGAGTTGCTGGACGATCGTCTTTGGTGACTTGACACGATGTTGCGTAAACCTTTGCTAATTATACGGATAAACAGTTTAGATACTTATATGGCTCGATCAAATGTTTGAACAGCTAATTAATCACGTTTTGTACGCAAAGCTTTATACAATATTTCCGCGCAGCTATATATATTATAATAGTTTTCACGCGTGTAGCATCAGTCCATTGACACGTATAGCAAATAATTAAACAATTCTTATGTCATTGGACGGCATTGAAAGGGGAGGGGGACTGTTCGAAATTTTCCGATTAATTAGAATTGTGAAACTCCAGATACGGTGAGAGCTATATATGTAACTTTCTTTTGTCGAAGAGCGTTTCTTGCGCATCGTTGAAATAGCAAGTGAACCATAACAAGGATTATACGAATGCCTATATATACCTATATACA
Source organism: Muscidifurax raptorellus (assembly GCA_020010945.3). NCBI lineage: Eukaryota > Metazoa > Arthropoda > Insecta > Hymenoptera > Pteromalidae > Muscidifurax > Muscidifurax raptorellus. The sequence continues at coordinate 15,242,407 of CM052080.1, read as the reverse complement.
TCAACAATAATATTTGTCGAACTGATAATACGAAGCTACCTTAAGAAATATAAAAGAGAGAGAGAGAGAGAGAGAGAGAGAGAGAGAGAGAGAGAGAGATTTAATACTGCGCATATTAGGTTATTATTATAATGTTTTTGTTTCTTTCGAAACGTCTGTTGTAAACTGAACTTGAATAAATAAGCTCGTACAAAAGAGTCGCGGGAGACGCGTACTTCGCTCTCCTTGATAACGATTGCAAATTTACAAAATTATTCAAACTATACTCTTCGACCTTTTGTCATGCAAAAAGAAAGCATTGACACTGAGAGACGGCATCAAATATATGTCTATGAACAAACCGCAGTATATATCTATCTCTCGTTACACAACGCTCAAATAAAAGCTCGCTTCCAAAAAGCTGTCTTCGTGTCTCCCTTTGAAGAGCAAATCTAGCTATCTCCTTCTTCGAATATTTGAAAAGCGCACTCTCGATTAAATTATTCATTGCCCAAAGTATCGTATACATATAATACGTGCGCATACCTCATAGGTTCGACTATTGCATTCACGCGACGATGACGCACGAGAGAGCATCAGCATCTAGCGCAGCGAATCCGAATAATTTCGCTCGAACGAAGACTCATATATATATATACACCCTCCGACGCAGGCGAGATCCCGCGGCTGGCCACCAATGCACGCGTGGAATTGTACGGCCAGAATACGTACGATTCCACGCGTCTGATGCACGCAGAGTGTGCTATCGAAATTTTAACTGGCCCCGGCGTTGCTGCGCAGCACGTGCGGGATGAGCCGCGAGAGACAACGAGCAAATACCGTATAATATATGCGCGCAGCAGAATTATTTTACAGCCATCTCGCACTCCGCATCTCCTCTTCTTTCTCACTCTGCATATATGCGATTTTGTGTGTAATTAATGATGCGATGTGACTTTCGCAAGGAACTTTTTTTTTGGCGCATGCAGAACCCGAGCCATAAGTATACACACGCGACGCTCGCTGATTTATCGCGCGTTACCGTTTTCACTTCAGATTGTTCGTTGCAGGAAATGCCGGAAAGACTGTGGGTTCAAAATATGTTTTTTTTCTTTTGTAATAGTTTTGGAATTTGAAAATATTTTTGAGAGTCCAGTTACTTTAACAATTGAAAGTTTTACTCTCTAAATGTCCTATCCGTAACGAATTCATTTAGACGTATATATATCATATACTCCCTCGTTTTGTTTAGCTCAATGTCTGTAATCGTGCATTATAGTAAATGAAAATTAGTAAAAAATAGTATGTTTGATCGACTTAGTATGTAAATAAATGAAGATGCTGGTTTTCTCATTTCTATTTTGCGAGTGCATCAGAGGCCAATTTATTTATCTTCGACAACGAGCGAGCTAATGCTGTATAAATTTACGTCGATATATTATATAATATAATTTCAAACAGACAATGAAAATTATGTAGCGTTTTGATCTCTTGTTTCAATATCTATGACTTCAATGTAATACTCAGAATGAGAAACTATTATACGATTGCGCGAATCCGAATTATTGGCTCTCTAAATATTAGTAAACTGTAGGTAAATAATAATTTAAGGATATCCGCTCGATTGTTTCTGTATATGTATGTTTGGACGCGAATAATAATAATATTGTGTATAAAAAAGCGACAATAGGGGCTAACAGCACCGTCTGGCATTCAGCAGAAAGTGATTTTCATGGATAAGTATATAGAGATATTCCTATAGAAGAAAATCAATGAGAAGTGTAATAAATTATTTCAATAAAATTGATTTTATTACCTTTCTGTCGGACCGTGCAATCTTTTATTATTTATTAATAATAATCGAATGCATATACTTCTGCATATGCAGGCTATTATATATTATGATATGTATCCCTCTAATTAATTACGTCGAAAAGAATAAGTACTTATAGAATCGAAAATCGTTCTACGCATGTGCATTACGTATGGCGCGCCTATTGAAATTGCTTCTTTCGCGCTACACAAATGCAATCGCGTCAAATTAGCAAGTATTTGATATTATAATATAGCGTTATTTTATTCTATGTTTGTACAGTCACTAGGGTCGTATAATAAAAGAAAAATTGTATTAAAAAGTTCATTGAATATCTACACTCATTGTACTTAAGAGTCGCTATACTTCACGATGCAGCTGGGGCAAGCTGACGTGTAAATATCACTTATAATAAATGTGCTTTGGTTAACCTGCCCATCAAATAGCTTCATGTAAGTTATGTACATTATTCAATTTCCTCGTCTATTTATTCTTCACTTCCCATTACTAAATATAACTAAATTAAATTTTTTATTTTTTTGTTCATCGTTCATATTTAGATGTGTATTGCAGATTTTCGAGCATGAAGCATCACGATTTTGCGATTTCTTGAGTTTCATTTATTTCTTGATTGATGATCGATAATAAATCTTCGTTAAATCTAAAAGTCTGACAAGAATTATATTTATTTTGTTGCCGTTGTCAATATTTGATATTCGCGTATGTTTTTTAATAAACCTCGGCGACATATAATGGGATTTGATTTGTAAATCCGAAATATTAAGTTTTTTACTTTTAATTTATTACTCACAGTTCACTAACAATTTAATTTATTATAAACAAAGTATTGGAGAACTTTTAATAATAAAAAAACATACATGCCACCAATGAAAGAGTAAGTTTACTCTACGAATACCATTTTTCAATGAATTCGTGTAACGTAAGTATCGACACGTAATATAAAATAAAAAACGTAGCGTCTATCATAGAAATAAAATCTTATATCAACCTCTTTATATATCTTTTCAAGTCAATAAATATAGGTACATCTTTATTTTAGAAAAAAACGTATTATCTTATACTCTCTTCCTTATTCTGAAAACTTTTGGAATTGCCAAAATTTTGTTCGTCCTATACTAAAATAGATGTTTTCTCTATATCAAATATTTGTACTCGTTATTCTTTATTGTACAACTCATGGAAGTAGCTAGTAATACTAATATGCCGAACAAATTATTTAATTAATGTAGAAGATAAGAATTTGTTTACATTGAATAAATTTGAATGAATTTTGAATTAAATATAATAATAGGACTCATAATAACACATCATATTGTATAATGAAAAGATGTTTTTCATTTAGTACATCTCGTTCTAGAAGTTTTTCAAGCATAAATGTTGATTTTAATATATGGTATAACTATACTAAATCTATAGTAGATCTATAGTAGATAGCGCTCTCATAATTACTTAAAATTACGCGTGTGTTAAGGATCGGCGTCATCCAGAGGTTTTTTTATTAAAGCACGTCGACAGCGCAAGGTGTGCCTTATCACCAAAAAATTAAGACCCATACAAAACGTTTGTTTGCACAAGTGGTTTCATTGCAAATAACAGTGGGTATATGTAGGGGTATTGCAGCGATTACACGATCTAGTACGCAGTAATACGTGAAAATAGTGAGACACACCAATCATTTAATCCACAGTTGAAGCATAATACAAAATGGCATTAAAAGTAAGTGCATGCGGTTAAAAAAATGTGTTTAATAGAATAAGTATAATGGCAGGATGAATATTTTTTTTCAAATTATACGTTTTCATAAATAGTGAAATGCGTGTTGTATTAGTGAAATTTCGTTTGATTAAAAAATGTATAGTGCATAAAGTATATCCGACAGTGCAATATAGAAGAATAGATATTTTTCTAAAAAGTGAAACATGATTTTTTTTCATTTGATAAAACGGCTTATCGTACTTTATCGTACTTTTTACTTTGAATATATACAATATTCATTCGAATTAAGTGGACCATCGATCAAGAGGTTGCAAACTTTATTTATATTATTTTAAAGATTTACCTTTTTTCGATTTTCAGCGCACTTTATTGGTTGCCATACAAGTGGCTACCATTATCATGGGTGTCCTGTACATTGAGCATAAGAAGCGAGTCGAATATTGGCCTCCAAGACTTTGATCGTGTCGGCCTTGCAATAAATACGATTATATGACTTAGCAGCTATTCATTTGCATTATCATCGGATATATTATAATTTCCGACTTTGACAGATCAATGGAAACTCCGTTGACATGTATCTGTGAAATTCTTACGCAACTAAAAATATCGCAAGATCTTGTATAATAAATTCTATTTTGGCGCTATATCAAATACATTACCTGATCAAATTTATTTTATATTTTGTGTAATAAAATTAATAAAATCGGCGTAGAAAAGGTATTCTTTAATTCAATCTTTACAAGTAATACAAAAGTGAAATACATGTTATACGCTGGCAGTTTAATTTAAGTTATCAGATGTAAAATGTCGTCCAAGGTATATTTATCAAGTATAACATTGACCTCTCTGATCAAGATGTGGTCAACTTCAGTCGTAACTTCTTTCTGGAAATCTTGAAGTGCTTCTGGTAGCATGTCAGAAATAACAGCGCTGATAAGTGCTGAGAGTTGATCATCGTTGTAGAGTCCAGTGATGTCCACCTTTAAAAGTAGAAATGAAAAAAATTACTTTAGCGACTTAAGCTCCATCAACAGATGCTGTTGATAAAATGCGTGTATACCTTAGCTTTAGCTATGGAAACTGCCGTCGCGGTGAAGCCCACAACTTGCACCTTCTTAGTTTTTAAGTTTACCTTAAGCTTGGCTTGTGTCGCAAAGGCAAAGTCGCTCACATCGAAGCTGTTAAGAATAATGTATCTTAGCATGTTTGCAATTGTTGCAAGGGAAATAATATCAAATAAAGAATATGACTGATTTTTTTAGATGATACAGTAATTTGCTTTACTCACCTTATGTCACCTGCTCCGAAAACAGGAATTTTGTTGGCAATGTATGCGTCTAATGCGTATGCCGTGTTTCCTTTGATGTTGGACCACAAGAAGCTCATCGAGACATTCCATTTAGCGATTTTGAAGTCGGCATGCTTCACGACATAGTCGGATAAACCTTCGACATGTGCATCATTTATTTCGACACTACCGCTAAAAATGAATGATTTCGGGTTAAAAATGCAAATGAAATGTTTACATTTGTGAAACCGTTTGTATACATGTAACATACCTTACATGCTCTTCGTTAATATTGATTTGCTCATGCTTCAAGTCGAGAGGATCAAGTACAGGAATACCGAGAGTAGAATTTCCAGTTTTCATGATGTTTCTGAATTCCTCCAGAACAACCTTCAACTTGTTACCAATAGCTCGAACGACATAATCGCGAACTAAGTCGTCTGATAAAAGAAAATAAGTATACTATGAGATTTGAAACGATTTAAATTATATGGATTTTGTTATACTTTATATACAAAAACTATCTAATAAAACATTGCTTTAATATCATTTATTCGATAATAATTCCATAGTGTTATCGTCTATGCGGCTGGTACGAATTATCTATAGGCGGAATCGCGATAAGAGCGCGGATCATGACATGTTTCAAAAGTAATAAAAATCAGAAATCATGCCATTTTTGACGCAATAAAATTCTACCAATTTCCTTGTGACAACAAATCATTACATTGCACTTGAATCGAAACACTCATTATAAATGTATGGCGAATAAACGCGCGACCGTTAATAGCTGCACGCAAAGAGTCGGACCACGAAAAAGCTTGCTATTTTTAAAGTCGTACGCACTAAGTAGTAGTGCCAACTCTTTTTTGCATTCTTTCGACCAATGTGGGACGTTCGGCCCGTCGGAATGCATTGCCTTTTTTACATGAAACAAAAGTTCGATGATGCCGCGAATCGCCGAAATAGTTTCGAATGCGAACTGTTACGACGGCGCGCAAAAAGTACTTTGTCCGCGATCTACCCGTATATACTTTGTCGATGCGAAATTATGGTACGAGTTATCGTATTTTTTGTAATAGTATAGCGTATAGTAATATTAATAATACTTACTGCGGTCATCTTGGACAAAATTAGCGCCGATGAGCTGGCTGCTGGCTACGAGCAGTATCAATGCGGCTGCAACCTTCATTATTCTGAAATGACAGAATTTATAAAGTTTCTTCAATTATACCATTATATACAATGCACAAGCAATATTGCGAAGTCGAACATATATTTATATTGTTCAATTTTTCAAACATTTTCTTAAGTATAGGAGCTGAAATTGTATTATGCGTATGTACCTTTATGTGAGAAAACTACAGACGATGAATCGCACCGAACTGACTTTCTATAGTAAGCGTTGTGAAATCAATATTTTTGTATTGTCGAAGACACTCTCTTAAATAGAGTAAGGATAAATAATCTTGAATCTCGAATGTAGAGTACTAATCTTATCGATATCTCATTTACGTTGATACATCGTCTTCGTACGAGACTGATTAACAAAAAATTTTTGATCAATCTTTGGGTTATAATCTTGAATTGTTGTCGAAGCTAACGAGTACGAGGCGTTACAAAATTAAATCACTCGAGAAAGATTTATCGCGTTTACATTCTTGCGGTTAAATATTCAACAATAAAATAAGTTCTTTTGTGTAGTAAAAAACTAAGATATTATAATAGAAAATAAAAAACAATATTTACAAAAAATTAAAGGATATTATATTTATTACTTAATAATTTATTATGTACAAGTGATATATATATATATATATATATATATATATATATATATATATATATATATATATGTGTGTATGTATTAGCCAATGATACTAATAATATCTTGCAATGTTAAGTCACCTAAATAAGAATTGATCAATTCCATCAGTCTACTATCTATCTGACTTCTGAGCAGCCATTGGAGATTATTAACAAAATACGGCCCTGTTTGACTTACTATGGAGTTTATTGTTTCAGAAGCAGGTCGGTTATTATAAATTCCACTTGCATCAAACTGAAAAATATGTCACAAAATATACGATTTCTTATAATTCACCAGACTTAAGCAGCCATAAATTATTTATATACATATTATACATACGTTAATCTTTCCCAAATGCATTCCAGTTGATAAACTCTTTACGAATATTTTATTTGACTTTAAACCTAATTGCGCTTCTGCTGCGAATGTGAACTCGAATATATCGACGCTGGAAAAATATTTTATATAAAATTAAGAGAATCAATGGTATATATATATATATTCAAACTGTTTATATAAACTTACTCGATATCACCTTTCCCATACATAGATACTCCCTTTGATTCAGCCTCGAAAATATAAAAACTTTTAGCTCTAACATTGGACCATGTCATATTCAATTTGATTTTCAAGCCTGCCAATTTGAACTTAGCTTCATTGACTATATAATTAGACAGGCCATTAACTTTGACATCTGCTAAGTTACCTCTAATGCTGAGTATATAGAGAATAATTATTTAACAGTCGATTTATTTATATCTATTATCTTGAAAGTATTTTTTTTATTTCATACAAATAGGGTATTAAATTACCTAATTATATCTTCTGTAATATCAATTTCTTGATAGTCAGTTTCATACGGATCGAGTATAGGAATTCCTAAGCTACTGTTTCCGGTCCTTAACATAGGTTTCAAACTCACAAGAAATTCTTTAAGTTTATCATCTAATACTGATTTTCCTATTTCATAAACTAATAAATGAAGTATACAATTAAAAGTTATATTAAATATTATTTAGTCGAAAAAAATAATACACACGCGCATGTATACTTACTTATATCTTTGATTAGAAAACCAACAGATGTTTGAGTCACTATCATAAACACAAGAATAACTGTTACGTATTTCATTTTTTAATAAGAAATTTTCTATTTCAAGTAAATTTATAATAGTTAATATACTGTCAACTTGTCGAATTTTAATGCAGCAGGTAAAAATATCTTCTCGACTAACGCGAGTTGTTCTCTAAATGAACGGATGATCAAATGCATACTTTCTGATCTGAACTTTTATCTTATCGAGAATCACGAGGAAGTTGGAAAAATAGAAAACGAAAACATCGATAAAAATGCTATCGTAATTATCCGGATTTCATCTAAATTATACATGTAAATACTCATTTATATTATACAAATATATAGTTATTAACATTATGATTATCTAATCATCTTTGTGGCAAAACTAACTTATTATGCGTGCGTAAAATGTAATTGTTTACAATTAGATATTAGTAAAAGTAGTATTATTTATTTGAACGAAGTACATTATTACGGACAACCTTAGTTATTCCAAGTCACTTCTTAATCGCTGTGTATATTATTGATAAATCACATTAAATTAATTCATTTTAGTTTAAATTTTGAAAACATCTTTAATAGTCTTAAATAGTATTCTTATAAGTAATTTTGCAATTTTAGAAAATCAAATTAATTATACATTTTTTTTAATAAAATGATAATTAAATAGAATAATGGTAATTTATATGTACAAAAATTTTATTTGATATGAATATAATTATAACGTAGTTTTAATTAAACAAAATACTTGTACTTAATCTATATCATTTAGGAATATCTTTAGGTTTTAATTTTATGTTTACTCCAGAACTTTTTAATTTTTGTTCTAAAGAAGAAAGCTTTTTCAAAGATTTCTTAACATTTTTCTTATATTGTGCCTGGCTGATTGGACTCTCATTTTTCTTGAGTTCTTTTATCCTATTATTGATTTTGGGATATATTTTGGATGTCCATGGTTTTCCAGCGAAGAATCCAAAATGTTGTTTTTCAGGTGGAATATATGTAGCTATGTGAATAAATACAATTTAACTAATGCTTTATAAGTACCATTCATAAATTAAAATTTGTAATAGTTTCTATAAAAAATGTACCTTTTAGAAGTCTACCACACATTAAATAATTATTCATAGTTTCAGCAGCTATTTTAGCTACTTCTGGAAGTTCAAACTCAATGTAACCATATCCTCGGCTTTTTCCAGTCTATAAAAACATTAAAATATGTCATAAGTAAAAAATATATTTAACAAACAATTTCTTGATTGGATATTTGTTATGCTTACTTTTTTAGATCTAGCGACTCTTACTCTTGTAACTTTACCAAACTGTTCAAAATACTCTTTCATTTCATCTTCAAAGAATCCATACGGAATGTGTCCAAGGTATACCAAACCTCTTGTAGAAACAAATGGTTTTTCTTCTTGTTCATTGACTTCTGTTTCTACTGTTTTCTCTATAGCTTTCTTTTTGATAGTTCCTTTATCTTTTTTCTGTTAATTAAGAATAATGAAGTATCTACTTGAGGTATTTATTAAGTAAGATCAGAATTTTCTCAAATACGCTATTATATATGTACTTGATTAAATAATCTGATATTAAAAATTAAATTAAATATTTTTAAGAGATTGTTAATTTTTAATTTAAACTTTTCTTGTAATATGGTCCGAAAGTAAGATTGTTATAGGTTATGTTATAAAATGTAACGTACCTTAATAATTTGCGTCACATTACTAACTGCTTTACTTAGAGCAGATGTTCTTTGGGTCTTTACCTTCTTAACTTTCATTTTTGTAAATAATTTTTGTATTTAAATATGAAATAAATACGTTAGAGAAAACGACGCGTGATACACGCTCGGCACGTGTAAAACTCTTGTGTAAACTGTAAACACTTTCGTATGTACTTAGTAGTCACAGCTATTGCAACGCATCAAGTAAATTGTACACATGCGACATCTACCTACAGGTGCTCTCTACATTACCAGCACTTAATACATATATAACAATATAAAATAAATGATTTCATATAAAAGAATGTCATAACCAATTTTTTCTGTTTTTGAAATAACATGTTTATTTGTTGTGGTGATATTTGATAAAAGAAATTATAAATTAACTGAAGACAATTACTTTACAAAACAATGTAACAAAATTGATTTGTATATAGTTGTTGTAATTCGTACTAACTAAATTTGGGAAGGATCTTGCTGAACTTTCTAATATTATTTTTATAAATTCGAGTTATAAATAATAACACTGCAAATTATGAATAGTTATTATTGGCAGTATCTACAAATTTATTCAGATGATATATGGTATTTACATTTGGTACAAATCTCATTTTATTTTATAACATACAAAAAAGCAACAACTTTTCAAATACTTCAAGTAATCATAACTAAAGAATCGTCAAATATATAGGATTTATCATTATTTTTAATTCGATACACAAATTTAAAAAAAAAAGTTATGCGTAAGGTGCGTTTGTTAACTCTGCGTTGTACATACGATGTTAAAATAAAACAAACAAAATTCAGCAAGATAAATTTTTAAATTGAATAAAATTTTCCTACATTTTCGTATTTCATTACCAAAAACTGTACATGCAAGCTTACAAATTTTTATAAAAGAAAACAATTATCGCCTTATTGATTAATATTATCCCTTATGTATTACAGTCAACTGTCTTGTACCTAAAGTGAGTACAATAGTTACTGTCTCAGAAAATCGTAAGCGCACCTTATGTTCTCTGAATTGGTATCAAATATATTATCCACAATTTGATTGGACTACTCGTAATTAGTTATTATTATTTAATCGCGTATGAATCTACAACTCTTACTAGGACATGAACTTCAGCAAGGAATTTGCATATACCATTGGCCTCACATTTGGATGTGGCTAAAAAAAAAGAATTATAAGTTAATCTAAATATTGACTTTAGATAAAAATGATTACATTACATTAAGATTCTTACCACTGCTTCATAAGAAGTAAATTTAGGTATCATGTCCTTGCCATTTAGTGTGATAAAGGCACCTTGGTTACCCATTGTATCACTGGAAAGTATATTTTTATTTACATATTATATTATGTAAAATAAGAAGATGTTATTAAATCATTTTAAAATATATTCAATTACCAATAGTTTGGAGCAGAGAAAACTGTTATACATTTTCCGTCGTGTCCAATTTCATATCCATCCTGTTTTACTTCGTGACTCCTAACAATATAGTCGAGGTTATTGAGTTCAAGGAATTTGTGCGTAACATCAGGACCAAATTGGAATCCAACTCCTCGTTTACTTGGTGCCCTACCCATTTGTGGTTGTGGGTCTGACCACAATAATTCACACATAATTCCCTCATCTGGTGGCTGCCTATTCCTATCAATTTCCCGAATCTCTTTCAATGTTACGTCATCTCGGGAGAATAATCCTCCATGCATTACCTATCCATTTAAGTGATTGAATTGAATTAATAACGAATTTTATTTGTGAATTTATAAAGTAAGTTATAAGTTATTTCAAAAATTAAAATTGACATATAAATACGTACAAGAACTCTCTTATTAATGCAATGAGCTAATGGTAACCAGTTGTACACTTCTGTAAAGAGGTCTGCCATTTGTGCTGTATACTTTGCTTTCACTTCACCTTCAAATCCATACATGTGGTTCATAGTTACAGACTCATGGTTACCTAAGTTAATAAATAAAAAATATTAGCACAAGTGATTATAATAAAGGTAAATGCAATAAAACGATTTACCTCGTGACATGAAAAAGTGATTAGGATACAATAATTTAAAACCAAATAATGTAAATATGCATTCAACAGAGAAGGATCCTCTATCAACAAAATCACCATTAAATAACTATATAATGTTTAAGAAAAATATCAGTTACCGACACAACAGACTATACATCAGTAATATATCAATTTTCATAAAATATTTTTTAACAAAGGATACATAAGGGTTTGATTCTGATGGTAGACCATTTAGTTCAAATATATTAAGCAAATCATAATATTGACCATGAATGTCACCACAGATTGTAAATTTATTATCATCTGGAACTGTGATGTCAACTAAACTTGGCTGAGCCATGAATAGAGTTTTTATGTCGAGAAGTATCTTGTATGCATATTTCCTATGCAATTTATTCTCTTTTTTGTACCAGTCAATCAAGTCCTGCATAAACTTTAAAGTAACTTTATCATCTTCCAATTTTGGTCCTGTATACTCATCTTCAATAGCTGTAATTTATTTAAGTAAAAGTATTTAGAACGAAAGTTTGAAAAGAAATTATAATTTATACAATAGAATAAACACTTACTCATAGCTTCTAAGTTGATAGAGTCAGCTATACTCTTTTTATTTTCTTCGACAGCGATAGCTTTCTCGAAAGCTAACTTTTTTACAATTTTGTTACATTCTGTAAATTTGGCTTTTGCATCCTTGTCATTTGGTCTAGCTTTCATAACAGCCTCATAATCTTTCAGAGCAAGTTTAAATTTGCCCAATGACATGTTGGCTGCTGCTCTGCGATAGTATCCTTTCACATAATTTCTGTCTAGCTCTATGGCTTTGGAAGCATCTCTTAATGCGTAGCCAAAACATTCTGTCTTCAAGAATGCAAAACTCCTGTTCCCGTAATAAATTGCTACAAACGGGTTCAGATCAATAGCTTTGGTGTACAGCGCAACAGCCTCATCATAGTTTTGATCTATAAAATGAGCATACATTAGCATTTATTGCCTTCCAAGTAGGTAAAAAACACAACATTATTGACCTTAATGTCAACGATTGAATACTATTAACAATGCTCGAGCAAAATAAAGAAATTATAACTTAAATAATTCTTTTTATCAATTGTATTTAAAAAAACACTGGCCATAATAGCTTTAAACGCAGCAATTGGCGTCAATTGGAAAATAATTTTAGTCGATGCTCGTCGAAAAGTTTGGTTAAGTCGTGACTACACGTGATCGATTAACAGTACATAGGTGTCAATAGCAGAGAGCGTGAAAATTTGAAATTTACTATCCCTAATGCAACTATTTACATGTGACTTTCAGGTGAAGAAAAATCAATTTTAACGATACGTACTTTTGAAGAATTCATTCGCCTTCTCCTTGTACTTTTCCGCCTCAGCGATGTCTTCGGGTGACGGGACTCTCGGTTCCTCAACAACATTCTCACTCATTCTCGTATTGTTTATTAAAGAAAGTAGAAAAGGTTACTTAAATTACGCCAAACCGAGCACAGTGGTCAGTGAGTTAGGCATTAATGAGACAGGAGAGAGCGTTACCCCGAGCCCGAGAAATCCTTCTTTGTACAAACGTGCTTATAAACGGCCACTCGCTCCAGGGGTTTATTCTGCTCTCTTCGTATATACATATGTACCTATTCACTTCACCCCGTCCGCTCCCACATTTAAGCTCTCGAACAGACTCGAAGCTGACTCGAAGTCAATCGCATACCTAAATCGAGACGAGACGCCATATACAAGCGCATCAGCTATAATTCATAGCTCTGTAAGCCATATATTTCCTATCGAATAGCCTGAATTTTGAGACGAAAGAGGTCGCTATGGCTATGTTTATGTTTTTATAAAAAAACTGCTTTACACTGTACCTTGTAATCAGAATACTTATCAGGTATTATCAAGAAAGCCTGTCACAACATGAAAATGTCAGATTTGAATCTACAAGCGGTTCGCCCTTTTGCACTGACGTAAAAGTTAAAAACTTGAAAAATTTAATTGTGTTTTTATACTATATTTTATAATTTATAATACAAAAACTGAAGGTTACCCTTACATATAAGTTGACTGTTAAACTGAATTTATAATAGTAAACATATTCAACTGTAATATCACTAAGCATGTCGAAGATAACTACAATTAGAGTTTTAAATAAATCAGTTGAAAGTGGAGAAGAACAGCTTGTACTTTTTACAGAGTGGAGCGATGAAAAAGTGAAAATTATAATTCTTAGAGACTCGAATACACCACTGATTGGAGAGGTAAGATTTGAATAATTTTCTTTGAATTTGTCTAGTTCAAGAAATAATTTATCGATATCATCTCTCTTACCAATCATTTTAGGCTCAATTTGAAGAATTCCTGAAATATGCAAAATCGTTTGATAAACCATTGGAACAGTATATACATGAATTAAAAAACATCCTCTCCAATAATAATGTTGATATAGACTTCTATATTAAAGATGAAAAGTTTTTTTGGAAAAAAAAGAAATGGGCTCTTGGCCAAATTACTGTTAAACCAGTTACAGATACAGGAGTAATTGCAGGGTATACAATGCGCCTAGTAGAATACTTCTCCAATAGTAAGGCTAACGAATTAAAGCTTGAAAGGGATAATAAGAATTTGATGCAAGTAAATTCAGAACTAATTAATCAATTAAGTGCAATGGTATCCATGAAGAATCAGTTGGAAACAACATTGTATAAAAAATTTGCTTTGCTATTAAATACAAAAAAAGAAAAGATTCGACAGTTAAAAAATAAAGTAAAAGTGATAAATATGGACAACAGAGTTTATGATGATCCAACTGACGAAAGTGAGGAAGAATTGGAACCAGTAAGTAAAATAATAATCCTAATGACAAACCTCAATTCTAGTATTAAATATAGCAATTTTGCATTTTATTTCCCAGTGTGTAGATTTAAAAAATAGTTCAATTAATCATCCTAAAAAACGATTGTTGGATGGTAATAATGATACTAAAAAAGAGAAGAAAAAAAAGACTGAATCAAATGTGGAATATGAAAAGTCAGAAATCAAAGCTGACAAAATTGCACCCACTAGCAAACATGAAGCACCTCTTCATGAAGATGAAGAAACTCCAGACTTTATTTCAGATGAAAGTTTATGTGAAATGGAATTAAAACTTGAAGATGAAAGAGTCGAAGAAGCTGTGATAAATCAAGAACAATCATCAGAAGAGATGTTTTGAAAATGTTTCTTTGGATTTATTTCTTTTGAGAAGAATATTCTTAATTAACTTTTAATTTATTAATCTATATATTAGCGAACTTATTTATTATTTAACAAATAAGTTTAAATTTTATTCAATGTTAATATTAACCAAAAGTATCAATAAATATTTTTTTTAACCATGCCAGAGAATAGTATATATTCATTGTTGATGCATGGATTGAGAAATTGAGATATAGTAATTAAAACAAATTAAATTTGTTTTCAAATTTAAATATACTATATTACTATTATACAAATACAAAAACTATGTATACATCAAGCATGTTTATTTTACACTGATTTTATTTACAATTCAAACAATTTATCATTCATTGTCATTTAGCACTTTGAAGCTTTCTGCAGAAAGGAATGATTTTCTTGACAGTTCATTTTCATTAGAATTTTTTACTCTCTTTAGAGCTAATCTTTTTGAATAACCTAAACAGAACAATGAATTGTTAAAGATGATGTGGACTCAAATAAATTTTATCTTATTTAAAAATTGTAACTTACGGATTGACGAAGCTTGAGAAACCTGAGTAATATTTTCTAGGGAATCTAAACGACTTTCAATACGTTGTAAGAGTTGAAAATTCTCAAAGTGCTCATCCCTATAAGAACAATAAGTGTAAAAAAGACTAAAAATGCATATTGCAATGGCTGTCTTCCTCACAAGCCAAACAGAATATACTAAATTTACTTTATCCTCATTCATGTGATCTGGAATGTTATTGTAATATTGAACTAACATTCTTTCTATGATCACATTCAGACTTTGAGTTGTAAATAAAATTATCCTAGAATTAGCAGTCTTCTTGGAGGCACTAAATAATGCGGACAGTATACATCCAACTGTATAATAAATTATTGATTGGAACCATGATACTTCACTAATAATCCAATTCTGAAATGTCCTTAAATATGCAAATATCTGAAAAAGCAACTCTTTCTGATCTTTAACAGATTCTCTGTAATTAAGACATATTATTGACTCAATGATATATCAGTTAACTTAAAAGCAATATATATTCTGTTGAAATAGGTATTTTCAAAATAGCTTACTTAAAACTATGAACCATATTTGTTACAGATTCATATGAACTTTGTATCACATTTTCTAATTCTTTTCCATGATCTAAAAGTTGATTCTGAATTTTCAATCCTTCTTTTTGACTTTCTAACATTGCACCTTGTACTTGTGAAGCTTCTAAGAGTTGTTCCTTCATAAGTGATGATGCTTCGTATAAACTAAAAATAAATAAATAATTGTTTAGCTTTAGCAGTATTAGTAAAAAAATAGTACTTTATACTGACTGCTTTATTGTATCATGAGTTTCTGCCTGCCAAACTTCATGATTCAAGAAAAAACAAATATGCGATGCATAAATATAAAATTCATTATACACTCCAAATGCCCTATCCGACATTTCATTGATACATTTTCTATAACAACATAAGATTATTGTATTATTTTCTACGAATCATTATATTATTATTGTCATAATATAAATTTATAGTATAGTTTACCTTCGTTCTTTTTCATTATCTGTTGAATGACAAGAATAAATTGCATGACCAGAATCTTCTAAAAAACAATTAGTTAAGAATAGAGCTAAAATTGAATGTTCATTGTCATTGAGTTTATTACAACTATTTTTCACTGCTTTAAGAGCATTGTGCCAGCATGCTCCGTGATAAGGTAAAGTTGATTTTTCTAATAAAATGAAAGAATCCATTAAAATCGTTTGTTTCTATATATCCTTTTTGTAGGTTTATATATTCACTCACCCTTAATTCTAAGAAATTCTTTCTCTCCTAAATTTTTTAAAGAAACGTCTCCTGTCCATGCAAAAACTATTATAAAATAGTTTGTTGAGAATAAAATCCATGTTTTTTTATTGGAGATCATTGCAAATGTGTTCATGCAATACTACATTATAAAAATGTAAAATAGTAAATATTTCCGTTATGAATGGCAGAGGAGACATTCACAACAAACACTCTTTTAGTATAAGACGACGGTTTAAAAGTGAATATATATATATAAGAATGAAAGACGCTAAAATATGCAGGGCTACCAACTTGTACCATAAAAATCAAGAAATAAAAGTGTGAAACCTACAATTTTTTAAGCGGGAAATTCTAAATGTTAGTCAGATATGTATATATCTGATTAACATTTTATATAAACATGGGAATGGACTGTTTGCAATATCACGATCTTTAAATATATGCATACAACATTTTTATAATTTACTCAGCATAAACTTTATTGGAATGACATAATCGCATTTGAAGAACAAATTATAGAAACATTTTAGGTCTTCCTTAGAATAGTTTCAATGTGAATCTCATCACTGCGCATTCATTCATACATAAAATTGTGAAATATTTATTCGATGACTCGATATAAAAGCATTTAGAAGAAATCTTAACGTCGTTTTGCCAAGTTTTATCAGTCTCAATGGGACATTTTTAAAGAATCAAGTAACAAGCGACTCTTTCGTTGTCACCATTCATTTCAACATCATCTGTCTAGTGGAATGAACTAAAACCATCACTCCTGCTTGGCTTCTATACAGTTTAAGTGACGATTCTCATTTAATGGTACAAATAACGATTCATGATTATCCGCTACGATGACACGCTAGATCCTTCATGTACCAAAGTTGAAGAGTTGGATTGCCGCTACACTATGGTGCTGCTACTCTCTGCTGGACTCACAACACGGAGGGTAGTACCGACTTGATTAATTCCAGGCTGCATTATACATACAAATTATTACATTAGTTGTAAATATTTTTATTCTACAAATTTTCAAATATCAATCACAAATCTTCCAAGGTTCATAACATAATTTTTTATTACTAATTATTCATGTGTATATATTATATATAAAGGTGTCTGTTGACTTTGCTATATACAATTTAATAAAAAGCGCTTCTAATGTCTTAGATTATTTGAGTGCTGATATTTAACATGCGCTTATAAATTAGCCTGGAATGTAAGTGAAATAAAAGAAAAGCATCTAGTTCAGCATTCATGAAAAGCCATCTAATATTAATTTTATTAAAAACGCATACGTACCATGCTAAAACCAGGAAAGTTTTCATCCAAGGTTTCTTGCATCTGCCAAAGCAACGTTTTTACATATAAGTGCCTCTTTTGCTTTCATAATTAAGCACAAGCATTTAAACAAATATAATAAAGATATAAAAACATTGTTCAAACTAAATTTCCTATGCTTAATGTGGCATTACGTTGAAAAAACTATGTTCATAAATCTATAAAAAAACACATACTATATATATTTCAAACAAAGTACTTGCATATATTGGTTTAATAAATTATAAATGTTGAAATTCCGCAGCAGAACTAATGTTCTCATGTCATGTGCGTCGCATTTTCTAAAAGTTCAAGCAGGAAGCAAGCAAAGGTTTTTCATTCATAGTTTTACTTTATTTTACATCAAAGACAAATAATCATTTTTAACAGAAGATTAAGTGTCTCATTGTAATTACTTTAAAATTATGGCTAAACTACAAGATCTATTAAGATTATAAGTATAATCATTTATGTTAAGCTAGTTACGCTGTAAAAAGGAAAAGGGATTCAAGGGACCTGCCCTATTACAATACCTCACATAGGGTTCATTAGCATTTAAAAGATATAAGGCATAAGTATGTTTGTATTTTACATAAATATTTTTCGAATGCTTAGTATTTTACTATTAAACATTTGATGAAGATTAAATAAAATCATATAATAACAAATTTTTTGACTAAATATGCCATTTTCATTCTTTATACTTATTATAATAACCACTTATGAATCGTTTTAACATAGTTTTCGAAGTAACGTCGAATATACGCAAAAATAATCGATTTATATAAAATTCTGAACTACTGTAATCTGAATTATTTATTTTAATTTACACTTTGTTAAGAATTACAAAAATAACTTGTTAAATAGATTTAAAAGGTGTACCGTGAAAAGTAAAAACAATTCAACTACACCATTAAATCCTGCACAATATATGTATCCAATCTGAATCGATTTTTACTTCTTAATTGCATGAATGGCACATTGAATCTTTATTTTTGTTTTTACCATAAAAGTAAAAATTTCTATAGAATGCAAATAAAAATTATGCAGCATTTCAATATAAAAATATAATATTTTGATGCAAGCATTTAAACAAGCTAAATTGCAACAAAAAAAAAATGAATTTTGAGTTTTATAGTTTGAATGTTTTGACTAATACTTTTGTCGATCGTTTGCATGATTTTCTAAATTTCTTGTTTCTTTCATGCTTTATAATTTTTTACTCGTCGAGAGTTCTAGAGCTAACAATAACGAAGAGATCACTAAGTGATACAAGTTCTTTTATGTATCGCTCTATAGTAAGTAATTGATAAGGAATACAGGCTTTATAATGTATATCCTACCATAATTTATATACAATTTTTTCATTAATACCAGACATGGCTACTTTTTATTTATTTTGAAATAAATGTATTGTTTATTAATGTTATGTTTGATGTTAAAATTAATTATGCTGCAAAAATAACTTATCTTTTATAAGAATGAATTAATATAAGGCAATTATTATCGACTTTTATTAAGAATCAAAAATCATTTTTGCTTATTTACCCTTCTGAAAAAACATGAATTAATTTCGATAAAAGTATTTTGGTAATTCCATAAAAAAATCAGCAATAACAACAAATATGTCGGCAATTCTATAGAAAAATTACAATCAGTAATAACTTTATAATATAATGTAACTAAGATAATGTTTAAGATTTACTAATTCAACTGGTCGAATAGAAAATGTAGCAAAAATGTAAAAGTATAATACCTTTAATGTTATCATAATCTCTCACTTTTGTGCTTTAATAAATGTTTTCTCGGTTATTTTGTATCTCTTTTTAGTTTTCAATAAATAAAATTTAGTATTAGTTGAAATCACTATGAAATAGAAATAGTGACTTCTATTATATTTATAAATATAAACTATCTAAGTGTAATGAAATTACAAACCTAAATTTTTTAAGTAAGTAAATATTTTCAAATATTATTAATTCAGAACCAAAAGACCTATCTTTTACTTTTTACATATATTACTATAGATAATGAATTCCATAAAACATATACAATTATAATAATAATTATAATAATAGTAATAATAAAAATAGTAGTTATACTAAGAATAAAATATTATGATAATAACAACGAAAATCGCATGAACAAACATACAATATCTATTTCAAAATATCAAAAGTGGCCCTGTCCAATTGTTACAATGGAGAAAAAAATTCTACATTATGGAAAATTGGTAACAATAAGGATTTACGATGCATCAGAGATCGTTAGGCCGTACAGAAGTTACGGGATAAGAGTGACTGTGGTTGTGTGGTCTGTGCAATGTGTTGCTTATGGTAAGAGGACCTACCATGTGACCGGGTCTCGCCCAAGTATAAACGTATCCGTCCTGACACGCTGTAACGAAGCAATCTTCCCTAAACACTAATTCAGTCAGTCTTTCATGTGCCAATTTTTTGCACACCAATGGCTCGAGCACAGGACACTCATCAAACCTGGGACACCAGGCTGTTCCTATCAATCGCATAGGATCATCCATCACAGAACTAACTTTCTTGCTTGTACCTAAACTTCCACCGACACTATTTAAGTTACTTCCATTTGTACTAGTTCCCGTCTTATCTGTACCACTATTTTGCACTACCGTGGTATTACCAGTAGCCCCACTTCCTCTAATAGTAAGGCTAAAGTTCCTCTTGTGATTATCACTCCTCCTCTCTCCAAAACCCAGCCCCCCTGCTAACCTTTGAGTCAATGAGTTTACTGTTGATACAGCTACATTGGTACTTGTACTGTTGTTGCTACTATCGTTGTTACTGCTGGCATTTTCTTTAAAGCTAATATTGTTAGAGTTTGCGTGTTTGCTGTTGTTAGTGTAGTGATTTGACATGGCTCCATTACCACTACTGAAAGTTCCTGAAGACGTAAATACACCGGAACCAGCGGCAGATATTGAAGCCCTTTGCTTTGGACATACGGGTTGCCGAAGGACGTCTTCCGTGATGTCCCACAAACAAAGTTGTGTATCTTGAGAAACACTCCCTAGTCTGTAACACGTGCCACCAGATACCCTCAGCTCAGAACTACAAGAGTTTCTGTTTGAATGTACGCTTTGCGAGGCGGTCGATAACCTTTTGGTTTTTTCGTGAACGTGATTATGATTATTATGTGGGACAGACATTTCATCATCAGAGCCGCTGAAGTCGGGATCGTTTTCTCCATAAGACGTAGTGTAAGGATCAAAGGCCACCACACTAACCCAACTATGGTGACCTTGACCCCTAGCAACAACTCGTTTTTCATGGAAACTCCAAATCGTGACTAGGTCATCCTCTCCACCGACGACGACGTACCTGCCATCCGGCGACCAACATACGCACAAAAATCCACCGAAATAACTTCTTGCTGATCCTGCTAGTTCCATTGTGTCATAGTGGAATACTCTTAGAAATCCATCTTGAGACACTACAGCCAAGTTAGAACCATCAGGACTGAAAGCAAATTCGTTTATACAACACCCTTCAGCTCCAATGACCCATCGGTATAAGGGATTTCTAGTGGATTTGGTTTTGCACGTGTGAATGGCGTAGCCGTCGCCTGACTTGAATGGCTGATAATGTGGCGGTGTTGTACCACACAAGAGTTCTTCATTATAAAGATACAGCTGACCTGAGCTGTGCGACACTAGAAACAAATTGCTTGAACCAGGAACCCATTTTATACACGTTACTTTCGTTTTATCTATTAGCCTCTGAAATGATAAAATTTATATTTTTAATAGTAACTTTAATGACATGATAATTAAGTTAATTATATTCAATGTGGAATTCATAAGATATTATTGAAGAAAATCCATTAATGTTTTTATTTTCTTTCTTAATGGAGTATAGTACTTAATGGAGACAAAGCACACAGTTTGTTATGTAATCTTATGTCAGCTAAGCTTAATTATTTGATTGAGCTATAATTGCATTTGATCTACATCTGTAGAGTTTAAGGTAGCTTCAACTAGTTTAGTAATACATTTGACACTATGTGCAATATAAATGTACTTTTTTTTTAGTATAAAACTAAAGCAATAAACTAATAGATGAAATTAAATAATATTATTATATTATTTTTGTCATATAGTAGTTTGATAAAAATTATTAAAATAAAAATATTGAAAATTCTCACCTCTTCATTGTATAGTTTGCTTAGTTCTTTTTTTATTGGATCTATTAGTTGTATCAATCCTGTTGAGAAGCCAACTAATAATGGTGCACTTTCAGCTGTTGCAGTAGTTTGATTAAAATTGTGACAAGTTGGATTAGTTCCCTTGTACAATTTTTTATCAACCGGTTTGTTTAAATCCACAGCCTAAGAAATAAAATTTACAATAAAATGCAAAATGAACAAATTACAAAGTTTAATTAGTTTCAATTAAGAGATAGCAAAATTATAAAAAGTAAGAAAGAAAGGCAAGGTAATTTTACCTTTTTGACGCCCCTGTAGACATAAACATATAGTTCTTTGCCAAAGTTGAAGCACATTCGGTCACCAAGTCCCTGTGTACCAGTGGGATCAGCAGGATCGGGTAGCGTAACAAAGGAGACCCTGACGGAGGCGCTCCCTTGGCTATTGGTATATCCTACCCTATTTGGCCTTGAGTACTCCGACAGGGTCATGAGCTTGTAAGTTCCCTCTCGTGTGACGAATTGAGTTTTCAAATCATCCTTCCCTCCGCCGTCCAACTGTACAGCCATCTTACTACAAGCAGTGGTACGACGGAGGAGTGCATCAGATACACTCCAATATTGTGAAATTTACCTGCAATAATAAAATATGCATTAGAAATTTCACTTGAATACAATTATGATTGGTTTTTTCATCATCAAGAAAATAGTCCAAAGATATTTTATTAGGGATCTCGCTTTTTTTTGCAGTTGTATCATAGTTGTTAAGAGAGTTTGTACGGAACACAATTTGGAAAAAAAGTAATGCAACGAATGATAGATAAATGGAATTCGATTACTTATGCAAAATTCTGGAAAATAAAATCATAATTTTCCCGTTTCAAGTAATCCCAACCCCATCAGTCTAACCTAACTTCTAAACAACTGCTCTACGGAGCAGAGCGAATAGCATGCACTTGGCTATAAGGAGAGCAAAGCTCGCTAGCTGATAACGAGCATAATGTGTCATCATGCCGTATCATTGCAGCGATTCTCACGAGATCGACTCGCGATCAAAGCCGCAGCGAAAAGCCCCACCATTATTATTCAAAAAGTCTTACTCTCCAAAACCAATAAGTATTACAGAGTATAAGAAGCAGGCGAGAGAGTCAGCTCGTCGTATTTTCCATGAACCTTTACTGCACTCTATCTATGCAGCACCACGTACTTACGCAGACATCGGACGTCGAGCCGCGAGTTCACGTGCAGGTCAAAGTAGTACTCAATCGTCGTCGCCGTCGTCGTTGTCAGGCAGGGCAGAAAAACGTCGGCCTCTCGCCGAGAACTGCAGCTTAGACACACTTTTGCATATGGAGATGCCGTGTGTATGTGCGTGTATATATTATATATGTATATATATGCGCTCTCGTTGCCGCCTTGTAGCGCAAGGAGAGCAAAAAACAGGCGAGTATATATAGCTATAAGTTATATAGGAGCTTGAGTGTACCTATATATCGAGTAGCAAGCAGCAGCAGGGGGGAAAGAGCTGCGGTGTACACTTATGGCCTGTCGCCGCGACTCACGAGTATAGTATATATATAGGTAAGTAAATAGTGCGGCTGCTGATCAGCGTAGGCTATGTGTATAGGTATATAATATATAGCTATAAATGTATACAAGTTAAACAGCAGAGAAAGAGGATTCGGTTCTTACTCGGCAGGCTATTTAGCAGCGAAGAAGGAAGAGAACTGAGAGCCCAGCCTAGCGGCGCAGACTACGTCGGCGTCTTGCCGTTGTTGTCGTCGCCGTCGTCGTCGTCCGGGCGCGACTCGTTTCCGGGTCGCCGGCGTGGCTCCTCGCCGCCCGTAGCTGCAGCAGCGGTAGCCGACGCTCCAGGGTCGAGTTCTCGGAGAAAACGCGCTGATGCATGTATGTAGGTGCGAGGGTGGCCGCTATACTACGTGTCCGGAACGGCGCAATGACGCACACACACAGACACACCGCCACTGGATATAGCAAATTTACGTATGCTGTACAATGGATTTGATTCACTGTTAATTCAGCAGCAGGATTTTCTCGGGCTCGAAAACCGGACACTCGATCGCTTCTCCGAAGCCCGAGACTGCACAGCTAGACTGTACTTAGAGGGGGGCGACAATGATGATCAGATCACTGCACGCACAGCACAGCGAGCAGCTCTCGAGCGCAGCCAGCACCAGCACGGATGTACACAATTACATGCGCGCGCGCGGAAAGTGCATGGGTTGCGTGTGTCCTCTCTCTATCTCTCTCGCTTCCGCGGGAGCTAGTACATAGTGGACTATAGGTATGTTGGTATATGTATCGTACAGTAGGTATATAGAGTTGCGCTATATACACTCCCCCTGCGAACCGTGGCAACTGTCCTCCTCTTTCGCGACCGACGTTCGGTGTTCCGCGCGTTATGACTCGTCACCACCGTTGTCGTCGTCGTCTTCGTCGTCGTCGTCGTCGTCGTCGTCGGCGGCGGCTCTAACACTATAATCATACTGCGTGTATGTACCAATACATGCGTCGTTGTCGCGATACGTATACCTACACGTGCGCGAGATTACGTGAACACGACCGTACGTACATACATACATGTGCGGGGGTGGGAGTGACAGAACGTGTATATAACTGTATACATACATATATATTAGGTACTCTTGGCAGCGGGGCCAGAGGGGCTCTTGCTCATCTCGGCACCCGCCCGCTGTATATATATATTTATTGATGCGCGCGCAAGCAACATTGCGAATGGTATTCGACAGAGAGGGAGGATATAATGAAAAAAGAGTATACCCGGTATACCTATATACATACATATATAGGATGCAAGTGCACATCGCGGAAGCTACTCTGGGAAAGAGCAGGAAAGAAGAGTTAGGAGAATGCTTAATTATTATGTGTATATACATACACCTACCTATTTGTATGTCCTTCGACTATTGCTGTATATGTATATAATAGGCTCGTTGACTTTGCGTATAAGAAGAAAGAGAGAAGTAAAGTGCGCGCGGCTTTTCTCGTTAGTCGCTCAGGTCGCTCGACTTCTTTATAGCCCTTTTTCTTCGTGGATCGTCTTATTTCTTTGACTTTTTCTTTCAGCGTCGTGTCGAGTTTCCTTTTATGAATTTCTATAGAACACACTATAACTGTCCAGTATTTAACCGTAAAATCTCGTCGAAAGCCGAGATTACAAGTTTATTCGCTTGCATGTACATACAGATAATAATTTTTCTCTTTTGAATGAAAACTTGCTTTACAATATTGTTTTTCCTTACTTGTTTCTATTATACTGGAATACTATTATTTTTTATATCTTATATTACAATGTCTTAATACAGCTTCTTTGATCTGGGATGGAATATTATAAAACAGATTTATTTTATAAGTAAATATTTATAAGTTTCAAATGGGCTTCGGGCGACAACTTTACCAGTAGAAAACAATGTTGCCAACTTAAATAAGTACTCGCGAATGTTTTCAGCTTCACAGTCTTTACACCAAAACATAACCTCGTTTCACACACATTCTCCATGTGGGTTTGTTTTGAAGCGCCCTTTAATTTTTGTTTTGATTACATGAATTATTTAGACAATTTTTAAGGCAAGTAAGAACAGGTAAGTTGACTTTTTTTATTTTGCATTTTATTTTTTTATATTAGTCTTTGATAACGTTAGATTTATTTAATTTAGATATGCCGCGTGGAAAGAAGTTTTCTCGATCTCGGAAGGAACCGATATTAAAACCGAAACGTAAAGGAAAATTTAATTATAGAACTGCATCTTATATCAAAGAAAGAGAAGCTAAAAATGAAGAGATTGAAAATCGCAGAAAAAGAGTTGAAGAGTACAAAGCAAGGCAGCAAAGTTATTATGCGCAGGATAGCTCAGAAGAAGAAGGGGAAGAAGATCCAGTGAATGATCTTCTGAAAACATTTGTAGGTCAGAATATTGTTAAAAAAGTATCTGTTGTTTCGGAAAGTGAAAGTGAAGAAGAGGAAGAAGAAAACGATGCAGAAAATGCAAT
Source organism: Muscidifurax raptorellus (assembly GCA_020010945.3). NCBI lineage: Eukaryota > Metazoa > Arthropoda > Insecta > Hymenoptera > Pteromalidae > Muscidifurax > Muscidifurax raptorellus. The sequence goes on along the minus strand of CM052080.1, from coordinate 15,216,390 downwards.
AGAAGAACAGGAGTTGGATGAGGAGGATGATGGTAAAGAGGATACAGATTTGGATGCGGAAGAAGAGGATCAAGTTGTTGATACTGAACAAAGTGCTCAAGAAGATGAAAGTGAAAATGAGGAAAGCGGAGAATCAGAATCAGACAGTAACAATCAGAAAGATGAAATCAAGTCTAAGAAAAAAAAAGTACAAAAGGAAATTGAGATTGAAGTAGAAATAAAAGATAATGATGAAGAGGATGAAGAGACTGCTCGAGAAGATGCTGGACATGTGAAAGATCCTTTTACAATTCATTTACGCAATGATCTTGATAATGAGCTGTATCAAGTAATGACTAATTCACCAGTGAGCTTAAATACACAAAAATTAAAGTGGCCTAATTTAGGTAATGTCATTTGTCAAATACCACAAGTAGATAAAGCGAAAGAGCCTGCTGTGAAAAAACAAAAAGTTTCAGTATTAGAAGATAAAACTTTTGCAGAATATGGCAAAGTGCCTAAATTAATTAACAATGTAGATTGGAATGAATTATATGTCAAATCCTTGATCCAGGATAATCTTACTAAAGCTAATTATTGCAACATCAGAGATGATTTGGAAACAAATCCCAGTCCTCTGACTCCTCTACAAAAAGAATTGTTCTCTGTTATAAATAATTATCAAGATTTGTTGTACTCTGAAAGAACATTTGACAATGAAACAGAAATACGGTTTGTATACTGCTTACATGTGATTAATCATGTTTTGAAAACTAGGACTAAGGTACTACATCACAACGCGAAGATTAAAAAGTCAAAATTAACAGACATGAGTGAAATTCCAGATGAATACAGAGATCAAGGACTTGTCAGGCCCAAAGTTTTAATTATTGTGCCTTTCAGATATTCTTGTTTGAAAGTAGTAGAGCTACTAATTTCAATATTTATCGGCGAAGATAAAGGTGGTTCTGTAATAAACAAAAAAAGATTCATTGAAGACTTTGGAGGTAGTGAAATTATAATGCCTAAGAAAAATCCTAAACCCGAGGATTACGAACAAACTTTCAAAGGGAATACAGACGACACTTTTAAAATTGGTATATCCATTACCAAAAAGGCTCTGAAACTATATTCAGATTTTTATTCTTCAGACATAATCATCTCATCCGTTCTAGGAATGAGAATGACAATTGGGGCAGAGGGGGAAGAAGAGCGAGATTACGACTTTCTCGCGTCCATTGAACTCTTGATCATGGATCAAATGGAGATTTTCTTCATGCAGAATTGGGATCATCTTCTCCACGTATTGAATCACCTACACCTGCAACCGAAGAACTCGCATGGTACAGATTTCGGACGAGTGCGCAGTTGGTGTGTTAACGGCTGGAGCAAATATTACAGGCAAACGCTGATATTCTCTGGCATTCAACTACCAGAAATTCACGGAGTCTTCAGCAAACACTGTCACAATTACTCGGGTAAAGTGAAAATCGCCAATCCCATATCAACGGGCTCGATCACGCAGGTACTGGTGCAGGTTCCACAGGTCTTTCACAGATTCAACGTAAACGATCATGCGAAAGCCATCGATGCGAGATTCGAATTTTTCACCACGAAAATCTTGCCCCAGTACAGAGACAGCATAATGAATCACGCGCTGATCTTCGTACCCTCGTACTTCGACTTCGTCAAGCTTCGAAACTACTTTCGAAAAGAGGAGCTCAGTTTCGTCCAGATTTGCGAGTACTCGCGGGATGCGAAGGTTGCCAGGGCGAGAGACATGTTCTTCCACAGCGACGCTCACTTTCTCCTCTACACCGAGCGCTTCCACTTCTTCCGAAGAATTCGCGTTAAGGGAATTAGGCACGTCATCTTCTACGCACCGCCAGCGTTCTCGCACTTCTACAGCGAGATGTGCAACCTTATGCAGGAAGCTTACCAGAATCCGAAATCGGGTTCATCTAGCAACATGACCGTGACGACGATTTATTGTAAATACGATGTACTGCCACTCTCGGCGATTGTCGGCAGCGACAGAGCCGGCAAGATGGTAAGCTCGGATAAAACTGTTCACATGGTGATGACCGGAGGCTAGGAGAAACTATGAGAGATGAGATAATTCATTTTTGTACATATTTGATAAATAAATTAGTTTCGATAATAAACGCTTGGTATTTATTTTACAGTAAATTCGTACAATAACGGTTGTATATCACGTCTTTATTTATATAATCCTATTATACGCTGCTATCAATAGAAGAACTATTCGTTTACTATAGATTTCTACCACTTATTTTTTGTTTAATTTACTTCTTGTTTTATACACAATACTTCTCTAAATCACATAACTTGGGTATATGATATACGAGAAAAAACAGTGTTTACACATGCATGCCTATATTATATGCCGTATGATTCGATGACAGTGACGTGAAGAATATTGTACTATACTATAAACATGAATTGTTCTTCACAGTCGACACACCCAAACGAACTCGTTAAAAAATGTTGTTTTTTCAGCTCGTATTATGTCGTAATATTAATATTAATGTTTAGTCAAGGCCAGCTTACATGCTCTCGTTGAAAATCGAACTACAGACGATACGTATTATATTATAGTTTAACATATATTCGAGTCAATTCATTTAAAAAAAGTACAGCAACTGGAAGTTTATAGAGAATTATTCAACGCGTATATCAGTTCAACAATTTCGTATTATAACTCTCGCACGGCGAGGATTCGGATAAAAGAACCACATCAGGCTCCACCAAATGTACAATGATACAACGTAGTGTCCATATTTATATGTGATCAACGGAAATCTCTGTATAACTTCGATATAGCCCCGCCGTTCGCGATCTCGTTTCGAAACATCGTCGTCGAGCATTATAATTAAGTATATGATATAAGTGTAAACGCTCCTATTAGAAAAAGTCGTCGCGACGTCTTCGGCGTCGCGATTCGAACTCGTGGAATCGCGACCATCAATCGTCCATGAGGTCGTCCGCACCTGGCACTATCGTGCTGTCGTGGTAATATTCGTCGTTGTTGACACGCGGTACGGCCTGGAATTGGTCGGAAGAGATCGACGGCATTAGGGGTAGGTCCGTGGAGAAGTCGACGTCTCTCTGACTCGCTGGGGTCGTCAAAGTGCGGTAGAGACTGCTCTTGATCAGCTGCTGGGGACTAGAGTCGTAGGTCGACGGCGGGGACTCGGTGGTCGGTGGTCCCAGTGGCGTTGTTCCATCCATCGACGTTCCTGTATGGGGTGCAGAAGAGAAAGTTTTTTTTATTAAACTGGATTTGATTTCGATTCATGAAATGTTGGCCTTGAGTATTTATTTATTTATTTATTTATTTATTTATTTATTTATTTATTTTTGTAGATGTATGTCTGCATTTTAACGCAATGAGATTGTTTGTTGTAGGAATGTCTCTATTGAAAGCGATTAAAACCTGTGTCCTCAGCTGCGCCAGCTTTTACTCTATGCAATTGCAAGTATATTGTCAGTAGAAACATACCGGGTATGGTCAGCCGCGAATCCTTCACGCCGATATAATAGCTCATAATTAAAAAATAAGAAGCCCCTCCACACATACGCAATTTACCGTTGAGTCTGTTGGTCGATCCAGCGATTTCGCCGATAACCGAAGGCGTGACATCGACGCAGGACGTCTTGGCCGTGTTCCCACCGACCTGAGGCATCGACGTAGTCGCGTTGGGCAATTTATGCGGCCTGTACCGGTGATCCGATGGATCCCATATGTACATGTAGTAGAGCGACAGAACGATAGCCGCAAGACTGACGGAGATGATGTAGGCGACGACTGTGAGGACGCGCACGAGTTTCTGCTTGTGCTTGGGCTCGTAGAGCTTGTCCTTGCTTTCCTCGCCCGCGAACTTGACCTCGTTCGCGGGCTTGCCCTCGGCGTGCCTCGTACCCAGGGTGCGGCTGATGCTTGCCATCACGTTGTGCGCGCTCATCTTGCGCGAGATCTGCATCCTACGACGGACCCGACTCTGCGCGGTTACCATCTTTAGTTTGTGTTTTTAGTATACGCTTGTTATATATATGCCGTATTTTTGTTGGATTTTTCGACCTTGTCGCTCGTGGAATATTGAGTCTTTTTTTTTATCGATCGCGGCTTGAATCTTGATCGAGTTGAAAGATACGTTTGAAACTACGCTCTTGAAACTTGTATCAGATAAGAGGTTATATAATGCAAAATATTTGCGTTTTCAGTAGAAAAGATCGATTTTGGTAGGACAATTTGTGCGATCATGCACGATTGATCTCAATATTCTTAGTCTACGCTATACAAGAGTGAGATTTTGTGTAAATTATTATTAAATGAATTTCATAATGTTTGTTGAGCAATATTATTTTTAACGTTATCCACAAATAGCTTCTCTCTCCAATTGCATAGCTTGCGCTGATTGATGTGCACCCATATATAAATATTTAAGACGAGAGTTTAATTACGGAGTAAATTTTATCCTTGACATTCTGCTCGCAGACTAGCACACGATTGTGTATATGCATAGACTTTCAATATATCCTCCTTGTGTTTGGAATCGTCGACGGTGTGTATGTTTTCGGAAGTTTAATTCTGATTCACGTTTCGTAATTCGCTGTTATATACATAATTGTTATTTTTAAACTCGAGCGCAGGACTCGTACAGTAGAGAAAAGAATACAATAGAAAACGTTATAACGAGGACGTTTTGAAAAAGTTATGTTGTGTGCAGGAATGCTCGGCCTAATGAAATGAAATTTTTATCACATAAGTATGTAGAAATATAACTAAACGGGAGAGAATTGGGAGGAACAACGGCTTGAATACACGCAATCCTCGAAAAATAGCTTTCATGACGAGAACACACAGGCGATAAAACCCACAGCTGTATGCAGTAAAATGCTGATTCCGACAACGCATAAATTCTATTTTTGCGTTAAGCTCTATTGTAAAACAAGTCTTTGCTTTTGATTGTTATAAAAGATCCGCGTTTTCTTCTAAAATCGATTTTTTAGATTAAAACCAATATTTCAGACTCATTCTATTCAGGTGGCTCTTTATCGAAAGTTCAAGCACGAGATAATCCCATATCAATATGAGTTGAACGTCGACAGGATCAGCGTTTTATCTTCCCCATCGAATTGTGTATGTATATAGACAGAGAGATATTCAAGGAACAAACAGTACATATAAGAGCCATATACGCCGAGGTCATGCCACCCTGCGCGTCAGAATTGACCCTTATTCTGTAGTATAGACGCCTATATATGTATGTATGCATATATGTATAAGCGCTCTCGCCAGTATCTCCCCTGTGAATCAGCTGCAATAAAATCCAATCTAAAACTAATTATACGAAAACAACGTTTCTCTGCTTGCACAACTCGTAACAAAGGAAATAAGTATATATTAATAGTCGTTATATGTATGCACAAGACACACGCGCCGATCGATCATGCGGATGTAAACAATACAGTTTCGCTCGCTCGCACAAACAAAGAAAAAGCGCGAATTCGCGGCGTTATAAAATTCATTGTGCTAATGCCTCCAAAAACGAATGTCCAACAACGAGATAATCACACTCGTATATGTATAAAAGTACACATCAACCAGTAGGTATAGCAGTTCAAAAAAAGCCAACAATCCAATACTCCCCGTGTGTATATATAGCTATATACGTATATAAGGAAAGCTCTCCTTACCACACAGTCGAATCAGCGCAGCGCAACGAACCTCTCGCGGACCTCGGCGTAGGTCTACTTATTCTTATTTATATTCTTCCGCAATGTTCTCTTATGCACATATGTACGCGACGGTGCAAAGTGGAAAAAATACGTGGAAGCGAAGAGCTCTGAACTACGGCCTATCGCGCGACGGGCCCATGTGTACGCCTGTCCAAGCGCACGCACTGTCGTCCAGGAGTCGAACGTAATGGAGGATATCCGCGCGCGTCTATTCTCGGTGCGAGGAGTACGAGGGGCTGACCAAACGCCACCTACGCCTTGGGCCACTGGAGAGGCGCGGAGGTGATCGAGGGGAGTATTATATGGCAGCGCCGCCGCGCGAAAGCTTGCGCAAGCTCGCGGCGACACGCGATGCTCCGCGACTTCCTGCGCAGGGAACTGGCGCCGCCAAGTGACCAAGGGGACAATCATCGAGAGCTTTTATTCAAGACGGCGGGAACGTGACGTAACCCTGGCTTTGTTTGAATTTTCATGCTTTTTTCGAAAATGCGCGCTCAAGAATTCGCAATTTATTCCGTAAAAATGTGCGCATACGCGCGGAAGGCAATTCAATTGAAAAATTCCCCGTTTGATGAAAAACTTGGGCTATGCATTGTATTTTGCTGCGAATTTACTTTACTGTTTTTCATAATGTAACGTGATCCGTTTTATATACGTATACAAATATTCTTCGAGCGAACTTGAGAATAAAATAAGGACGACGACGACGCGCGGTGTTACCGGATAAACCGAAAGCCGCGTATATCTGTGTGTAATCGAGGATCTTTAGCAGCCTAGATCCGCGGGCCATTAGCCCGGATTGTAAGCGCTCTGTGGCGAATAATGCTCGCGATATCACCGGCAAAGAGCCTTGACACGCCCGAATATTTATACCATATATATGTATAACGCGCTCCGTGCGCGTGAAAGTTTATTACTTGCGCTCTTATAATGCGATCGATAAGTATTAGGCGGTTGATGGGCAGCGCGCTGAACGCGAGACTCGCGCGCTCGGGAGCGTGACCGACGTTGTTGGGCATGTGAAATTTGGCGGCAGGTTAATTTGATCTATTCAATTTTCGCGTTAGTTCGTTTGACTGCGTAAGACACATGAACTGAACTTGCGTTTAGTCGTGCGATAACCGTTGGGATATAGGAGATTGTGTCGAAAGTTGCGGACGTAATTTGCTGGACTTATCTTTTATAGATTCTCGTTTGTCCGTATATAGGAATAACAGTTATATTGTACGGATAAACCGAGGCATTGATTTATTTATGCGAGCTTTCGCACGTTTTTTAAATATTATACGTAACAAAGTATGTTTGAAATTGAAAATAATGAATTTTTAACATATACCGTTACTTTATACTTGTTATATAAGCGATCGATACGAGGTCCTTAAACATCGTTAGCTTGAAGAATCGAAACCGATCTGATTGACAGTTTATTTAAATTTCATCGAGAGCTTTCTCGTTCAATAAACCATAGTGAGTTTATTATAAACTAGACAAATAGTGTCCCCCGTTCATCGGACGATTAACCGCGTTCGAGGGCAGGTATTAGGAAGAACGGCGCGCCTTTGTTTACGGAGGGTTCGACTTTAACTTGCGCACAGGAGGTATAAAATTAACTTGAATAACTGTCGTAATTTTTCGTTTGTTTTGCTCGGAGCGTTCTTCCATTCGCCGACGTCATTCTTTCTGGGTTAAGAATTGCGCCAGCTCTGATGTATGTGATTGGATATACGAAATAACATGTATATATATGTATAATTGAACGTTTTGTCCTATTATCTCTCTCGTGATTGGTGCTATATTGAAACCAGTGAACCTGTATTTAAGGATACAACTCATTGTTTTTGACGATCACAATTGCTCCGTTAGCAAAGACAATATTCGAAAGGTGAATCGTGTATTCGATATGTGTATTGAACTATTTTTTGCTGATTGGAATTTATACAGAAATGTATACTTTTTAGTATATAAGTCTTGAAAGTTATATAATAGACGCGACGAGAAATAAAAACAATTTCAAAGATAGAGAAAGGAGGATCAGAAGCGTAACGCCAACAAGTCGCGCTCACACTCACACACGTATACACTGACTTTATTTGCGTTAGTAGGTTAAGAAAGCCAAGTGCGCGCAGTGTAGCAGACCAACCGATGATATAACATACCTGAAGGAAGCCCCGGCATCGGCGTTGCGCGCACGACCCTGCCCCGTTTACCCCGCGAACTTTCTCCATTGTGTGATTAGTCTACCGCCCCAGGAACTTGTACTCGCACCATTTCTATGGCTTTGATTATTATGTTTGTAGCTTATATAGGCTCTTTCTCTCTCCCTCAACTCTCGATCGTCGGCCCCGCGCTTGATACGTTCGATATATGTGAGCTAATGCACGCTTGGATTATCCTAAATCTCTTTTTCTGTGCCCAATCTCACATTGCCTTAGCTTGCGCGAAAGTTAATTCGACCGCGAGGCTCCTAATCCCTTGCAGCTGAAACGCACATTTGTTAAAGCGGAATTAAGGTGAACGTTTGTACGTACCGCCGCCGCGCAGTTTCTGAGGATGAACCAATTATACTACATACACAGACAGACACACATTGTGGGGTATATGATTAACGAGCGACGAAGTAAAATAAACAAGTAAAACGTTTGAAAGCATTAAAAGAAATGAAAGCACTAAAGATTATTCCTTCGAATGTTCCAATAACAACTCTGCCCTGCTTGTATAAAACAAGTGCTTTACTCGATGTATAATACTTCCGCTTCTTGGGCTCTTCGTAAATAACCTACTTTTAGAAAGTACAAACTACCATTAAATCAGAGATGGACAGGAAAATTGCCAATGATGGCAGTCTTCTTTTCTAGGCAACTTCCGCTTTTAACGTTACATGCGGAAAGAATAGAGAAGTAGTTGCAAGCTCGTTTTTTCGCTAGGTTGAAACCGACATTTATATATTGGATTATATATTTATGAAATAAGAGATAAACTTTTGCACGAATATGAAAGAAACATTTAGATTCATAAATATACAGATAAAAGTTAAAAAGAATATTATTTGCATTCGCAGCTACTTTTATATAAAGCGACAATTGGGTTACTATGAAACCCTTTCAAAGAAAGAATGCGCAAATTCAATTTCACACGCTTTTTCTAGCATTCCTATATATATATATATGTACACGCGGAAAATTGTATACTCCTAAGACATTGAACATCTCCCTATACACACTCGCATCCGACGAAATTACGCAAGGCGTGGCATCACATTTCTTAAAGCCTCTGCTCTTCGCCTCTGATTTCGCGGTCACGAGCTGCTTGTATTTAAGCATCCGATCCGTTTAATCTCGTGGTTGTCTACATAAACGATACCCGCGAGAGTAAGCCTCCGAAAACCACGTCGTACTTCGCTTCTACGCATATATGTGCGCGCGAGTACTAAACATTCGATTTTCATTCGTGCCACTTTTGGATATGAATAGCAGATGCGTGCGTGTTTAATTTTGAGATGGTTCGACATTTCGAGAAGGTTCGCTTCTATATTCTCATGAAAATGAGTTATGAATTCTAATTGATACGTCGTATTTGTTATATTCTTGTATATATATGGACTGTAAACTGTGACGTTTTTTTCTGTGTGCGTTAATTAGAAAAAAGTCATTATATTTCGTAATTATATTTCATTTTTGAAATGGTTATTAAAAAATGTGCTGTTTTTGATTAATTTCTTCGATGCTACACGCAATCATCACAAAGAATTCTAAAGGATGTATTTCAATTTAATTAAACCTCTTGTCAAGTATGTATATCAGCTGTTAGTCAAACGAAGAATTATATTTTATTCTCTTGATTACAATATTTAATTGCAAATTCATTACGACTTTATAACTATAATGGAGTGAAGAGATAAAAAGGATGCTACTCAATGAATGTATCGATTGGTCTGCAGAGAAACCGTGCAATTAACTTATAGATTATATATACGAAGTAAGAATTATACGTGTGTATATGTATATATTATGTATTTTTCAGGCATCAAACATCAATTTCCATGAACATATACTTATGTCCAGGCCAACATTTCATTTCGCTCGTATATACCTCGATCTTATCTTATCTAAGCAATTGTCTCAATTTTCAGAATATAGCTATATCTGGAAAAGGCACGACAAAGCGTACGATGGTACAGCGAGTGTTATAAAAAAGAAAGCAGCAGTGCTAACCTCGTATCGTCGGAGTAGTGCTAACTTTCGGCGGTCGCTTCCTCGATCCTTCCGACTTGATCGGAACCTCGAGGTGCTTCAGGGCGAATGGCATTTGGTGCTGTTTTTTTACACTACTGGCTTTCCTCGTAGCCGTCGTCGAGCTCGCGCCCGACGCTTCCTCTGACGATGCGACATTTTTCAGCGAGGATGAGGTTCTGCTGGTCCTCGTTCTATCAGTCTGGTCACCGTTCGAGTTTGGCGAAGACGAAACTTCGTCATTGAACGGTGAACTCTCCACGATTACCGGTGCGAGCATACTGTCGGAGAAGAACACGTAGATAAATTTTTCATATATTTTTATAAAAAAGCACCAAGCTTTCAAAAAATATATGGAATGAGTCATCTTTAGAACCCATGGTAAAACTGTAATATTACGTATAGAAATATAATAAATTATATAATAAGAAGAGAAACAATGTTTGTAACGTTTACTATAATAACAAATTGCTTTTAGCAGTTAACCATATCTAGAAGCGTTCTATAGTCTATATAACGTATCTCAGCACATGTTACATTTCGCATGGTTTCGATCTATATCTACAATTGCGCTTAAAATATGTATTATCATCGAATCCCACATGGCTATTCCAGATGGCTGGATACGAATCAGTAAGAAGCATACAATTCTAAACATATAAAATTACGAAACAAATGTCTTCTTATACAAAGATAAAAATAATTCTTACGAGCAAAAGGCTATAACTGGTTTAAAAAATAGCCGAAAGTGTGATAAGTAAAAGAGAAGTTCTCACGCGACATCCTGCAGTCCCAGGCTGGGCTCTCCTGACGACTTGCCCTTCTCGAAGTTCGCCCTCAGCACAGGGTTAACATTCTTCACGATCTCCCGTCTCATCTTGAGTCTCTCCTCCTCGGGATGGATCCTGGCCTCGGCATCGGCAGCCGCGAACACGTCGATACCGGCCGGGGCCATCCTCGTCATGATCATCGGCGGCGCTCCGGTCGTCAAGTCGAGTTCGCGGGCCATGTGGAAGTCGATCCTGGGCTCCGAGTGCGAGGCTATCGCCTGGGCGTGCATAAGCCTTGGATTCGGGGGATGCCAGAGGAAAACGTAGTACGCGCTGAGAACGATGCCGACGAACGAGACCGAGACCATGTAGGCCGTGACCGTTATTATCCGGATGATCTTCTTGGGCTCGCGGTCCTCGTACAGGGCGTCCTGCTTCGCCTTGTCGGCCGGGTTCTCGCTCGACGTCTCGCCGCCGCTGCTCATTTTCGCGTTGATCGATCCTCGACGCTTCGCTTATTCTTTCCCGGTTCGGGCTTGGATCGAGCTTGTCCTTAAATTCAGAAAAAGATGCTTCTTTTTTCACGATGCTTGAGAGAAAAGAGCGAATGCTTTAACGATCGCGGGCTTAATTAGATTTAAAATTAGACGCTCGTTGCATCATGCGCACTGGCGGTTCGAAGTAGGCGAGACTCGCAATTCTACACAGACACACACGCATATATATATAAAAAGTGTTATTTTTTTTGTTTTTTGAATTATTAATTAAGCATGCCCGCAGGAAGTTATTCAATTTCAGCTTGTAACGAGTTGTGTAAACGGAGTTTCTTTATAATAAGTGCGAATGGAATTACAGTCTGCAGAGTGCATTGTGTGCGACGCGATCTCAATTTAAATTTATAGTCTTCTATATATACTTCCTATTATAGCGATCGATATGGGTAAAAAACTATAGCTCCGTTAAAATTCATCTCCGACACTATATAAATACTGTTGTTAATGTTAATACTATATTATATATTTACTGACCAGAAACGTTCTGGTTCTCAGGATGATGCGGCTTCCCAGTCTTTCACATCTCCTCTCCAAACAGCTCTCATTCAATTCTGTTTACCGCCTTCTCTCCGTCTGTGTTTACTCGATTCTGCGCATCCTCTCGTATGTGTATTCAAACTCGTACCTCTATATTATACTCTGCGATTCGTTTACTTATTTCGCGCATTTTATATACGAGATTAAAAACAGAAATGGCACCCGATCCTCGCCGAGGATCTACCTACCAGATTAGATTTCTCGCGTAAACGGCGACGAGCTCGCGACGATAATCGCGCGTTTATCGCTTGCAAGCTCGATCGTGACTGGATGCCAACGCGTTTATATAGGTGAAAAAAAGCAGAAGGTCGGAGCGTAGCCGATCGGAAGAGCCGCAAGGCACTTGTACGACTTATCTCACCGACTGCGCCCGAGGTAAGACGTGCGTCGTGCTTAAGGCACATAAGACTGCGCTCCGCAAGCTCTTGGCCGATTCTCCCTGCCGTCGCTCTTACTCACTCCCTCTCTCTCCCTACCTCTAAATCTCTCTTTCTCCCTCACTCGTTCTATTAAATTTTCCACGTGCGCGCAGACGCCGCTACCGCCGCGGCCACGCGCATTCATATATATATATATATATATATGTGTGTGTGTGTACGTGTACACTATTTCATTACAGCACACATATGCCACGATCGCGTTGATCCCTGCGATTATTATACATATACACAAGCATTCAGTGCAATGGCTGCGCACCTATATATACGTTCTTTGACATTACGCACGGGCTACTGCATATTAGCCGTTGTTATTGGATAATTAATGATTATTGGCACATACGGTCACGCTATGTATACATATATTATATCATACACATATAAAGGGTATTCGTGTATATATGTTTTACTGCTGTGGTGAGCTGTAGAGGGTAGGGATGGATAGGTATATATAACGAGCACGTATATATAGCGACGGCTGGAAATTTGGAGTAGTAGAGCAGGTGGCCGATAAACATATGTGTACAAAATAAGGTTTCTAGTTATTTAGCGCTCTCGCGCGAGCTATGCTAGCGAAATCCCATTTGGTGAGATCTCTCAAGATTACGCACTGCGATGCTTGGATATGAATATACATATGTGTGTGTGGGGGGGGGGGGGATAATATACAAAGGAAGGTTCATTTATTTAAAAACTTTACTACTTCTACCCACTCTAATTTTTTTATCTTTCTGTCGCGCCTGAAAAATTTATAAGAGTTTTAAATTGAGGTATGTATATGTATACTTTGAGTTACAGTCAACTATTGTATGTATACCTATACTTGATTTCATGATTCAGCTATTAAATTTTATAAGGTGCATGCCGCGCGAAGCTCGTGTAATTTACGTTTTGAAAGAAAAATATAAGCATGGAGAGAAAGTGGAACGATCTCTTGAGCTTGTACGTATATATGTATATCGTTAGTATGCATATTATCGCCGCTCCCCTTTCTTAGATATGTATGCACGTTATCTTTTTTCGCAAAAGCTTTTTTCTCGTTCTTATTATATTATTCACAAGATTAAAAAATTCAAACACGAACGTGTTGACAATCTTTGCTCGCTGACCATGATTTTGACAGCAATGTAAACATTGAATCTTTCCGGATAGTAAATATTATTTTAATTCGAGGTGCAGAGGCATAATCATAAATAAAATAGCCAGTTTATGTTTAATTTATTTTTACATATATGTAAAAATAAATTGCTGCAAAGGCTCGATATTAAGGAGTATAGGTAACTACGTTTATAATTTTACAAATGATGTTGTACAAATCCAGCTTCATTTGGAATATTACAATCACTGATATCAATATAACATTCAATTCAAGAACGCGTCATCGTACCCGCCTGCAAAGTAATAAAACCTTTGAGCCGCTGTATACTTTCAATGAATGTACACCTTTGTAGTTTCAAATCTCCCGCCACCGCAGTTGCCAAGTGAAAAAGTATATATATATATATATATATATAGGACTTAGTCGGTAAACCAAAACCCTTCATTCCCGACAGAACATAATAACAGTTATAGCGTAATCGCGAATAGCGATCGACGGCGTAGCGTTCACTATTCACGTATAAGTATAAACATGTAGTAATTGGATTCTTCGGATCTCGTATATTGTATATATAGGTAAGTACATACACATATTTGTGGTATGCGTCATCAACCGATCATATGTTTCACAAAATTTTCTCCTCGCTGTCGCTGCAGTCATTCGTATGAGGCTTAGCATATAGCATAGCTGTTAGTGTGAGAGCCAAAACGAAAAATGGCGTAAAACAGACAATATACGATAAAACGACAAAGAGACTGGGGAGCAAAGTCTGATATTTTACTTTTTCTTGCCACTTCCAATTGTTATTTACTCTTTGTTCAGCGGGGAATGGTCAGTCTCACACGTCATTTAAGTACTTCTGGCAGTGTAAGTGAATAACATCTCTCTCATGTTCTAATAGGAAAATAATGCTTGATTTCCTGCTGCATTTTAACCTCTTCGAGCTCTATACAACTGTCAAAATGCTTTCCAGTTAACCGATGATAATTCTACTTTTTGGTTTGTTACTTGTATTATTTCCAACCCATCTTTTATGGGTCAATAGCTATCGTGTTATTCTTTTCCAAGTGCTAATTTATTGTAAACTTGAGAGATTTGTAAGTTATCAACACTGAGTATTACTCATATTCTGAATAATCATTCAATGATTATTAAGTAGTTCATTTGTTAGCTGTTGGTATTGCAAATAGTTTGAAATATTACTTCACAAAGTTTCGTCAAAAGAGAAAACAGAGATTTTTATTGGTCATAGAATTCTATCATATTTAGTTTCAGGGTGCTGTATTTTTTGATGCATCATTAAACATGGATGATGAAGAATATCTTCAGCCAGTCTTGGTTTCCCAGGAGCAAGAAAATTTTGAGAAATTGGATACAGTTCCAATTGTTTCTGTGCCTCTTATTTTTGGAGTAAGTATGAGCTTATAACAATGTAATGTGTCTATTATATTAATATTATTTATTAATTAAATATTTATTCTCATTATTAATTTACAGGTAGCCTTAGAAATTACTGGAATAATATTTGTATCTATGTGGCCTGAAGAAAAGAATAAATGTGACACATACTTTGTCCTGCTCTATCTTCACTGTGCCTATTGGTTGCTTATCATGTTAGTCGATCATTTGGTGAAAGCGAAACACCATACCCTCAGAATATGTGGTTACTTGGACTTTTACCAATCGACTTATCAACACATTAGAACACCTCTGTTTATCTCATCGTTATGGAATACAATGTACTTGTTGCTATCCGTCATTTTGCATCACACCCACAAGAACAATTATGAAAATTACTGCCGTGCTTCCGAGTGGTTCACACCCTTGAATTATATACTTTTGTTAACTACTTTTGAGTTAATAATCATAGTACCAACTTACATAAATTACATTAGTAAGTTTTTTGTTTGTTTTGATGACTATTTGATCATAATTTGTAAAATAATATTATCTGTCATAATAACTAAATATGAATTATTTTGATTACAGAGAGAGTGGTTAGATTCAATCGAACAAAGCCACCACCAGATGTTACCCGGGAGGAGTGGCTCATGTCTTTCACACAAGACTCGTACACTGGTGAAGTAGGGTATCACCAAAGAGGATTAAATTTGGCTGAATTGCTTGAAAAACAAGCAGACTTGATTAGGTATTTAAGAGATCATAATGTAAGATTAAGTCATAGAATGATGCTTCTAGCATCTCATCGCAGAACGATGCAATCTTAAATTCTTCCCAAGCAGAGAATGATAAATTAATTCATGACAAGTGAATATGAGTGATTAAAGTAACAAACAAATGAACTTGTGTTCAATTCCCAAGTGAATTGAATTATAAATACTAATTACCTAAAGATTTGTTACTCGTTATTTTTGGATAAAAATATAATATAGTCAATTTTTTATAAATTTTATAGAAAATGCATATATTTTCAAGAGGTGGATGTAATGTTCCTTGATTTGCTTCATCAAAACTTCTATATATAATCTCAAAAACATCGTAATCCTAGTATTCGATATTATTTTTTACATTTGAGTGACAAGCAAATTGTATTATTAGTTATTTGTCTAGTTATTTAAGTTTTATTTATGAAAAATTCATTAATTTTACTCTATTAAGAAGGCATATATATATATTGCTAAAATTAATCATCAGGTTTATTATATACACTATGAAATGTTCTGTTAAAGAATCTCTAAAAGAACAATTTGAATACTTTCTATAAATTTATTCACAATTCTGCTAAATGTCTAAAAGACATTGAGATTTTTTTACCAATATATACAAGGAAATCTAAAGCAGAATATCTGCAATTTTCAATGTAGTCGAAAGTATTGAACTTATTTTCGGTTTTGTAACTGGATGCAACAGGTCACAGGAATCAATAAATTATTATCATGTATAATCGAGTTACGAGTTAAATATATTTCAACAAATACATTCAACATTAATAACAAACACATAAATACTCAAGACACCTTTATCAACATTACATTTTCATAAAACCTCCATTAAAGATATCGTAAGCTGTCTTAGGCCCGATCACTTTGGTCCGCTTATATTGTAAAATATTACTAGAAAAAGTCGACGCCTTTACAAACTATCAAAAAATCTTTTGTGTACATATAATAATCGAAAAAAAACAACAAAATAATACCTAAATACAATGTAGTCGTATTCAACGAGAGCAATAAATAAGTGAAAAAAAAATTGTAAAAGGACATGATGATCAGAAAAAAAATTTGTTTAAATATAAATATCGAACTGAATCAGAGAATATCGATGGTATAAATATTACATAATTATAAATAATAAGCTAAATCTATTCCTCCTCTTCCTTCTCCTCGTCTTCCTCCTCCTCTTCGGACGCGTCGTGGACAGACTTGTCCTCAGACTTGGCCTCTTCTTCCGTCGCTTCAACCTCCTCAACCTGTGCCTCCTCCGTCTCCTCGACCTCTTCTCGCGTCTCTTCCGTCGCCTGTGCTTCCTCCTTCGCTTCTTCCTGTGCAATCTCCTCCTTCTCCTCCTCCTCCTCCTCCTCCTCCTCCTCCTCCTCCTCCTTCTCCTCCTCCTCCACCGCCTCTTCCTCCACCGCCTCTTCCTCCACCTTCGCTTCCTCCGTCACTTGGGACTCTTCGATCTGAGCCTCGTCGGCCTCTGCTTGGCTCGCGACTTCGCACTCGTCGAAGACTTGCTGCTCGCCAGCAGTGCTGCTCTCTTCCTGGACCTCGGGCGCCTGTTCTTCCGCACCGGTATCCTCGCCTTCGGGCTCATTGTCGTACTCGGACCAGTCGAAGCCTTGCTCTCCACTGGCGCCTCCACTCTCCCTGACCTTGGGCGTCTCCGGGACAGGCTCGTCAGCCTCGGCCGGGACTGCCGCTCCTTCGCCGTCGACGAAGGGGTTCTCGAGATCCTCTGGCTCCTCGTGTACGTCTTCCTCGACCTATAAATTTTTTTGTTACATTTTTTGACGATCATTAATTTATTGTTCGATTATAGTTCGCGTATATATATACCTGTGTGTCTTCGTCGTGATCGATTTCATAGGGCTTGGCCTCGTTATCCTGGTCCGACAGGTCCTGGTGAACGGAGTGTTCCTCGGAGTGGTGCTCGTCGACGACAACGCCGTCGCTGGCCACACCGTTGGTAGCTGCCAGTTGGACAACTTTCTCTTCCTCGTCTTCCTGCTTCTTTTTCTGGGCCTCCTTTTCTTTCTCTCTGACCAAGCGATCCTCCTCGTCGGCAATAGCTTGCGCTACGGCTTCGTTGTACAATCTAAAATGTAGATATTCGTTTCAGTGTTTTTACTTGTGATTTGGCTTGGACGTTTCATAAAATCCTTTTCAAAGTAAAATATGTATGTAATAAAATAAAGGTCTCGTATAGCGAGAGAGTGAGACAAATATGGACAGCACTGGTAAACACCGCAACGGACGATACAAGTCATAATCAATTATAATATCTGATATAAGAAAATCGTTTTACTCTATATTATGCTATATGTGTAAAATATAATAAACAAACATTAAAAATTCAATCAAACGTTCGTGTATAACAAATTGAAATTCTATCGCACAAAAACATTTTATTGACAAATGAATACACTATGAGAACGTATCCACGTAATAATACTGTCATAACAGGTGAATAGTACATGAACTATGCAACTAGTGAAAGTATATCCAACAATTTACTGACCTGTTTTTCTTTTCACGTGACTTCTATTATACGTATTACTTTGTAAGAATAACACTACGCTTGAAAAAGGTTGAAATTAAATGTTTGTTTCGAATATTTTTCTTTACAGTTTAGTGCTGCACCTATATTAAGATTATTAGTACAACCATGTATATGGGGTAATATAATAATATATCGTGATTCGCGTGTTTTTGTGTTAACAGTGTAGTATTAAAAATTCGCTTGATTTAAACGAGCAATGATCATTTGATATATATCGTCATATATTTACAGATCTCATAATATATAACAAAACTGTATGTATTACAACATGCATATACATGACATCGCGATTTATTTCATAATTATTCAAATTAATTTATTACAAAAGGAATGAATCGGTTCGTGTACAAGTAAAATTATTCAACCAGTTGTCAGATCGTTAATATATATTTACATTCTAAAGTATCGTGCAACAGCAAGCTGCCCGGCTCTTGGTACGACGATCATGACGCTCCGCGATCGATAGGGCTGTTACACAACTTTGGAGCGATCATCCTCGCCATTCATTCTCTATATAATATAAACTCGAGTGTCTATATATATATACGTATTCTTACTTTTCGTCCTCGACCAGTCTTTCGGCCTCTTGTTTCGCAGCCTCGGCTCTCTCAATTATGGCCTGTTTCTCGGCTTCCTGTCTCTCCTGTTCCTTGATTTCCGCAATGCGGATGTCTTCTTCTTGCTTGATCTTGGCGAGTCTGGCGATTTCAAGCTCTTCCGCGACCCTCCTTGCCTCGGCCAGTTCCCAGGCTCGCCTCTCCTCTTCCATTCTGAAAATCGTCGGTATATCGTTTTTACGAAGGTCGATTGGTCGCGAGTTTCGCGTGAAAATCGAGTTGTATACTTTTAACATGCGGTTAATTCGATTGGGCCATGCTTGCCATAGTTGCTATCGCAATTCTATACAGTGTATAATAGGCAATTTGCTATGTACATAAAGAAGGTTTTTTTTTGTATTTTCGTAACGGTGTTACGATCTGTGGATTGCGTACGATGTCCATTTTCTAGATTTTGTCGGCATCGATTCCGAATAGAAAGAAAAAAACGCTTTGGTTTTTCATTCGAAAGCATGACGATCTGTCTTATTTAGCGCCGCCTGGATAACGAATATTCCACAAGAAATAAGAGTAAAAACAGCTACTATGTATAAATGTGCACGTTTTCATTAAATATTTTTATGTTTTTACCTGTATTCATTAAATTTCCTTCTTCGAAAATGCTCAACAAAGCCCAGCCTATATGTTAGATTGCTAGTACTAGGAACTATGTAAGCGGGCTCCGGAGTAGGAGAGTAAGAGACAGAACAGCTTAAGGCAAATGGGTAAACATAATTAAGCAATTAAGTATAATATCAAGTGTCATTCGCGTGAAAGCGGTATATCTATATAGACCTTTTTCGAAAAGTTTATACCTATATTTTATTATTAAAATAATTATCATCTTATAAGTGAAAGACGCATCGAGCGTTTATGGACATCAGTTGCGTTAAAGTTTCGCGTTGAAAACGATTCCGAACAATTAAGCGTCGTGGACAATTGTCTGAATGTGAACCACCCAAAGAAATACCGAAAGTTATCCTTCGAATAGAAATCCACAATTAAAAAAAATACTGAAACGTCAATTATAATTTGCTAAATTAGTGAGAATCGACTGTAGCAATGTTACGGTAACATCCTATTATATACTTGTACTGTTATTACGAGAAAAAAAATATTACAGCTGAAAATCAAAACACAAGCATGCTCATCTTTTATATGGCAAAGATTAAGTCAGTAAGTCCATTACTTCTTTTCAGCGGCCTTCTTGTCGAGGTACTCCTGGACTTTCTTTATTGTCTCGTCGTCTGGCTGCTTTTTCACTGGAAAGCCATAAAAATAATATCACTCGGTATTTTATAAAGTAATATAGAGCCTCAGAAGAATAAACGCTAAAGTAATAATATATATATATATATATATATATATAATATTCAAATTGAAATATATATTACATTATTATCCTCGTTTATTGGAAAAAAATGAAGTATTCGATGAAATGAAACTATTCTTGTGCATAAAAGAGAAGTGAAGTTAAAAGATGGAAAAGAGAGTAATGAGAGCAACAGTGTTATAGAGAATCAGGATCGGATTACCATCAGTGAAACATAGAGAGTAGAGATGAGAAACAATAAGAGGTGATCCTACTGATTACACAAAAAAGGGCACACAGGAAACACAGAGAATGGAAAGGGAGAAAGTTCACAAAGGGGGTCAGGTAGTCATACGAGGGTATCCGACAAAGAAAGTCAGCACACACACACACACACACACAAACACATATATAGAGTATGAATCCGCGCGGAAGAAGAGAGAAAAATACACGAGATGAGATTGATGCTCAGAGAAGGAGCGTACCACCGTCCATGTCGCACTCGGCCTCCATGTCCTCGACGTCATTGTTGTCATTGTTCTCCGGAACGGGCATCTTTTCCTTCTTCTTCTTCGGCTTCGGTAGCTGGATTTCCGCCGTCAGCTCGACCTCGGCTTCTACTACCACCTGCTCTTCTTCTTCGATAGGCTGCTGCTGCTGTACCGGCACTTCTTCGGGTAGCTCTACTCACGGAGACACGACACATACACACATCAAGTGCTAAGTAAACAGCGCATGTGAAAGAATGTTGTAGGAGAGAGAGAGAGAGAGAGAGAGCGATACGGAGGTAGCGATGAGTGAATTGAAGGGAGGTGTGTGGGTAAAAAAGACACTGGCACAAAGAGTAGTTTTGTTCTGTGTTTGTACAAAGGTTTGTATGGTATAGCGAAGATCGAAGTTGACGCTTACCTTCCTCGTGCACGACCTCGTCGGCCCATGTGACTGAAGGAGCGGGAGCTAAAATTTACAGAAACACAGAGGGAGTATTTACACAGTATACACTGGGACAAAACTTGGAGGTTAGAGAACTTTTTCAAAAGAATTTTTACAATTTAATCTTTATAGAGCACAACTCATGTATACAAGTCGAGCAGCGAATTTATTTGCAGACGAGCAGCGCGACTTTCCATTGTGCGTGTAATAACTTTGATATGTATACCTTTGCTGCGTACAGCAGTGAAAGATATTTTAATTATAGCGCGAAAAAGTAGTCAAAGGAACAGTTTTTCATTCCCGTAGCGAAATGAAATTGGAAAGTACATCTGCTTCTGCGTGATTTTTTTTTTAATTATATTTAAAGTCGCTACTAACCATTCTGAGCCTCTTTAGCATGTTCGCTATGCTGTAATACGCTTGGCGGCGCTGCGGAAAAAATAGGACATTTTTTTTTCATTTTACAATATAAGTCGTCGGTTATAAGCCACTACAGCTGCACTCGTTTTGTTTTCAGCCACAAAGCATTATATATTCAAGTGATATTCGCAGCGAGAAACCATTACGCGCCAGAGAGCAAAAGACTAAAGCGGTGTTACATTGCGAACAAGTTAGATACGTAAAGTCGAGGAATAAAAAAAAAATAATGATTTTTATCGAAAAGCTTTAATAAAGTTTGATGATTATCTTGTCGTTTAACAGCACTTAGTCGATAATATTATTCTCGTTTGTGCTCGACGTCCATACGCGAGAGATCGAGCAAATCTCGATCGCGTAAGGCGCGACACAAGTCTGAGTATATAACACATCATAATTTGTATGGTAGCTATAGCCATGAGGTATACACGAAACGAATGGAATGACGTAAGAGTAATATATTTATATTTTAATATATATACATATACATGGGTTAAGTGGGGCGATATATGAGGGGTAAAGATAGTTCGGTTAGGTGAGAGTTTACAAATGATGATCGGGCCTGCGGTCGCCTAGTATGCGGGCTGACGGCGCGCTGATTAATTTTAAAATGAGATCAGAGACGATGTTATTATAAATCGATGACTCCAAAAATAATAGCCTAGTATCTTTTGTGCTGTGTATAAACATGGAATATTTATATATACTAGGTTATTATATATGGAGTTCTCGCGACGCTACGAACGGGTTACATATATATAATATTATATTATATATATGCTCCGGGACATTCGTCCTTTTGCCGGCTGCAGCGTCGCACTCTCGTCGAATAAAGTTAAAGTGGCGTAGATGCTTGGACACGCGGGGAACTTCGGGCGCTTTTGTTATATAAGGGCCAAATGCGATTATATTCTCTTCGTCAGGTGCCCTCGAGTGCAGAGAGAGAGAGAGAGAGAGAGAGGGGGGGGCGGGAGATGTATGGACGGTATATGGGAGTCACTTAATGCGCGGTCAGGAACGACTGCGCCGAGGAAAGAGGATATATTATATCGTAATTCTCTTGCTTATATGTGAAAAGCCATTGACAATTCAAACGTGTATTTTTGCGCGCATTAAAATGAATTTCATGTTCTCCTTCAATTTCAATTTGATTCATTATATATATATATATATATATATATATATATATATATATATATACATGCACTTCTAGATCCTCTTACGTCGGCGTGAAACGGTGAGTTGTTAAATGAATTTTCATAATTTACAATAAATAAGCTTTTCATTTTGAAATCGAGAATAAATCATATAGAAGTATCAAGTTTATCCCCCCTTACACTCGAGGTAACAAAAAGGTCGTTAGAATTTCAAGCGACACGCACTGAGAGTAGTCTTACCTCGAATTGCTATAGTTTTTTTGTTTAATTGGGGAACGTATCGTAGGCAAATGATAAATTACAGGAATCATTATAGAAGGTTAAAAAATACATAATTTTGATTAATTAACAAGTTTTCTTTATTTAATTTTTTAATTATTTTTGTTTTACTTTTCTCTGAATGTTTTTCAACTTTATTCATTTGAGAAATCGTGTACAATGTGAAGTGTCGTTCGATATAATAGAAAAGATCCTGAACCTGGTTTTTCTGTCCTATATAAGTTATTCGTCATGTGAGTCGATACGTTGGTTATTTTTCAGATGTGGCTACATTATTCCGCGACGAGAATATATTTATTGAAGCTAAAAAATATTTGCCCTCGAACGCATTGACTAATAAACTTCGAATGGGCAAACATTTTTGAAAAGCGTTTGCCTTAATATTTTTCCCGGCGCGATCCAATACGAATATCATATTGTGTACCAAGGGCGTAACAGGGGCTTTTTAGACTGATTGTGGAATTTGCAGTACGAACCGAAGACGAGTACTGCAAGCCACACGAGGTCAAAAAGCCCACTTAGCTCTTGGTAAACACTATAGATTTTGTAAATCATGCACGGATTATTACATTTTTTATGGCTATGAAGCAGGAGTAAATTAGCAATTGTTAAACACGATCACTGCGCACTTATATAGTTGTTTAAAAAGAACTGGTTTTTACGCCCGCTTGATAGGTACGAAAATGCCAAAACCGTGCATGTGTTACAAACACAAAAATAGGTGTAGGATCTTCTCTCTTTTATATATGTGCGTGCGTGTATGCATATAATTTTTCGTAATGTCAGAGCCAATGAGAGTGTTATTGTCGCATGTATCTGCGCGTCGTTCGAATGTAAATTTTTCTCACAATATGTCGTATAATTCAACCTTGTCATGCTCCCCCGTATCCATGTTCTTTATCTACTTCCAATGATCTACCGCGTGTGTGCGTTAATATTTGTGTTTTTCTTGTATGACAACGTCCGTTACAGAAGTCAGCGAGAACCGCGCGATAGAGAAAATAATATTTGCATAATATATAATAAAGTAAATAAACAAAATAAATAAACAAAGGTAGCAGAGACAGTGTGTGGAGTGGTGGGGGTCAGAAAGAAGTTACTATATATATATATATATATACTATAATACGCGATATATCATGACGTTGAATTAAGGGTGCAAAGTATGGCGTGTTTATGTCAAGGGGTTAATGGGGGGAAGGGGCTTTTCAAGGGGTGTTTAGAGAGAGAGAGAGAGATAGGGAGGTGATCTCGATGGGCGCTTTATTTTGGTTTCAGTCCTCCTCGGGTTCCTCTTCCACTTTGGGTTTCGCTTTAGTGGGATCCTCGTACAGCTCGGGGAGGCGATCTCTCCAACCAGATGCCTGCTTGGAGATTTGCTTGCCGCCTGAAACGTTGAGAAAACCGCTGGGCTCGTATATAGCTGCGTGGGCTATATCTATATATGCGTGATCGTGCAGCGACTGCGTGTATGTATTTTTGTTTGCTTTTTTCCTACTCTATATATACATACAGCTCTCGTTATTATATACTGTACTCTCGCTTTTTCTCTCTTCCGTTTTCTCCCGCTCAAGAATGTTTTTCGCTCGCGAGCGTTTATGTGCGGCTCTCAGCAGCGAAGTCTGCGCTCATTGCCTCCGAGATTTTCTCGCTCCCTCCTCTTTATGTATATACTGCTTTACATATGCATCAGTCCGCAGCGTTCGCCGATATTATGCGCTTCGTTTATGTCGTGCTCTATTTTTCGTTTCGTTTTATTTTTCATTTTTTTCCCTTTTTGTTTTTCTGCTTTTTCGATGAAACTTTTGCTGGATAAACATCGTGTATAAACAACAATAAAATAAATTATCTTTATACATACAGAATACGTTCATATAATGTTGACTTTTTTCTTTATACTCATGACTTTTAATTTGTTAAAGACAAGTGCCGGAAAGACAGAGGTAAACATAACAGAAAAAGAGAGAGAGAGAGAGAGGAAGGTGTGTGACATTATATAAATAATAAAAAATAATGCACGTCTCACATACACAGAAAACAACGAAAAGAGAAGGAAATCCTTTAGACACGTGAGAAAGTATGCGTATGTGTGCGTTTGTATGTGTAAATACAAAAGTACAGATATATAAAATAAAAGTATAAAAGTTTATAAATATCATAAAGAACAAAAAGACAAAAAAAGTGCATCACACGACGACGTCTCGAGGCCGCCTTGATTGGTTCATATATAATCAAAGATTCCTATATATGTGTGAGCGAGAGCAGTAATTGGAAGAAGAAAAAAAATCCAGGCGGAGGGTGGACGCATTTGGTTACCGCATTGGCAACGTATACGTGTATACAACGGATCGATCGTGCGTCGTTGCGTGTGTATATAACAGGTGTATACGTATACACAAGGACGAAAAGGTGGCGAGCGCGTGCGTGTGTAAGTAACGTAATGCGTCCACGTCCCGCATACAGAAATGCTGCAGACCACTGCCAAATCCCAGAGATAAAAGACAAAAAAAATAACAAACAAATAGAGGTAACAGACGGATATGGGAATTCAACGTTTCGACAAAGAAAAACTTCGTGTGTGTAAAAAATAAAACTGGCGAGAGAAAATGCGTTCGCGGAATTTTCGTTTGATAAAAAAAAGAGTCGCACGAGAAAAAAAAACACAAACAAACGGGTGTATAAAACGTAACAGTACAGCGAGAACCGCGCGTCGTTATTGTTTTTTTACAACAGGTCTGCACTATGATCATTATCGTTACTGATGGTGAGTGTGCGTAGCTATACTGCTTTGGTCACGGCGTGCTCTAGACTTACAGGCGTCCTCGGCGGCCTTGCGGTTCTTCATGTAGTAGCTCATGAGTTTGACGTCGCTCTTGACATCACCGGGCACCAGGTCACCGACGGTGTAGTAAGGTCGACGCTTCGACTGCGGCCTACCACCGGCATACTTGATGCAGGCCAAGTGACCGGCGCCGATGTCGCGGTGCTTCTCAGGTGTGCTGTACCAGGGCAGGCTCTCGATATCCTTGCGCGAGTTTTTCGCATTGATGATGCGGCGCACGTAATCGTCGCTGCGCAGACGCTCCGGCGAGGTTTCGTCGTAGTTGCTGAGGACAGAGCGTGTTTTTTTTGTGTTTTTTTTTCGTTCTTTCATCAATCGCGGGCTTAATGCGGTGAGAGAGCGATTCATTTCGGTCGCAGTAGAGCGAGGCTAAGTATAGTCAGACGCCTGTCGCGGACATCATATATATATATATATATATATATATATATACATTGTACAAACTGCGAACAAACAAGCATCGGTTAAAATTTGCTTTTGTTAGATTAATTGTCTGCGGTTAATAATAGAAGCTTCGGAAATATAATAGCCTCTGACAAAACCCGAGCGCTGAAAGACAATCTCTATGAGAACGCGGATTTCTTTTCGCGCTCTATTTTTAAACGTGCGTTAATTCTTTGCGTTACATAATAATAGGTAGAAGCATTATTCAAGCGTGACGTGTTTTTTTCCGCAAAAAAAGAACTGGGTTAGAAAATTAAACGAACACGCGCCTGACCATTATATACACAGCGGTTCGTCTATATACTTGACTTGTGAAATAGCTTATGGTTAAAAGGGTTCTTACCTGATTGAGGGTCGGGGTACGAAGACGTGGATTTTCCGGAGAAGATTGTCCGTCTTTGCGCGAATTTCCCTGGTTTCATCATCGAAGTCCTAGATCGAACACCATTTTTCCATTACTCTTTTTTTCATCTCAAAGCATCGACCAATTCTTTTTTTTAAAAACTCGTATATTACAACATTTAACGAAATCTAATGCTACTTTGCAGATTCGATTAGAAACTACGTTTAATCTCTTCACATGTATAATAAACAAGAATGGGCCAAAAATTAACATCCACCATTCGGAATTTTACTAAAGTTTCATCAACCAACAAGCGACCTCATACATAGAGCGACGCGGCGATGAAGTATATTATGCATTTCCGCAAGTCGCGCAGCGGTTAAACTTAGAAATGTTCGACTTACAATGTAGTCCCTGGAGTTAAGGTAGTGTTCCGTGTAAGACTTGCTGGATGGCCTGGTGAGGTAGCGTATCCTGTTGAGCTCTGCCGCTATGATGCTGGGCCTGACGCGCGAGTGTATCTTTATCGGCAGGTACGTGCCGGAGTGGTAAATCCGCACCGGCGAGTGTACTATGGAAACGAGCCTCTTGTGCGCCGCGTACGGCATGTGAGGTATCGTCCTCAGCTACATTAAGACATCACGAATCTTGCTAATACGTTTTTTTTCTCTTTTTTCAATTGAGCATAATATTTTTAAAAAATATTTTTACTTAGTCGATCGTGTCACTCTGTTTAATAATAAATCACTCTGCAAGCTTATACGGAGCGAGGTGCAGCTTTATATCACACGCGTATAGCGGCTGTGCGGAGGTTATCGCTTTCGGCGGTGTGTATATACTTTGCCTTTAAGACTTTTTTTTGAAAAGCGTTGGAATAATTATGCGGCAAGGCGTGAGAGAGGTCTATGTCGGTGCGCGTTTTGTTGCATGAAGATTTTTCAAGAGATACGAGAGCTTTTTCAGCGACGATTTTATCTTTACGCTTTTCCCGGGGGATATACGCGATGACGCAGTCTTTCAGATGATTCTTCATATTCGGCGGACGTCAGATTGGCAGGCTATTTTGGTCTATCCCGAAATTCGCGTATGTAAACAGTTAGCATTTTCCGTTATATGAGCTTTTAGGGCAAGTTTAAATTATGCACGAGAGTTTATGCTGTATATAGAGGCGCGGAAATTCAGTTAAGTTAACTTTTACACGCGTTAGCAGAGGATTCTATAAATATATGCAGGAGCTAGTCTGAGCTTGCGCGCTGAAGTCAAAGTAATCCGATAGTACTTCTAATTATACAATCAGAAAAGTTGATTTTAATAAATTGAGCAATTAAAACTTTAAAACTGTAAATTATTAATTAATTAATTAGCCGATCCTCTAAATAACGCATGCGAGGGAGCCTCGGATATAGCTCTCTCATTCATTACCACTGACCTAAAGACTTGTGGCCTGAGTAAAAATAGAAATTGAAGAGTTATTTTGCGAAGGGCTTTGACGCACCAAACGCCAGGCCAAAGGCTGATTGATGTTTTTTTTTCAAGGTCTAAGCTAGACCGTAAAACGCGAATGAAAAGTTTTTCCGTTACGTATATAACTTTTAATTGTTCGCCACCGTAGTCGATTTGATGCCTCGACAACGAATTTTTTTTTTTCATCCATTTTTCGCTAGTCGCGTTAAAAGTGTGTTCGTAGCTCCAAGCATTTTCGGGTTAGCTCGCACGTATATTAATTGTGTAAAGGAAGAAAAAACCAAAAGCAGCAGAATCAGCAGGATACGCAGCCTCTTTATTGCACTAGAGATAAAAAAAGACAAGAGTAATAGAAAATTCAGGCCAAAAGTTTCAACAAAGAGTCAAAAAGAAAGAGTCACGGATTATACATATACTTTAGTAAATTAGTGGAGCTAGGGAAAAAATCATATAAAAGTGAACAGCTCAGCATCAGAGTGAAACAAATATTTACTCTCATTATATGCCAGTTAAAATTATGTAGCGGCTCGCGATAACACATCAGCTGAGTATATAATTATACACCGAATCTGAAATTATTCATGCTATGGCTCGAACAAACGAATCGTCGACGTTTGCGCGGCTAACACTGAAACTTCACTTTAATTCTGAGCTCTTCAACAACGCCTTGTAGTACTCACGTAGGTGGTGGTGGCAAAGGGGTTGTATAAGTAGAATGGGCCTTGCAGTATTGGCTTTTTATAGTTGGAAAAGATCAACGAGACAATTGCGCATACGACGCAGTTTTGGTATATATATATATATTTTTTGTTTTATTTTGGTGCGGTCGATCCCCGTCGACGACCGAGATTAGCCGCGTCGTCGTCGTGGTCAGAAGTAGGAAGCACGTAAAAACCGAGAGAAAAAAGAACAATACGATAATTATGATGCTCTCTTCGTAGAAAAATCAATTTTTGTTTATTATAGTTTATGAACGTTTTTGCAGACTCTGAGGTTATGAAGATTTTAAGTCTCTGGGCTCGCTGTTGATGATGTCGATGCGATGAACGTATACATAAGTATAGACAGATGTGGGTATAGATATAAAAAAGAAAGATAGACCATAATGTAGAGAAGGCATTACTGACATATATATATATATATAAATATATATATATATATATATATATATATATATATATATATATATATGCGCGTGCACTGTTGTTGTTGTTTTTCTTTTTAAATGAAAAACATTTCCATAGGACTCACTCTCGACTTTATTATATGCATCCCGCTGCGGCGTGTCTAATATAACGAGTTGCTAAAGCGCATTATTTTCCGGCTCACCCGTCGTTCGAGAAGTCTAATAATAAAACCGCGGCTGGCCAATTGTGCCCCGTTGTGTGTCTAGCTTTATCGGGTGAAACGAGTTTATTTTCTGTTAGTGATTTTAAGGTGACTTTCCAGTGGCTTACTCGGAACTTTTTTTCTCAGCTCACTGTATTATCTTCACTTTCGGAGTCTGACTGTAAAATCAGAGTCGCTGATGTGGATATACTTTGATCTCTCGCTCTAATAAATTCACAAACGCGCACGGCTAACTAATGAAATTACACAAACTAACGTGTAGAATATTCAATGCAATATTTACTTTTATGATGCTAATATACAAATTTTCACCATAATTATATAAAACGAAAAAATTACAAAACCGACTGTGCACATCTCAGCAGCCAATTTGACGTAAAGGTGTGCGAGAGCATTACAAGTATATATAATATATATGATTGGTATACGTGACTGGGAAAAAATGATGCTGGAGAATAGTTGGAAAAACGAAAAACGGCTTGTATTTAATCGACCATGTATATATATTTCAATGTGAATAGGCCATACATAAAAGCTCTCTCTGCTGTGTGTGTATGTGTAGGTATATAGGATATTTATATATGTAATATAATTTATCCGCGCGTCTCGTAATCGCTCGGCGTTCTATATTATAAATTTGTAGCTTGCGCTACTAGCAATCTCGTGCCAAAACCTTGACAGCAAAGCGTCGCGCAATCGCACTCCACGGACTTTTCTCAGTTCTTGTGTTTATATATCTTGACGCGCAGATCGTATATATGTGTGTGTAATGCAGTGGCTCAACGCCTCGTTAATCGTCTAACATACGCGTTACAGATTTTGAAGATAATGCAACAATGACTATACAAACTACGGTTATACATACGTATTTTTTTGTTTCGATTTTTTCACTCTTTATATATATATGTATGTATCTAAATCGCAAGTTCAAGGTTTGGCGCGCGCGCGAGATCGTCACTCGTTTATTGGCACACGGTTGTGCGTATACAATGACAATAATATTAATTATAATTGGCGGCCTATGGGTTATTATAAACACACTGTATATATATATATATATATATATATATATATATATATATATATATATATAGGTGTAGAAAAAGTACGAAAAAAATGCAAGCAAGAGATTATGCGAAATGCTGCGGGCTATTGTACAAGATAATTAAATATTAAGTAAAAAAACAATAAGAAATGCTAATATGCGTAAAAGCCATGAGCGCGGGCAAAATTTTCTCTTCGAGCACGAGACTCAGTTCCCTTTTTCTTGACAGGGATGGTATAGTATCTATAAAGGTCGAGTTATACATTCAACGGGAAATCTTTGCCGGGAATTGTCTGCGACGTGAGCGAGTGTAAATTATTAACGGGGGATCCGACGTGTATATATATATATATATATATATATATATATATATATATATATATATATATATATATATATTCGTTTCGTCCTCTAGTCCGAAACTCGATCTTCGTTGATCATTACTATAGGCGAAAAGCTGCAGCGCTTTGATATTCGAGAACCTTAATAAAGCGACGCAAGGCGCTCGAAAACCTATATAGACGCAATTTATACGAATGAACTACGCTCCTCATCTCGTCGTGTAATATATAACCTTGATGTGTGCTTTATATATACACGACGAACGAAGGGATCGCTAGTCTCATTTAATATTTCTATTAGATAAACCTTCGTTTAAAATATATGACACGGCATCGACGGCACATTTCCCGATACGATCGCGCGGTTAATCATTTAGTTGGAGCAGTGTGCGACGCCGTTAACGAGGAAGGCAAGTCGGCGAATCCGCGCATATGACGTAGCTGTGATACAATATAAATGTGTGCGTGTATGTGTAAGTGTGTGCGTGTGTATAGGATTTTGAAAGAAATATTAAGAGAGGACGAAACGAACGTCGCAGTGGTGTAACAACATGTCGTAGAATCTTATATAATATGCGATACGCAATATAGGATAGAGAAGAAAAGCTGCATATAAAATAACATAACGATGCTCGTGCGTGCGCGCGATCCTCGCATAAACATATGTTTATATATAAGATAATGAAAGAGTTACGACATTAATAAAACGATGCGATTTAGACGCGGTAGGAGAAGTGGCGATAGGTCGTGCCACCGGGCAGTCTGCCGGAGGTGCTGCTCTCGTAGGATGATCTGTAACCGCCTGGTCCACCGCCCGATGATGTCCTGGAGCTGCGCTCGGTCGAGTAGTTGCCATAGGGCCCGGACTCGCGCTTCACGGTGCTCTCGGTGGTGTAGCTCTGACGCTGGGGTCTCCCATAACGATCGTTGCTATCGCTGCTGCTTTGGTTGGTGTAGGAGTAGCTGTACTGCTCCTGGGCCGACCTCACGCCCGACGACGGATAGTCGCGGACGACGTAGTGCCGGGGCGTCTAGATATCGGCAGAGCCAGAATAGCACGTGTTTTATATATACTTAATCAGCTGTGTGTATGTGTGTGTGGGTGCGTGCATGTGATGCTGTCTTTATATAGCAATATTACGCGCCAGCTTATAAAAAAATCTGCCAGCGCGACTTCATTTATTTATATATAGCGTGTGCATTATTTGTTTATTAGAAAGTGAGAAAGAGAGAGAGAGAGAGAGAGAGAGGCGTCATGCGTTGTTTTGTTTGTTTTGGTTTTTGGCTTGAAATTATTATATATATATATTTTTTTTCTCGCAGGTAATTGATCTTTATTTTTGCTCGCTACGATCGGACGCCTGAACTCACACGAAATTAGGTAGGTATATATATGTATGTATATGCAGAAAGAGAGACCGAGTATAATAATTTGTGGGCCTGTCGAATAATAAGAGTGTGATTTTTATACTTTGTATATAATAACGAAAGAAATCGATCGTCCCCGGGCTTTGTAATATAAATATGTATATATGCGAAACGTGCGGAGCATTAATGTCTTAATATCATCGAGGCCGCTGCAATCGTGCTTTAGATTACGCGTATACCATTATATTCATAATATTGTATACTGTACTGTACGTGCATATAGAAGCAAAATAAATAAAAGCATTCTCGATTACACGCATGTATATATACACTCCCTGTGCACGCGCGCAGCCTATCGTTATTTTATTGATTCCCGAAACGCGGGCGCAGGAATAATAAGTTTTTGTTATAACGAACCCCCTCTTCGAAAAATAATGCATGAATCCCGTAGCAAGGGACATGAAAGAATACATATACGTATATATGTAATATGCACATGACCTGCGGGTCTTTTAACAATACTATTTAGGCATGGCTGACTACGGGCTCCGCAAATGAAATTTCAATTACGTGCGCGTTCAATTGAAAATGCAGTTAATTTTTTAATTAGCAAACTCGCTTTTCGTGTTTACAAAAAAAAAAAGTTACAACGTCCGATCGGATCCCGATATTTTCTACTTTGTGTGCGCGTCGGTTATATTATTCAAAGATTAATCAAAGTATCTTGCCTCTTCGTTCATTCAAGGATCTCTTTGAAGTATATTTTTCGCATAAAACCGCGTAATAAGACCGATTGGTAATAACATAAAAGCATAGTATATACCTATACGTTGAATCACGGTAAAACGATCGCATTTCTTGCCCTTCCTCCCATTACGAAAATGTGCACTCGATGGGACATTTAACCGCGGGTTTCATATATAAGCACTATTCCCTATCTTTGTCTGTCACTTTGCACTACATCATACATATATATATATATATGATGTAGTATCGCCTTGTGTACAGGCGTGGAGAATTCCGAAAAGTACATAGAAATGGAAATGGCGTTTCAAAGGACGTGTCTATAGTGCCCACGTA
The DNA here is from genome assembly GCA_020010945.3 of Muscidifurax raptorellus. Taxonomy (NCBI): domain Eukaryota; kingdom Metazoa; phylum Arthropoda; class Insecta; order Hymenoptera; family Pteromalidae; genus Muscidifurax; species Muscidifurax raptorellus. The sequence continues at coordinate 15,183,311 of CM052080.1, read as the reverse complement.
GCTATATATATATACAGGTATAAATACACACAGAGAAGGAGGTGCTGCTACTGATGTGCTACAGGGGACTGCGAAGTGAGCAGGAAGTGCGGATGCAGACAGACGTGTGTGTGTGTGTGTGTATAGCGATGACGAAAGTTAGTTCGTGTATTCTGAGAGTTGCGAAAAGGGTTATGTTTTCTCTCTATACGTACGAAATAGACATATATACAGCTATATACATGAGGGCGGAAAGGGAAATAAGGACCATACCCGTGTTGCGGAGTGTGCATGCTCGACGCGATTTCGTCTCTGAGAGGCAATATTCTATACTATACACATATATATGCAAGTATTTTGGGTTTATGTATTATAACGGGTTGCTGCTACCCGTACCCACGCGGTATTCGAGGCAGGTTGAGCGAGCGACGACACAGGCAGCATTGGCTATAAGGATAGCATGCTTGCTTAGAGATCTCGGGGACGTCGGATCGATCCTCGGTCCCGGCGCTCCTTTTGTGTTTTTCGTCGCTCACTTAAGGTCCCACCCCGTTACATGGCGCCCAACTGAAATACCCACAGAGAGTGGAAAAAGAAAGATTCCTGGCGGTCTCCCGATCTTCGGCGTCAGAGGAGGAGACGAGGAAAAGAAGAACCCCCACCTACGATCTACGAGGCTCTCCCTAGGCTCGCCTTCCTCGAGGGAAGAGGGATGGAGCGGATCAAAGAGGTGTGGGGATGTACGAGGCCTGGGGACATCGTCGAAGAGCTAGTCGGCGAAGAGGCTCCCTGCATTACCGCACTGCACAGAGAGTTGTAGAGTTGAAGCCGGGACGGTACTCCAACTCTAGCGAGGGGTTATAACGGGTTGCTGCTACCCGTACCCACGCGGTATTCGAGGCAGGTTGAGCGAGCGACGACACAGGCAGCATTGGCTATAAGGATAGCATGCTTGCTTAGAGATCTCGGGGACGTCGGATCGATCCTCGGTCCCGGCGCTCCTTTTGTGTTTTTCGTCGCTCACTTAAGGTCCCACCCCGTTACAGTATATATATATATATATATATATATATATATATATATATATATATATAGACACACAACGTGCGGAGTAGGGCCAAAGCGGCGGTATATAAGACGACTCTCAAACGTGTATTACATATCGCACCGGAACGCTTACACACGAGCCTGATGGTGTGCACCAAGTCAATAAGATAGATTTAATAACAAAACATAAGTATTATAAGGTTCATATGAGTATATAGAGTATCCGAGAAATATAAAAGACAAGCTATCTATGTGTGTGTAATATCGATAATAGCAAACGCGTAGACACACATCTTTGAAAATGCACATATGCGTCGTCATACTCGGGCAGTTTTACTATACATACGAATATATCAATGTGACATACATATACCTACGTTCGTACACCTAAAACACGCGCAATCGTATTTAATATGGCAAAATATATAGTACGTGCGTATACAGCCGTGTTAATACTTGGGGTGTCGTCGTTGACAATAATTTATTCATCTCTCTCTCAAATTTTCGTGTTGTTTTTTCATTCTGAAACGTTTCATATATACACATACACATGCGCGTTTGAAGGAAGGTGCTGTATTCTGTCTTGTCCACTATAATATATAACATGTGTGGTCATGCATATTAAGTCTACGGTTTTTGCCGAGAACAAACGTGGAAATTCAAATTCAGTGCGGTTTCTATATAAAGAGTATGCATCTATAAATATATATCCAACGTGCACGTGTAATGGATTCTTTTTGAGAATTTTCAAAAACTTTAAATAATCCGCTTCCTGCTTGTAGCTGTTGTATATGTGTATACTGCTATTTCGTGTAAACGCATCATGACGAAGGTTTGCACTGCATAAATAGCTTATTATATACGTGGAGGAGAATGCGTGTGTCTTTGATGTTTTGTTTTGTATGTGGGCGTGTATATATACCGATATATATGTGAGCATACAGTACCGAGCCAGTCGTGCATACGGAATTTGCGTCGCTCATGATGGCAGTTTCAAAATTGGAAAATATGATTACAGCATTTATGACGGTTGGAAAAATTAGAAAATCGGATTGATAATGCTATACTATAATTGTGATTCGTTCGCGTCTTACTTCATTGTCTCTATATTATAATGTACATACATTAAAAGCTCTTATATAGAGATTAAAGATCGCCAACTCAAGATGTTACCGATTTCGATATATATTTCACACTTTCGCAATAAGTTTAAAATGTTTCATCATGCGCCGGGCCCTTGATTATCACCAGGCGATAAATAATTAGCGCCGGGCAGACAACTTTTCATGGGAATAATTGTAATTATTATAATTCAATTTCCAGCGCGAACGTCCATTTTTCAATAGCACACCCGGCGCCGCACTATATTATACATATATATATATATATATATATATATGTACATAGCATACGCGGAAAAATATATGCGCGCCGCGTTGAACTCTGCATCGAGAACAAAATAAAATATAACTGCATCCTGATGCGCGGCAGGGCTAACGAGCGAGATATACTATATATATATATATACATGCACGACAAGCTATACCATGCACTAAACGGAAGTAGGACAAAGTATACCTGTGTGTGCGGGGGCATTAAACATACGATTACGAGCGTGTATTAAAATGATGCCAAGCGACATCCGGCCAACGAGGATTTAGCCCGACATCCAGACGAGAGAGATAAAGAGAGACGCTAATATGCGAGATAAATAATGCGCGCATATGACGTGACTCTCGGCGCGTCTAATTACATTGCGAAAACGCTGCGAGAGCGCACGATGGGAGAAGAAAAGGTTATATTGCATTCTCTGTGTGATCCAGTCTTATTTTCGAGTATATTACAAAATTTCAAATCGAAACCATATTAATAACTAAATAAACGATAATACGCGAATAATACATCTCCCACTTTTCAGTTTTTCATTCTTTTTGTTTGCTTTTGTATCCATTATTCTGCGACTCTCTGTCTCTGAGTATATATTACAGTCGAGTAACAGCAGCTGTGCGCAATAGCTATTGGAAATTCCCTTCAACGAAAATTTAATTTTTAAAGTTTCGCTGCATTTGCATTCATAGCGGAATGCTTGTTTAAAAAAGTAATTTTATACACAGATATAGATGGTTAGATAGTGTTATAGGTTTGTATGTTTAAAGGAAAATGCGGTTTCTAGCAGTTTTACAAATTTATTTTAGCGACAATTGGATGTATACAAAGTGAATTCACAGAGAAAAACAACTAATTAGAAAATAGACGAATTTCGACAGACGAAGATGAATACAATTTTTTTAACATTTTCAACTACTTTTATCATTCGTCTGTATATATGGACGTCGCACATACGAAGTAAAGAAAACTCGTGTAAAAAGTTTCACAGTATTTTTTCTTTTCTCATAATAGTTCGTCTACACTTATCCCAGAAACTTATCCGCACGATGTACGCTTCCTGTTTTGTCGAGTTGGTGCATGCGCGAGAAAAACATTTGCGTTCGCGGTAATATTGCGCGTCAACTCAATAAAACGGAAAAGAGAAAAGAGGAGAATCGCTAAATCAGCCCCGCGACTCTAAGTTTAGAATGATTAACGTCCAGTTGATTGCTACAAACTTGGCAGTCACGGTTTTGTGTTCGTGGAATAAGTAACAACATCCTGTCTCTCCTCTCTTCTACACTTGAAATCGTGAAAATCCAATGCTTATAATTTTCACTACAATATGACGAACCAACAGTGAAAGCATAACACCTAATATACGTATATAGATTGTGGCATATAGTAATAATAAAAATAAAAATAATAATAATAATGTAAGAATGTATATTTCAAAAGACGATTTGGCTACATCATCAAAAAACAATGCGACTCTTTGAAAGTTCGAACTAAAAATTATAATGCGCTCCGACAAAGAAAAAACAACTGCGGGAACGCGTATAATATACGCACTCGGCTATATAATTGCAGCTAAAAATGGAGTCGTATAGCGTATCTTCGAATAACTGCTGATATACACACACAGAGCATATTTTCTATATATACACTCTTCACAAACGTGTACATAGCAAAAAGCGAGAATGCAAAAAGACATCCTCAAAAGGAAAATCTCGAGCCCTATATATATATCTATATATCGAATAATGCAATAAAAGTGTTTAATTCAGCCAATACACGTCAATATATAATTGTCCGCGCAGTTGAAATCGCTCCGCATGGTCTCTCGCAAAGTTTAGAATCGGTACCAAGATGGCGTCTGCAGAGCCATGAGGATCTTGGTCCTGCCGGTGGCCGGTGTGGTAGCGTGTCGGTGTTGTCCGGGCTTTCGGGCGAGGACGCCGTGCTCGTAGACGTGCCCGCGCTGGGCAAGCTCGCCGGCGGCATCGAGGCCGACTTTGGATATGGCGCCACCCTCGATCAGCTGCCTCGAGTGATCGTCCTTGGCGGCGTTCTTGCCGCGAACTTCGCCCTCCTTATCCTTGAGCGTGACATACTGGTAGAACTCCTTCTTGGGATCCTGACGCTTGCGACCCCAGACGGTGAACGGCTCCGAGACGAGGGAGGGTCGCGGCACCATCGGCAGCTTGTCCCACGGCACCGAGCTCTCCTTCTGCAACGATCGTTCCAGAGCCTCCTTGTACCGTATCTCCATCGGTTTTTCCATCGATATACAGTCTCTCTCTCTCTCTCTCTTCCTATCGCGAGCTCGCTCTTTCACAGACGCGACACTTTTTTCCGTCTGCCAGAGTAATATTATGCTGTGCGTCGTGACGTCTTCACTTCCACACAACTCCTCGACTACTGTATGATCACGATGCCGAGTAGGCCTACCCGATACGCGGCAGGCATATAGAGCAGCAGTAGCAGCAGAGAGAAAGAGAGAGAAAGAGAGAGAGAGAGACAGAGCGAGAGCGGAGAACATGCGGAGAGCGAGAAATAACAGCAGAGCGAGCGAGATAGCTTGGAGGTATTCTTAGATCTTGGAACCGTGGCCTCGCGCCACTGGCGAGCGCGATTTTACAAGCCCGCGCGCGTATATTAATAATATAGCGCGCGCGAGCAGCTCATCTCGGGAGGAAGAAGAACCGAACGGCTTGGGCCGGGGAATGCGATATTGGAATTCACGGAAAGCGTATAAAGCGGAAGATTGCTATATCAAGCGAGATGATGATGCATGATACCTGCGAATCAGTGGTGACGGTTCGTGTACGGTCAGACTAGATGATGCATCGAATCCGATATGGATTTTAGCTAAACGCATTTCTCTCTATTATTGCCTTGCCCGCACTGCACTCGATCCTCCCGAGGCCTCAAAATGGATCGATCCACACAAAAAAAACACGAAACTTTTGCAAAAAGCACGCTAATTGGGCATGCTATACATTTCTATACCAACCTTCAGGCTTTTCTATGCATTCATCGAGAGAAACGAAGCTCTATACTATCGCACAACCTCACGCTCGAATTTCGACGCTACTCTTCGCGCTGCTTTTTAGAGAGCTTGCGCGATCGAAAGAGAAAAAGTATAGAGATATATAGGGTATTCTATATAGAAAGCCACGGGTATAACCAATCTGCGAGTATTATTATCCTCGCTGCTTTGATTCTCGAGAGCGGCGTTTTTTCCGATAGAAAGCTCTCCTGTATAAAATTCTCTGCGGTGCGCGTTCGACGAAAGTTGAGCGAAAATTTGAGGACGCGCTCGCCGAGAAACATGTTCGATGTTTCATTTCCTTTTTGCAGCGCGTGGAAGGAATCCCTGTGCGCGCACGAACCGCGTTTACTGTTTCACAAAAGACAATGGCTTTTTTATTTACTTTTACGCGTATACGCGAGGATGAGAAAAAGAGAGAGGGAGATGGCTTCGTTATTTGATATGCTTTCAGCGGGGGAAAAATATACCCGAAAGCGCCTCTCTCTATATATGTCGAAAATGGGATGCGACAACTGGATTTCATTCGATTCGTCTGTATTTACGTTTTGCGAATCATTCTTGATGGTAGTTTTTTATTAATACGCATGTTTCTGCGTTTCCTGTCGGGCAATTTTATTTTATTAATCAAAGCAAGTTATTTTTGTTGAAGAACGTCTTTTCTCTTAAAATATATACGGAATAAACAGAAAATTTGGCACGACACAGAGAAAAAGGGAGAAGCGCGGAGTTATATAGGATACGCGTGAAATTTCGAAACTCTTGTTTGTACGAATGAAATTCGAGTAAACAGAAAAGTATAGCGTTTTCTTAGAGCGTCATCTTCATAAGTAATAACCCAAATAAAAAATCAATCAATTCGATTCCTTGCTCGAATATTAGAAAGAAAATATTCGGCGTATAAGAAAAGAGCGCAAAGCCGGCTCTAAAAAGGTGCCATGACTCAAAATCGTAAACAAAGAGCTAAATTTATATTCGCCTCTGCGTTGCCCAAGTGAGAGAATCAAAGCTCTCCACCTAGGCGCCGTTGCTCTATTAGAAAACGCGTCGGCACATAGTGCAGCCCACCCTCTTCCACCCTCCCACGCTGCCTATCGTCAAAAATATTCCAATAAACCTTTCGGCATACGCTTTGCCATTGGTCTCTATACAATCTCATGAATAATTCGACTGCTGCAAGCTCGCGCGCGTTTTTTCAAATTTATACGTTTGCGCGCCGCGCATCAGGAAATGAAATGCGCGGGACGGGGATGGCGAAAGAACGAGAGAGACAGAGAGAGAGGCGTCTCGCGCGTGCGTGTGCGCGATATGCCATGCGTCTAAATTAGGATAGCGTAACGCAACACCGACGCCCGACATTCCTACTGCCCCACTACTCATCGCGTAGGCCGCTGCTATAGTGCTGCAAAGCCAGAGAGTTTAGAACTTTTATATACACATTTTCGTGCGTCGAGTTTTTCAATTTTCCTCCTGCGCGCGTCATGTTTTTCGCGTGGGATTATTAATTATACCCTTTTGCGAGTATAGATATACGACTTAGTTTTTTGCGCAGCACTTTCGACGAGGCGGACTTTATCTCTCACGCTTTTTACCGTGCAAAAGCTTCTGTTCGGCTTATTCGAGCCAAATGATAAAATTACAATATTTTAGAGTGCAGTACCACGAGTTATTTGAAATAAGCATTTGCCTTGCCACCGGAATCTTATATATAGTTGCCAACCGAGCGTATCAAGCTAATTTCCAATCATACAATTATAATCGTATAGTGCTTCAATAATTTGGCAACAACGGCCACTAAGTGCTATACCTTATTCCGCGGCTCAAGTATAAGTTAAAAAATAAGAAGAAAAATAAACTTCTTCGTAAAGAACTCGCAGCAACTTTAACTGCCTTGCATTAGCGACATTACGAATACTTATACGCATATATAACTTCGTCGTGTACAAAGTTATCGAATAACAGCGAAAAAAGAGAGATGTAAACTCAATTAAATCGCAGCAATAGAAACGCGCGCGTTTTCCAACAAAGTTATCAACCACGGAAAATAGAGAAAGTATGGAGAGGGAGAGGGGGTGAGAGGGGTTGGGAGTATAGAGAAAGGGAGGTGGGCTTCGAGTTTAGCGGGCCGAGTGTATTTTCAGCGATTTCGACTTTGGCTTTGAAACTCGAACTTCGCATCGATGACTTTTCGACTTTGACAAGTGTAGCGCGCACGCGATAGACCGGCGCGTTCCGGGAGCGCGTATACCGAGGGCAGCTTTTGCCATTCAAGCACCGATCGTCGCGGTCCGCGTTGCTGCAGTTTCCCTCTTTCGTTCTAGCCTACATAACATCCGCACGCTGTCGTCGGAGGAGTTGGAAATTTTCAAAGTCCCGGAAAATGGCTCATGCTCTCTCTCTCTCTCTCCCTCTCTCTCTCTCTCTCTCTCTCTTCCTCGGCGCTATGAATAGCCGCCTCTTTGACCTCGTGCTACCCTCTCAACCCTATTTATAAAGATTCCGAATTTCTCTAAGCGCTTATATACGAGAGCTCTGTGTACTCCTTTCTCCTCGCTTATTGTTGTTTACGAGTTGCGGTTTTCCGCGCGTCTGCGCGACAAACTTGATTATCGCTCTCAGCGTTGTTTTCTTTTTACATTTTTTTTTTGTTTCGTTTCATATTTCGCGCGCGATGCCATCTGCAGCGGACAGAATTTGCGGCAGCGGTGAATTCGTTATTTTTGCAACGACGAAGGGCTGTGCTCGCGTTGCGCACATATAATAGTGGTCGCTATAATTTTTAACGCGTCGCGCGCGCGAGCTTTACCGGGCGTAAAAAATGCGCTACGTAAACTCTGGAGTTTTAGCACGCTAATTATACTGCATTAATATAGTGTCTATCCGCGTGGATCTCATTATAAGGCTTCGCTTAACTTTGATATATAGCTTGGCTTAAATTATATTCATGTGACAGTGCGTTCGTTCATTTTCGAGTGAATTAAAAAAAGAGGAAAAAGCTTAATTAGCACACCGGATTAATTATTCGAGCTTATGTATGAGAGCGGATATTCCTAAAGTCAAGCTCGTTCAGGCGATAGATGCCCGTTTGAGATATCGCACTGTGTACATATACGCATTGATTGAAACTGCTTGGGAAACAAGTCGAATGAATCACAAACATATATATATATATATATATATGCATCTGATGTTATATACGACAATATTGCATCGGTATATACAGGCGTGCAACGGGGTCGCTTTTCTAATGTGACGTTGATGCTTGGTAAGCCCTTACTCGCCAACGCCCTCAAAGCTGCGTTCCACACATATGTGTGTATACACAATACGTGCGATATCGTATATATATATAGCGTACATGATGAAACATTCCATAAATCAGGCGAGAACCGAGAGTGAGTGATGAGTTAGACACAAGCACGCACACGCACACACGTATACGAACAGTTGGACGTACGTTTATATTTATATAGAGTGAATTATATGCACACGCTGCAACTCCAGGCAAATTCTGTTTTTAAGAATATCGGATGACTGCGTGCGAGCAGACACTGTGTGTGTGTATATATGTGTGTGTGTGTGTGTGTGTGCGTGTGTGTCACGTATATACCTACACATATATACACGTCGAAAAGCCATGTGTAAATTTAGACATTTCTTTTGGTTTTACTGTATTCTTTACATTTCTTCTTTTTTTTGCACTGCACGAAATTGCACCTCCCTCCAAATGGCCGCACGATATATGTGATAAGTCGCAATAATGATGGACATGATTATAATACATGTATATATATATGTATATGTACTGAAAGTTCAACGAGACACCGACGAGTGCACGCGCTTTGGGGCACAATGTGGATATGCGGGCGGTTGTGGTGGTTATAGTAGTGGCAAAAATAAAGTCGTTAATAATATACACATATATAACAGCGAAATATATATAGTAGTAGTAGTATGGTAGTAGTACATGAAGTAGTAGTGGTCGGAGTAAAGTGTGGAAGTTTGATATTGCATTTTCTTTTCTCAAAAACGATCCGGCGATTGACACTTTACTAATCCGCTCAAGCTGCTGCGTCGCCGAGCGCTTTTTGCTACGATAATTTGTCCGCGCACGCGTTCGAGAGGATTTTCCGCCATTCCATTTGCGGGACGCGCTTTTCGCGATAACGAATTTTAAATTTATGTCAATCGAGAGCGAATTCGAGAATGACAGAGAGTAGAATAACGTAGGTCCTGTGACTGTCAGTATTCCAAATTTACATTGTATACGCGAGTGACGGCCGCAAAAGGTTTTCTCTCCGTCCTTCGTTTTTAATTATTCGACTGTGCACGCGAGGGCGCGTTGATTAAATATAGAAATACCGATTTGGCGTTATTGCCCATATTGCAGTTCTCAGAAAGCGCGCACATTAATTTTCGTCAATATTGGTCAGTGTTAAAGGCGTATTTCTGGAAATCGTATCGTATGAAAGCTCGAACTACTGATTTTTAACGTAGCTGATAAAATTCCATTTTAAATTTACTGTAATCACGAATGACTTTGACTCGACGAAGAATGATATTATTGTTACTTTGACTGAATTAAATGAAAATTTAATTGGGAAAATTAATTTTTTTCCTAAGTATATCAATAAATAGAATCAGGAAATTTAAAACTATTAGCAGAACATTACTTGCTCCGTGAAATACCCTTAACACATGATCCATCGATCGATGATACGTCGCAAATACTAATATGAACTTTTTCATAAAAGGAAATATAGTTTCATTTAAAAATCGCGATCAACAACGTTCAGTTACTAAAGATCGTGCACAAACGTCTGACGTTTGACAGGTGTGTCCTGTTTAACTCGAGAACTGTCAGCGCAGTACCTAGCGTTATCTGAATTCCTTCGAGGTCCGCCGGGATCCACGTTGTCGTATTGCCACGAATTTTCAAACGTCGCGCTGCAGTAGCAGACTGGATTGTTAAAAAAAGCAGGAAATCGCGTTCCGGATAATATTCGACCAATATACGACCCATGTTGCTATCATCGTACAAGAAAACTTGCGAAAAGTTGCGGACGATAAATAAATTGAAAATTTATTTTATTCTCGAGAAGCAAAAACATACGGATCAAAGTTTCACATAGAGATCGGAGTATAGAGTTTGGAAAACAGAAATTGTAAGCGACGAAATTTCAAACGAGCGCGCCGCGAACGACATTGACGTGACTTTGCGCCGGGGGACCTCAAAAGAGCGAGCCGAGTTTTAATAAATTGCGAGAGAGAGTACGATAAAAAAATAGGAAAAGAGAGAAGACAAAAAAAGGGATGACAAAAAGTAAAAATCGTGTCAACGATTCTGTGTTGATTATATATATATACTAACCGTGACGCTGTAGGACGACACGTAGGGCCGGGATGATGAGTAGGGTCGTCGGGTTGTGTAGAAGTCGCTCTCGTAAACCATTTTCGCTTCTCGTTTCCTCTCCTGGGGCTGGTGTGGATGTGCGAGTCAGTAGACGGCGCCGCTTCGACGTCGGTCGTGAATATCGGTATGTATGTATGCGCGCGAATCGGCGATACCAGCGGGCTTCGCCTCGTGTGCGGCGTATGAACGAAAACAAAATAAAAGAAAAACAAAATAAACGGCGTCGACGTCGAGAGAAGCTGGCGATCCCACTACGGTTTTAGGGGTTTAGCGAGATGCGACCGCGGTAAAAGTTCGTACGGTTCTGCGCGACTCGGTGCTCGCTGCTTGGAAGTAGACGACTAGCTTCTCTCCTCTCCGCTTGCCTTCCTTCTCTTTCTCTCTCTTTCTATCTCACTCGTGTAGCCGCAGCCAAAGCTTATTCTCAACTCTATAACCAAGACGACTACGACGACGACGACGGAATTGCGTCATTTTTAGACGCCCTCTCATTCTTTCCTCTCTCTCTCTCTCTCTCTCTCTCTCTCTCTCTCTCTTCTTCCTTCGCTCTTTTTCTCCCTCTCCGCGCGTCGCAGTCGGCCGATTTCTCTCTCGCTATACTCTTTCTCCTTCCGTCTCGTTCGTTCGTTCGATGATCGTGCTCGGTGTGTGTATAGAGCGAGCGGTGCATCGGAAGAAAAAAATAGAATTCGTGCTAAGGTTACCATCGGTGGATGGACCGCAAGCTCGAGGAGCTTTTTTCCACGCGCGCGTGCGGAATTCGCACGCTCCGGCGATATATCGTCGCGCGCGTCAAAGGGGTGAGAGAGAGGGAGAGAGGGGTAGAGTATAATGTACGGGAACGAGAGCGATACGTTAAAACGTAATAGCGGCGATGCGTTATACATTTTCCGCTTCGATTTCGCTAAATTACGAGCCGAATGCGCGGCCCGAGGCAATTTTTGCGCACGAGAATCGCATTTATGAGAGATGAAGCTTTTTCTTGTGGAAATATTATAATTGAAATGTGCTCGAATTTGTATATCAAATCTGACAGGGAATTTTTTATTTTGTCCATGCATGAACATTTCTGTGTACTGTATAGAAACTCCTCCGAGCATGTGAATAACTTTGAAATAAATATTTCGTAAATCACATTGTGGCATAAAATTTGTTCACGTACAATTAATACAAGCTGCGCACGATTTATTTAATGTGTTTTAAAAAATATCCGATAAAAGCGAAGTTTTAAATATATTGTAATGAAATACGCAAGAATGCGATTGTACTCATCGACCCCGTATAATAAAATATATTTCATGTATATATATATTTAGCTACGTTATACAGTGCAGTACGCAATATATATATATATATATATATATATATATATATATATATATATATATATATATATATATATATAAAATTACAATTGAAAATTAGCCGTGCGCATTCTTCAAAAACGCTATCCGAACGAGTAAATGCGTAAATATACGAAGCACGTTGAATTCCTGTGCCTCTGATGCAAATTGGTACCATAGCTCAGTATATGCAAAATCAATAGATTTTTCGTCCCTAATAGTACCCATATACAAAGCGCGTCATGGGAACCGAAGAGAAAGCTTGTGTCGCACTCGAAAAGCTCTCTCCAAGGACATGAGCTTTCCGTTCAACCCCGTAATAATAGTATAAAGCTCGCAACATCGTCGGTCGCGGTCGCGCGTGTGGCTGTAAATATAAAAGAGTCGCGTGTTCCAAGCGGGCCAAGGTCCTCCGAAATTTTGTAAATCGGGAGCAGGCCGTTACATTGAGGAACGATCCACGAGGAAACCAGATTTTGCGCAATTCACGAGGCTTATAGCGTATATTTTTACATTGGTATAAGTAAACATCGTCGAAAAATTTTTTTCGCGGGAGGCTGACGCTAACCGCCGCGCAGTTAGCAGCTTTTGCGAGTGGTGGGCGCTATTTTTAGGGGCCGGATGATCGTGGCCAATTATAACGGGCGGAAGGATGATTAATGTTTTATTTAGGGCCGATTCGCTTCTAGCGGTTATATTCATCCTGTTCGCAAACACTCGGGGAATTTATTTTTCAACCTTCGGTGAGCGGACGAGCGCTTGTACTATATATGCGATTCTTTGTTCAATGTTCATTTATATAGCGGTCCGAGAGTAATGGATCTGGTTTTTTAATCATTGCAAAGTTAGGTATATATATAGCGTTATTGGTTTTTTTAAATTATAGCAATTTTAAGTATAACTTTTTAAATTATTAGCATGATAATAATAACGTCAACATATTTACGGGAAATCGCACTGCGTCTTTTAATACTTGATGATGTGAAAAACATTGATTGCTTTCAAGCTCAAGAACGTAAACAAGTTTCTAGAAACGAAAATACTTTTCTGTAAGGCGATTTTTTCCCAGATATACACGGCACAATGTCGCGCGCCGTAAAAGCTTTTCTTATTCGTGCTACGTATTAGAGGAAAAAGTATATTAGTTTACTACTTTCCAGTCGAAATGACTTAGAATCCGGTAAATTAAATAACAGCTCCGATAATGAAACAAGTTGTTATTTCAAAAGAAACCCGAAACTGATGAACAGAGCACCCATATATCCGCGCGATGTACTTTCAGCATCCCAACGAGCCAGCACCAGCAAGTATCAAAAAAAGCTTTTATTTTCGATTTTATTTGGCGTACGGAGGCAATAAAGATTTCTTCCTGGAAATAAAATGTACACGTAATCACGCTGATGAAATATATATGAAAAATACAAATTAAAGAAGAATTTACGTGGATGCGAGACATGCTCCGGGCGTGTCGTGCACACACTTTAAATGCATTCCTGGGCAACGGTCCAAAAATTTTCATAATATTTAACAATCATTGGACAAACACCAGGGTCTGGTTGCAAAACATGACATTGCAGTTTCAGAAAACATTAACCCCTCTATGTGTACCGCGGATTCGTTCCATATATATTCACTTTAGGTATATTTTTATTTTTATAACTAAACCTCAAGTATATATTGGAACATGATGATGGGAATTAATAAAAAAAAATTGTGACGATAGCTGGGTGGATACGGGTTTTATCTACTAATTGTGTAAAAATATAATCATAGTCGATTGGCAAATTCAGTAAACGTATATATGCCAAAATCTTTTTATAGTTTAAAATAAATGAGATATAGAATGTAAACATTGTAATTTTAAAATTCGAAGTATAACAGCTGCGAATATATGAAGACATGATGAAAAATTCTAAAATAGCACCAAGATTATTTCTTTTAAGAAATGTTTAATAATATAAAATATCATTATGACGTTTAAACTAAAATTTATCATTTTCAACACATTTTGCACAAGGTTTTATCAAATTTTAAACTATATATATAACCATTATCAAGTACGAGTTTTCGTAAAATGAAGAGCCGAAGTATATATTAATTTTAATATTTCCTATATACTGATTTGAAAACTGAGATTTTCTACTATACTGTGAAGTTAGTGATTGAGTTTCTTTGATAATCAAAAATTTGACAGGTCTATTAACAAATTTTATAATATATACTTATATATGAATTTGCGCTAGTTTTTATAATATAATTTCATAATGTCTAGTAAATATGAAATTATTTAAGTGGATAACTTAACAGTACGAAAATGAATTTAACATGCGGAGAAAATATAGTTGGACAAATTGATGCAGATAATGTAAGCTTACATCTGTCACGAACGTTTTGAAAATTTGCAAGTGTAATCAAACCTTTGCGTAAGTTAGGTTAGGCTTTCGGAAATCGCGATTTCACGTGGAGTTTCGCATCTCACAGTATCATACAAGATTTCAACAGCCTAACTTAACTTACGCGAAGGTCAGATTACACTTGCAAATTTTCAAACCGTTCGTGACAGATACCTACTTATTGTTCACGTCGAATGTACAAACAATAAAGTAGCACATACTTTTTATACATGCATTACATTTATTAATTATCTTGATCCTCTCGATTATTCACCATTAATCACATTATCCCCGCGTAATGCAGGTCGTTGCGGGGAGCGTAGTAACTATATAACGGAAACATTAGGTGTTTGTGTATTTTGGTTTTCATAACCTCCAATATTACGTATGCTTGTCTTGTTATTATATTTGGCGCGCAGTTACTGTATCGTATATCTGTAAACGTATAGTTATCGCGAGATTTCCAGACAAATATTGTAACTTTATTTTTTCAACGACCTTATATAGAATTTGAAAACTATATTCGTATTTAAAAATGTGTTTCCAGTAATTTTTTATATTAAAAAAGAATATTTAAATCGTTAGATATATTTATATATCTAGTGTCAGATTGTATTGATTTAGTTTTAATATAAACGTTTAGGTAAATACTATTTTACTTTCCTTTAAATTATTGGATTTTAAATAAATATGTATTCTTATTTAGGCAACAAATGGTGTAAAAGTTGAGTAAGCAGTCAAGATAAATGTCTCCACCAATGATGAAATGACCATTATGCCAGTCAGATTCTAAGTTATTCCGAATATTAAATATAGTTATTTATAGAAATTGTAAATAAAACGTTATATTTTTTTCTTAAAATGACATTAAACGTATTGTGAAGGAATATCTTGCTACATAAAAAATTATGAAGCACGACAATGGAAACAATTAGGAGCCAATTGGACGGTTCCACTGAGAGCTCAAGATACATGTTTGCTGCTTCGTTGTAAAATTTGGATCAAAGTAATATCTAAAATGGATCAAGCGAATGAAATTAGTAGTTCAAAGAGAAAGGTAATAATGCTTTTAAACTATTTTGACCGCATAAAACAGTTTTTACAAAACTCGTGTACTTAATTGTTTAATGTTATTCATCAAAGCCAGAAGAAGTTTTGGAGAATGAACCACCAGATAAAAGATCATGCGTCAAATTGGACATAGAAATGGAAGCAAAGCATGTCATAAATAATAACGATAATGATTCTTATTCAATTGAAAATGTTAATGTACAGGAGAATAAAATAAGTAAAGATGTAAATGATCAGGATAATGTTGAACATAGGTATACATTATATATTATTAATTATTGGTAATGCAGCATATTGATTAAAAAATCTAATCCTATCAATATTTTTAGCTCATTACATGACTCAAACCTCAATAAGAATGAGAAAGAGCAAGAGTCAGTCTCTAGCAAAGAAAATAATGAAAAATTTGCAGTAAAGTCTAGCAAGGAACGAGAAGCAGGATCAGATTGTGAGAAAAAGAATAATAAAGATCTGAATTCAGAAACAGAAGATTGTGTAAATGAAGATCTTAATGATTCAGATTCTAAGCCAGTAGAGCAAAATGTAGACACTAGTCCGGTAAATTTAAATACTGATACTGACAATATTGACCAAACTACTGCAAATACACAATCAGCACCAAGAGTAAAGTGTAAATATGGCAGTCAATGTTACCGGTAAATAAATATGAAAATAATTTCTTAAATCCTTTTGTCTATATCATATTTTTTTTAAACAGATAATCTTTGATATATATATATATATATATATATATATATATATATATATACATATATATACATATATATATATATATACATATATATATATATATATATATATATATATATATATATATATATATATATATATATATATATATATATATATATATATATATATATATATATATATATGTATATATATATATATATATATATATATATATATATATATATATATATATATATATATATATATATATAATTTAACATTTCTTTTGTAGTTTGAGTGCTGAACATAAAGCAAATTTCAGTCATCCTGGTGATGCAGATTATGATGCACCTGATTATAGACCAGAATGTCCATATGGCCTAGATTGTTATCGCAAAAACCTGCAACATAAAATAGATTATAAGCATACACATAGCACGCGTAAGAAAACTCGGACTAATACAAGGCCTGTTTCTGTTCAAGATTTGTCTGATTTGGAAGATTCTTGGGAAGAATCTGTTGATGAATCAGATTACGATCCATCTTTCATCGACGATGACAGTATAGAAGAATTTGAAAGTGATTTTGATGATAATGATGATGATGATGATGATAAAAAAGATTAAAAGGTTAGAATATATCAATTAACAAATTAATGATTTCATAAGTATAGAATTATTTTTTATAAAAAGACTATAAATACAGACTTAATTTTTATAAAATATAAAAATGTGTAGTTTGTTGTTAGTATACTTGATATCCTTCATCATCCTCCATATTGACATCTTCTGCAGCAATAGTAGCAACATCAGCTAGCATGTGTTTTGGAATTTCAGAACCTCGAACTTTGATTGTGTAGCACACATTTTCCATTTTTATTAAACTTTGTCTCAAAGTGTAAAGCTTTCTTGATACTTCTCTTCCAGAAATACCAACACAGCCTAGGAACCCTTTATACATACTTCGTACAAAATTACGCGTTTGATAGCAACTGGAAATATCACCAGAAGCTAAATTATTAATGCACTTGCGCATAAGCTCTCCAGTTAAATCAGCAATTCCCAAAATGTATTCCACGGGTGGCATTAAAGTGTGTATTGTTTTTTGTTCTACAAGTTGATTAGTTTGAATTGTTTGACCAGGGTCACTGGTTTCATCAGTTTTTTTAGTTTGACTTGTTTGACCAGGGTCAATGGTTTCATCAGTTTTTTTAGTTTGACTTGTTTGACCAGGATCACTGGTTTCATCAGTTTTTTCAGTTTGACTTGTCTGGTCAGATTCCATAGTTTTGTCAGTTTTTTTAATTATATTAATTGCATAATTGAATGATTCTTCTAATTTATTCCAGTTGTAAAGTGTATTATTTTGCAAAAACCAGTAAAAAGTTATAGCCTCTACAAATTCTTGTAATCCTGCTCTATATGCTCGTAAGTAATGATAAGAATCTTCACCATCTAATTCCAGTGCAATGTTCTTGAACAGCACAGTAATAAGATTATTCAACCTTTTTTCGGCTTCTCCAAGAACAGAATTTTTTTTACTTTCTTTGTCGAGCGTATGAAGTAGAAAAATTATTCTTTTACTTTCAATCGTAATGTCACGACTAATTTTGATAAGTCTTTCATAGCGATCGTGTTTTGCATCTAACTCAACAGCATATTCCTGAAATTGCTTGATTACAGGGCTGTTCTCGTCTATTTTCTCTAGCACCTCTCTTCCCTTATCTCCAACATTGATTTGTTTTCTATTTTTATTGTACGAATGACCGTGATTTCTTCGACTTTTTGAGTTCCCTGCAAATTTACAAATTTTATTGACACCAATCAACACATTAAGTATTAGATCATAACTTTCAAGATTTATTGGATTTTCATAATGTACCTTTGTCTTGAGACATTATGATAAATTTTACGGTAGAAAATCTTCCTTTTTGAAAATGTAATAAAATTACACTATCAGAAACAATGCGAAACAAATTAATGTTACTTCCTGTAACAATACCGAACGTTGTGTTGCAGCTTGCGGCTAATGCACGTATTTTAGGTTAGTTTCACTGCGCTACTCATGCCTATAAACATATATATTTATATATATATATGTGACTGGGAATATACTGCATCGGACAAAACTTTGTGGACAAAACTGGGCTTTTTCGAATTATTCAAAATACTTATCAACTTTTAATTATCAAAATTAATTATCAAAATTAACTATCCATTTTTGTAAAATGAATGCCTTATATATATTTATAATGTCATTATTGAGACGTTCGAATGATAAACTATTTAATCACATTTAAATATTTCTGTGTAACTTTCAGTTATTAATTGATTTTAAAAAATGCATACTTGTATAATTAAACCATAAATTTAACGTCCTATATTTCGTTATTAAATGCTTTGAAAAATAAATTGAAGAATAATTAAATAATTGTTTCTGTAGATAATAAGATGGTTTTAAATCGTATTAAAAAAAATACGCTTTTTGAAATCAATAATACAAATACAAACACACACACACGCATATATATATATATATATATATATCAATGATCGGTAGTAATAAATATGCAAATGTAACTTTTGATGAAAAACTTTATTCGATAATAATCGTGTAGAGGCGAGGTGTAAATAAATATAAAACAGGAATTTTTGTATATAAATTATTTATGTACAATATTTACAAACACATGATCAGTCAAGTAGCTATAAATAGTTTGTATATTTAAAATTGGCTTCTCTTGTAAATTCCAATTCACATCTTTCAGTTTTTATCAGTTATTATACCTTTGATTTTCACTCAATTCTCTCTGTCTCTCTCCTCTCTCTCTCTCTCTCTCTCTCTCTCTCTCTCTCTCTCTCTCTTTCTATATCGCATATCCATTTTTAGATACAACTTTCTTGGACGGTTGTATGTCTGACTATTGTTTCCGTGTAGCGGCTTGGTCTTTGTAAGCTGTAGTACGTCTGCAAAAAGGTGAAAAAACGAAGTTCAGTAGTATACTTGTACACTGGATGCTCTATATAAAAGAGACATTTTTTACACGACTTACGTTCGGCGCAGCTCGAGGATAATCCATGTCCTGTATAATACTCTGCGGCATCTGTTGATCTTCCGCGTAATGCGATCTTCGTGGCAGAGATCCGTAAACGGAAAGTTTCCTATCTGGAAAAAATAAGATAAACCGTATACGTGTATATATTGGCTTAGATATTGCGTCCAACAATATAAGCCACTATAATTTGCGTTGAAAGTAGCAACTTTCGAATTTCGAAATGCATACATAGAGTAAAAAAAGTTAATTACCATGAAGCCGCGACGTCGCAAAAAGGTTTAAATATAAAGTTGTAAAGTTAGAACCCTCCTAATACCGTATTCATAAAGCTCTCCGCACGTCGATGCACTAAGCTGAATTAACGCCCGCACGCGTGGTACTTATAGCCGGGAATTTATGCAGAAAGCACATTTCATTCTCTGGCACATATATCAAACATCGCGCGGAATATTGAAAAATGCATATACACGGTTAATCCCAAACGAATTTAACGATAGAAAATATACTCGATCGAGAATCGCCGCTGTAACACGAGTATTGGCATATAATATAATCTAGGCGTATATATATATATACACACACATATCACATTCCTGTTTGCGCGCGCGCAAAGTTTCCGGTTTCCGTTGAAAGGAAACGAGCGTAAATTAACGCACGAGGCATATACGCATACAACGGTAGTGGTCGAGTCGCGCTTGCAGCGTACAATATATGCATATATATATATATATATATATATATATATATATATATATATATATATATATATATATATATATATATAAGTATATATACAAATAAGCAGTCGTATATAGTATATGGGGCGGACTATAGGTAGTAATTTATACACCAGGGAAGTGAAACTCTATGTATACCTGTATAATTATTGGTCAGCGCTGTCGTGGGTATAAGATCGGGATTTCCATCCTCTTCCTCGCCCTTAACCGCAAATGTGGCAATGCTTGGCTGTTGAGGTGGTTTCGGTTTCGATGGCGAGGTGGCGTGTTTTCTCCACAGCGCCATTAATACTCCGGTCACGATAAGCCCTAATCCGGTAGCCGTCCCTCCTAGGCCAATCAAGATCGGTGATATGTCCAGCGAAATACCGGTTTCACCTGCGAACATTAACAACAGCAGCATATTATATATACACTGCCACTCTGTATATACTTTCTTCCTTCGATATCCCTTAATATATATATATAATATATACTTAAGCTTCTTTGCAAAATTAATATTGCTACACAAATAAGAACACATTCTCCAACGGAACGTAATACAAACGGAAAAAAAGTATATATCGAAAGTCTGATACATAAATCACCATCAGTGTATATATATATATATATATATATTAATCTGCAAAGGACGTCTTTTGCTCACCCGTAAATTTCGCCATGTCCTTAAAAGCAATGCCCTCCACGATAATGGGGTCACTCGAGCCTTTCGCGTTGACCGCGTAGAGCGAGACAGTGGTTGGTTTATGGATTTCGATTTCCCAATAGGGACTGCTCGACTCGAAGCGTTGCTCGTCGACCACAGCGACGAACTTTTGCGGCAGTCCACCGTCGAAGCCCTCGACACAGGATATCCGTATCCAGGTGCCGCTTTGATTGTGAGCCGTGCAATTCTGCAACGGCAGCGGTTTCACTGCGAACAAACAAACCCACGCACAGCCCGAAGACTTATAAACCGGATGCAGCGATAGCTCTACTTTTTCATACCTATACCGGCCTCGCGTGTATTATTCTATATACCTATATATTCGCATCGTCTTTTTTTTTTTCATTTTCGGTCGCGCTCGATCTGGTACATAGTCACTCAAAAGTTCCCGCCGCCGCAGCGCCACGTACATATATATAGCTTGATTTTTTTTAATTAAAACTCGTGTGCGCAGTTCTTATACATAAATACTGCACCCTGAACTTCGATGCCACGGAGCGCGCGCGTGTATCGATTGTTCTCCTTAAACAATCGAATCCAAAGCCCAGCACGTGTAGATAATAAGCTCCGCAGTAAACGGAAAAACGTTTTCGCGCGCATAAAATATAAGGTTCGTAATTGCCGCGCAGTATAGTTGCGCGTTCTCGCTCACGTCACGCTTTCAATTAACTATTTAATTATCCAGTGCCTATACCGTTTGCGCGAGCCCGTACGAGTTTTGTACAAAAGCTCGAAAAGACAATATACAGCGCTTGCGAGCGCGGAACGGTAATTTCATAAGAAACACATTGCCCATCCTGCGTTAGCAATATGAGTTATGCATCCAATTAGCGTAGCCGACTTCACACACACACACACACACATGGACACTCTGCGCAAACTTGCAGCTCGACGTGTCAATTAAGAAAATTATATATATATATATATACGTATATAGGTAAGCGAAAAATGTTCCGCGAGTTGTCCGGTTATATATTATAATTTGTAATGCCGTGCACGTCAGAAAAGTCCTCTTGGAATGGACACATTCAATTATGCGGATTTAATTAAACCGGACGCTGCAGCAGCAGCGTTTGCCGAACGATTTGCCGCGCCTCATTAATGAAAGTGCTCGCGGTCCACAGGTGTCAGTTTTATTTTTGTTCGAGCTGGCCAGCTCTGGATCGTGTCGTACCTTTTTTTTCCGACCAGGCGTATGAGTATAATATATAACGCCGAAGAGCACACGCGCCGATGCACTCGGCAAATTTCCCGGGAGGGGGTTCTACGATGACGTTCGACTTTGACAAAGCCGACAAATTTCTCCGCGGTGCGGTGAAACGTAATTACATGCGAAGTATATACGGCTCGATTTATGTGGCGCAGATTTTACTGTTTGCGAGTAAGCGTAATATAAATAAAAAGTGTGTGTAATATTTGTAATTATATATATGAACATCGCGTACGAAAGTAGAACAAAGGTGAAGTTAAAAAATGCGATGAGTATGGACCACGATATGCACGTTGGATCAACGTACATATCGTGGTCCCTACGAAGACTAATACAGCTCAGATTACCATCGAAGAGTAATGCAGTTCGATAAGATTCGTCCACGTAGATGCATCCTCTTTGCATTTTATTATTATAAAACGTCACCTGCGTATAATATATCAGCGGGAGCTGAAGCGTATCACAAAGAGTCTTCGCCGACACTTTTTCCCGCGCTATTTTCAGAATAAACGTTCAAGAGTAGCGTCCGCGCGGACCACTTGCGCTATTATAATTGCAGAGTGCCCGTCGTCGTCGTCGAAAGAGTTAATGCGAGCGCGAGAGCGCGAAATTTCAATTATAAATTAAAAGCCCGCTCATCTCTCGCCGATTGAAATTATATATATACAGCTTAACTCGGGCGAATTTATTATATATACATAATTCTTAATTGAAAGCGACGTCACGAACGAGTGCATTATAATTAAAAGAAGAGGCGGTTGACAATGTATATATACAAATGTGTATACCTGGGGTAGGGACATGGTAGAGACAGGGCTGCTTGGAGTGACCGACGACGTTGCTGGCCCAACAGCCGAATGTCCCGTAATCCTCGTCGGACTTCAACCGGTGACTGAGCCGGCTAACGGTCTCGTCGCTCGTGTAGCGCGACTCGAGCACGTCCTTCATCTCGTGGCTGTTGTTGAAGGTCCAGTGGAAGGTTACCGAGCTCGGGCTCGCCTCGACTTCGCACATCAGATTGATGATCTCGCGCCTCGAGACGTTCTGCGGCTGCTCCTCCGGCTCGTTCGCCATCAGCACGTAAGCGTCAGCCTCGTTCAGACTTATCGGGCTCAGCTGCTTGCAGATCGGCGCGTCTGCGAGGACGACCAAGCGTATATAAATCATTTATTTTTCCTATATATACATATATAATAGGTATATAAAGTTTCGCCACGCGGTTGCAAGGGAGCCTGAAAGTTAAGCGCGAAATTCGTTCGAAAGTGGGTTACGATAAATTGCGCGCTTTCGAGTAGTGCTCTATAAAATAGCAGATGTTATTTGGCTAACACGGAAAATCCCGCGGCTTGACATCTAATTGTAAGAGACTTTTCATACGCAGTAGATATAAACTAACAACGTTAAATTTACACTATCTTTATTGCTTCTGTGGAAAATTGCCTATACTTTTCTGGCTCTTAAAAATATATATTAATATAATATAATATGATGCAACCCTTTTTTCTCTTGGATCTCGTCGACTAATCCTATATTCAGCTTACGTCTACGCTGAGCCAGTATAACACAGAGTAGGTGGTAAATTAAAGAAAGGTGGTAATTTAGAGAAAGTTCATTTTTTATCTTGGTTGTCGTCAGATTGACAATTTTTAGGTTCAACCTTCACCCTTTACATAATAAGTACCAGTTTCATGCTTTTTGATAAGAATTTAGATGAAAGAAAATGAAGTATCAACGTAAAGTACGTTCTTCGAAGCGTGTGCCTAAGTCCAGAATTCCCGGAATAACCGCACCACATCAAGGGTTTGCTGTGATTGCCGAAAGCAAAACGAATTTCAGAGTCCCGCGTGCATGATTGATAAATTTCAGGATACCTGATTGAATTCGTAACTTATCGCGCCGCCATTCTGTAGCTCCAATCTTAAAGATCTGTGAGAACATTCGCAAAAAGTATTTTCTCAAAAACACGAAAAATGTCGGTTATTGTTCCGGAAAGCCACTGATATTTATATAATATATATTCGGTCATAATGGTTCTACCACAATTCAATTTAAGTATTTCGCTTTTTGCAAGCATGCATTGCAATAAACAATTGACATAATTGAAACTTTATAATTACATAGAATAAATCGCGGGGGAACAATAACTCTCGCCAAGAGGCACTCGGTTTGAAATTCGGTTTTGAATTGATAATTACTGTTCACTGCTTCATAATAATCACAACAACCGACCGCATTATGTATTCTCGTTATTGTTACAGCTGAATTCGTTCTTTCAGGGAGGGAACAATGCATCAACAAGAATTAAGTTTAATGAAAATAATAAAAAACTTACACATAACGTGAAGGTAAATAATGTTGGATCTATTACGGCCCTCCGTATTGGTTGCAAGACAGCTGTAGTTTCCAGAAGCTTCCCGAGTTATTCCCTGGAGAACTAGAGATTGATCGGATAGCAGTGCACCCGCACTGACGTTGTGGCGAACTTCTTTGTTCTGTAAAAGAGTTTCATAGCAATATTGTTAGCGCCCTCGTCGGATTTATCTGTGGTGAAATGCTTTCGATTTTCAATACATAAATGTTATATATTACATAATATACTCTCAGGTAGAAAGTTAATAATACTCGAGGCGTTGCATTCGCTGCAATAAGCAGCTTTACGAAATTGTTCCTCTCGGTGACTATATACATACACACAATACCCAACTATATAGTCCACCGCGCGCCAGCGGTCTCGGTCAGCATCAAATTTCCACGGCCTTTAAGGGGTCAGCTACCGCCAAGTGGTCTTTTTGTAAAGTGAATTTTTACAGGGGCACGGCTCAATTCAGTGATTTTCCTATACGCGCGCGACAATTTATATCGGAGCACGGCGCGGCGCGAGAGAGCTAAAATTTTGAATAAACGGGAAACGACAACGCACGATCGTAAATTCACAATAATTCCAAGAGAACGGGTCTCTATGGCTATGAACTGCACGCACACCGCTATATCGAGTTCATTCAATATATTTCGGGCAATTGCTTTCCACGCTCTTTTTCCCATTTTTTTTACGAACCCGAGAGATTTTACGCGTGGGTACTTTTTCGGGCGCGCTCCAGTAGCTCGAACGTTAATTATCCAACGCGAATTTCCGTCCTTTCCATTAACCCCGCAAACGTGTAACTCTTTTCTACGTGTATGTATGTATGTATATATAGATGCGGTATCTATACTATATACGTTGAACAGTTGCGCCATTAAATTTACGAATCGCCGGTTTCGACGAACTTATCAAAAGAGGTTATTATACTTACTCCCCTCATATCCGCTCGCTCTCTCATTGTGCCGGTTGCCGCGCAATATATCACAAATCCCGCGCGCAATTTAGCCATCGCGACCCGTAAAGAGAAAGACAGCGAGAGAGAAAGCTTTTGAAGGTGGAAAACCATTTCCAACATGCCGCATTAGGGACAGTACAAAAATGAATCTCCATTTATATTTATATTACGGTCACAACGAGTCAGTCGCCTCCAGCTTAACTCGAACGCGGACGCTCGAGCTTTCTGCAAGCTCTTACCCTCTCTTTCGCGCAACACTCCCGCGACCCCTTCCTCTATACTCTTATATTCCAGCTGGCCTGAGCGAGTGAGAGAACGAGGCAGAGAGGGAGAGGGAAAGATATCTGCTGCGCTGCAGGCGCCCGGGATATAAACAGGCGGCATGATCCTCCTTGAGCGGTTTAACTACCCAACTCCATTCCTCGGCGACGGCGGCGGCGGCGGCGGCAGCGGTGCACTAAAAAGCTTTTTGCGCTTCGTGTTTTCGCATCGCCGCTTCTATGAGCTATTTTTCCCACGAATCTTTACGTGTGTAAAGGCATTATTTACTCTAATGTACATTATTGTAATTCGTACATTATTGCGTCTGGACTTGGAGAGCCTATGGTTTTAAACGAGAGCTTTCACCGCCTAGCGGCTTATGCTGATCGTGAAAAATTACATAAGGAATAATACACGGGAGAACGTGTTATGCAAAGCGACTCTTCATCTCTGTGCATTTCGGTGGCTTCTTACACTGTTATACTGCGCGATGATCTGTCGCCCGGCGGAAGAGCAACCGTGACGAAAACTCGAAACTTTTCGAATGGCCGATAAGAGAAATCTCTTGCAAGCTCTTCGCAGTTCGTCAAATTGTCGGCGTGTAGCCGAGGCTTAAATTATTCGTCTATTTCGCAAGCTCTAACCTGTCTATATGTATACTATTTTAACTTTTCGTCCGAGTAGCTGATATTGAGTCATGCGCATATATGCCATATTATTATAGAAGCAAAGCTTACGTATATCGCCGGAGGCTCTTTTAATTTAGCCTTACGCTCAGCTCCTCACGTCCTCATGTATATAGATATATAGCTCGGGACCGTGTACTCTAGCCCTACAGGCTATTCATTTCTGACGATACCTACTCTCACACACACGTGCATGTGCACTCGATGCTCTGTTGGCCGCTGATTTTTCTCTCCGGAACAAACGCGACGGTATAAATTTTCTCCCGTTTCGTGCAGAACGTCACACCCACACAACTCTGTATGTGTGGGTGTGTGTATCACACTCTTTCAGGCTTGAATGCACGGGCCACCGACTCGCCGAGAGAGGCGCGCGCGCGCTTGTGTGTGTATATACACGACTTTCTCGCTTTGAAATAATTTCCTGGAAAACTCGGTGCAAATATAACTTATAATGTAGAGGATATAGGAAATTGAAGATATATTTACCCCGTGATACCATGTTAACTTGAAGTTCGTCGGATTGGATCTGACGTTGCATTCAAAGTAAACATCGTCGCCCTCTTTGATATCCTTCAGCTCAGAAGATGAGCCAATCCGCAGCAGCACTATCGGTGCGACTGTAACATATATACAGTATATGCATGTAATATATATATATATATATATATATATATATACCTACATTATATATAGACAGTGAATCTATATATATTTTTGTATATTCTAGACTAAGAAACGATACGCGCGAGGCGATTTAAGAAATTCATGGCTTTGTACTTCCAGCTGTATTCGTATTAAAATCTGTTTGCCGTTTTGTAAAATAAGCTTACGAACGTATACAAAGTTCTTACTCTTTGTCAAAATATAAAGCGTCAGGTATGAGGGCCGAGACGTTCACGTTTCTATATTCTCCGCGATACATAAGTAATACCAAAAGATGCTCGGAAGTACTGCTAAGTTCCTTGGAATTAAGAGACTTTGCATTTGGAAGTGAGTTATCTCTCTCGAGAATAATATATATATACATACATACGCATCGCGGGGAAATTTCAGGTACAGAGCGATTTCCCAAGATTAAGAAAGATAGCTTTATATGCGCGCCTGTTTGCGGAAAAAAGGAAGTTTCATCTTGTGGGTTCTGAATTAATATATGTATATTCACGAGAATCGTCCTCTCTGTATGTATAGTAGTAATAAATATTCAATTATTATATTGCAGTTACGGCGACATCGAAATGAAACGCGATCGCGGGAGTAGAGGGTACGCTTTGTGTAAAATCGTCGAATAAGAAACGGGAGTCAATTCTTTGACGCGAATTTCAAAAGTTTCAGACGATGCAGCGAACAACACGGCAAAAAACAATGTTGAAGGAGATGTTATGAGTTCTTTAAAGTAGATCACGAAGAATCGGCTATTCCAACTTGAAGTTGTACGTTCTTCAACACTTTTCCTATTGCATCTCTGGAGCTTTCGAAATAAGGTTTACGAAACTTCTTTCTCTTAAAGAAAGAGGTTTCTTAACTCCTCCGCTCTCTATCTCCCAGCCACAGAAGCCACACACACACGCACACATACACACACATACATATATATATAGATATATACGTACACTACCGCAGACTACATATATTAGTATACATCTATAGTAAACGTATATATACTCGACGTCTGCAGACTGCATCTTCTTAGATTATATTGTTTAGAGTAGGAAGTAATGCATTTTGACTTTGAAAAAAGCGCGTTTGTATATATGATATATCTAAGGCTTATATTATCTTCGACATCGCTCACCTACGACCTCTTTGTATGCAGTATTCATCTCGCGCGCTTTCTCTCTCTCTCTCTCTCTCTCTCTCTCTCTCTCTTCCTTTCTCTCCGCGGCGCGAATTTTCACATTTCATACAAAGTTCGACACGACTGGAATCGCTTAAATATATTTATGCGGCGCGTAAATAAATTTCATCGACCACAACTTTTCGCAAAAGTAGACGCTTGCCGTTGATTATCGCTCTAGGATATGCATCAGCTCTCGAGATAATAAAAGAGGAAGAACAGATTTCGGACTGTATTATACTCGCGTGTATATGTAACGGAGGCGAGCGTCGCACTGCGGATTAGCCTGCGGAGAAGCTTAAGATTTTTTATGCAGACATTTCTCACCCGCACGCGCTAAGGGATATGGAAAAAGGGACGCTCAGGATGTGTACGTGCGCGCGGCAGCGCGGCAACGGCGGTGGCTTGCAGTCCGTGCCTTATTTATATAATACTATATATTATACGCGGCCGAGCCCGTTGAGGGCTTGTACATAGCCGTTCCAGTCTCTCGCTCGGCGATGCAGCCGCGCGCGGGCTTGATTTCCATTATGCATGTACACCTTTTACGTACGATACCGCGTAATATACGTTGGCATGTGTGTGTGTGTATATATATATATATATATATATATATATATATATATATATATATAAATTGTAGAGTGGGCCGAGCATCCCTGTGTGCGCTCGCGGTGCGTTTACTTATGCTCGGCTCGTAGTGGCGGCTTGTTCCGCGGAACATGGCCTGACGCGTGCTGCCCGGCTAAAACATCCTATACGTGACCGGCCTCTCTCCTTCTGTATCTCTCTGGCTTTTCTGCCTGACCGAGCTTAATTTTCCTCCACGACGACCGAGAATGTATATAATACAGGAAAGACAGACAGAGAGAGAGAGAGAGAGAGAGAGAGAGAGAGAGAGAGAGAATTTCTAGGAGGGACAAACTAGTTGCGCGGGTCAGTTTTCTTGTGCCACCCAGCCTGGCGCAAGTGGTAAACTCTAAATCGAGTCAGACTCGTAACTAGCTTATGGCTTTTTCCCCGTAAGTGTTATATATATGTGCCCGTGTATGACTTTGATGTGTACTCCACATTGCTTATATCGATCTGAGCGTGTTTAGCCATCCGAGATTTCGACTTTTCGAACTGCGGTGTTAGAAGAGGATTTTATTTATTTCTTATTTTTGACACGCTTAAAGCTGAAACTTTTTTTCACGCTGCGATGCTATGCGATGTTTCGCGCGCGAGAAAGTTATACAAACGATTTTGGTTTACTTTATAACAGGTTGAAGTTAACTTCGAGCCGCTTTTTAAATTAGTTAAAGCGGAGTTTGTTTTCCAAAACAGTATAGTAGCGCGGTAGAGAAAAAAGCGCCTGAAAATAGGGCATAGCGTTATAATAGCGCGAAGAGTGCAAAAGTCGTTAACACATAGAGAGTGTAGATAAAACTTTCTTTTTTTTAAATATTAACTATGTCTATATGAAATAGATGCTCGAATAATTTTGCACTTCGGTTGGTAAACTTTCAAAGTTTATATCTATAATGTATAGCTGGCAATGAAAAGTAGGAGAAGAGAAGCAAGCATCGAGCTTGGCCAGAGTAGATATAGAGGGAAAATGTGGTGGAAATGATTAGTTTTCTCGGTAAATTGAATTCATCTCTATTACCCGGCCAGTTTGCGTGTGCAGTGAACGATATCACGATAACTATACCGTCGTGATAGTATAGTGCTTTACTGAGATTATTCAAAGCTCTATAAGTGAAAATGAATTATACCGCTCGAATGACTCCTAACTATTCGCGAATTTCTGGGCACTCGAAGTTTTACTTTTGCAAAATCTTTTCATTCGCGTTCGTTCGGTTTCCTACCGATTCGGAATTCCAATGCAGCTTTGTATATGGGGTTATTCAGTATTTGAAGATTTCATTCAATTCCTGACTACCCGCATGATTCATGTTTGATAAAGGACTATATATATCGTGAAAAGCGGGTATTAGCTTGACTGGTTATAGAACTCGATGAGTATTAAATAAGGAATTATTAGAGTTGCGTTATTTACAGCATTCGCGCTGGACAATCAATCAAATATGCAAAAAAGGCACGTTTATATATAGATATTACGCTGGCAGGTTTGCATCGCACCATCCGCAGAGTTATCATTGAAATTAGTTATGGCAGCCATCGAAGGCTATTGGTTTACAATCCAATGAGCTTTGTAAGTAAACGCAAGATACCATTTGGCCGCGGATTAATTACTGGCAGCTACGAGTTAAGCAGCGTTTAAACTATCGAATCTGGGCCCTTTGAACTATACTTATACTGCTCGCTTTGCCTGTGTTCATTGAACAGGTTTAGCGGAAATTACGATCTGCAATCGCTTCAATTACCGCTTACAGGGCTTTAATATAACCATGAATTTCTGAAAATCTTTTTACTTTTATTCAAGTTTTGAAATATAGATATAGATAGCCGTAATATATACGATGGCCAAGTCCGTACGGCCATCGAGGTAGATTTCATCGTTATGGACAGAAGGATTTTCTTTTTTGGACTTAGCTCCCAGCCGTTAAAAAGTTTGGCAAGTTCTTTCGCTCGGAGTTTATACTCACAGAGAACATTCAACTTCCATTTATCCTCGATGGTGGCATCCGGCAAATGTCGATTCTCTGCTCGACAGGTTAGGTACTTGCCCTCGTCGTCGGCATTCGGCACCCATTCTAGAATACTTACGCTCGTTCCATCTTTCTGAAACTAATAAGGAAACTTATTTTTTTTCTCCCCCTCAATTTAACTTTCGATCCGACGTTTTACGCGACTACTTATTCTTTGTTTCCCGTGGAAATGGGAGGGGGTGGACTCTGTCGATGAGCGCAAGTTTTAATTTCCGCGCACGGAATCTCGTCGGCGTCAGCATGGATTGCGTTGCATTTCGCGAAAATTTAATATTTATTCTGCATTGCATGGATACTGTATACATTATGTTTTGCGCGCGAGCTCGTTAAGGAATGCCGCTTTATATGCGCTGTCGCGATGAATCGCTGATCTGAATTTTCCGCGAACGGGGAAGGAATTATTTCACTGCGCAAAACGGATCCTATCGCGCAGCGTAGAAATGAGCAATGTATACAATAAACTAATGATATGCAAATTACTAAACCGTGTTGAATATCATAACCAAATATGGTTTGTATATATACGAGCAAATTAATTCAACGAGAATATATACCCCAGGATGTCGAATTTCATAATGATTGTATGTATCGAGAGTTCACCCAAGGTGAATATACGAGTATATATATGAGTGAGCGTATTATATAACTTTCTATATAAGTCGATGTTAAGTTTACAAACAAGGTTTATATATATCGATTATATATAATTCAAACTTTTTCTCGTCGAGAACAAAGCCTTTTTTTCCATAGTTTTTCACGATTGAGCTTTGCAAACTCGTTTTTTTACTCATTGCGCGCTTCTTGAAGTATAAAACAAACGAGGCTACTAGGTTGTTAATCGAGATATGTTCGAGAACATGCTGGGGTTTAATATGCTTGGTTTAATTACGAGTTCAATAATAATGAAGCGAAAAATAATGAGGGTGTGCTATTGATATATTGTACGATACTTACATCCCTAGATGCATTAATTAACTGTTTCGAGCCCTTGTACCACTTCAACATAGCAGGCGGTTTCGACCCGTTACTCCGACATTCCGTTTCGGTCTTCTTATTGGCGGACACATATTTTTCCTTCCTCATAATTTCTACTTTCAATGGTTTCACTGGGAGGGAGAAAGAAAATAAAGGACAAATACAATTCGATTATTTGTTATGCAAATTTTTCAATATTAAATTGCTCCGTAGTTTTTCAATTACTTGAGCTATAAATACATGTCCCCGTGAACTTTTTATCGGACAGTAGAGCATGCAATATGAGATGGCTTGGAAAAATGAGTCAATGTAAAGCGGTCCGAGTCCGTGCGCGGGATGAGAAAAACATCGCTTCGCTAACGAAGTGCACCTCGGAAAAAAGTCAAGGCAAGTTCTCGGGAGTCTCGTATAGCTTATTTCTCTTCGAAAAATTGCACCGACGCGAACGTTTAACTTTCTCTCGCGAGATACACGGGGCGCGAGTGCGCAGCACTTCGATAATCAAATATTGCTCATCAGCAAATGGCTTTACAAAACTTTCCGGTAATCCACTTAACGGACAACAGTATTGGCTCTCGGCACACAAAGTGAATCGATGTAAATACCCTACCCCGCTCCAGGTTAATTTTACCAACTCGTGTCTTCTCCCTCTAAATAGCCGTTCGGTCGCTTTCATCCGCCGGCTGCTCCCGTATTTTCTGTTTCAAAAACTTTCCGTCGCTGATTAAAAATTGCACGCGCGCTCGAGTGAAGTACAAGTTTCGAGCTTCTTCCTCTTCGCGGGCGCATTAACCTCGCTCTCTTCCCGAGCGTGCGAATGTGCCGCGCTATACACACTGCGCCGTCGTCTTACGACTCGGCGCGACATGATTTAATTTAAACTTGCCAGGCTGAACTCTTATATAAAACGAATCTGAACTGGCGGAAATGTTAACATTCGTTTAAAATTTAGCCTCCTCGCTGCGCAGTGTGTGCCTCGTCTCTCCGATTAAAGCTTCGCAGCTTGGGACTATATACTCGCTCGCTTCGTGTATAGTTTTTGAAAAATTCTTTATATACGTATAGAACAGAGCTGGTCGGCGCTATGCAGAAAAGCGCAGAGAAGTTCGAAGCCTCGATGCAGCGAGAGCTTGCGCGGTATTTGTGTTTACGCTTCAGTCGTCGATGCAGCCTCCGAGGAACCATCGAGAATTCGTATGGACGTGTTTGGGCGGAAAACGTTACGACGGCGGTGGAAGACTTGTTTACATGCTGCGGCTCCGCACACGCGGCAATCGGAAGAATCAGCGATTCAAATTTCGCGCTGATACACAGGAAAAAGAGTAGTTTTTGACTCGCTATTCCTCGATATTCCTTTTGTTTGTATAAATAAACGTTCGCTCCTGTAGTCCGAAGTAGACTTGTATAAAACCGAGCTCTTCGTATAATTTCGAAAGTTCCGAACGCAGCCATCCGACATACCACACACCGTGGCATACAGCGCAGGCTTGTATACTTATATATACAGATTATAAACAACGCGGCGCGCGGTCCAGAAATATATGATTCTTTAACTGGAAAGCAGCCGCCTGGACTATCGAGTCCTGCAATAAAAGGTCAGCCGGCCTCGCATCGGTCGATACCTTGCGTGAGAATCCTCGGACGCAAGAACGCGAATAAGAGGCAAATCCCGCGCGAGAATATGAAGAATATACCTCGGCCCGTAGTAGCAGCGACGTCACAAATCAGAACAATAAACGTCGCGCGGACGACGCAAACGGCGTCCGGTTGCGCTTGGGCGTATCATAAAACTTAATTTAATATTATTGCCGCCGTTTTCCTGTCGGCTTAAGCCGCTGCCCCGTGCGTTTCTCGGTCGATAGCCCGCGACTATACGCTGGACCGCTGTATGTAATTCTGCTGAAGATGCTACTATATTAACGAGAGAGCCGATTCGCTGCGAGCAGATATGGCTTTCTGTCCGCTTATCTTGCGCGCGTATATATAAAAACGTTTCGATATGCGAACATCGTTGCGCTGCTTTTAATCGGCTTGGCAATGAGAAATCTATCTTTTTTCGCGCTAACGTAATATATATGTCGACAGCAAGAAATATGGATTATTGCTTACTGTTGAGCTCGATGACGACGGTCGTCGTCTGTGGCGCGCTCAGCTGCGTGTTGCTGGCCCTACAGGAGAGTTTGGCGTGGTGGTGGTTTCGTTTGAGATTTTTTATCGTTATCCTGCTGACAATCAATGTCGAGCTCCGTTCTTGCGGCGAATTCATACCCGTTTCAAGGCTGTGGACGAGCTTCTGCTCGAACGTCGAGTTGATCAGCTGCGAGCCCAGGTACCACGACACCCGTGGTTTTGGTCGACCTGCGGCATCATATGAAAAAATGTTTCTTTACATGAATTTTCTTTTATTTCCTACGCGTAGAATGTCGCGCATCGGCGACTCTTTTGAAGCTTCTGATGATTATTTCAGTATATACATATTTAGTTTTGGCGTGTTTAATCCGCAGAGATGCTGAGCTTTTTTTCTGCACACACATGCACGTGGGTTTTTTAAACTCTCGGCGTATATGTATGTATAATACAGGAAATCAGCATTGCAAATTTCGGGCCTGTGTACCGCCTGCACAGCCGGAATTTGAGTATACAGCAAGAATGGATTACCCCTTAAAGTCTAAATAATTCGCGGATCTACTTGCCGCAAATAGTTTAAATAATTTAGACTAGTAGCAGCACAGCGAGTGTAATCCGGCACAACTTTGTCTTTCTCCCACGCGCGTTCGAAATATAAACTCTCGGCTGCAGTGTACAGCACGCGCAGATATGTGTATATATATAACGTACGTGTATATCGTTAGAAAGTTTCTCGGGCAATTGCGGGAGTATAGCGTTGATTTGAAAAGACGCGCTGCACGCTGCACACGGGCCACCCGACAAGCGTAATTAACCATGCGTTTATACTTTCACAACCCGTGAGCCACTCGCGAAATACTATTATATGTGCGCGCGTGTATATATGTATATAACGGACGAGTTTCCAACACAGAGTGGAGTCGCTTTCATCCGTCTGTTCAACTAATAGAGCTTTGTTACAACATTCCGCGTATGTCAACAATAATACTTACTTGTCTCCGCGCGTCTTTAGATATATATATACATACACACACATATATATATATATATTTATATGTATATTTATTTATTTATTTATCAGACAGGTTCGCACGTTCGTATCATATCGGAGGAAGCTAGAGCGCTGTACACGATGCAACTGGTAGAGAAGCATGGGTTAGTAGAGGACGTTCCGTCTCTTTGTATGTCAACTGTCTTCTGCAGGAATGCAAAGCCATCTAAATTAATTCAGTCGTGCGGATGTGTAGAGGAACGCGCGCATGTATGCCGTGCTGTCTCTCTCTCCCTCTCTCTCTCTCTCTCTCTCTCTCTCTCGTTCTCTGTGTGCTGCGCGTGTGAGTAGGGGAGGGGGGTCGCACTGCTGATGTTCGTTTGCACCGGGATTACGTTTCCTGCGGGGGTCAGAGAATGAGCAGGAC
Source organism: Muscidifurax raptorellus (assembly GCA_020010945.3). NCBI lineage: Eukaryota > Metazoa > Arthropoda > Insecta > Hymenoptera > Pteromalidae > Muscidifurax > Muscidifurax raptorellus. Next base: position 15,147,972 of record CM052080.1, on the reverse strand, counting down.
TCGTGAGAAGAGACACTCAACACGCACGTCCCTCTCCGTTCTTGTTGAGGCTTATTCTCTCTAGCTCCCTCTCTTCGTGGTATCAGTGTGTCTGTGTGTGAGTGTAGTCGTGCGCACGACGGGGGTCGGAGAGCATTACCTTTGGCAAATTGATTTTTTATGAGCTTGCTGGCGCGTGCCGAGAGGTGCGAATGGAAAAAAAACGGCGGGAGAGCAGAGAACGGGATTCTTGTCGAGCGGCATTTTTCAGAGGCGAGATTTTATGGCCGGTAACTCAATCCGATGACTAATTGAGAGACTGCGAGCAGCGAGTTCGAGCAAATGGATCTCGCTCGGATTTTACGAAAGGTTTCGTCAGTTTGTCACCGAGTATGCTGGAATGGAGCAATGCTTTTTGTCCCAATACTAGTTTCTCGCATGAAGTCTGCTAGAACGCAAAGCTTAATTTGTTGCAGGACACCATTAGTTTTAGTTTTTGGTAGAAAAATATTACTTTCCACTCATTTTTTGGAATTGTTTGTGATACTCTTCATAATTATTCAGAAAAATGCTTTCTTATTTGTACGTAATATTTATTTAAACTTAGCGAAAGATTCACCAATACATTCGATATATTTAGCATCAAAACCGAATTTGGATGTATTGTGTGTTCTTGTTCCGTTTATAAATAGTAGTTACAAGATATTCCTCACATCCATAAACTTTTTGACGCTAGCGAGAAGTTAACGCTATATATATTTGAAATACAGTGCAACTAATTTGAAATATTGTATTTACAGTGTACTCGGTGTAACTACTTTAAATACTGGAACGGACCACACTGTGAATACACTGTTTAAATACATTATTTTACAGTGCTCTCACTGTAAAATAGTTTATATATACGTCTTATTTTAAATTTAGAGAGTATATCCTGTACGAAATATTCCGTGAATTATATAGAGTATTTCCTATAAGAAAATGAATTGTACCGACGATAAGTAGTTATTTTATTTTCATACATAACGACGTTATATGTAATACGATTATATGACATACGGCTATTTTTTGTAGAAAATAAAAAATGTTGTTCAAACTGCCAGTCCTCGGGGAAATTGCTTGAAACGCGCTAAACTTGACGAACGAACGCGGCGAATAAAAGCGCTCGCTTTAAGTGGAACAAGCCGGGTTTGGTCGGGCGCAGGGTGAGCTTCCTCTTAATAATATATCAAACTTTCGCAATCGACTTTTTAACTTTTGCATTTTCTAAATTGCTCGTGAATCTGGCTATTTTAAGCGGCTGAGCAAAAACGAAAAATCCAATGCATATCATATACACTTCGCAAAGCAATATAGCAATTATCGTTCCTATTTTTGCCTTTTAATTGAAATTTGATCTGATTTGATGATTTTTTGGACTCGCGTCACGGCACTAAACCTCCTGGTGAACAGGCTGGCAGTATAAACTAATACTGCATCCTAGCGCTCGCGGCTCTCAGTTCCAATTTGTTCGTCGCCGCTTTTATCGCTCTTAAGAGTAAAAGAGCCCCACTGTAGCAGCAGTAGTAGTAGTCAAAGTATATACGCCACTGTTCTCTCGAGCGGCGTTTCACGATCCCGGGCAAATTCCGCCGCCGCCGCCTCCTCCTCTGCCTCTTAAAAAATTTAGAGACCTTGCTGTAGAGCGTTTGTACGCGCGCGCGCGTGCCAAGGAAAAGTTAAGGGTAGGCGGCTCGACTAGACCGCGTACACACACACACACACACACACATAGCCGACTATATCTCCGCGGTACACTCTACCGCGGAGATATAGTCGGCTCGAGAGATTCTACGAGCAGAATGAAATATAAACAACGAGTGCTATAGTATATACTCCTGGATCTAGCGGCAGTGTGGGAATTAGCATCGTTTTGATAAGCCGGTGCGCTACAGGCTCTATACAATATCTATATATAAAATTTCCCTATATATACATATACAGTCGCGCGGAATCTCGACTTCTCTCCACACTGTATATACTATAACTATATATATATATATATATATATATATATATATATATATATATATATATAGAGAGAGAGAGAGAGAAGGACTCGCACGGTATACTCCTTCGTTTTGAATGAAAAATCCTATTTCCTTTAACCGCGGGGATTCGCTGGCGCGGCGCCAATTCCATTTAAAAGCTCTACGGCGCACAGAGCTAACTTTTTCACACGCGCGCGTAAGGAGGGAGAGAGAGAGAGAGGGAACTATATACGCCTGATGTACAGGAGGAGCAGCTCAAGGAGTCCCTCCTGGACTTACGCCAGTTTGACGCTACACGCGTACAACTTTTTCATCGCGCGTTGCTGCATGCACGCGCTCTCGAGAGTCGAGGCGCGCACAGGAAGAGAGGCCTCGCAGCGAGAAAAGTACCGGCTTCGAAAGGGGGGAACAGCGCGGCCTCGCGAGTTCTGACGAGGCGAGAATATAAGGAGGAGGAGGAGGAGGAGAAGGAGGAGTCGGTCTGAAAGTACAGAGGAAAGAAAGTCCAGGATGAGGGGAGGGGGGCTGTAGTGCGCACGGCTCAGCGTACTAGGCATCTCGTAAAATTGCGACGTAAGGATCTTCCCCGTATTTCCGCTGCGGACCTCCTCCGCTGCACGTATCGTCGTCGCCTTTCTGTTTCTCGTTCCTTCCGCTCCTCTGTACTATATACTCTTAAATGGCGAACGACTTTTTTTCTCTCTCTCTCCCTCTCTGTTTGGCCCAGCTGACGATTGCTTTCCGCTCGTATGTGTGTGTGTCGCTAAATACCGCGGCGGCGAGTTGCCAAAGAGGATCGCTCCGAGCGGGCCGTTATAATGCGCTCGGCGAAAGAATTTTCAGCTCCTTTCTCACTGCCTTCGCCCCTTTTTATTTTCCAAAGAGTCGGGAGATTCTTTGGATGGTGTATAGGGTGCATATAGGCTGCGCGCACTCACCTCCATGTACTTCGCAGATGAGATCGAGATCGGCGCCTTCCGGATAAGCCTCCAAGTGCTTGCTCATGTCCCGCTTCTTGGTGTCGTAGATTATCGGCTTTAACGGCGGAACTGGAACAAAAGATAAAAAGAAGAGAAGCTTTAGAAAAGAGCGCAGAGATGAAGGCGCGAGCGCAAGACGACAACGACTGCACAAGGGGGGGGGGGGATAGGGAATTGTATAAAAATCCAAGCTTGAGAATTTCTGCGCTCTCTGCTGCGCTCCAGGGATGAGCCGCGGGTGCGGATGCGGAGTTATTTTCTCCATTTTTTTCACCGTGTTATAGCCCGCGCCGTATATACCGCCGTCTGCTTTCTGTTATTTTGTTTCTTGTTTTTGTTAATCTCGACATTGCGCGACAGCGGGAAATAACGCCTCTGAAAGCGAACTATATAGACTGTATTCGGCGCTCAGCGACGTCTTCGGAAAATTAGATCGAGTTGTCGAGTTGGAAAAATTAATCGAACGCTTATATCGTTCATGAACATATACGGCTTTTTACGCAAACAATAAATATATATGAGGCGGATTTTAATTATTCGAGAACAGCTTCTCTACTAAAAACAGCGGGGGTTTCCCGCTCAAAGGACTTCTTATTTTGTGCCTTTTTATATACTTTGAATGAATAGCTTTAATGAGACTTTATGAGCTACCTAGGAAATGCTGCAAGAATTTTCATTAGAGGTCCCACCCGTTGAAAATTGAGCGACCATGAGGGAACTGCATTTGAGCGATGATGGAGCAAATACTATTTTTCAACGACGGGAAAAACGTAATGGCCTCTCGAATAGCTACACATATCTTTTCGCATTTGTTTCTCTTAATTAATACAAACTTAAGAAGATAATGTTAATATTATCCTGAAATAACAATTTAAGTCCATTTTCTGAATTTTAAGCTCATTAATATGAGGATCTCCTATTTTATATAGTAACAAGAATTATATTAGTTTTCAGTTATTGTACACTTTTATTATTATTTTGATTGTTGCAGACATATTACTGAAGGCAAATATTTGAATTGAATATTCATATTATTATAATCCTACTATATAAATATTCATGAGTTTAATCATATTTGTGATTCTATACGAGAATAACTGAAAAAACCATCTTCGCTAGTATAAGTAATGAAACATCAATCTTTACATAGATCAAAAAATTAACAAACGCGATAGCAATGATGAAAACTAATGCAACTTTTCATCCATATAAGTGGCTCATACGTTCATGTAAGTAGTACAATTCAGAGTATGGTCAGACGTCGGCTATATACCTTTTGTGGTTGTAAATCTCAAAAGCAATAATGATTAAGATAGAATTGCCGTACGTAGCAATGAATATGGCGATACCTTAAGGAAAGCGCGGATTGTAAATGAAAGAAAACTCTGTAAAGCGCCACTTGAAGATCACATGGTGTATTGAAACCCCTTGCGCTCCAACTATTTATTGTAATTAGACTACCAAATCAGGTGTCAAATCAGTTCTGACGCGAAAATACAATGTCACGTGATGTCATTCGAACCCAAGAAAAGGGTAGTTGAAAAGCGAGCTCCAGAGTCTGCTACGACTTTCTTGTGTATTACGCCGTGCGGCGTGAACATCTTTCAACCCTGATATTTAGATAAACCTGAGTATAAAATGTTTAAATTTAATTATTAAATACATAAATCACGTTCGCCAGAAAATACATACAATAAAACTGCAAATCGCACGTCAATTCTCAGCTGTTATAACATCACCGCGGAATAACTAGAAAAAGCAGAGTTCGTCACCTCAATGATACCTCTCGTTACCGTTTTCCACTATCGCGCATGTATACCTATATGTGTGTGTATATATACATACATACGGACAGCTGTGCCCGTCACACAGAGCAAAAACCGAGAGAGAGAGAGAGAGAGAGAGAGAGAGAGAGAGAGAGAGAGAGAGAGAGAGAGAGAGAGAGAGAGAGAGAGAGAGAGAGAGAGAGAGAGAGAGATACGTTAGGGCATTTCTTTGCTCCGCGCTCGTATCACGGCTATATACGCAAAGTACATCCGATGCGTATCCGTCATGTTGTGCTGGCACTGTAGTGTCTGCATATACGCGGATTCAGGGAAAATTGCCCGCAGCTATTGTTACGATGCTGAGACAGTGTAATACTTACAAACGCATACCAGAAAAACAAGAGGAAAAGAGATGCGCTCAGAGAAAGATTGCGGCCTGGAAAGAAGAGCAGAGCCCAGGCGTATATCACCATATTCCTTTTTTTTTGCTGAACAGGGAGCTTAATGTTTTTTTCTCGACAGTGTGTGTGCGCAACGCAGCCTCTTGCACCGGCCGCAAGATTTCTGCCACAAGAACGGCTTTCCTCCACTCGCAGTTTGTTTATATATGCGCGTAGAGAGCGTCTAAAAGCACACAAGGAAAATGATAAACGGAAAAAGCGTATAGAGGAAGAGAGAAACTCGCACGAGAGGTTTTGTTGTTTTGGGAGTAGAAAATCATATACAAAAGGAGGGCCCTTTCTTTCTCGCTCTCTCCATCTCTTTTACGTTTCTTTTTTTTTTTTTTTGTTTAGCACACAAACGGTGAATTTTACGGAACTCTATGGCATTCGCTTTTATCCGCCCTGCTCGCTCTCTTTTTTCATCGCCCCTCAAAAATTTGTGTACGCGATGCAAAACGTATCTCGTTTTCTATAAGTGCGTAACGTCTGGATTCGACTGGAGGTCACATATATACTTGTACATATATAAGGGTAGCAGCCGACCGTTATAAATGATCGCGATAGTGTAATTAATCAGAATTATGTTCGCTTTGGCACGTATCTGTTTATGTTAACGATATCGGGCGTATTTTTGCACAATTAGTGGTTCAGCTATGGATTTAGCCATGACGGAATTTGCGGTATGAGGTCATCAGAGCGAGCGGTATGAAATTCAACGCGACGGCGTCACTCGGATGATATCGCTCAGCGATGCGCTGAATTTTATTCAATTTGCTCGGATATTACGCCGAAAAGTTGCGCATCAGCAGCAGTGAGCGGACTTGCCTCGCTGAGTGAATAATTTTTGTAATACATGTATTAGCTCTTTTTTTATATCGAAACTTCGAAAATTAGAAAAACTAAATCATCGTTATACTTATTACGTACGTAGACGAATAGACCTGTCCTAATCAGACTTCATCTCGCACTGAGCCTTTTTCTCGCTCTTTATCTGGCTTTGTCGTCGTCGACGCTTCATTTTCTTTCTGCTTTTCTATTCTTCGTCGCGAGCTGCGCTGCGGATGGTCTTTTTGGTCGCGTGTCGGCGGCGTTTCGACGCCTTCTCTCTTTTGCTCTATTTCGCGTTCTTTCCGGTTTCGGAACGTTGCGCGACGCCCTATACGTATACACGACACACGACTTCTCGACGCTCTCTGCTGCAGAATGGCTCAGCTTCTGCGCGTGCGGGGTATATAACAGCGCGCAAGCCGGAAAACTTTTGCGCGCGCGCGTCTTGGAGTGAATTCTGCGGTCCTCGTCGTCGTTGTCGCAGCTCGAGCTTCAAGTGCAGTAGCTCTTTTGCCCGAACAAAGAGCCAAATTGGGTCGAGTGGAAAACAAATTAAAAATCGTCTGCACATGCATGTTGCGTAATGGCCGCATAGCGTATATGTATATATACATTTCATTAATGAGCGAGATTAATTACGCAGCACGAGGGAGAAAAACTTTTTATTGTAACGCATTGTTGTATGTTGAATATGCGCCGAAACACAAGCAATGTTCATGTTAGTTTCAAATTATCATACCCGATAATTGAGAGTGAGCTTCTAATCGAGGGCTGTTCAAGCATATAGTATATGTATATATACGAGTATATGAACCAATAATACTGAATAAACTGAGCACCAAGTACGATATAGTATGGGCTAAATTAGTTTTTCTAAAGGGCCATTTGCACTCTGTGTCAGAACGAGGCAACGTGTAGATCTTCTTCCTTAAATTAAGAAGGAGGGAACCGGCGGAGCAAACAAAAGAGTGAGAAATAGTGGGCGGAGGGAAGTTGAACAGTCGGAGAGTGGAAAAGATAAATAGAGAAGGAGAGCGAAATAAATAGTAGTCGGCTGAGAGAAAGAGAGGGAGAGTAAGTATATAAAAAAAGAAAGAACACTCTCGCTACAAGCGTGCAAGAGAAGGAAAGCGCGGGCGATAGGAGGCGAAAACGAGAAAGAAAGCTGGAGCGCGCGGCTGGCGAGGAAAATCAAAGAGAAAGAAAGCGAGAGAGAAAGAGAGAAAGGGAGAAATACGAAACGAGAGGCAATGGCGAAGGTGGCCGCGGTGTAAATATGTAGTAGCCACACGTAGAGGACGAAAGCCTTCGAGCTGGAGAGCAGCTAGCTACATAGCTGTGCTACAGAGAGAGAGAGAGAGAGAGAGAGAGAGAGAGAGAGAGAGAGAGAGAGAGAGAGAGAGAGAGCGAGAAATAGCGAGGGAGAGAGCGAGAGAGGAAGAAAGAGCGACGTCGGTGCCGTGCGACACCTATTCCACGAGCGTCGTACACAACCATATTGCCGTGGAGCACCCGCGCGCGCGCTCGCGACCACTGACTACGTGACTCGCCGGGTTTTCCTTCTGTTTACGCGAAATGAGAACAGGGATGGCGCGTCTGCGTTCCTCGTGCATCCGCTATATAGCTTCCTTGCACGTATACACCTGTGTATACTGCAGCACCCGCGGAGACGCCCTCGTGTATAGCATATATATACATTTACCGCGAGCTGGACGTCTCGAAGTGAGCGCCGGTGTATATAGTTTTTTGTTTTTTCTTTTTCACGACCGACCTCCCGTCATTTTGCTTCTTTAGTGCCGTTAACCCGGGCGCGCACGCTCCTGTGTGTGTATATGTATGTATATACGCTCGCGCGCGACGATGCTTATACCCATTTTTCGCGCCTTCCTCGAGCGCTGCGGAATTTCAATATTCCCGAGCACGAGGCTGCGGTATGGCAGCTGTGTGTATATATATATATATATATATATATATATATATATATATACACACACACCAGTCGAAAGAGAGACCTGGCAGTCAGACGAGTAAAGAATACGCGGCGATCGCATCTCTCGCTTGGGAATACCTCGAGTATTATTCCCTTCGATTCCACAACTCCCTTCACAGATTGAATGAGCTCATTTTTTGTACATCATGCGAATTTCTAACGACTTGGTATGTATAGAATATGTGCATCAGCTTCATCTCCGTCCGTACGCGTATTTTAGTTTTGCGAGAATTTCATGTTTTTAAATAGTATATGCGAGCGAAACTCCTGCCGGCACAAAAGCACGAAATTGCGCGCGCATACTTTATTTTTGCATGCAGCCGACTTGCTGCTGTTAGACTATATTACCGTGAGCTTTTAACGGCCGCCCCCTTTTTGTGAGCTCGATTTTCACGGAACTATCGTAACTTTAAAATAAATCGACATTCGTTAGGTGCAAAATTAATAATGAAAACTTTGTTTTTTATTGTATGCGCCTATTAACGATGGCGATATACTTTGAGCGATGCTCTTGTCTATTATGCACACCATCGGCCAAGATCCGTTACATTGCAAACGCATCTGACCTTCTTTCTTGATAAACACAGGAGCGAAAAGCTTCACGTTTTTCAGTATATCGCTCGGGTCCTTTTGACGACTGTACGGCGAATATTCTGCTGTTCTTTTCGCCAAAACGACAAAAGAAACAAACACATCGCATTCCTTTCGCGATTCTTTAAAAGAGTTTCGTTTAGGCAGCTCTTTTTCATTTGTTTACGTCAAGCTCGTGCGAATATGAAATAACGACACTCTCTGAAGCGAGAAGCAAAAGCCGTCGAAAATAACGCATAAGAAGTGTGTGTATATATATACACAGGTGCTCGAGCGATAGTGGGAGGTTGTATAGCTCTAGGGGGATAGGATACCTGTTTTAAAAGGAGAGTAAGAAAGAGAGAGAGAGAGAGAGAGAGAGAGAGAGAGAGAGAGCGAGAGAGAGACTGGGTACATTCTCCAGGCGCCTCGTGCTCCACGCGAACAATACGCGCGTCCATTATTTCGCGGCGCGCTGCGCGGAGAGTAGGACGCGCATATAGCTAGATATTCGGTGCGCGATACCCCGTGAATAAATGTGATAAGGACCATAAATGCTGCGGCATTAACGCGGAGAGACTCGCGCAGTATGTGTATATAGCGTAGACTCCACCCAGCGTAGGCTACACGTATACGTGTACGTGGGGAAATACCGGAACAATGTTGAAGCTGTGTATGTATAGCCGGCGAATTTCGGCCTTGAATCCCACGCGAGCGAGCTGAAGCGCGAGTCGCGACTCGGGATTTACGTCCCTCGCGCGCGCTGCCAAGGGAGCGCTAAAATACTGGGAAATTAATAAAGTTTCGGGCCGCGCGCGCGTGCATCACACGCGGGCCTCTGGCGTCAATAAACTTATATGCACACACTCGTCGGCGTGATGCATGGCTGCTATAGCTGCGCGTATTACAGCCCTCGCTGACGGCGGAATTCTTGCGTCGCGGTGCGAGCATTACATACATATATATATTTCACGCGCATAAGCGCACGAAGTGATGGATGTTTGCGTGCGTTGAATACTGTAGTTTTTTAATAGTTTTTCGCAAACTCCGTGTTATGCACAAATTTTCCGTAATAATTCTTGCTATTCTTCGTGCGGTATACACAGCGTGTATATGAGATCTTTTTTGCGTTGCTAGTTTTGCATCAGAGGGACTGACTCGTTGGCGCACTCATTAAGGATAAAAGCACGTAAGAACTTTCAGAATGCAGGCGAAAGCTCTTTCCTCGCCGGAGCAACGTGTATTCTCCACGACAAAGATGTATGTTGAAATTTACATTAAATCAGAAGTTGAAGCACGAGCGCTAAACGCTTGAAAAAACAAGAACAGAAGGACGGACCTTTGCCGCGCGCTGCTATTTTTGCCTTTTGTACCCCCTTTTTGAGTAAATATGTATATACTTGACACGCGCCCTGTCGACGTATGAGCTTTCAAACGTTCCTCGTCAGTTAATTATAACGAAAATTCCTGTGCGCAACGATAGAAAGAGTAAGGGGAGACATGAAGTGAGCGCGCCGCCGCACTGTAAACAAGCTTTAAGATCTTTATAAAACGATTAATTTTATACCCGAGGGCAATCATATAGTACACCTAGTTTGAGCGTGTCGCGTGAAGCTTTGTTACGTCAGTTCCTCTAGCAAGCAATTAATAGTGGCGGTGGGGTGCGGGTGAAAGGAAACGCGAACAATGAGCTCATGTAGAAAGCTGTAGCTAAGGGGAAGAGATTATCTTATTTATACATATATACACAAGAGATGCTCGCGCGCTTCTCATCGCGGAGAGCTGAAACTCACCATTTTAAACAAATATAAATATCCAAATATCTCGTAGAGATCAGGGTCAATCGTCGAGGAGAGCCGTCTCGCGGATGCAGCAAAAACTACGATTGTGAAAGTTAACAGATTCGCAGTCTCTGGCACTGATACTAAAACCGCAGCCAATTCATTGGCACGTAGCATCCTCCAACTAAATTTATAATTCCATTTAATAAAATATTTTTTGAATATACAGTATATGAATGCTATTTTAAATATTTCCAATCTTAATTATTTTGCTGTTGTTTACCTATTCGTTTGATTGTCTACATAATCACATTTTAATCCCCATTATGAATTTACATTGCAGATGGTCCACTGATCTCCATTATGAAATCAGAAGGAAATTCCCATACAAATTCTCTAGGGACCGCGTAATATTTCCGTGTATTTATCGCGCGGACCTCAGAGAATTATTACTAAAGATTACACAAACTCATACATATATAGCTATCATAAACAGCTTTCATATTGATATTTACGCATATAATATAATATTATATTGATAATAAATAAAACTTTACACAAACTAAAACTGGCGGTCATCCTACTGGACTGTTGATACGTAAAGAACCAAGTAAACAATAATAATATAAAGTAACAATAAAAAAAAATACATAAATAAGAATTCAAAAAGAAACCTCCATCGAAACATATTTACGGGGACTATGGAAGATATCCATGCATCCTTCGCCCCGATATTGCTTTCTAATAGAGCATGCTTTGTAAACTTAAAAATTTCTAAGAACAAAAATGTCTTGAAATTAGTCAAATAACACTCTCAAATTTTTTCTGAATTTTTGGTGACCATTTTTGATTTTTGAACATTTCAAAATTCCAATTTGAATAAACACAACTCACGAAAAAAAGCACTCCAAAGGAGACAAAGTTCTACCACGTCTACGCCGTTGTCTCTGGGTAATGCCAAGAGTACAAAAAAAAACAATGTATATGTACAGAATCAGCAACAAAGTAGTCAAGTCAGTCCAATTTTTTCAAAATTCTTTTTAGGTTTTCGATTTTTTTGTCAAAAACTAATCACCAAAATGACTTAAAATTTTTACAACATATAGACATTATCATTCTTTGTTATTGTAAATTTTTTCAGAACATTAGACTGTTTAATTTAGAAGATATGAATTTAAAAAAAAAAACTTTATTGTCATAATAATTGAACGAAACGGTCAATTTAGAAAATTTTGCGGAAAAAAGTAGGAAATTTTATACTCTTTCATAAACACTATTGCTGAACTTTTTGTATAAATTATAAATCATTTAAAATAGCGAAAAAAAAATTCAAAAATCATAAAATGACCAAAAAAAATATTATAATTGTCAAAATAAAAAAGCTTTTTTTCTCGAATTCAGAATCGAAAAACACATAAGCATGTCAAATTTTATTATTATAGACCACGTAGTTCCAGAAATACGACGGTATACATACATGCACACAGCCATACGCACGGACATTTTCTAAAAATACATGATTCGAACTTCAAACACCTCAAAACACGTTTCTATGAAGTTTTAGCGAAACTGCCAAATTTTATTATTACAAAGCTTTCTCTAGGAGGAAGCAATATAGTATTATAAAAATTACTGTAGGGTCTAATTTCTAATTCTTTTACCACCCGCGCACTCATGAATTTTATTGTTAGAAATATCGATATGAAATTCATGTATATCCTGCTTTATTAGTCATTATTTTATCGAAGCCATGTCCCGTGCAGTGATATTTGATATTCTGCGAGTTTTGTGATTGCTGAAAATATGATATTCTGCGAAAGTATCGCAGTAACTAAAAACATAATAACCTACCTGTTCTACGAGGCTTAATTTAAGCTAATCTCAAAGGCGCAATTAATTTAATCAACTCTCTCCCGTGATTTCCAGCGTAAAAAGAAGCTTCGTCTTTCTCGCTATAAATCTTCGACGGTGGGACGGTAGTTTTGCTCGATTACAACCACGCGAAATGTGTGTAGAAGAAAAAAAAACACCCAACGTCGAAGTATATAAGAAGAAAAGCTCGACTGCGCTGCCGCCACCGAGGTAGGTAGTTATTAAAGCTGACCGACAGCTATTAGTTGCTCGAGTTGTCTAGTGGAACCGATGGCAGTGGCTGTGTGCAGTCGTAAGGCAGCAGTATAGAGCTTTCGAAGCCACCGGAGGTAAATATATTGCTAATAGGTTAGCAGCACGGCCCGTTAGCCAGGAGTAATGCCTTACCACATCGACACGCATCGCAAGCCCACTTAACGAACTGCTGTTTTTTCCCATACGTTCGTTTGCTCTCTTTCTCCCTTGCCCTCTCTTTCTCTCAATATACCTCGAATGCCAGTTTTATTATTTTCTTCTATGTTCAATGCCCGTTATACGAGAGGAAATCTTTTCGAAATCGGCAGTTAGAGGAGTCAGAAAATGGCAACTTTTAAAAACGAAAGCACAGCTTTCTCTAGCTCGATTTTTTGTTGTTCATTCTGTAGAAAAACATCCTATGTACAAAAAATGAGTGAAAAATGATTTGAGACACTCTTTTATCTGGATATTTAAATTTAACGAAAAGTAGTGGTTGTTCAGAGGACGTGTATTAAATGACTGGGGACGCAAATGGAAAACTCATATTTCCAGTATCAAAGTATGGGTGAAGAGATTCAATTTTTAACAAATTGTAACACTCACAAAGAATAGTGGATGGTGGCTACTTTTCCCTGATTACAAAGCACTTTTGTTGTATTTGACTAGTTTTTTTTTATACAAAATAATATATTAAACGAATTTCCTCTACAACGCATGTATACCCGCCCCGAGCACGGTCATTCACGTCATACATAGGTATAGCGCGGGGAAAGCCCAGTCGCGCAGACGACCGATTGGATTTATACACTCGCTATGCTCGGTTTATTCTCCACGGCGCGTCATAAGCATTTGTCAAGCAGCAGCCGCGATTCCGCTCGACTGCTGCTGGCTTCTAATATTGACTCCATATACGACTGCACGTTGTAATGTGTATATATGGCATACGCGAGTGCAGCTACAGCAACGCGGATATAGTCGTAAAGATGAACAAGCGCTATTTAATTGTCGCTGAGCGAATAAATTGCATACTCGAGATGCCGTGTGGGTATAATGAAAGGCACTTTATCGCTCAGTTTCATGCTGTACTGATGCTCAAGAATATGAAGCTCTCTTTGTCTTTGTCTTGGATTACTAATTGACTGTAGAGGGCACTTGGGAAGGTAATTGAAGATAATTATCTTCGCTGCTAAATGACCGAATGCGAATCTGTAACGCTCTGTTTTCACTCTATCTCTATTCGCGCAATTACTGGCATACTTAGCCGATAATATTGGGGTACTGAGAGGGAAATGCCAGAGAGCTGAGAGCGTAGTTTACGCGAGCTTGACTTTGTTTGCATCACGAGACAATTTTAAGGACACGTCAGCTATTTTGCGCGTGTTTACTTTGCTCGTGCGCTCACTGCGTTCATGCTGCAGCTGATGATTACAGACTGGAAGATTCCACTGACGATAATTATACGATAGGTCTCTTTTTAATAACTACAATGTGATATTCACAATTATATCAGGTGAAATAATTATAATGATTTCTTGGCGCATTAGTCATGGAGAATTAATATAAGCTACTATAACCATTTCCTATTTATAGGTAATTTTAATTACCTCTATAGGATACCTTTTAAAGCCATTGTAAGTGGTTTGATAAATAAATAAATCAGAGTTGTTACATCATTTGTACCGCATCATCGTCTATATAAATATCACGCTCATTAAATTTTATCCAATTAATTAAATGAAGAAATGCGGAAATCCAGGTAGCAACCCTCCGATGACGTTATCTCGCAGCCCAGTGAGAAGCTTAGCCATTAATTACCGACGTAATGACCCCAGTCATAAGTTACGCGTTTCGAATGACAAAACGCTCAACTTTAGCGCGTGCGTGCACTTAATAAAATATGATATGTTTCATGAGCAAAAAGAAAATGTGTGGGTGTTAGAGAGAGAGAGAGAGAGAGAGAGAGAAATAAAAAAGCTCCAACCGCAGCTAGACGGTAGGACTGAAACTCGAGAAACTAATTATAAAGTGGACGCTTTCCTCCTCTACCTCTGCAGCAGGCTTTACTGCGCAAACTATTACTTTTACTATCAAGGATTAATCTTCTTTAATTACATAATTTCCTTAGTTTATGAAGTTACGTGCGGAGCCATTCATAGAATAAAATGAATGTCAGCACGTGCTTTAAGTGTGCGCGATAAGCTCCCAGTTCGGCTCGCTCCCTCTCTCTCTCTCTCTCTCTCTCTCTCTCTCTCTCTCTCTCTCTCTCTCTCTCTCTCTTTACGTGCATACACACTCAGATATACATATATATATGCGGGACATTTTTGCTCGCCCCCGGTTTGCCTTGCCTTGCGCGAACCTTTTTATTTCTTTATGCACTTTGCCGCGGAAGCAGCAGCAAAACTTTCCAGGTTCGGATGAGTTTTTCGCCGGATCCGCGATAGCCTTAATTCGTGTTCGCCTCCGAGCTGTTTGGAAATTCCGTTCTCGTGTAATTGCCGTGCGCGCAGACCGTCCGAGCTTTTTGTGACGCGCACGACGCTTTAAGGTATATAGCACGTGTACCCGAGCTAAAGTACTGGAAAATCAAATAAAACTTTTACACGTTATTTATGAAGACATGAAATACACCTCGTCGAAAAATTTCGTAAACTCAGAAAAAGAAGTAATTGAAAATTATCATTCCTTCAATAAAGTAAGAATCTTATGCGAGTCATTTGGTCAGAAGAGAAGATAATATTAACTCAATTTCCTCTATATGCAAATATTATTATTAAAATTGCTGTGTGTATATTAAGGATGCTCTATATAATTCACTCCATAACCTTTACTTTTTATGAGTTCATATTTTGCATGCAAAAAGACCAAGTGTGCGCTGTACATTTTTCGATACACTTTTAATATTCTATTCACAAAAAATGAAGCAGTACTTTCATGAATAAATTTTAGCTCAAAAAGGCACGAGGTCGAAATTTCGTCTCTACGTATAAAACATGAAAAAAGGCTTGGACGCTATGCAAACGCAGTAAATAACCACTTTCTAATTTATTCCCATTAACCCCTAGCCCAAAGTCGATAATACCTATAATGATGAAGAAAGGCATAATGCGAACGAATAAATACCCTTGTATATGCACACCATGATTTTCTACGCGAAAAGATTTCTCTCGCATTTTCACCTTAGGAATTCGAGGAAATCAAGTTTCTTCCCCGCGCTGAGAACAAGTTTCTTCATTGAGCTTTCGGTACATCGACACACGGTATTGGATTATACTTATTTTCAGCGCGTAGCCCCCGTCGACTTTTGTATATATGTATATACATATATATATATAGGAGAAAAGTCGATAATGACGGATTATCCACTAAAGTATCGATTTCGCCTCAGTG
Organism: Muscidifurax raptorellus; assembly: GCA_020010945.3. Lineage (NCBI taxonomy): Eukaryota > Metazoa > Arthropoda > Insecta > Hymenoptera > Pteromalidae > Muscidifurax > Muscidifurax raptorellus. The sequence continues at coordinate 15,132,106 of CM052080.1, read as the reverse complement.
CTCGTCGCTATATATTCTACTTCGACACGAAGACGTGCTTTGGATTCCGGCACGTCAATGATCCTGTGCTTAACGACTTGCTCTTTCGGGTCGCGTTTTTTTTCTATAGCGTTTGTCATTCCGATGCGGAGTATGAAAAGAGCTTGCGCTAATGGTTAGCGAATCAAGTTCTGATCATCAGTAGTAAAGTCAATCATAGGCCAGACATTTATGCACATTGTTGTAAAGGATCGATTAATTCGAAAAAATTCAATATGATGCACCAGTCAAAGAATAGTCTGCATTCGCAATGAATTTGTATTGTCAACAAAAATCATTAGGTAGTGATTTTAACGTAGCTGCACACAGCAGAACTGTACGTTCGTTTATGTAAAGAGCCATCATCAAATGTCGCCGTGAAAACACGCCAACACAGATTGCGTTTGATTTCCCGAACACACGGTGCCCGTGATTAAGCAACGGGTTTCTTTTAATAAACATTCATCCCTCCGTGAAAGTAAGTTTTCGTGTGAAACAACAGCATTTATTTATAGTAGACTTGCTTCAATTTAATCGTACACATTACATCGACATGCTTAATGCTCTGCAATAAAATAATCGATAGTTTACATTCGTAAAATTGACGCATATGAGCTTTGAAAAGTAGCTTTTCCGACAATATTCTCGTCCTCGCAGAATGTAATTCGTTTGATAGTAAAGGACTCTGCCCGAAACATTTTTGATAAAGTTCCGCTGAGACATTGCCCTTCTGGGATTCCATAATGCCGGCCAATAAATTATGCAAGATTGCCTTTTGAAAGACCTATCTTTTTTACTTATTTTCCGCTCGTCGTACAAGCTTTGAAACTTTTGCTTCCTTTTTGCCGCCACGAGACAGGTAGTTTTTTAACCCCACCTTAAATTAAAGATTCTGCTCCTTTTGAGAATAATTCTCTGGAAAAGTCTTATTGCGCTGGTCGACATTCGCTCCTTTCAGAGGAGTAAAACTAAACTTACTCGGTGAGAAATAACTTCTGAATGGAATCCATTCGCTGAAATCGAAAGACTTTTTCTTTGAATTTATGACTCTTAAAAGATATTGCGCTAGTCAAAGTTGAACGCCGTTGTGCTATTTAAATTAGAAAAGGAAATCTCGCGAGCATGCAACCATTACAAATAATTTACACAGATGTGATCTTGAGTATATTTGCAAAGATCAAAAGAATACGTAAGAGTAATAAAATATATCATAATAAAATATAAGATAGTCATCAGATATGATACATGAATCCATTATAAAGTTATTTCATGTCTCGGAATGAAATCACGTGCATCAAATGTATATGTATACATAAGTTTATTCCGCGCCTCAAGTCCTCTTAATCAAAGCTTCCATCCCTTTTTGATTGGAATCTCGAGTTTGATTATAAGTTGCTGTGCTAGTTTTTACATCGGTAATAAAAGAACATGAGAGTTGATAGACTTTTTTGTACTTTAGTATCAGCATACTGTAGACGTGACGAGCGGAAGGTTTCATAAAATCACGCAGGGCTTCCGGAAGAAGAATAGATAAAGGATTTTTTTTAATATACGCGAGTAGAAATGAAAGTTTATTAAAGACAGAAAACGCTTAAATGCGAATCCGCTTCTTTCATGGCTCCGTGTAATAATCACGTAATAAAAGTGATAGAGCAAGAAATCGTGGCAGCAATAATAGGCTCCGAGCACGTGTCGGGAATAATATTTACCTCTCTTACTCTCTCGTCCTGCCGACGGCGCCAGTAAGTGTAGATATTAAAGAAAAAGAAGGAGTGAGGAGAAAACCGATCGAATTTTCATCGCGATTCTTCGTTCTCGACCCATATAACCCACTACTGCATATATATATATATATACGCGTACCGTCCACTCTCTTTCTCTCTCTCTCTCTTTCTCTCTCTTTATATATATATAACGTATTATCCGTGAGGTGGGATCTTCATCGGTAGGGGTACGAGTCAGGTCAGAAGACACAAGAGAAGCTCGCGTGGAATGAGAAGAAAGAGAGGGATCGGCAGAGTCAGCTTATATTCGCCCTACTCTCTCTCTCTCTCTCTCTCTTTCTTTGTATATATATATATATATATATATATATATATATATATATATATATATATATCCGCACGGTTGGGCGCGCGAGCGAACGTCCATTATGTGTCGTGCTTATGTGCGAGGCTGCGCCGAAGAAAAATGAGCCGGAGCGAACGCGTGAAAAATTAAACTTTTTGAGGCCCATCCATTCTCAGTTCTACAACGCTATACAGAGGAGGGAAGCTCCAATCGCGAATGATAACCGAAAGAGAGAAAGATAGAGAGAGAGAGAGAGAGAGAGATTTCCACGAGATCGCAAAACGCAAAGCACCTGGCTTATTCGTCATTGTCATAAGCTTCTAAGAAATTCGCACCGCACGAGCCATGGGATTGTTTGGATATACTTTGCTAAGGACTTTGGGGAGGCTAGTTTGGTCTCGTCTTTGTTTTTGAGAAGTATTCGCAAAGAGGGGAAATCGTCTGCGGTCTGAGTGGATTCGAACTTGCAACGATACAAATGCGGCGGATTTTCTATGCTTCAATTCGTTTAATCTTTCCATTACCGCTCTATGATGCAGTTCCGTTTAAAGGAGTATAAGTTTAAAACTATATAAAATATAATCGCGGTTTGTTCTATTATATACATAGCTTGGCTAATTTAATCCATTTGAAGATTAAATTCATAACGATTGTTAATCTGCAAGGCGGAGGAGCGAGGAAGTTTTCAATTTTCTGAAAATCCCAAATGTCGAGGAGATATTTTATAAAATAAATTTATCTTTTGCAAGTCTTGAAGCGTGATGACCTGTAAAACGTTAATTTATTCTATATATAATACTTTTTTTAATTTTTCTCGGCTTTCTAATCTGACGTTCAGGGAAAATATATCGCGCTGTTTGTAAGTATATACGTGTATGTATGTATATATATATATAGATAAATCGGGACAAGTTTTCTCGGGTGTGCCGGCAATCAGTCATTTTCCCGAACCAAATTCTTAAGAATCCCCGCTAACTTTTTAGCCGCACGGAGACGGGCTATATGTATGCGTGTGTAAGCGGTAAATCCATTTCATCCTTGAAGTGCCAGAGCGTAAAAACTTTCTCCGTCTTTTTAGACCTCCAAGCTCGTCGATTTCCTTGTTGAGGTACGTCGCAAACCCCTTGAGAGAATTGCAAGTCCCATCGCACTCCCGGCGCACTTTAATCTTAGCCTCGGCTCCGTCGTGTACATAATACCGGTGCAGGCTCAAACCTAGACAATTTCTGGGATATTATTCTTTTAAATTCAATTTTTTACCTTCGCCATAAATATATATATATATATATATATATATATATATATATATATATATATATATATATATATATATATATGTATATATGACGACACTGTTTGACCGTCTAGCAGTATCGTGATATGTATTTTTATTTCATTAAATTCACAAAGGGCTTTAGCTGAAATTACTGCGTCAGTTGTAAGGAGACAATTCTTGATTGGAGTCTGGAACGGCGATTTAAGAGACATCCGTATAAAAGCTCGCCTTTTATAGAAATATCTACTGGCTTCGTCTATATATACCTATGAAGCTTCCTTGCTCGAAGAATTTGAGCATTATAAATATACATATATACTTTGAGCTATTTTCTTTGAAGCATTAATTTCCGTGAAAGGATCCCCGTAGGTATATGTACATCTTTTCCGTTTAGACTCCTATCTATATAAAAATTTACATCGGACGCGCATATCCAAGCAGCGTTAGAAACAAAAGCACCGATCTTTCGAGAATACGCGTTGTGCACTGTTAACTCTCAAACTGAAATACCAATGTTTGACTTTCATTTCTATTCCCACTCGATACTCCGCTGCTACATATAAAAAAGTGACACGAATTCTCGCTTTCTGCTATCCTCGCAGCGCAGTTCTTTTTTCTATATATCCGACGCGAAATTGCGATTTATGAATTCTTCATAACTCGCCTCTCTCTCTCCCTCTCTCTCTCTCTAGTGCTCGCGCTCGTTTGCTTCATCCCGGTGTATTTGTTCCGCGCGGCGCTTTCGCCAGGGAAAAAGGCAGGCCGTAGCAGCAAAAAAAAAATACCTTTAACGATGGATTGATATAACGATCGTTCATCCTCGTCCATATTCGCAAACGCGAAAAAAGAGCAGGAGCAGTAGCAGCAGCAGCAGCCGGCATATCCTAAACCCGATATTTTTCATCGAAGGAAAACAAGTGACAAGATATCGACAGGTTTCACTCTCTATCTTTCTCGCGCTTTCGAAGCAGCAGCTGGTGTCTTTTTTCACTCTCGTCGTCGTGTTCGCGTGGGCGGGCATCTTCTCTCGCCTCGATAGCTCGCCAGTATCACATCTATACAGCGATATAAATATACGGGTCGTAGACCTGGTTGGCTGCGCATACACACACACACGCACACACACACACATATATATATATATATATATATATATATATATATATATATATATATATATCCTCCTCTCCGGTGTTATAGTAGTTCCTTGGACGCGAAGCCGCGACCCATTAATCACCGAATCACGGTGAACTCGTCTGAGGAGCGCAAGGAAGAGGGCTTGGAAGGTCCACACGCTCGGTTACCCTTAATAAGGCAGGCCGGAGCTAGCTAGCTAGCTGCCTTCAAACGCTTTCCACCTGAAAGCACTGGGCCACGAGCCAATCTTCATTGGTCCCTATCGCGAGCGCCCAGAGCTCGCTCTTCCTCCTCCTCCGCTTCCTCCTCCATTGCCGCTCTGCAGCTTCTGCTCTCTCTCCCCGCCCCCCCCTCTCTCTTTCTCTCTCTGTCTGCATGTGCGGCTTTACATATAGAGGTATACGTTCTCCTCGCTACTGCGATGCTAACCCTTTAAATACGTCGCCCTTGCATCATTAACTTGCGTATCAAACAAAGTCAAAGATGCGCAGTATGCTTATGCTCGCGAGAACCGCGGAATATACACCAATTTCTCTCTCGCTATATCGGCGAGAAGTTGGTGGCTCAACGTCTCGGTTTTCTCCAAAGATTTCAATCAGCGACAAGCCGTGTGGTTATAGCTATAGGTATACATCGACTGAGTCCCTGAGCGTTATCCTGCAAGCGCGGCAAGTATAAGGCGCGTGGAAAAATGCTTGGCTCGGAGCCAGCGATGATCGTTGACCCTGAGCCGCACCGCGCGATATATAGACTTTCGGCCGATATCCCGGTGCTCATCTCCGTTACTCTTCAATGTACAGTTGACTTTTATTCGCGCCTCCTTTTCTCTTATCGTCCACACTTTTACTGAATATCTATCCACTCTCGGTTTTATTCCTCGTTTCGTGCGCGGCTGTTCGCGCTTCGGTTTTGTGGCTCAGAAAGTTCCGCCGACGAGCCTGCTTCTCTGCTGTTAAGCTGTCTGCCGGTCTTTTGTTTATGCAGAGTGGATTTCGTCGAAAATTTTACGAAATCTTTAGAATATTTTACGCGAGACGCGTCTATACTTTGTATACACTTTGAGTCGCGGCGTAAAATTTTTTTCCTACGTCGCCTTCCAACAATTTTTTCCGAGACGTAAAAGCTGAAAGAGCAGAGCAATTTTTTCGGATGAAGACATCGTATATATTTTATCTCTTGAAAAATCCCTGGAACATGATAAAGTTTCATGGAAAGGCGAGTTTTATTGATACTTTGCTATATATATACCTGTTTGACGCGAGTAAACGGATAAAAAGATTAATCGCGAATATTGTCCCGCCCCCGATCATCTCGAAAAATTACATTCACTTGTAACAGGAGAGAGAAGTTCGCGCAAAGTGCCATACTGCTCGAGTTCTCGAGATGATCTACTACTATCCATAAAAACTTGCAGTTTCGGTGACCGCATGGTATACGAGTATATAACCTCTTTTATCTCTTTAGGCTTTGTTCGATTCGTCCTATATCCCAACGCGACGTACTATACTGTTTTCGCGAGGAGCGGGAGCGTAGCGCGCGCTACCGCGTATATATGTATATTCAAATAGCCGGGAATTCGCGCCCGCGGCTAGGAGAAGCCGCGGTAAAAGGCTGCTTTAACCGGGCATAATGTCGCGGAGCGGCTCCGACTGTAACTTCCGGAAGAAGCAAGTCGCTCCTAATTCAGTTTAATGGACGGTGGGAAGACAAACTACGTTAGCGATGCCAATGCGCCGAAAGGACTTTGCTGCAGCGTCTGCTGCTGCTGCTGCTGCTACTGCTGCACTTCTCTGCGCGCGAGAGAGGGAGAAGCAGATGGAGACTCTTATATAGGTATACGTTTCCCCGGAGACTCGCCGCCGCGGGGCCCGATCGATTTTCAGCGTAGATAGCGTACGGGAGATCCTTTTGTCCGTTGGACAATAAATTACTTTTAAATCGAACTATCGATCGGGCGGCGCCAGCGCCAAAGGGCTTAACTGCGAGATTTGTCTTGGCGACTCAAGGGCCATTCAGTTTCGCGAAGATCGTTTCAAAAGAATAATCGCCCTCGAGTCGGGGCCAACCTCGTCGTCGTCGTCGTCGGCGTCGTCGTCGTTGTTTTCATTGCGGCCGATAGAGCGTTGCGCCTCGGCGAATTTGCGAACTTTACGGCAAAGCGTCTTTGATGCCGCTGAACGAGAGGGATGAGGGCTCTTTAGACTTTACGCGCGGCTTTTGATGTCGCGCTATGCTATATATATGCAGTTATGGCTCGCGATGAATGTATAATGCTCGAGATACAGTTATTCGGGATTATATATACGCGAAATGGTGACGGCTGTGATCGGGAAATTTTACGCTCGGCACCCTGCTTTTTACGATTGGTTGTTTGTGCTCCAGTCAGACGGCTATATGTATATATGCGAGAATTTCAAGTCCATCGGCTAAAATTATGGTTTTAATCGGAATTTTAATCTGGAGCGATGTTAGCCCATCTCGCGCTAGTTGAGCTCTCTCTCGTTAAAATTTAAAATTGCCTTTATTAATATTTATGAGACGGCTAAGCAATGGACGCATAAAGCCTTGCTTCATACTCGCTGAAATATATTCTGCATATTTAAAAAAACAGATGCGGCCGGAAGTGCAGCTGACGAGGTATCATCTGCTACCGATAGCAAGCCGTAAAGTGAGATAATATCATTCGACATTTCAGGTAAAACGTTAATGCGTTTGCACATTTTGACAAAAGTTTTCAACGATAGAAATTTAGTTGGAGGTTCGACAAGTCCGTAACCGAGACTGATTAAATTTTTGTCGAGAAAATATTCAACTCCCGTGTTGTATATTATGAAGCAGGCTTTTGGAAAACCATACAATGGAGGCAGGATGGTACCGAGTCAAAATTTATTTCAGCTTGAAAACGTTCGTATACTGCATAACCGAGGCGAAAGTTTATTTTAATGGACGATCTCATTAAAAGTTTCGTCCGTTCATACAATGAAAAGGCGTTGGTTATATCCATATATGTAAAAACTAAAAATTAATACTCTCGTCTATTATGTACTTTAACTTTCGTACTTTTTGAAAAAGGTATTAGATACAAATTAGTTTCTTTCCCCCTTTAACCCCCGCGACTCGAGCTATATCAACAGGGCCGTGTTCGCATGAGATGTTCCCATTTTTACAGTTTCAAATTTTACACTTGTCCTCTTTGTGGGGCGCACTTGTATTTGCTGAACAATATGGCTTTGTTTCAAGACCGCGGAGAAAATGAACCTTCCACTGTTTTGTACTACAGCGGTCTAATTAGAAGTTCTTGCAATTGTCAAGAATTTTGCAGCTGACCTGAATAACTTTTAAAATCGCCGCCGAGTGAAAAAAGAAGGAATATTAATTATTGTAGCATGTGCGTATCGCTCAATTTTCCATACACTTAACATATAACTTGGCTTTCGCGCCGATAAAAGCTCACCTATAATGGTAAAGTTGACTTTGAGATTCTTCGTCTGTGAGTCGCGGAAATCGACTCGGCATCTGTATTCACCGCCGTCGGTCTCCTGAACATTCTGGATGACTAGATGCGCCTTGTCCCCGGCGCGAAAAGTCGCCCGGTTGCCCCACACGTTCTCGGCGCTCCAAAGTTTCGCCTTGCCGTGATGCTGGCTCCGCGCGTCGTAACTTAAACAGAAAAAAAAATGTTCCATCAATCATCAGAATTTTATACGTTGAAGGTTATAGCATGCGCGTCGGGAAACTTGCTCGCCGAGAACAGCTCTCGTCGCCAGTTTCTGTACTTGTATATATTTTTAGATGTAACGTAATGTGATAATATAACGTAAGTAATGGACCATCCTGCGCACCCGCTTGTTTGCGCTGATTTTTCCGTCTAAGAGAGTATGGGGTCAAAACGTTTTTACCAGAAAATTTGCACTAGAGGCAAAGTATGTTAGTTGGACTACGTTCCAGGATCTTTGATTCGTGCACATGGCAAACATAGACGACTATAGTCAAGCTATGACTTCTAAGGCTTTCTTTCACTCGACGAAATCCAATCACTATGTATGGCGTCATTTTTCGCGGCGGCGCAGATAAAAATACGAGCGTCCACCTATTATATCTGCACGCATCAGATGATATATAGCAGATTGTTAGCTTCGAGTTGGATTAAGAGAGGCAATAGATGCGCTTGTAACGTTCGATCGATACTGGGCGCTATATAATTGTGCAAGGGGGGCGTTATCGGCCGATTCCGTTCCGCGCGAGAAAAAAAAGAATATATAAATATCGAATTGGTCAGATTATCTCGCCGCTGCAGAGCTTTCATTCGTGATGGTATATATTGATATATAGGCTCATAGAATCGTGCCTGGCGTATAACTACAGACATATATATATATATCTCCGGTAGCTCTGAAAAAAACTCTTTATACGCACTGCGGTACAGTCTTCCGCGCGTCGTCTAGCTATCGATTTTTTAAAAGTCTGCGTGGCTCGACCATTAAATTTAATACTTTTTATCGTTGCGCGAAAGAGCGTGCCCGAGAGTCTCCAATTTAATTAAAAGACCGGCCGGGTAAAACGTTTTACTTGTATCGCAAGTCTCTATGACTGGAATTGCTTAAACGCCCTCATAGTCGTCGTTGCCGTCGTCGCCGTCTCGTTGCCGAGCGTTCATTACGAACGAGTACAGTCGATCGGCTTTGAACCGTGCAAAAAAGAGCCATTCATCGAGATATATATATGTATGTGTGTGTGTGTGTGGGTGTGTGTGTCTGTGTGTGTGCGCGCAATCCAATGAGAACAGAGATAGACGTAGGAGGAAAACAGGGTAAACATATTACCTAATGCACGCATTGGCTGATTTGAGTGAATTTGTAGTGTACTCTGCGGGCATCAGAAGGAGAGGCAAAATTGACGCTTTCATGACTTATTTTTTTCCGAAACGTTTGATTTGAAAGGAATCCCTTCAATAATCTTGAGGAAATGATGCAAATAATGTTAGTGCATAATGAATTTTATCGATTATATGTATATATATATATATATATATATATATATATATATATATATATATATATATATATATATATAATTACAAGATTTAATTCCGCGTCCGCGAAACCATCACAACAAAAAGAAAATCGGAAATTCAGATCACCTGATTTGAAAGTTGTTGTATTTTCAAATATTTTTTTATGTACGGATAAATATATTTTTAAACGTGTTATTATCGTCCGTACAAACGAATGACATTAACTTTTGGAGTAGTTTTTTAACGAAATTTTTAGGCCTAAAATGCAACAAATTTCAGATCAGGTGATCTGAATTTCCGATTTTCTTTTTGTTGTGATGGTTGATAGAAAAAGCAACAGTCGATGGCACACGTTTATTTAGATTTCAAAATTATATATATATAATAAAATCGTGGATACTTTATGCGATGGTGGAATGTTCGATGCTTGACGGTGGAGTTGCACAGTTTGATTCGTAATGCGCGTGATATTGGATGGAAGCGGATATCACGTGCAAACTCGATTTCGTAAATACGCGCTCGTAACTTTTCCTACGCGCACATCAACACATAAATTTTTACGTAATAAAACGCGATACATATACGCCAAATATATGTGTATACACACACATATATAGATACATATGCGTTGGAAACAAAAAGCCATCAGAGAAAAGTCGCCTCCATTCATCCTCACGGAAATCCGGTGAAAACACGAATTTCTTAATCGAAAAGCCGAAGAGCGGCCACTGGGCCACGTGCCAAGCACGATGGAACTTCAAATTCAAAATGTAACTCAGCGCAAGTAAGCTCGCAAGACGCGATAAATAATAACGCGCGCGACGAGACGCGAGAAAAGCGGAGAGGCGAAAGAAGAAAAGGTCAAGACACGGCTTTGGAAAATCCATTAGCAACACACGCTATAATCGCGTATAAAGCTCCACTTTCATATTTCGCGGCCTTGCAACGTAAAAAGACATGCACACCCCTGTATATATAGGCCACCGCAATTCCGGCATAATGAAATTTTTCGCACAATTACGCGCGCTTTGCTGCGCGTATCTACTTTTATAAGCCGCGCCGGCGACGTTCTCCGTACCGCAAGTCAATTTAAAGCTGCGCCGGGCCCTAAACGCTTCGACAATGTCCGTCAAGAGATTGCCTTTGGCGGCGTGTAATATCGTACGTGTGCGCAGGCGACCGAGTGCTTTACGGGCTCGCAAAAAACCACTTTGCGGGTTAGCGCTGGTGCGGAGCGAGAGCGACAATGGCTTAAATGGGAGCGCGAGTGTTAGAGAGCGAGCGAGCGAGCGAGAGAGAGAGAGGGAGAGCTACATATGCGACGCTGCTGAACGTGAAATGGGGGTAAAATGAAAGAACGAAGGGATGACAAAGACGAGGTGAGAAAGAGACGAATGGGGGTCGTCCTCGCGGCTGGAATAAAGTAGAGGGGGGTACTAATTCCGTTAACTACGGCTTCGCTCGCACGCACGTGTCCTAATTTGACAATTCCATCGCGCTTACGTTCGCTAAAAAGTACCAGACCGCGTGAGAGGGAACTGAGTATACATATATATATAGTCTCCTCTATCTATCTACCTTGATTGCGTACGATTCTTTTTAATCGTTTATCTGGCGGGCCTGACTTCCGCTGCCCCGTCCCCCTTTCAAGAGAGAACTCGTCACCGACAGCGAACTGCTCTTTTTCTGACCATTGACTTAATGGAGTTCGATTTGTCATGCGCGACTGACGAGACGAGAGGAGGAGATTTCTTTCTTGCAGCCAATATTATGCCACGGGCGTTATGGAAAATTATTTTCGATATTCATATAAAATTTTGGAGAGGATATTTCTCTTTCAATTTCAAAAGCCTGGTATCATTTATGCTAAAAACATTTATGAGAGCCGAACTAGGTCACAGAGCGTCGCGCACGAGACAATAATACCTTTATATAAGAAATGTTGGAAAATATTATAATATATATATAAATTGTAGAGTTACTATAACATCAAATATATATCTGTAGAATAAATGGAACCATCTCACTTTTCAATTTTCTCATCTTTTTGCAAAATCATTCATCGTGTTGAAAGTATAAAAGTTTTTTCATCTTTATGATCTACATATAAGCTTCCGTCGAAAATTTTTTGCCGCTTTAGTCCGAGATATTCCCAGTCGTTTTTTTATATTAGTGTAATATAAAAACGTCGAGGAAATTCCCATCATTCTCGTAAAATTTGTTCATTTTCTTATGCATGGATGCTTTGCCATTCATTTATTGAGCCATTTAACAACTACACCTTCACCATGTTCTATCATCGTTATAATACTCCCAGCTGCTAATATTCTAATTAAGCATACGTATCACACTCAGTATATAGGAACCGCAATCGGACAAAAAAGTCGCATGAAATATATGCAGTTCTCTGATACAATCCGCGGCGGCAAAAACAGCAGCTCTCTAGATACCTTCAAACGATAGGTCTTCAAGTCGATTAATGCGAAAGTGAGCGAGCTCACGCCTGTCTCATTGAATATACATAAAGTTTCGACTTTATATGTATTGTATGCATATACATATACGCTACATAGACACACGCAATGCAAGGCGAGCCCGCGTACCCCTTGGTAGCTATCGCGGCAAACTTCTAAAGGAAGAGCTTAACTTCTCGCATAAAATTAAAGAATTGCGATTGTGGTTGCTGTCGCGCGGTTCGAATATTTCTCTCTCTCTTTTCTTTGCTCTTTCTATTCTCGTTTTCTCAGGCGAGTGGGAAAATACAATTTACCACTGCTAACTTTCATTTCCAACCGAGAGACCGACGGCAAAATGGATTTCAATGGCTGCTACTGCTTCTGCTACGAGTATCTTTCACCGCGTCGAGGTCATTAAGTTTTGTCTCGCGTCTCTCTTACGCTGTATGTGCGCGCGGCTTTTCCCTCCAAAAAGATTACTTCTAAGTTAAGGAAGACCCCGTTGTCGGTCTTATTCTAACAGGCTTCTACGCGAGGAGTTTGAGATTTACGCGTGTATTGCCGCCGGGGAGTGTATGTACTCGCTCGCCATATTGTATTGTATAACATACCACTGTTCCGTGGCTCCATTTAAAACTCGAGCTTATTTATAATCCGATAGTCATGCTCTTCATCGTCGTCAGAGGGCCTTCTACTCTCCGCAGTTATATACTCAGCGTTGAATATCGAGTTTGAATTTTATTCGATTGCGAAAGAATAAAGCGCGAGTCACGGGCGCTAGTCACTTTTGAATTCCATCTCGTTCAATGAAAATTCCATCATTTCCGTGATGAAAAAAAAAAATGAATAAAATACTCGCGGAATGATAACTTTCGAGCTCGTTGTAAAAAGCCGCAGCTACAAGCTGATGCTATTGATTTTCATATCGGACGCACTGCAGAGTGCCCGATTTGTCGTTTCAATCTCTAACACTATTGCGCGTATTTACGGGCTTAATGGAAAAACCGCCGATTAAAGCAGGGGGTTTCTTTTAATATTACAACATTTTCAATGCATTATGAGTTATTTACCGCGAGAGACATGTTTATACCTGCCCTTTGCGCACGTTTACCTATAATACCAGAGGAGTATGAAAAATGACACGAATAAATTTGGCACAGAGAAAGCTTTAATGATACGCCCGCATGTAAAATGTATATATACGAGGGTACTTCATTCGGCTTAAATAAAGTATCGCCGGGCCGTTTCAAAATTGCCTCCCGTTCTTTTAATTACAACTCTCGCCCAGCCCGTTTTCGTATTAAATATATATATCGCGAAGTTATCGTTGTCAGACTCACTGCAGCGTTAACATGTATAGTTATAGCCTTCAAATTTAATTCCCTCGCTTTTTCATGCACGCGCGCCAACGAGATGTCCGAGAGAGCGTTGTTTCGTAAACGAGATCCCGGCCCTCTTTTCAACATACAAAACAAAGCGCGATTTCGCGCAAACAGTGTAATAATCGACAACAAAGCCTTATCAGCGCGCATCAGCGAAAATAGCGAGACAAAAGATTTTTCAGGATGCAGTATACTAGCTATATATATTTATACAGCCACTTATACCATTCACATCAGTCAAGCGTGATTCAGCCGATTTCTTATCAATGCACCGCGGCAGATAAGCCCGCGCGTGCAAATAACTCGAAAGGAAAAAGGATAGAAAGTCTGCCGGCGAACATCGGGACATTTTTATATACTCCCCGACTGTATAAATGTAAATAAAACGCGCGAGCAGATAAAAAGAAGCTCTCTCTCTCAAGCCCGCGCGCGCAGTTTCTTCCCTCTCTCGTTTCGCCGCTGCGCGCGGATTTCGAATACCGATTGTCAGCTTACCTAATGCTGTTTTCCCCTTATGAATAAAACAATCGTAACCGTCTTGTATGTCTGTGTATATATATAGAGGGAGTACTGGGAGTCGAGAATCTTGGTTGTTGCGTCGCGAACTTTCCACCGCACATGCTTGCTGCTGCTGTCAATTTGGCTGCGTGAAGTGTTTCGGAGGCCCGAAACTTTCAAGTTTAGCTAATGGAGAGAGAGAGAGAGAGAGAGAGAGAGAGAGAGAGAGAGAGAGAGAGAGAGAGAGAGAGAGAGAGAGAGAGAGAGAGAGAGAGAGAGAGAGAGGAAGCGGAAAGTTACGGATAAGATGGTGCAGTGCTGGTCGATCAATGCTGCGAGGAAAATAAAATTCGCTTTCTTTTCTCCCTGTCTTCGAAAGCTCGATGCTCTTTGTGCAAAGTGCATCTTGATACCCCGTTGGTAAATATATATGTATATACGTATACATGGTATGACTACTTGAAAGCGCAAGTTTACGATCAGCTCCCGAGGTCGGAACTTCGATATATATATAATATTTCAATAATCAAACGCGGTAATTGGCACGACTGATGCTATCATTGTATATATTATATACAGATATTCAGCGTATACACATAGCGAAAAACAATTTCCCAGCCAACCAAGACGAGCATCTACTCGCGGGGAATTGAGCAGTCATATATGCGCGTGTGTTTATATGCGTCCGCATAATAACGGAAACGTATAACGCTTATACCCATAGACAACACGCGGGCGACACTCGTTGCACATCGTATAGCCATGACGCCGGGGCTAAAGGAAGGAGGCGATCGTAATTGGCCGGGACGCCGGCAGCGAGCATCTTTATTAGGCAATTCGCGCAAGGGAGACAGCGCCCTGGGGACTGTTACATATATATAGAGAGCGTTCCTATGCGCGCTGCGAAACCGCTGCCGCACACCGACATTTGCGCGAGCGAGTGCGCGCGCATTTCGTATTAATTCAAGCCGCTATACGGCCAAGCTGAATTTTCGGAAGAGCATGGAAAATTTAAGCGCTGGCACTTTACCGGCTAAATTTGCGTTTGCCTACAACCGTGCGCTCGCATTTTGATCTTACCGCAGCTTCTTCATGGCGAATCTGCTCTATATCCCTCGTTTGGAACGATTTTGATTGGTAACAGCTATCGTCCTGATGGAATAGCATGAAGCGAGACGTTGGTTTTCGCGGAGCACCGTTTAAAAGAAGTATGACAAGAACTTATTAGTCGATGAAAATCAACATTACGACCTACCTAGTTTGAATTTACGACCAATTATTATAGGTCAACACCGAGTTTCAATTAATACAATCGCGCTAATGTCCAATAACCGCTAGCTATATCAACTCGGTCATTCGATTGATTATTATAAATAGCTATTTGCGTTTCCAACCCTATGAACAATAGCTCATCGATTATTTTGATCCTTATTGTCGAGCAATTAAACTTTACGTAACGCAATGACATTACAACACTATATTGCATTTGTACAGAAAATAATCCAGCAATTCCAATCAATATATGCACGAAACTGCATAGCCGAGGAACAATCACGCCTTCATTGCTGCAGCATCGGACAATTAGCTAATAACTTCGCTGCGTATAGAACATCAGCGAGATGGTAGCGTGAGGTATTTCATAGACATTCAACGGTTCCTGGAAACAGCGCGTTGCTTTCAAAGGACTCCTCGAGCGAAACAGCATCATACAGAGAATAAGACGAGAGCTTATAGCCATCGGTGTATATATATATATATATATATATATATATATATATATATATATATATATATATATATATATATATATATATGTATATATATGCTTATCGGGGCGTCAGTGGCGCATACAGCATCTGCCGGATAAAGGAAGAAGCGTCTTTTGCCCGCGGCATTGTATGACGACTGCATACAGAAACGGGGTCAGAGGTCATAATACGCGCAATAAATGCGCCAGGATAGTCTGTGTGTATAGCGTATACACGCACATATCGGTCGACGGCTATTTCTCCAATGCAAAGATCCTTCGGGCTGCACAAAGCAACGGCTCTTGATAGAGCTCGCTGCGCGCACAAACGCGCGTATTCATTATTGAGTATCTTTGCTTTTCATTAGCGCACTTATTAATTGTTCCGAAGGCCGGCCTTTATATTTGCAAATTAGATCTCTTTCAGTTTTGTCGAGAGCAAGCGGCCTACTCTGTATAGAGTATTATATATACATACATGTATATATATATATATATATATATATATATATATATATATTATAGGCAACCCGCCGATTCGAATTCCCAACGATAGACTACGGGCGCGTGCATATTGCTGACGGAAGATAGAAGGCAAAAAGCGCGCGCGTACATTGGCAAATTTGTTTGCCGCTGATGGACCGATAACCATCCCTCAATAACAATTATTGAATCAGGCGCGCTGATATAGACTTCGGCTTAGCTCACGCACGGATTCACTCGCTCTAATTTTAACGAAAGAGATGGAAAGTGTACTATTCTAATATAAGGCTCGTATATAGTATATACTATGCCTGAGACATTTTAATGAGATTTGTCGAAGCACGTATGAAAGCGCAACGCTTTCAATCCCGTGCTCTTCAGTTATATTCTCTATAATAATCTGCTATACTCAGCCGAACCACTACTTTATGCAATCTCTGCGTGCTCGTATTGTAGTTATCGTTAAAGCTTAGATATGCGCGAGAAGTCGCCGAGATTAGAATATCGCGACGATGATCATTTGAAATTGCTGTTATTCTGGAAACTCTTGATTGTAAAATAAAAATCGGATATCGGATTATAACTTAACAGAAAGCGGTGGAAGTTCATCACACCTGATGTGCCAAATTGCAGCGACAGTATTATGTATAAAGTTGCATCGATTTAACGACCAATCAACGCGTACCTTCGTTACTATATTCGGATGCCTTATTTTACTCGATTAACACAGGTCAAACTTTTTATTCAAGTTTTCTTGCGGTACAGTGACTGCGATCTTTGACCAGGAGACGTACACGAGATTTCGAGCGAAATGTTAACAATATATTTTAACATCACAGCGACATTTCCTCAAAGCGCAGTATATAGTTTACACGAAAAGTTATTCGATCTTAAAAAACTTTTCAGCTCGGAGACTAGCGAGGTTATAAATTGTAGGAGAGAGAGCTAAAGAGGGAGAGAGAGAAATTAAGTATCTATAAAAAGACTCATAGAAGTTCGTTGGCAACAAACTGGCTATGTTACGGAGATTTAAGACACAATTAAAAGACAGCGAGTCTCCTCGGCTCGTCCTGGTGATAATAAAGCAGCAAAACCAATATATCATTACTGTAGAAGAATACCACATATTCGAATTCGGATGGCCATTTCATTTGCAAAAATACCGCACTAGGGTATATACATACCCGGGGATTTAAATTTCATCCCGCAACGCGCGCGAGTGGAGTGCAGCGCGCGGCGAACAAAAGACGCAAACGAGCCGAAATATTTGCTCAGCCAACTACGCGGCATTGAACTCCGCACTGTATGTATATATATTCGCAACAAAAACAGTAGAATCCCTACGCTTATTAAGCTCTGTAATTCGTGCGCGAGCGGCGATCTCAAACTCCCTCGGATTCCCGTCAGTAGCCCGAACGGAAAATTCAATTCCGAGCGGAAACCCTCGAAGCTGGATTAAACGCTGGGCGCCCAAGAGATGCAGTCTGAAAACTCTTTTCCCTCTTTCTCTCCTATTTCCCTCTCTGGCGGCTCATATTTCCGGTTTTACCTTTTCACAACTATACGGCTTTTCTCAGGCAAACAAAAAAATGAAGCGGCACCCACGCCGTCATTATATCCGCGTCCACTCACTGTTTCGTCAGCTCAGCTTTCTACGAGTTATATATATATGCATGCAAGCATAGACCAGGAGGGAAACGTGAAGACTGCAGAGAGGGAGTTAGGTACCGCTACCACACAATGGTGCGTAATAGCAGACGACTGGTTTGTCGACTCGGTGATTCTCGCCCCTGGCTGATTCAATCTGTAGCTATACCTGCATATATATATATATATAGTGTGATGCAGCATAGTGTATACCGCAACGCTGGCGTCGGCGCCAACCATACGTGTACGTACGCATGCTTCCTCCCGCTCCTGTCGCGCCGCAACACATTGCCCCCCTCTCTTCCTCTCTCTCTCTCTCTCTCTCTCTCTCTCTCTCTCTCTCTCTCTCTCTGTCTCTCTCTCATTCCGTACCCTTATTTTGGCTGCTATACTCAAGAATGCCACTTCTCATACTGTATATCTGTAGATTGTCGCGAGTTTTCGAATTTCGTAATGTAGGCAGGTTATGCGCGTTAGCTATATAGCGACTTCGAGAGCGCGTATTTTTCGACGGAAAGAAAAGAGGCAGAGAATTTCAGCGTGAAATCTGCTAGAGTTGCAATAGCCTGCGATGCACTCGGAGGCGAGCGCAATGAACTTGAGTATTTTACAAAGATTTTCTCTGAACGACGGCTGAGAAAAGTGCTGCTCAAGCAGGTTTAATCAAACGAGAAATAGAAAAATGCTGCCGCGACAGAGCTTTCAGTAGTACGAACCAAAAATAGTCAGCCTTACCGCACGGCTCTATATAGAACAATTGATCGCTTTTATAATTCGACCTTATCAACAAAGCTCTGCCTCTATTAACGCAAGTATTAACATAAAGAGATCGATTTGTCTAATACTCATTTTGTATACGGGACTGCGATGCCGTACTAATCTGTTTCGACGAGATAAGCGAGCTCTGTCGCAATGGCGCAGCGAATAATGGCCAAGAATGGCCTTTTTCAATTAATTATCAAAAACCGCAGTGTCCGAACGGAGTCTGACCCGCGCGGTAATAATGGCCTTCCATACCATTATATCTGACGCTGATGTCATTTATCGACGATACTGTTTAAATTTTCATATACCCAGTAGTTCAACAGCACGTATAATAGAGCCACCACTCTCTCTCTCGCCTGTGAGTTAATCTATAATAATTAAAATAATGAATAAATAAATTGAAAATTAACTGTGGAGAATATTAGAACGGCTCGTCGAATGAACCGCTATTAACCGAAAATTATGTTATCTGCGTAGCAATCAATATAAAAACGATCCCGCGCAGGCTTTCCGCGTGAATTCACGAAACTTATATGTGCAGCAACGATTTGCATCAAAACATAATGAGTTTAGACTGTTTACGACCAGTATTGAATTATCTTTCGCCATTTCACCTTTAATTACAATTTCCTATGATTGCGTATAAAACATGACTGCGACACCCCTAATTCTTTCTAAGAGAATATGGGGGAGTTTGAATAACCTACGTTCAAGTTCAATTCGCGATAAAATTTAGCCCTCGTAAAATCGAGTCAACGCACTGGACCAACTCTCTTTAATTAAACTCCCTCTGCAACACAGAAAGAGAGAGAAACAGAGAGAGAGAGAGAGAAAGAGAGAGAGAGAGAGAGAGAGAGAGAGAGAGAGAGAGAAAGGCGAGAGATCATAGATAGATAGACAGATAGATAGAGTGCAACATAAATTTCTTCTAAGTAGATCAAGTCGATTGTGGTGAGACGACATCGCGTAGCTGAAAACCGCGCATCAGTGAGACGTTTATCTCGCGCCGAGCGATCAACGCCGAGTTGTCCCGGATTTTTGCTCGCGAGGACGTCGAGACGAGCTTTTCAGCTCGGAGCTCCCTCAATAAAGCACACGCTCATCCCTCTGCGCGAAATACCGTCGTTTCTCTCTTTCTCGCCATCTCAGATAAGCACGATCTCTGTCGCGTATAAGAATTCGGAAGCTCGAAGGCGCGCGGAAAGTCTACTGTTCTAGCTCGTTTTTCGCTGAATACGCGTGTGTATATATATATATATATAAGTATACGCGCAGCTTCCGGGATGCGTGCTTGTGCGGTATGTGAATTTGCCTCGTGTACCGCCCGTGTCGCGCCGTTACGCTACCCCCGAACAATAGCGCGATAATTCGCGCTGCTGCATATACATATATAGTGTAATTCTCTCTCTACCTCATGAGAGGGTAGGTCGTGCGCTCAGGTATATACGCGAGTATAAGCCGGAGCAGCAGCTCTCGCGGTCTGGGCCAACTGCCTCGTCTATACCATTCGACCTGCATTGGCACTGTTGACGCGAACGTAAACGCGTGGGGAGGAAGGGTTGGAGAAGGAGGGCGAGGGGCTCGATCGACGTAGATGTTTGCCGGACGTGTGGCTCGCCTTGTATGACGGATGTAACCCTGCCTGATGGCTCGCACGCGCCTCTATCGTCTACAGTCGATGACAGCTGGCGGCGCTGAGACAATGGAGGGGGGCTGCACTATATTGTGTAAGATGAGAGGCCAGAGATGCTGGATTCAGCAGGAGGTAAAGCTGCTGCCGTTCAGTATTGCAAGCTTTGGCTGCTCCAGCCAGACTCAGCGTTTCTGGCGCGATAGCATCAGCATTTCCGCAGCGAGACTTTATCCCGGATGCCTCGCACTATACATATATATGTATATATAGCTGCCGACGCGCTTTGGCTTTGATATCCACAGCCCGGTGCGATTCTTCTTTTGCAACTGGTATATACTACAATGCACCTATTATACTACTGTATGGGTTTGTTCTTGTCGAGCTAAAGCTGGATATAAGTGGGAGCTGTATATGTATACGAGTATAGTACGTAGCAGTTTTGCAAGGAAATATGTAGCTTTTATGTCTTCATGGTGAGAGAGTACACGGAATTTAGGATAAAAATGCACGGCGCAACGAATGCTTTGAGTTTTTTTTACCTAAATTTCTCTTCATATAGTGCCCGTGAGCACTCTTTCTGAGTATATCTGTCGAAGACTTGTTTCCTCGATTTATTTCGTGAGTTCAACTCGTATTATATTTATCATTATGCAATTCTATATAAAGCAACGTACCGCATGAACAGCACTTTACTATGCATTTATCTGAATGATTCTCAGAACACAGCGAATACTTTCCGTATTACAATAACGCAAAATATAATATATACAATAAGCTTTGTTTCCGTAACAATAGCAATCTTACGCTTGATCTATACTGTTTAATATACTTGTGGAAATTAAGACAAAAAAAACGCGATGATAAAAGAGCCCTCGATGCATAATTTTAACCGATTGCGAGAGAAAAAAAGCGCGAACCATTTAAAAAAATCGCCGTGTACAAAAGGTCCGTCTATTAGATATAATGTAAATTGTGTGAAAGCTCGCGGCGGTGCCTCAATATTACAGCTTCCGCTATTGCTTATTAAACGCGCGCAGGGCGTACCAGAGGAGTGTGTATTTCCGCAGACGCGAGCTATTGATTAGGGCGAGCCGCGGGGCTTTGCGTTCGAGTATCTGGCCGTATGACCCATAGTGGACGATGTTATGTATATATACACATACACACATATACACAGGTCGTATATATATATATTGATATACATATAATGCAGTCTGGCGGCGCGCGATTTTACATCACGCAGAAGGATGCAGTTACCGTGGGGCGGCGGAATTCGTGCCAACAGTCCGGCAGCCGCGATCTCAATCAGTCATCGGATTTACGCCTGTCTAGGTGAAACGATCTATTTCGACTTTGGCTACTGTGGCTCTACACTCTATCTGTCAGTTGGCCGTGTGTAAGCGCGCATTCGAAGCGTATATCATTAACATATTAAGCTGGCAGTGTTTGCTGGTGCTGCTGAGTCGGCAGATTTTCTTTTTTTTAAAGATAATTATGATGATTTAGATGGAAATACGATTTTCCAATGAAATGTTTTGATGGATAACAAGTATATAAACAGATTGATATAAGTACTGTTCGCAGTCGGCGCATCTTTTGAAGTATGCCTGCAAGCTATTGAAATATTAAATTTCGCAGTCCTATACTGAGACCCCGGTATAATTATACAGTGCAATTTCACGATTTAATCGCGACGAAAATTCGTTTTGCGCTAAAAGCTCTTGAAATGATTGAATTTCAATTGAAACCATATAGTTTTAAACTCGTACACGCAGTGGACATATCGCTTGACGAGCGTTCGTCGTCGAGTATACAAGCACACTTGATTGCCTCGGGATTGCAATATTGCAGACATATAATCATTTCCCATACGTATTTATTGGTATTCACACACATCATCTCTCAGCAGGTAATTATTAAGTGCCTCGCATAAATACTACGACTTCACCTATATATAATGCATTATATAGAGCGCAGCCTTTCCTCAAAGCGCCTACCAACGTTAATTTCACTTCGCGCGTATATATGCGTTCTGGAAAATTCTCGCTTTCAAAGTAAATCTCGGGTGGCGCGTCATCTGTTACCGTTTGTAAATCTTGTGCGCCGCAAGTTCCTACTCCCCCGAGAGGCTAAAATGAGATGACAGTTTAGCTAGTTTTCCCGATGATATGTCCCCCTGGAATATTCCTAAATTCGTATATATCGTATCATACTTCAGTGAATATTCGTAGCACTTGCTTTACAGGGCGACGATTTAAAACTAGTTATTACAGTCATACATTTTAGTCCTTGTTCTCGCATACATAACACGCTATGTTATACTTTTGATATATTAGAGCTATTTATTTTCAAATATGTGATATGCAAACGCGCGCGCGTGCATAGGAGAGACGTCAGAATAAAAAATGAAATTACCTGTATACGGGCTCGGCGGTGGACTCCTTAAACCACAGTACCATCGTAACAACATCGCTGTTATCTCGGGAGTGTGTGTCACAGGGAAGATACGCAGTTTGTCCCACCACTCCTTGGACCGTGATAGTACTTACTGTAAGAAGAAAAATGCATTTCTGTCCTTATTTTCTTTCAGACAACTCAGCTTTATATCATTGCCTGGCTTTTTTCGCTTAACTCGGTGTTTTATTTATATAGTACATCGTTTGAAGAAAAATTTTTAAACATTCGAAAAATAAAATATACGTACATAGTAGACACACATCATAGATCGCCTGCTATAATAAAGCTTATTATGTCGAATAACTATATTTATATAGACGCGTATATTATTCCACTCAGCTACTGACTGATATAGTCGAGAATATAAACGCGTCAAAACGAGCCTTGTTGTACAAGTCAACAAAGTTTTTTTGAATATGCATGTACGGCTAAGCGAGTTTTCAGCGGCGCAAGTAATTCCATCGGACCAACAACTTTCTGCGAACAAAAATACCACCCTCAAACCCTTTATACCGTCGTAACGAGTGTTGAATCCATCCCATCGCGTATTCATTCCGCGTTGCGC
Organism: Muscidifurax raptorellus; assembly: GCA_020010945.3. Lineage (NCBI taxonomy): Eukaryota > Metazoa > Arthropoda > Insecta > Hymenoptera > Pteromalidae > Muscidifurax > Muscidifurax raptorellus. The sequence continues at coordinate 15,108,958 of CM052080.1, read as the reverse complement.
GCAATCGTTAAAAAAAAGAGAACGCGCGTCCCATCGAATTAATCCCCCCAGAAAAAACATTAACGAGCATGGAGCGGTCGCATATACCGGATTTTCCCAGGCAGATTTCCCCACCACTCACTCCATTTTCATTTTAAATGTTCAATTACAACGCGTGCCGGTTAAATAGCTTGCGCACGAACGCGATTCTGAGCGCGCAGTAAAGTCCGCTCGAGCGTAACTTTTGGTTAACAAAGCACGGCAGCAGTAGCAGCAGCAGCCGGTTACGTAAAAGCAGCGGCGCTTCTCTCTTTCAGCCGGGAGCAATTCTCACGTGTATTCGCGCGAACGGGCCGCGCCTGCAGTGCATCCAGTAAAAACGGTTTAACATATCCACACGTGCGCGTCGTATAACACATCCCGGAGGTCGCGTCGACGCGACACATGTATAATGTGCCGCCCTCCAGGTCGTATACACAGAGGCACCTGGAGTAAAGGCCGACGCATTTATGCCTAAGGGTTTTCGCGCGCGCGCATCCTCAAACGGTTTAACGTTATACGTCGGAGGCGATATCTCGCGTATATATACGCGCGGGATGGATGCGGATACATGGAATATATATATATATATATATATATATATATATATATATATAGCTATACGTGCGACCGGGTGCTTTTAGAGCGAATGGCTCGCAAATATTTTCTTAATGGCCGCCCGACCCCCTTTAGCGAATTTAACGGGCTTTTGTAGACGCGGGCGCGATGTATCGGTTTTATTTATGACAAATAAGATTGCCGGTATTTTCCGGCGCGTTGTACGAAAAATTGCTTTGCTTTATGGCCGCGAGGCGCGATGAATTTTCTATGCGCTCCCGTATACTGATGCTATACGCAGTTTGAGAATAGACGCACGAGCATATATATTAGGATGATTTTCGTTCAAGTTTCGCCAGTGATATGGTATATATTATACATATATAATACACTCTCGTCGCGAGTCCTTCTTTCGTTCTGACTCTGCATATAGTTGTCTGTTTTTTCGAAACATTATATAAATGTTGATTCTTCTAAGTATGTTTGCAAGTGCTTCATTTAGCTCTCGCATTTCTACTATACTCGGATAATGTAGTACGCTTTGTGCTTATTATCGTGTACAATTTTTGAAAACTTTTTTACATTATAAACACGACACACGAATAATATTTGCACACAAAAATATATATACATAGGAAAAGCTATATAACTATCGGTAATTACTGGCAGTGTGTAACGAGAGAGACTAGGTAATAAAGTACCGCGCGAACCAAACACATAGAATATATGTATATTTTTTTTTCATTCCGCGGCTGGTATCAAAATACGTGTATACACGCAGATCTCGTTGCATAATTGATTTATTTGTGTTTTCAGTTTACGAGTTGACAGTTAACATGTATTTATTGCTTGCATATGCGTATGCATAGGAGGAGTATGTCGGCTTTTTAGAGCCCTTGACTTGACGTCCCCGAGTGCGCATATTTTACGCTAAAATAAATCTTCCTGTCGTTAAATTACTCAGCGACACCGAATGGAACGAAATAATTTCTCGCACCACGGTAGTATGCGCGCATATATATATACACACACACACACCAAACAGATCGAATCATCTATAATTTTTCAAATTGTCAAATTCCTCGACGAACGAGTGGATTATGTTGAAAAAAGCGCGCTCGGGGTATCGTTTTACTAATAAAAAAAAAGATGGCTCTCTCTCTCGCTCTCTCTCTCTCTCTCTCTCTCTCTCTCTCTCTCTCTCTCTCTCTCTGTAACGAGCCCAGGGAGGATTTATTATGAAAATGAAATTGACATTATACTTCGAGGCGCGCTCATTAGACGGTAGAAACTCCTAATGAAATGTACCCTTCAGAGCTTGGCCCACAGTGTAAGCTGAGTCTCATGCGCGCGTGCGCGCGCGTTTACGTGTATGTATATCCATATCCGTTTGCAGTAAGTAGCATCCGCGAAACGTCTGTGCAACTCAGCGCCTCTGATGATGTACACGCCAGCGTTGAGTAAATCTCTCGAGTGCGCGAACGTGATATTCGCGCGATATTTGTATTTCTAAGCAGGCGGGAAGTCAGAAAGTAATGCGTCATTATGCGTTCAAGTGCGGGATATAGTAAGATTCTCTGCGTATATTTAAATCATTAAGGCGTTTTGAAACGCCGTCTTTCTTTATGCAATACATATATATATATACACGTTTGAATTCTAAGAATCGGTTCCCAACGTTTTATATATAGATATACGCGCCAAAGTGTAGTTAAGTACCGCTATCAATGCAAATTTCTCGTAGAATAATATTGCCCGAAGAGATTTGCCAGACTATACTCTTCGAATCATCGACTAAGTTCAATATGTATATATAGCTTAACTGTCTATGAGCTCGAGAGCCAATGGAGCTTGAGATCGGATCTTATGATCTCGTATCGCTTGATAAAAATTAAATTCAAACGAGAATACCCGGACGTTGTATAATTACAGCTGTCTTTTGCGTTTGCGTTTCCGTAGTTATATGTACGCATATATATAACTTCGGAGGAATATTATATGCGCAGCACATATAGCTTGAAAATTATGAAATTTCATCCTCCTTCGAATTACTATATCATACGAGTATATAGCTTCTACACGGGATCTCGACGCAGTATAGCTATGGGCAAATCGACAGTTGAGGTGGCGATATCAAAGCCCACACTGCTAGCATTCGCACAAATCAGAGGACGATATGCAGCAGTGGCAGCGCGAGCCAAGTGAGCTTGCGTTCCGTGGATGAACGGATGACCACTCCGAGAGTATATATATATACAGCTTGCTGCATGTGCGGCACCCGCTGAGTGTATAGGGCATAGAGACGAACGAACATACTGCAGACGCACAGGACTGCATCGGGCAGAATTCAGGGAAAGCTCCCAGCCAGAAACCGGAAGCTCAAAGCACCTCCGTGCTCGCGCGCGGTAATTGGTTATCGCGCTAATTGAGTATAGCGATGCGCGCTTAGGCGCAGTCTCTGGAAGTGGGCGCGGTATCCATTAATGAGAATCATAATCGCCTATCGGACGTATATAGGGACGACTGAGCCCCGGGAATGCCATACAAAGCGATGTCTCTTACTTTCAGCTGTTTGCAGCGGTTTCAGAGATCTGTACGTGTATATATATATACACATAAATAGCTGCAAGCAGGAGGCATTAAAAGTGGAAAGTATTCGCCGTCTTATTGAGCCGGATTAGTTTATACCGGCTGATTATTATTGCGAGCTCTCGTATTCAATGGTTATGAATATATCCAGCGACGCTGGAAGATTTCCGGGAATATGTACCCTCGTGTGTAGAACGGAGTCTGCTTTGCGAAGAGATTCGCATAGTGGTCGTATTTTTATGTATAGACTTTGCATCATGTACATCGATCCGAAATCTCCTCTGATATGCTCTCTCGTGTGAAGCGCCAAGCCGCTGCATTACCGACACTATATAGCGTATTAACGGCTTTCGTATATATATATATATATATATATATATATATATATATATATATATATATATATATATATATATATATATATATATCCATATAATCTGCATAGTCGGCGAATTAACCGCATGCTTGTTGCAGTTCTGTGTGGCTGATTGTGGTTTCCATAGCTCAATAAGAACAATATTATTCACTTGACGCAGAAATTAGGTTTCCTATACTTCGCAAATGCTTTGGTTTCATCACTCGGTCACACTCACTTTCGATGCGTACATATTATATATATTTTGTTATGTATATACAAATTTTATTATATAATGTTATATAGTTAGGACAAATATATTGTTTCATTTTTAATTTTAGTTTGTAAGATTTCTTTTTTAATAGAAGTGGGCGTCATAGGGATATCTAGTGTGCTTCTGTCAATGAGAAAATTAGTTTTTTATGTTTGTGCATTATCACCAGCCTATGTACAGTTAACTGCGTTTACCTCTACAGGACTTTACTTTTTGTAAAAGTTTTACTGGTCAATAAATAAATAAATAAATTTATATATGCCACAAATATAAAAAATCTAGACTTCTATGAACGGAGGGAAAACAAATAAAAGAGCTCCTTTAAGAACTAATTATAATTTTATAATTGTCATTGCGAACCGCTGATGATTATGGGATTTTTTTTCCGAGAGAATTTCTCATAAATTTAATACGCAGTCGAGTTCGAGATATGAATGTCCGGTTGCACGAGTAACAACAAAGAGCGATTTTAGGAACTGATGTTTCTCATTAATTTTAACAAACTAGCAAAATCCAGCGGCACTTCGTGCATTCACTTTTATTGCCCGTTCTGCTATTTAAAACTATAACAAATGACTTTCTTTTCTCTCAAAAAGATAGGCAATATTATTCAAAACAAGGAAGGATATTGATTATACAAATTTTAAATCCCTAATAATCATAAACGCATGAAATAATAATTTTATTAAATTATATCCGAAAAAATAAACATCTTTAAAGCTCTGGTAGTAGATTCATATCAAAAGCGGATAATGTTTATATCTATATAGAACCGATCAAATTGATCATCTGATAATTGTGATATTTTTCCAAGGATTTCACATAAATAATGTGGTTATATATAAACAATGAAAGTTTCGTCAAAGTGTATGATATACTAAATGTAAAATGAAAAAAGAACGAGTTCTGGAAGATGAATTTTCATTTTGTATTGTCTCCACGAAGAAGATCAAAGATGTATGGACACAATTTCACCTTAACTTATTCCCGAGTTTGTGTCTGACGGCTCTGCGACGGGTCTCCGATAGAATATACAATATCAGAAATAACGTAGACTGCTTAATGCACAGATCCATCTTGATTTCATTGAATCGATAAACGACGATGAGTGTTTAATTAAAGCATCTGCCAACAATTTGAACGGATACGACCTACATCAACAATAATTGCAACACGCTAATATTGACAATGCAATTTCTGCGCATTAAACCGAAATCACGCAGAAGCACCTTTATCGAATATATATTTTTAGCAAATATCACATCGTCCGTATCTTATCGAGCCATTCGGAAGAGCATACACTAAATGTGCTTCCCCTGATCAAATCACGCCGCGTCAAAACAATCGATTGCGCGTTCAGCTAATTGCAAAAAAATTTACTAGTATCTAGGTATTCTCGTCGGCAAAAAAGCACCACGTCAACGACACATCTGAGCCCGAGGTGTACCCTTACCGACGCGCGCATTCGAAGCGAAGTAATTGATTACCGATATTAGATGCGGCATGCGTGTATGCGTTTGAATGGCAAGAGGATAGGCAGATGTGCGCGAGGCTGTATATATGTATATAAGTCTGGTCGGCAGCGATATGCAAGTCAATGGGTTGATAGAGACGAATGGCTTATTGGCGCGCGGGTCGATCTCCGCCAGACACTGGTTCGGTGACAGCATCGCGGCCTGTTCTTCAGAGAGAAAACGATGAGATGAAGTGTCGATGCCGCGACCAGACGCGACTGCTATACTACAGGCTGTTTGCGATCCCAGCTTATTTTCCTCGCTCCATATAATTTCATTTTCAGAGAGAGAGAGAGAGAGAGAGAGAGAGAGAGAGAGAGAGAGAGAGAGAGAGAGAGAGAGAGAGAGAGAGAGGGGAGAAAAGCTATGTGTACGGAATGACATCGGTATATATGCATCGTATATTTGGATTCCTCGGGATCGATTTTCGTTCTGTGAACTCCGCAGCGTGAGAAATATGCTCTCGAAGTAATCGAATCGCCCGTCAAAGAAATTTATTGGAATAATTAGGTATACGAATAAAAATTAAATTACATAATTAGTGAAATAATGTTGTTGGATTTTTGCTTAAAAGACTTAAGTATTCTGAAATTGCAAATGCGCTGCCTAATTCAAATAATTTTAACTTTGTGGAAGATGCATAGTATTTGTTTCATGGTGAACATGTATACTTGCAGAAGCTTTATCCATGTTCGTCTTTTATTTATCACGCTGATAAGAGGAACCTCAACATAAAATAGTTCATGTTGACGAAGAGCAATTCCGATTACAACGCAGGTGTACATAACAGGACCATTTTGGAGGAGCGACACGACATACGAAAAATTAACGCATGATTCGCGGTTCAAGCGCATCGCTCTATATACGTATATACAGCGACGATCCAAATATCGATCCCGGTAATTACATTAACGTTTCTCGAGAGGCCTTTTAATCAAACTCGCATAGGCCTCCAAAAAGCGAGAGACTCGGCAGCTGCATCAACGTATAGATGAGGTGTATATATATATATACATATATATGTAGATAGCGGAGCTTTTTGTTTGCGCGCGAAATTCACCAACGAGCTAACGATCGCCGAGCGTTTAAACACTCATTTGTTATTTTCGACGATACTCTGCGCTCCAGGCTTTATTGTCGCATAGTTGACCCGTGAGAGAGAGAGAGAGAGAGAGAGAGAGAGAGAGAGAGAGAGAGAGAGAGATTTGACACCCATATGAGTTTCTCAGCTGCAGTAATATCGGAGTGTGTGTACATAAACGTACGAATCTGCGTCATCGGCCATATTGATCAGCTATATTTGACATTCCTCGTATATAAGCTGGCTAACGATTACGGATTTTTATGTTTGATGTGTCCGAAGATTAAATCGCAGAGTTATAGCGATAAAAAAATTACCGCCGATGGATTATAGCGAGTTGTCGGATATTATCTGGACATTTTTCGAAATGAATTTATCAGTTTCCCCACGCAGGATTTCGGTTGAAAGTAATTTCACGCCCCTAAGCATTTGAAAATGCGCTCTGCTTAAACTGTTCGTTATTCTGTGGGCTTTTTTTTAATTACCGCGTTTGTATATGCTTTTAACTTTTTTTCTATAAATATTCAGCAACTTTTAAAGTATATACTATATAGTCAAGTCGCACGAAATTCGCGTTTCAAATGTGCAGCACGCGCGGAAAAGCGGGGGCTGGCTTTTCTATTCTCAATTTAATTGTATAAATATATGAAAAATTATATAAGCCTGCGAGAGAGCAGAGCAGAACTATATGTATACGAGCAACCTTGATGGAGATGTATCGCACTTTGGGCCAAGGGCCTGCTGAGCGCGTTTCGTGTACAAAGTTTTCGGGCGGAACTAGCGCTCGAATGGGCAAATGTAATGGGATCGATTGTAATTTTACGAGACAACGGAAGCCACTGCAGAGCTCGAGGTTAGCTATATTACTATCCGCTCGGCTTCCTTCTCGTATACACGTTGCCTGCTAGCGCGCGGCGCGTTGGCGAATATAATCTTGCGCATGCAGACAGCAATCTAGCTCTAAGTTGCGGTGACGATAATGTACCGAGTTATAGTTTGCTATTTCGTTGAGAAATATTGCGCTAACTGCTTTGCGAAACATTTAGTCATGCGTGATTTTGATTTCATTCCCCGCTACTATATAGTATACATGTACATATATGCGCTCCCGGAGAAATAACTTTACTCAATTTCATTCGAGCTTTCCTGAGACTATTTATTGTAATAATAATGTTTTTCGGGAAGAGGTTTGTATTTTTCTTTCTATAAAAACAACAAGTAAACCGTTTCGATCGCATCAAATCAACTACTTTCCAGCTTTCTTTAAATTAAGCATCTAAAACAAGAAATAATGTAAAAGAGAGCGGGAGAGAGAAGAGTTAAATCAAAATTCGATATTTGAGGAAAAGTCTGGAAAAAATAATAAACACGGACGAATGCGGGTATACACACCGATCGATACGACACCTAGAGGATTAATTTTTTCAGCTCGCGCAGCGAGTGCGGCGTCATCAAAGCGTATTTTACTTTCAATTTGAAATCCTTCCGCCACCACTTCGTATATATATATATCGCGTTATAATCGCGTTATTTCTTTGCTGCTAGAAAAATCCAGTTAAAAAGAGATACAGAGAGCAAGCCGCGCACGCATTGACTTCAAATCAGAGTATTATATATGTCTATTTATCAGCTCCGGGATGAGACCTCTCGAAATCTATAACGCATTGAATTTTGAAGCAGCAGATTTACATTTAATATTTATGTGTAATATAGATACATTTACATTCGGTCGCTTTTGGCACGATGTATATGTCGAAAGAGAGAGAGAGAGAGAGAGAGAGAGAGAGAGAGAGAGAGAGAGAGAGAGAGAGAGAGGGGGAGGGAGAGAGAGGCAGGCAAAGAAAGAGAGAGAGAGCGAAACGAACAACTCGATTTCATTTATGTAGACTGTGTGTAATATACAACCATTCGCGATTTCTTTTATCATAAGAAATTGGACTTTACCTCGCTTTGGACATTGTTCATATCGAATCTCCTTTATTATATAAAAAGGGCGATCATTTCTATGACCAAGACTATAATAAGCCGGTCTATACGCATACTTCCGCACGGGTTATTATTGGTTACATATACACACGAAACTTTGCCCGCGGTGCTAGCTGCATCATAGTTCGCTACTTAAGACTTAGGTGCTTTAGATATAAGTATTATTATACTGATCTGGTTATACAGCCAGCGCAACTTTTAACATTATATGCCGAAGTTTTCGAGTTTATGAGAATTTTTTATATACTTGGACCATGGACTTTATAGAAAAATCATCCGCGCGCTCTACGCAGCGATGAATTTCAACGCAGGTATATGTAATAATAAAGTGGATGAATTTTTATTTCTTGGTAATATACACGGAAAATAATGCTTGGTAACAGTAACCAAGCGCTTGTTAAGAACGCACCAACTATATATATTTTTGATTTTTCTTACCAAGAACTTGTTAAATATTACCAAGAACTATTGGTAACTTATTGGTAACTTACCAATTTTTTCACCATACTTAGTAACTACTTGGTAAGATTCAGCAAAAATATATAGTTGGTGCGTTTTTACCAAGCGCTTTGTTACCGTTACCAACCATTCTGTTCCATGTACGCACGTGAGTTTCCAAAATCTCATCATAACAGAAGTGTACATTGATCCACGCGCGCGCGATCCCGTATATTATCACGCTTCGCGGTGAAAAGTAATATCATAATTTTTTTGTTAAAGTAGAATAGAACTTTAATACATCCTATCGTGGACCAGTTTTCGAAAGCGCATATGTATATATGTATATATAGACCATACAATGCGTGTGCGCCTCAAGCAATTTCTCCGAGACCATGCGCAGCGCAAGTCATCATCCCCGGTAAACAGAGTGTAGAGGGCAAAGCTTGAAACGCAAATACTCGGTAGCCGAAGTAAGTCCCGGCGAAACAGTATATAGCAGCAAAGTAGCAGCTGCTGCAGCCACAACGAAATTGGGAAAGACAAGCGGCAAGCCGATGTTGATTCCGCCATGGTTAACCGAGTTATCGTTAATCCCGTGGCATCGCGAGACAGAGAGACAGAGAAGTCCATGGCTATACAACTTCCGGAGGTCAAGCACGCAAGAGGGAGGGAGACAGAGAGAGAGAGAGAGAGAGAGAGAGAGAGAGAGAGAGAGAGAGAGAGTATCCCCGTCGACGCGAGTTCTGGGATCAGACTGTAGCCGAGAAGACCCTTTGCTCGTATTACCGCTGACTTCCAAGAGTCGCCACCGCGACTCATCCGGCTTTCTCTTTAACAACGAGGTTATCGTTAACCCGCGCGAGAGATAGTTAACCCGCTATGCTGTGAGCGCCGGGGTTAAAGCGATTGTCAGGTAACCGCTCGGACCAAATCCTCTTTTACTTTTAGCCCGAGAGCAGTGCACATACGTTCACAATGGCGCAAATACGAAAGCAAGCTCGCAAAGTTCGCGTCGCCGAGCGATTATATGCGCGCGTGTTTGTGTGTGTCTGTGTTTATAGTCCACTTTTCTGTGCGGCCCTGATTTGTTTTGGGAGGGGTCCGCTGCTTGAGGCTACAGCGCCGCCGCAGAAAAGCCGACGAAAATCGCTTTGTGTGCCCCGAGAGAGCATGGGAACTGCCGCGAGCACAATGCGCGCTCTTGTTTTTCCTTTTTTCTTCTCTTCGTACTGCGCGCTGCAGCTCTTTTTATTTTTCTCTCTCGTTCTCGCGGCTTACACTTTTGCGCTTTTCCATATAATGTATATACGTCGTGGCTCTCTTTACCGAAAATTTCAACTATTGCACGGAAAAAATGGTTGGTTATGGTAACCAAGTGAAACTTGGTTAACCGAGAATTGATTATGGCAACTAAGCGCTTAGTTAATTTAACTTACCCGACTTTGTTACAATAGTAATGTGCATTTTGTAGGTCACTAATCCATTTACGTGGTTAATGCAACTATTTCTTCTGTACACTATTGACGGTATACAATTTACCAAGAGACATTGTAGAAACAACCAACTACTTTATTACCAAAACAAATCAAACTAAACTAAAAAAGATTATGTTAATCAAATGAGATGATGAAATTTGGAATTTAGAGCTCATATAGACGGTATACATATAAGCATTACGGCTTGAATACTACTTCTGTAGTTGCGCCAGAGTGGATACTCCGTTTCTGTGAAAAATATAACCGAGATAAATTGTTGTCGTAACTAATTAATTAGTTACTATAACTAAGAAAGTTAGAATGGCCGTATTTTTTATAGTGCGTTAACCAAGATTTTTGTTATTATTACTAAGATTTTAGTTAAATTCGAGTTGCAACTTATATTTTCAAAAATTACTTTATTTGCCAACTGCACCGCTGGTGCGTCAATAGTCTTCGCCCATCAGGAAGAAATTTTTTTCAGACATATTAATTACATATATACATTTTTAATTATGTTAAAGAATATTAATAATTGGTAATAATTAGAAGAAATTGGTAAGTTTTTTCTGTTTCATTCTGCAAGATAACTTAATAATTTATTTAATTGGCAGTGCTAATATATTGATTACGGTAACCAAGTATAATAGTCTTCTTTACGCCTGAATACTTAAAACTCTACCGTACACTTGGTTACGGATACCAACTTTTCTTAACTATGTCTACTTGGTAAAATATACTAATGATATAGTTGGTGCATATTACTCCAACGAACTTGGTTATCACAACGAAGTACTTGGTACATTGTTGACGCGTATCTATGTATATACATCATTGATAAAGTCCCTTGAATTGACCACTTTCCGATTCCATTGTTCGCCGAAGAAGAAATGACATTTGTCTCCAAAGTTGGAGCTTTAGCCGCAGCCCCTGGCTCTTTATCCCGTTCCAAAGTGCGGCCGTACGTCAGTGACTGCTCTATATACATCAACACACAGTGCACACACACCAACGATAATCATACTCGGCGCGCGGACTGTAGCACAAAAGCGCCCGCAAATCTTTTTGGAAAAATCAATAATTCGATTAAATTATCAGTTCGAGGGCGCAGATATGTGTGTGTGTGTGTGTATACGTGTGTGCACACATACGTGGCGGAAATTCAAGCTGATTTAAAAGTGCGCGTGTTCGCGGACAATGTCATTAGCAAAATGAAACATACGCGCCTCCGATACCCGATACTTTGTGTCCGCCTCAAGCGTATAATACGACAGCTGCGTGAGTATCTAGATATTACTGCTTGTGTTTCAGCGTGTGCCGTCATGCACCGCGCTTATATTTGCCGTTATTTATAGTAATATTCAGAGTGGAATACATTGTTTTATTTCGCTTAAAATTCATGAATCTGCCGGGATAATGTACGCATTTCATTAAAGGCTGCACCGCAAACCAGTTAAGAATTATCTGACAACACAATATTCATCATGATCGATACGGGCTCGAATTTATAATTCTCGTATATGCGCGATAGAGAAATAAAAAATGTTTAGTTATATATTCCCTGCGCACGATTATATATATATATATATATATATATATATATATATACGTATACGTATATATATTCGCTTTTAAATCGCAAAGCGCACGTCCACGTGTGGAGTAAGTGCTTTAAAATTGTATATATAGAAGTCGGGCATATTTTTTTTTAAGTGGCATTTGGAACTCGAAATTTCATTGCCTTATCTACGCAAGCTTTCCACGTATCCCTATCCTTCGCTGTCTCCATCCATGTTATTCCCTGACGACCGATTTTTATTAGATCTGTTTTTACATTGTCTTCCCACCTGCGTCTGGGTCTACCAAAAGGTCGCGTTGTATTAGGTTTACCTCTTGAAACACGCGTCGCCGTGCGGTCCTCTCACATCCTTGCTACGTGCCCTGCCCATCTTAATCTGCGTGATTTTATTATTCTGTTAATATTTAGTGACCCGTACAATTCGTGTCATACGTCATTGTGTAATTTCCTCCATTCCTCTGTCTCCTCATCTTTTTTCGGTCCGTATATTCTTCGAAGAACCTTATTTTCGAATACTCTAAAGCGATTTTCCTCCTCCTTAGTAAGCGCCCACGTTTCGCAACCGTATAGAATTACTGGCAGTATTATTATATACAGCCTCGATTTTAGTAATTTACTCACGGCGTAGTAGCAAGCATTACCCGAATGGAGTCTCCTATTTATTTCGGCTTTAATCTCGTTTCTGTCATTTATAGTTGTGCCCCGATACCTGAATTCGCTAACCTTTTCAAAAGTAAAATTTCCAACTTTGAGATCTCCCTCTCCCACGCAGACGCCTAGTCTATCCATAATCATATATTTTGTTTTTGATTCACTTACTTCTAAGCCTGTATCCTTAACCTCTTTTATAAGTATTTCCGCGTTTCTTGTCACCGTTTCCCTGTAATTTCCCACTATATCTAAATCATCGGCATATCCTAGAACCTGTGTTACTCCGTTAAGTGTTGCGCCACTTTTTTTATCCTGCATTTTTCTAACAACATACTCTAACGTTAAGTTGAACAGCACCGTAGAGAGACCGTCACCCTATTTTAACCCGTCGCGTGTACTGAAGATGGGAATTGGTTGATTGCCTGCTCTAGAGTTTCGTAATAAAGATCCTTAACCTCTTCCTCCTTGTCCTCCGTAGGGCAGTGTACATTTATAACCACGTACCGATACCATTCCCTCTCGATAATAATATACGAGCACCTGTCATTCACGAATTTGAAATTTCTTACCGAGTGATGGTAAGAAATGAGTATGATGTTTTTATTAACGAGAAACCCAGTGCCTAGGGAATGTGCGCTCGCGCCCCCATACAAAAAGGTGAAGTTACCTGATGGTAGCAACCCGTCATGTGTCCACCGAGTTTCCTGTATTACTACCAAATCCAAGTTATACCTGTCAGCTTCCTTTATGATTTCTCGAAACGCGCCCGCTCTGTATAGACTACGAACATTCCAGGTTCCTACCCTATTTTTTCCCTATTTTTTTGGTTTTTGTGTTGTACCATGATAGTAATTTAAACCCGCGCGTTTTGGATCCTGTTCCGATCGCAGGTGAGTCCACCGTCCCAGGGGTGATAATCCTCATACCTCCCTGAGACTAAGTATGAGAGCTTTCCGACTTTGACGAGGAAAAAGTCAACTCGTCATCAGACACACTACGGCTTCATTCTCGCATTCTAACGCCCCCCTGCAAGGCAGCGCGCCTTTGCTGGCTTCGTTACCGCGTAAGACCAGGTGGCGAATCATTCTACACATTCCCTTTTGGGGCAGTTGTCATCGCTCCCGCATCCTCCACGATAGCAGGATTTTTGGCTCATTTTTTGTAATGTATTATAGTAAAGGAGATAGCATATAGATATAGCGTAGTCAAAGAGAGAAATAGAAAGTACGGAAATAAGATGAGAGATAAGAAGATAATGTAAAGTGTTTTCTGTTGTGGTGCTTGCGTAGTGTTTCTAAATGAATGCGTTCGCCAGTGTGGGCTCATCACACCCACGCCTGGTCCTATCGGCTGTCCGCGGCTGATTATTCAATTTATTCGCAGCTAACCTCCTTCTCAGGGGCCGTTCCTCTATCCGCAACCTGGGGACGCGCTGTGTATTGGTGATAGGCACCCACCCGCCCGCTCGGGGCGACAACACCCAGGATCCGCTTAGAGCAACGGCGTCGTAACAGACTCGGGCATATACTATATATAATTAAATACGCGCGCGAGTGTCTTCAAAAAATGACTCCCTTAGCCTATTGTTTGACTATATAGATGTGTGTAAATATATATGACGCGAGCGCGTGTTTGCTGCAGAGTTAATTCCATTTGAATGCAGTAAGTCGAATCTCTGCTGAGCAGATAAGACCATTGAAATTGGATCTATTGTACAGTTTCGAACGAATGACCTATATAGTGTCCGAGAATAATCGTAACGGGGGATCGCGCATAATTCTCGGCTGAAATAGGCACGAAACAAAATAACGAGCGCATAAATGGTCGCGATGTCTCATTCAATCCCGATTGCTATATTTATACTAAATATATTTACTGTCTATTCTGGGCTAAAACAAGTTGAGAGTTTCGTATAAATAAATGGTGTATCGAATCAATGTTATACGTACTAGGAATATCCGTTTCAGTCTTTTGCATGGGCTCCGAGTCGAAGTTGTTGTTGTTGCCGCTGTTGTTGTTGTTGTTGGATTTTCCGCGTTGTCCATCCGCTAGAGTCAACAGTCCGACACAAATCAGAGCGATGGTCGTCGATATCATGTTTGCCCTTTAGTTCACTACGCTCTCTTGGTTATCATGTTCTTGCGTTTGAGTTTTCGTGCACTTGGAACACTGGTCACGTCTTCATTTAGCTACTCGATGACGTTTGTCCGGTAACAGACACTACATCACAACTATCCGATAGTAGTTTCATAACTGGGCTTTCTATAGATATTTATATATATATATATATATATATATATATATATATATATATATATATATATATATATATATACATTTCTACTTTTACAGTGCCGTTATAACAACGTATATTATATATAGAAACGCTAATTCACTGAAATTATTAAATAATATTTTATATACAATATAAATGCGGCGAGACTAAAAAAGGACCAAACAAAAATGCCAACAAAATTGATGAGCGCAAACCAATAAAATAATCGCAAATAAAAGTACATTCTGATACATATATACAAGATCAAGAAAAAAAACACTTTATTCACGAGAGATAAAGTATTGTAGTCCCCTCTCGCGCACCCTACCGTGCAGTTCCTGAAAGATCGAGCTTAATCTTTTAAAAACTGAAATTTCGTAATAGCCGGCTTTTTACCCTCTTCTCAGTTGCCTGCAGCTTCTCGCGCGAAGAATTAACTTCTATATCTCTCAGATCGCTGTACGTCCTTTCGAGAAAGACCGAGGAAAAGAATAGGAATCACTGTATATACATACTAGGGAGGAGGAGGGGAGGGTGCGCTGTTCGCACGCCAACCGCGCTCTAATTCTCTTGCTAATATTAATATTTTATTTGCGATTGTGATAATTATGATTACTCTATATGTAAAATATTTATTTATAAGAGACAGTTTTCCACAACGTCCACGAGTTACTGTCAGGAGCAATATGTTTCAGGCGCATTGATTTTTCTTTTTACTGACTCATATTATTATTTAAAACAAGCACCAACAATATTATATAATTTATTTTTATCTTCATAGTCAACAATATGCATCGGGAAATATAATATTCTGCAAATGAAACGCTGCTCGCGAAGTATCGATCACATATATATTTCTTCCGACAATATAATATACCGTTAAAATGTATTTTCGAGCCATAGCGATTATTTTTAACAGCTCTGCGAAGCAGCGATATATTAATGCCAGGAACTAACGCGAGCACACGAAGCTGCGGCGAGATAATTAGATATTTTCGCGGAATCTGCTACGCAGCAGGTTCTCGACACGCCGTGTTCTATATAACGAAGGTCTAGCGCGCCGATAGCGCGAATCATATTAAGCGAACCCGATGCTCAATTGAGTTTATTACGAATGCGGAGCGACTTGGTCTTTTTCCTCGCTTAGCCCCGCGGGCAAATGGAAAAGGATCTCGACACGAAACGACTGACGGTACGCGGATTCGATTGGCGTCGACGACCGGACGAACGTCTAGCCTGAAGTCGGTGACGGCTGAAGCATATGCGTTTATGGGAGCGAAATTTATCGTCTGTTATTTACTATTTTTCCCCCATGACCGTTAATCGTTATGTGAATGCGCGAGCTTGCAGCTCGGGTCGGAGACGATTTAGTGAAAACATCGCGCTGTGGTCAGCCATAATCCATGCCTCATATGCCTCCGCACAATAATCCAATAACCGCAGCTACGGTTTATATACGTCGAGAACCCGGCTGGAACATACCGCTATGAATCGTGCGGGGCTCAGGCTCTCGCAATTAAGATGTCAGCCGTGACGCGAGAAGGAGAGCGACGCAGCAGCGAAACGACGACGAGAGCCTGGAGTTAGCAGTAGCTTATATGTATATACACCTGCCGCGTCTCGCCGCGAGGTCACAGCAATAGTGCGCGCCGTTATCCGTATATTGTCAACCTTTCGGCTGCACCCAGTTACACATGCACACGCTATAACGCGTTCTGATCTCGCATAGAGGGCAAATTGAACGCGTTACATATAATTGCCCTTCAAACGGCCAATGGTTATATTCATCCACGCGCCTGTGATTGATTTGCGCGAGGACAAAATCTCGATGACGTGTACGTTAGACGCTTTGAACGAATTAAAAGAGAAATTTCGTACATTTTCATGTATGTGAAAATGAAGAGATTGCATAGAAATTTCATAGAAGAGTGTCAAGTGGGTACCAAGTACATACTGCGCATACGTTTAAACGCATATTTTCGCTGCGAAATGAAAAACTGCCGAAATCGTTCCGGCTGAGTCGTACAAGCTTCCTATGCATAGCCCAAACTTTTCACTCGGACAGGCAGAGCAATATAGTTGTGCAAAGCGACGTTAACCACTCGGAATATGCAATCCCGTATAAGAATGACGAAAGTTCGTTCGAATGCTGGGGAAAGAATTATTCTTTCAATAAACGTCGGGCTTTGAAGAGGAAAAATGCGTTTTGAGAAGCACCGAAAGGAACAATATTTTCGTCCCCGACGAGAAAATCGTCGAGGAGAGCTTGCAACCGTATAACCGTAGGTATAACATACAGAGCTTGCGTCGCGGTCCATCTCATTCGTTCTTCAGCTCGTAACTCGCCTCTCTCTTTTGTTCGCTCAGCTCTTATACGTTCGGCCTTGTCGTGGTCCTGTACGCGCGATCATGAATTCCACTTGAGCGCCGTAGAATGAACGTAAGAGGATAAGGCTCGAGGAGGGACGGGGTCGGTGGTTGTGCCTATCGATTCCGAACACGAAGAGCAAAGGTCACACACAAGCAAGAGAGCGCGAAAGCTGGATACGAGGGTTATGGCTTGAAAATTGATGTAATCGAGGCTGCTGGACGCGCGAGGCAGCTACATACCTAGAACCCGGAGACTTATTTCTCCCACCCCATCCTTTGTCTTCTACCCCTTTCTTTCTATATCGAGAGCGAGGAACGGGTAGAAGCCAGCAGGATCCCTTATTAGTTTCCTCGCGCCCGCTCGCGTATTTATTATCTCAAGCGCACGGGCACGTCGCTCTAATTAAAAGTCGCTTTTCATTTGCCTTTAAGCTTTGCGCTTCCGGAGCCGGGACGCTTAAGCCTCAGGGAAACTGCGCTCTGGCGTCAGCCTGGCGACGACGGCATGAATATATTGTCGTAAGTTAGATTGATGTCTGCCAATTAAATTTTCAATACTCCCGGGTTGTTTGTTTTGCATTTTTTCCCGCCGTGCTGCAAGCTTTCTGCTCGAGATACTTTGTTTCGTTTCGAGCGGCGAATATAGAAGCGCGGGTATAATTGAATCTCTATATATACTATTTTATCGAGCGACTAAAAAGTTTGTTTCTTTGTTTTTTTTATTTAGGTTTATTTTTTTAGTTTGAAGAATATTTCTATGTCGTCAGCTTGTAGAAGCGACACAATCTACTTCAGCTAGAAATTCAGATCACTTTATCATCCATTAACTCGGTTCTGGAAGCTTATTTGAAAACCGTTTACATGTAAGTTAAATGTGGCACGAACAGCCAATCGGATATCGAGCATCGTCGTATTTTCAGATTTACTACTGTTATTGGAGAAAGTTTGTATTGCCTCATATTTGGTTTAAAAGTAGCTTACGTCTGATGCTTTAGAAGCTTAATTTATTTTCAGCGGAATGATTCACGACAGATGAAATACCGCGCTGTTTCGCAAGAACTGCTTACCTGCTGCGGTCCTCTCGTCGTATATTCATACAGACTATTATTGAGAAAGGAAAACTTTTCAATTACTTGCTTTTTCCTCCGATTCTTCGACAAAAATACACACTCAATATATCATCATATGCCAAAAGTGCTTGTACAGCGAATGAACGATATCTCAGTCAACGATCCAAAACCGAATTTCAGGACGCAATTTTTTTCCTCTCAACTTTTTGGACCCTCAGTTCGTTAAATTCCGAAACTAGTGAAATTACGATTTATGGTTCGCGCACAGTTCACTGCACTAAATCTGCAGTTATTCGCGTAAAATATTTCGCCCGTTTGATTTGTAAGTCTGAATTTGCGCGGAATTTCTATATAGTAATGCACCTTTTAGTCCTTTTGTTACGTTTGTTCATAAGCCAAGCGTAAAATGCACCAATTTGGCAACGATTTATCATTCGCAAAATAAGCTTTCAGCGACTATAAAAACGACAAAAAAACAAAATCCACGAAGGAAATAAAACAAAATATTATAGCAGAACATATACCGTGAATCCTCAAGGCTCGCCTGTACGCAATATCCACGTGTCACTTTTCAGGCTTTTATGTATTACAGTCGCACGCAACAATCGCGTATCACAAGAAATAAAAGAAAGGAGCAGTGGACGAGTCCCATATAAATGTATATATGTATATGCGTATGGCCGACAGACGCGCGAGACTCTGGCCCAGCGTTAGAGACCGCGCGCTTCAAAATACGCGATCGCACTGAGGAGCCGGCCGCGCACTCTGTGCATCCTCGCTGAGTCTCGGGAGCTTTCGGTACGGTTCGTGCATGCGCGCGGCTATCCGCCCTCTCTCTGTTTTCGCTGCTATGTGCCGCAGCTGCGTTTCTCCGTGCGTCCCTTTATATATATGTATACGCGTATAATATGCTCCGCCTCGGTGCAAGCCAATCTCGTTACTTGTGCTCTCTTCGTTTCTTTCTCTCTCTCTCTCCCTCTCTCTTGCTCTCTCTCTCTCTCTTCTTTGCTTGCGTCGTCGATGTATTGATAAAGTGAGGCTCGATGTTTGGTGTTTGTGCTGCAATCGTCGGATTGACTTTCAAATTGTCACAAGGCGAGCTTTCGCTTAGACCGGAAAAACTCGGGGTAGATATTCGTTTGAAATTTCCATTGAAAAATCCAGGCCGCACTGAGAGAGAAAGAACAGCTGTTTTTCTTTCCTTTTTCGTTCACCATCAGTATGGCGCGAGTTTTTCTAGTTGAATCTGTACTCTGCTTTATGTACAGGAGCAGTGTTCCCGAAGCTTTCGAAAAATTTCGTTAAAAGTTGATATCGCGAATTCCGTGTCGAGGTAGTATAACCTGCTGCGTCTTTGCGGCAATATATCGCAAAAAGGATCCCCACTCGCGCCGCCTCTCTCATAAATACACGCGCGTCGCGGCGGCGGCAACGGCACGTAACGAATCCTTTCGTATAAATGATTGATGATCTCGCCTTTATATAAAAGCGTCGTGTCCTGCTTTTTCTCCGCGGCGCAGCGGCAGTAGAGCAGTCATCCATCCCCTCTACTCTTTCCAGCGTCGGTGTCCGCAAGCTCTCGCGCCAGAGGCTATTAATTATCGTAATTGTATAAAAGCCCGATTAACGCTTTTGGCTCTCGAAATAGACGCACGCGTAGAATATATGTATACGAGTATATAGAAGCAGCAGTAGGGCGATTAGTCTGGCGCGGAGGATTGGCCACGACTCGCGCGAAGCATCCAGCTGCCGCGACAGGAGACAAAAAGCCTTTCTCTCTCGCGCGCGTGCTATCTTGATCCCTTATCGAGTCATTGTCTCTCGCACAGTATATGCACACTCGAGGGGGCGTTGAGAGAGGTCAGGAGAGAGGCTAAAGGCTAATTTGTAGAGATGCAGCAGCGCAGCCGAGTGTGGCCATGTAGAAAGTACCTCGTTAGGCGGCTGGTCGGCTGCTCTCTATATACTGTTATATATATATACATATATATATGCTGCGATGTCAGGCTACGCCTTCGATGCAGCACATGCGCGTCGCGCGTGTAATTACCGTATCGGTTGATCGGCCGTTAGAACTCGCCGCGCTCTGTGGTTGCCGCTCGGTCGCTAATAGAAAGGCCTGCGCGCGCGCGCGTTATACTCCCTCTCTCACTGAACACATATACACATATCGTATGTATAAACGCGTATAGCTATGCGCACCATGCCTATGCACGCGACGCTATTCTGCATATTTGTGTGTGTGTGTGTGTATGTGTGCGCGCGCGCGTCTGGCCAATATGGAAATTCAAGATTTCCCGTCGCTCGTTTTGTCAAAATTGAAATTGCCAAGTGTGCAGTACACCCTTTGCCTGCGCGCATATAGTGGCGTTTTGTTCGATTTCGGTATTGTCGGAATGGAGAAGCGGATTGCGCGTTATTCGCTGTTCGCTTCTATATATCTATATCGATGGCACGCGCATATCGCGTCGCGAATGTTATTACGATTTATATGCGAATGATGAATATATTATATCCATAAAACATATGTATATTGAGGGATAAAGGTCCGAGTAGAAATGCTCAGGCTGTGGTCGGGCGTATTCTCATTTCTCGATATATGCAAATTTCCTACGCGCCGTGTTTATGCATCAAAGCGATTTTTTTAAGCACGCGGCGTATGTGATTCTGTATTCATCGCGATCTCGTTTGAAAGCGATTTCGCAAACGAGCAAGTTAATCGAATAAATTAAGACTGCAAGTGCATAGGGGGTGTTTCTTGCGCTCAAATCCCTCCAGGAAATATATATAACTTTATAATTCAACTGTGTGCGCGCGGCTAAAACGATAACCATAATGTTTATATATGTACGGTTGCGGCTATATTGATTTATGTAAAAGCTTTTTAAATCTCTCTCGTGAACGCGGGGATGTATAATATTCATACCCGGCCGTGTAGCCGACCGAGCAACCCAGGGCGCTCGCGGGTTCGGCGCGTGTGCGACGACAATTTATTTCAAACTTATCAATTATACGCATCTGAAATTCAAATTTCATCGTCGCATCTCTTATGCTTTCTTCGTGCGCACGTCCAGATTTTTACATTGTTCATTTGGTAGTAAATGTGCCATTGCGAATATATAACATGAGATGCCAGTCCGTTTTGTGCTAGCCAGGAACGACAGTGCGCGATAAAAATTTTATCATCGAAGCGTATACGGCTACTTTTTGATCATTTTTAGACGACTTCAAAGAAATCCCTGGTAGAAAATTCACTCTATTTCTGGGCAGATTTTTTTATTATGGGATATTGGTAAAATTTTTATTTAAAGCATTCTCAGAATGCCCACATACACGTCATTTTCGCATACATTGACCAGAAATTTTGTTGAGAATCTGCTCAATTTTCTGCCGAGCCGATGTTGTGAGGGTGAATTAAATATTGATAGAGTTATCGAATGCAAATCTCTACTTATAAAAGATTAGTACCTCGAATAAATTAATATTTAGAAGGCAATGAATAAAAGTGTATACTTGTATAAAGCGCTTGTAGCCCGTTTAATGATTAAATAAATAAATAATAGCATATTGCACGAATCCGTTAAACGCTTGTACCTTTCGCAAAAAGTGTATATACATGTGTGTAATATATATATATTATACACACACATTACAGTTACAAAACCCATCAACAAAATGTAATGTACCGGCGACTTAATCTGGCCGAGCTTTCGCTTGATAAATGTTTGCACTTCTCGATGCGCAAATATCTATCGAAGATATACTAAAAACAATGCTTTATAAATTCATAGACGCGGTCGCGC
Source organism: Muscidifurax raptorellus (assembly GCA_020010945.3). Taxonomy (NCBI): domain Eukaryota; kingdom Metazoa; phylum Arthropoda; class Insecta; order Hymenoptera; family Pteromalidae; genus Muscidifurax; species Muscidifurax raptorellus. The sequence goes on along the minus strand of CM052080.1, from coordinate 15,086,919 downwards.
GCACGTGTTTGTTTGTGACGCATGTTTACGCGCGTGCGAGCGCGCAAATCAAGGCGATATTTTTTATCGAGGACATATAACGGGCCGACGCACGCTCGCATTTACGCGCGCGAGGAGCCCGGCCGCCAAATAACCAACACGTGCGATTTCATCGGGTCAGCGAGTTTGCATGTGAGGCTTGGGTATGTGTGTGTATGTGTGTGTGTGTGTGTGTGCATTATTTGCTGCTATTGCTCTTTTATAATGTGAGGAGGATTTCCTCGTTTTGATGCGCCGTTTGTTCAGTGCTTCAGAGTCGCAATAGCCGAGGAGTCGGCTCGCGGTTGGATTGTGCGGTACCGATGGTTCGTATAAGTATATAATAGAATATAATTACGCAGGCAGGGTATAATATTGTGTTATATTATATGCTTACGTAAACTCCACTGGATATCAATTTAGAGTATTATTTTTATAGCGGAGCGAACGATTTCGACGTACGTACATTAAATACCTATATAAAAACCGACAATTTTATATAGCGTGTCTCTTCGCACTGTGCATATCGATGTACCTGGCTATGTTACAGATATAACACTATACACGCGGGTGTCACGTGTCGCGCGAGCTCGTTATACATCCGATCCCCGTAGGACGTTGGTCTGCCGACACGTACGCTTGTATCACTTATAGAAACGCAAATTGTCAGGGCTGGCCCGAAACAGCGAGCCCGCGCAAATATCATTAATACATAGAAGCCGCGACTATCTCACTCCATTTGTGTACTCTATCACGCACGCCATACTCGTCCACAGGTGTACACACACATACACGTACGCCCACACACGTGTAATAGGGAAGGAGGCTCTGTCGCGGCAAATTATCGCATATGCATAATACACACACGGAGAAATGGCAATGCAAACTCGGGCATACGTGTAGAACACAAACATTTTCGCGGTCGAGCTGTGTACAATGATAGCAGCATCTTACGCATATATATATATACACATACAGGCACATACAAAATGCGGGCATATATATACACATAGATTCAGCGCTGTTCTCACGTACGTTTCCTCTTCTATTTTCAACTGGCTTTCTCCCGCTGCAGGGGCGCACGCGGGAATATCGGCGCAGCCGCGAACGAATCAATTTCTGCCTTGGCCCGTGAATCAGATTTATTGGCTTCTCGCATGCTGCACGTGCCTGCCCGGCCGATACTCCCTCTCTCACACCCCCCTCTCTCTCTCTCTCTCTGTCTATCCGTTTCTCTCTCGACTTTGCGCCGGGCACGATGCAGGCTTTGGAGTAGCCCCGAGGAGCTTTTTCGGCGACGGCAATATCGCGCGCGGCCGAGCGGCAGAGGAAAAACACGAACGCGCTTGGAGAAACATTGAACAAGGACGACACCCACACTCGCACGGACTTTCGAGTACCTGGCTATTGATTTTTGCCATATTTCATACACGCCCGCACGTGAACTCTCGATGGGCCCCCGCACGCTCGTAAATAATTCGAATCTTGCGGCGAAAATTAAATCCCGCGCGAGTACCTACCCCCCCCCCCCTCCTCACGCTCTCGCTATAGCTTTCGCGGTCGCATATGCACAGTGTGTGATATATATGTTAGTATTATCGTCGTCGTCGTCCTCATCTCTTATACCAAGAGCTGCTTGTCGACTATGACGACAAGCAGCTCTTGCGCTTAATTTGTATACCCCTTTCCTGTCCCCTTCGAGACTAAATAGCTGTATGGGTGTATGTGTATGCGCGGGCGGGCACGTATGTTAGAATGAGAGCGCGTGAATTAATTAATTTGTTAGTTCAATTTCGCGCGAGCTTTATAGCGCCCTCTATTAACGGGATGCTGACCTACTAGCACGCGGTAGCTTGACTACGAAACTCGTGGAATCTTCCATGTTATATAATTTTCAAGTATTTAGAGACTTTTTCACTCTTTCAAGCAGAAAAATGATACATCAGTACACTTAGCTAATTATAAATTGCAAATTAGCTTTGCTCTCGAGGGCTGCTCGGAAAAACGTATATTAGCGTCTATCTCGATGAGGCATATTACGTTTATTAAGGTTACAGCTACGAGAGGAATTCAGTGAAACAGCTGCTTTAATTGAAGGTAGTTGCTTTATTATGAGAGTCGTTATTATTGTACAATAAAAAAGCTCACATATCTAGCTCGAGCTTATTCATAATATGCAACGAACGGTTGCGCAGTCTGGTGCTTACACATGTATTACAAAGGCCTCTGCCGACGATAATTTACATTTCTGCAGGGCTCGCAGCGAGTAATTGATATTATCGGTCCGGTGGATTATAAACTCACAAAAACAGATATTTACATTTATGACTTGGTAATGGAATTGGCAGTTTTCATTTTTGCGTGGTATTTTTCAATTATTAACGGTGAAAAATAACGAATTTATGTTATTTCAACACTATTGCTTAGAGAGAAATGGTACAGTAAAATTAACTACACTGTATGATACTAGTGCAATTACAAAGTAGGATGAAATAGTGATATTCAACAGAAAGTTTAGTATTTCTTTTTGTTTGTATTTACAAAAATACAATCCAATCTGTGTTTTGATTACTACATACAGTGTAGTACAATTTACGATAGCTTTTCTCTTCATCAGCCATACATGCTTAATATATAAATAGAACTGGTTAATTAATTTACTCTCTATTTTACATGACATTCGCATAAATTAATATTTACCAACACTAACTGTAAAATTTACAACAACACGATACGCATAAAAAATGTAAAGGAGCATAAATATATAAAATATTAACGCGTAAAAATAATTTGATGTATAGTTTCGCTCGAAATTCTTGCGAATAATAACTTAGAGCGAACGATATTCAATCCGACATATTGCTGACTTACTATTATTGAACAAAATGCATGTCGAATTCCGAAGAAAGTTCTACGAAGATAACTCCACATTTGACCTCTTCCCTGACACTAACGCGAATCGAATTTTCGGCGGCGATCGTCTCCAGTCATGTATAAAATAGAAATGATCGATTATTCCAACCGTAATAAATCTAATGCTACCAACCGTATTGATAGAAAGTTATAACTTCTGCTATAAAATATCTTTTCACTTTGCGATTTATATGTGTATATATATATATATTTGTTATCCCGGCCCTTTCGTATAGTTCATATATTTTATTTTACAATTGTAGCTTAAATCTATAAAGGCATATGCGATGACTCATATCTAAAGTTTTTTAAATAATACATATGTTATAAACTAAGAGAAAATGCAAATCGAATCATTTTCAATAATAAATAAATATACGTTATACATTTGATTTTAATTATATTATTCACTGAGAAAAACGATGTTTTACATTGTTAGATCATTTTTATCAGTCTAATGTTCAATATTTGCAAACAAATCCAAGATCCAAAATGTAAATAAGACTTTCGTAAAGGATTTCTTAAACATAGTTAGGTACTGGCTTTAATTAAAACGTTTAAAATAAAATCGTTGAAACGCACGCGTCGCAGAGGCGTCGTCGACTGAACAATCGCGAGGTTTATTTTTCTGTACAATAATGTCATAGTTCGACTCAGTGCTGAAGATCGAGATCGACTTGCTGCAGCAAATCCGGCTCTGAAACAAAAATAAAAATTACGAACCACACAATCATAATATCCGCGCGGGATACTCGGATTGCATCCCCTTCACAATTCAACAGTTTTGATAGCTTTCGATTGCAGGCTCGCGCAGCTGCAAAAATCGCAATCGCAATGTTAAAAAAAAGCTTCGCGCGTTCAGCATCGTCCGTCAAAAAGAGTATTGGAAAATTCATTCCCGGTCGAGCTGGCATGCAAATTATCTAGCGATGGAACGATAGTTCCGCCATAGCGCGGGCCCGCAATCGCGCCTCGCGTCGAATTCGCTATTTCCAATCGTTTCCTTCCGGATGCACGATCAGCGAGAGCAGAATCGCATTTTCGAATGTCTACTGGCCGCAGCGGGTTCGTCAAAATGTCCACCAGTTCGGCAGATTTCGCGAGCGGGCAATTATTGAATGGTCGAGATCGTTATTTGTTTTCTGAGAAAATTCAACGGAACGTACGTATTATATGATATAATTACATCTTGTATTGGTTTGAATACCCCGAACTTTCAGCTGTATATTAGCGAAATTGTGCTAGGGCGAGAAAGTCTATTAGCCGCAACTGCGCGCTTTAAGGCCCTTCGATTTTTCCGGGAAAAAGTCTCTGACCAGAGCGTCCGGGAGAAAAAGGAGAAATAAGACGCGATAGTCAGACACAGCTGGGCGCGGATGTCATCATCGGAAACTTGAAATTGCCCGGAGTTACCGTGAGCGAACAAGACAGGCGGACACGCAACAGCAACCGAGAGAGCGAGAGCAATATATGTACAGCACGTAGTGTCTTACTACGCTCGGACTGGACGACGAACAGCGCACACAGGTAGAGCTTGCGGCTTTCCATATATATACACACACGGGCACTTCTCATTCCGCCACTTATCTCAAGAATCGGTCACCAGTTTGAAATAGTTTTCGCAACAAGAGGAATTAGATTCTGAGCTAGTTTCTCGGTTGCGAGAGTGAGAGAGAGAGGGATACTATGTATATATATAAATATATATATATACGAGCTAGCTGTTCTCCTGTTTTCCTCGTCGAGTGTTATCACCGCAAACTTGGACCACTGTGAAAGTTACCACTACTCTCGGCACGCGGCTAGACTCTCGGTATAAGCGCGTGTGTCGGCCAGTCCTAGGGGGGGATCTCGTTCGCCAGCTTGTTTCGCAACAGTTCCGCGAATTTCATGGAATAGAGGAGGCAAAGGGTGTGTCCCCTCGTCGTCACGTAATACGTGTCTGGAAATTAATCAAGCGCTAATCGAAATCGCAACCACCTTGCATTCGATATATATAGTTTCACAGCTTCGTTCGGGAAATAACTGATGAAAGCTTCGCTAGCGTACTCAGGTCTGATAATTGAAAACTATATATGTATATACGATCGCGTGGACTTAATCAATCGTGCCAAAATCGTGTGTTATGCGGATTTGACAGTAGGTTTTCCCGTGTGTATACACATGTATACATACGCCTATATAAGTAAGAGAGCTGATGTTACACTTGAGCGTCGATATATTAAGTAACTATATCGAACACTATGGATGACTATATATCGCGCTATATATATAGAAGCGTTGATTGAGATCGCTTGGTTCTCCGAAAGTTCGCGGACACTACGGCTTTAGCGAAATTGGCCGGTTCTTAGATCGAAGCCGGATAAGGTCGCAGCGCTGTCTGGGAGGCCACGATGTTGCTGAGATTCGAAGTTGCGAAGTACCTGTATATACATACATAGACGGGAATTTACCGCTACAACTCGGACGACTATATAGACGAGAAGCGATCCTTGATCCGCTATCGGCGAAATAGCCGTGCGACCAACTTGGTATGATTTAATTATTATCGCAAAAAATGAACATCTGTGTATTTGCCGTTCAATAATGGGTTCTATACTTTGTTCACCGTTTAAAAGCTTATGCGCACTTGTTGAATCAGGACTACATCGACGATCTATGCGATATTTTATACCGCTATACAGTATTATAGAATCTGCAATTGTAGAATGACGTTCGACCCGAAGAAAGGTTCACACATCACATGTATATAGTTCATAAAATGTTATCTCACCGCATTAATCCCAAGGATATTCTGTACTATCCCGGGTATAAGCGCTAAACTTGAACGACCCCTAAATCACGGCAAAGTACTTGTGCAGCGTCTTGGTTATTAACCCTTCTAATCTAAAATCGAAGTTCGTCAGTTGGGGCCACGATAGATCAGCGCTATATTGGCTAATATTAGTCGCTCTCCTCTATCTTTGTCTCTAGATATTCGCGACGAAACAGTCAGAACTTGTAGATCCCGTGAAGAATCACTACTCGCGATCCAATCGGCTTCAATTAATATACGACGCTTTATTTTCAATCGGTTTCTTATGACACGCCTGTGGGGTATAGCGTTCAGCATATTTTCCACTTTTTTTCTCTCTTCCTCGATATTACACCATCGTAAAAGCAAATCAGCAATTCAATGGACTTTACGATAGCATCGTCGTATATTCTGGTCTTCTTCAGAATCGATCAAGGGGATTTCTTTATAGGCTCGTAAAATCGTGGTATCGGCCGCCCTGATCGCGGACAATCTTTTGGCCGATGGCGTTAAACAATAACGCGCGTGTATAGCTGTACGTACCACTTGTCAGCTTACAAATTCCACGATAATTCAATATATTACCGGCTTGTGCCTCGTAAGCCATAAATCAATTTGCAATTTTTTATTTCACAAAATAATTGCGATATATCCTGTTACGGTGAAGTTTTACACGATACCACGCGAAATTATAAGTAATACCGAATCGTTCAATCAATTTTTATTGCTACGAATAAAAGAATCAGCAATCGAAATCAAATTATCGAAATTCAAAAGTTCATGAAGCGCAGCGATATTGAATATTTGACTTTGTTGGTAAACTATTTTGAATGCGGGTATACCCATCCATACACAAAAGTAATCCGTAAATAAAATATTCAACGCGAACCAATCGCGCAAACAATACATTGAATTTCGCAATCGGGAAATCTATGTCCATTTGGCTGCGCTCCCACGAGCGGTGAACAAAAATATTCATAACGTTACCCATGTAACCGAACACACACATACAGAGAGAGGGGGGGGGGGTAAAACGTCTGTAAAAATAAACGCATGCCAATGTTTAAACAACAAATCCTCCGAAACAGCAGCGATCGATTTCCAAAACGTTATTTATTCTCGCGCAGCTTTATACTCTTGCTCCGTCCACGCGTATATTATTTTCATACATTGGAGCCCTTATAGAAGCCTTCTCTCTCCCCCTCCTTTCTCATTAACGATAGCTGCCCGATACTGCAGCAGAAGCTCTCAAGAGTCTCTCCTACTCAGCTTGTCTCTCTGCTGCCGCACCACTAAAACTACGTATAGCACTACTTTGTATATATAGCAGCTACGGTTCGACGCGAAGGAGCGCATAACCGCCGGCTGCAGACTCGTACATAATATATATATAGGCACGGCCGGAGAAGAAAGCTCGAAACTGCGGCGGCGTTTAACGGCGTTATCGCGTGGTTCACCTCCACAGACGCGCCCTTTGCAGAGAATAAGGCGTAATCCCCGAAATTACGCGTGAGAAACTTCGGCCTTTAATTTTTCCCTTTCGAAGCGCGTTCACGAATTAACGATGAATTCGCCAGCTCGAATAATAGAATTCTCCGTTTACCCTTCCACGGTGTCGTGCGGTATATATAAATATATATATATATATCTATATATATATATATATATATATATATATTCACATAACATCCTTAAAGCATATACGTCCGCAGCTCGTCGAGGGAGGATGAAAGCCGCGGGATTTTAAATTTTTGATCGGGTGGATTTTGCGTGGAACGACGCACGAAATTGCATGTTTCCTCGCCGGGCGACGGCTTGGGCTCTTTCTTCAGCGCCGCTGCTCTCGTCTCGAATTCGAATAAAGCGCGTAAACTAAAAATGCATAATGCATGAATATGGATGCGTCGTTGCGCCGCACGCGCGCATCTCTCGACCGTCAAATGGGACATCGTTCGATGTGACATGCGCTCTTACACCCACTCACGGCCCTCCTATATACGTCATCAACAGTTTAGACGTTCTTGAGATTACATTATATACAGGACGTTTCTCTGAAATTCGGCAATTTTCCAGACGGCTCGCGTACGTGTATAATATACGACCTACCGTTTCGACTCTCCTCCATGTAGAGACTGGTTCGCTGGGATCTCCGCCTGTCGGAGCCGTATCTGATCCTCGGCTCGATCCTCTGGGCGGAGATGTACGTCGGCGTAGTGAAGTCGTCGAGGCCCTCTTGCGTCGGCGGACTCGCTCCTCGTCTACGACAAATCACCAGTCCTATCGCCACGCCGATTCCCACTAGTATCAGCGCCACTGCGACTGTTGGCAGATGGGATAGTGCGAGATGAGTAATTTAGCGAAAATAGAGAAGAAAATAACGACGCGACAGTCGAGTTTTCCGCTCACGTGAAATATTACGCACACGCGCTCAATTCCCACGTGACTCCTATAGAAAGATCACGAGGGCGATTTGGGTTTGCACACCGATGAAAAGCTTTTTCCACGCGGCTCTACAAAGCTCGTCCGGCGTTCTTTCCTCTCCAATAAAAATATCGAGCGTGCGCGCTCGATGCACACGTGGCGAGAGACGTTGATTAATTATTTTTAACGTTATAGTCGTCGCCATATACCTCGTTGGTGAATAGTACAGTGTATATGTAGAATAGGAAAGCAGGCGCGCGATCCGATACATGAATCTTGCATTTCTCGATATCCAATTATCATCGGCATATCGCGTGACGAATTGATACGGAGACATTCCAATTACGACCTACACGCGTGGAGCATTGTTTTCCATTTAAATGACAAATGAGATTGATCGCAGCTCGAGCGCGTGTGCGCGCGTACTTTTGCATTGTTAAGCTCGCGTGCATCAGTGTACGAATTGCTTTTTGTTCCCGGAACAGTTATATATACGTGCCGCGCGCTGATGCTTTTTTTCCGACTGCAAATTGCGCGGCTCTGTTGCCGTATGAAAATTGCAGAGTAGGCGGTAAGCGCCGGGACAATCGAGGACTGATTATTTAAACGTCACGCAGTTGTGCCGGTGGCAATTTTTGATGCAGCAGCGGCTGAATTCCGTCGCCGACGATGAAAAGAGTCTCGCGCACCCTCCTTATTATTTGTATATTTATCATTCGCATGTATAAGTTTGCAGTCGGTATATAATTTACATATTTATTGCCTGTTGTTATTCCCGGGAATATTGCTTTCTATACGTATTTATCGATTGAGCTATATGTTCTTTCGATTGGCCTTCTTTCCGATCGGCCGGCTGGAATTTCTAAATAACCCGAGCATCGAAATGTTTACTTACGGTGCGATCGTGCTCTTGCTTCTGCACTGCTTGCAACGCGAAAATAAAAGCGAAAAAGAAAACTCCGATTTATTCTATATGCGCCGAGCTTTGGTCGTCGCAGGTCTAGTTATTATGTAAATTTAAGCAATTTTTTCCCTCTATATCGCTCGGCAGCTCATCCTTGTGTATATATCGCAGTAGCGTCTTTGGCGTTCGACTTTTGCGCGGGGGATGACCTCGTTACGCGATCAACGACTTGCGGCGCGCGAGAAAAAAGCCGTCGTGTAACCGGAGCGATATAACGAGGCGACCGGAAGCTGAAGAGGCGTGCAGCTCTAAACGACAACGATGACGACGACGACGACGATGCTGCGTTTTTTTCTTTCTCTTTTTTGACGGAGCATTCTGCGAAAGACGCAAGAAAATTGCGAGATTCCGGTAAAGAAGTTGTTGTTCGTGCGCACGCGCGCAGAGGGTCAGAAGCGGAGCGCGCCGAGATTGTTAGAAGCGAGTGAGACCGAGAGAGAGAGAGAGAGAGAGAGAGAGAGAGAGAGAGAGAGAGAGAGAGAGAGAGAGAGAGAGAGAGAGAGAGAGAGAGAGAGATAGAGAGAGAGAGGGGGGAGAGAGACGCTGCTCCGAAGGAAAGGAGGAAAAAGGATTTATATATATGGCCTTGAAGCCAGCAGAAATTGTAAAGTAATAAATGTGATCGAAAAATGGAGAAGGCCCGTTGCAGCTGAAATTGCGTTGTCGAGCATGGAGTTTCAAATACTCGGGTAATGTTAAGGTTAGCTCGAGCATTGTCTAATTGTACCAGCTATACACACAGTTTCTCTGCCCCTTTCTCTCTCTTTTAGCCTGCCGAGCCACGAAGAGAAGTGTTTATTTTTCAGTTTTCACTTCTCGAAATATAGATTATATTCGTTTTTCATGGACTTCTATGCCGTCGTTTTTCTCTTTGGAAAATTGAGTAAATTGGTTACAGGCGAGAGGTTAACTGAAACCATCACTAATGAAGCGCCGTTCTTTTTTCCAGTTTACCGGCTCGTCAGACTGGAGATGAAAAGTTTTAATCTCAATTTTCTAAAAATAAATAAAAACTGTGTAGTGAGTAGCTGACGGAAGCATGGAAGAAGAAAAAGAAGAAGAAGAAGAAAAAGAAGAACTTTATTTTTTGCGGAGAAGAATAGACAAGAACGGACTTGATTGCATCGCCAATAAAAAGTCGCGCGCGCTCGCGCGCGGCAAGAAAAGGGACGCGAGGGAGAGAAAGAGATTAATCCTTAAGTACGGTCATGATGACTCACAGCAGCCATCTGATTTCAGAAAGCTCGACGTTTTATGGCCCGCCGTTAGAGCGCTCTCGTTTCAACGCAGTTTATTTGTGAGAAACGAAGTTTATCAAGTAATTCATTAGGCTTGCAATCGCGGTCTCCGACAAAGTCGTGTGTTTCTCGGATGTCCGACCATATCCGCTCACCTACTACTTACTCAACTGTACTTCTAATTGTATGCGCATGGAATTCCGCTTATGTGCGCACTATGTGAAAAGAAGCTCAAAAGCGGAAATGTGCGGATGAGACGCGCCAACAAGAGCGATAAGAAAGGCGGGCAAGGGCGTAGCTTGCATAAGGCAGTTCCATAGAGCGTGTGTATATATATATATATATAAAGTTCCGAGAAGGCGAAGAAAAATACAACAGCGGAAGACTAACCGAGGAGAAGAAAAGGCGAATTTGTCAGGCGCGGCTCGATCGACTCGAGCAGAGAGGGAGAAGTTGAGTTTTGTCGTTTGCGAAAACGTAAGTCTTCCTTCCTTACTTCTTACTCTCGGGCTCTCTGCCTCTCTCTCTCCCCTCTTTCTATATGTATAGATATACATTCTAGGCGAGTAGAGCGAGCGGATGCCTGAGCCAGAAAATTCATTCGACGCGAGTCAACCGTTATTCAGGCGGGATAGAATTTTGTCGAAGCGCGAATATTCGCTAGCGGGTGTGAGAGGTGAAAAGAGGAGTGAGAGAGAGAGAGAGAGATAGCGAATATACCGGAATCCTCTCTCTCTCTCTCTCTCTCTCTCTCTCTCTCTCTCTCTCTCTCTCTATCTATCTATCTATCTTCCACGTGCAAAGATCTTCGCGAGATGACAACGCAGAAGAATCGAGAAAGAGAAGGGAATATTTGACTCTCCACCTGTCTGGCTTTCACTCCTTGCCTTTCTCTTTCTCTCTAGCTCTTTCTTCTCTATGGCTGGAGCTTCATACACTTCACCTCGACTGTGTATGTGTGTATTATATAGTCCCTTTACTCCGATAGTCGAAGCGCACTCTTCCGTTATCTTGACGTTTGCACGACCTCTCTGTCTCACGCAATCCCTTCTTTCTTTCTCTCCTCTCTCTCTCTCTCTCTCTCTCTCTCTATATATATATATATATATATATATATATATATATATATATATATATATATATATATATATATATATATATATATATTCTGGGAGATGTGACGCTCGCGAAACTGTAGGGCGGTAAACTAATAATAACGAGGGTTATCGCGCGACAAACTCGCTGGGCACAGCCAACTTGCTGAGCTGAATATTCTGATAATTTTACGGGTGCTTCTGAACTGCAGAGAATCAGAGAAAGAGACGCCCCTGTATATACATACTTTTTCCACGTTGTATCGTTCGGGTTTATTCAGTTAACGGAAATGAGAAAGAGCTCTTGTTTAAGTTGAAAAGAGAAGAAATTTTCCGATGCTGGAAACTTTGATAAAGGACTTGGTGAAATTGGCAGAAACAATGCAGTAATCGAAGCACAATAAATCAATCGGAATTTTTCCTTTATCGAATGAAGCTTATATCGAATATGCGTTATGCTGTAATGAATATTGTCAGAATTTGCTAAAAAATTCAAGTGCGTAGCCATAAAAGTCGGAATAGACTTGCAATATTCAACAGAATAAGAGACAAAGCGAAGTCGCCATTGATAGCACTTTTTATATAATAAACCAAGCGAGCGTTCGATCCGCGTCAGCAATCGATAACTTTGAATTTGTAATTCCTGCACCTGCCCGACGAGCAGCCGATAAAGCGAAATAAAAGCCATGAAAAGTATCCTCTCGATTGTTTCACGGAATGACACCATTACCGTATGCTTTGCACGGCAAACAAGCTTTTTTCAGGAACGAGCTTGCACGTGGCCTAGATTTGCCGATGTCACGTCGCGGGGAAAGGGCCGAATTGATTTCGCTTAAATTCAGCGAGAAAAATCAAGTAACACGGAACGCCTCGTTCAACTGGCAATTTCGATTTCCAGAAGACTCCTCCAGGTCTGGAGGCTATTATATTGAAGATACACAATCATCACTCCGCTTGGTGCATCGCAGGGAAAATTCGTAAAATTTATCTCGTCTTTTCCAAAGTCTTCCGCGAATTCGAATGAGTTAAAACTTTCGTTCTGCGCAATACTGTGTTATTTTTCTTTTGAATCACATTTTCTTTTTTTTGGAACGTACAAAGATTGGAAAATACATCAAAGTGAGCATATTTTTAAATCTCTATTTCGGAGCATAGGTCTATGAATACCAGCAGTCTATTCAATTTAACGCGAAAGCCCTGATTCAATCCAGTGCAAAAACTTCCGCTGATTAAACAAATCACTTTGTGGAATTTCATACTCACCCGAGGGGAAAGAAAATTTGGTTCTGTCGGGTCTGGAAAAATTTTAATTAAAAGTTCATCAAGTAACCTATGGTCTGCGCGAGGAAACCGTGCGCGTGAAAATTATATTATGAAAAGTCACAGCCGAATCATCGCGGGTATTAAAATTTTATTCATACGACCTAACGGTTCTTCCCCTTTGAGTTCCGGAAACATTCGATCCGCCCCTTTAACGAGGATCGCATTCATCAGCCATAAAAGCGTTCGTTAAAATCGAGAAGAAGAAAAAAAACGATATTCCCGACTAGCAGCAGCAGCAGCAGCAGCAGCAGCAGCAGCAGCTTTTTCTTTCAAAGTGCAAAAATAAAATTCTTTACGACGGATCGCAAAAATCGTCTGGGCTCCCAAAACCTTATAGGGCTTCCGCTTGATCGCGTCCTAACTTTTTACTGCCCGCCCCGTCCATAAGCACATTTCGCTCCGTCGTCGTCTTGGAATAAGGACCATATCTCGTCGTCGAACTCCGAATCAGCCTATAGCATAATAATAGCCGTCCGTCCGCGCATCTGCAGCACAATGCCGCGCAATTGTCCTGCAAATATAGCACTACTCCTCCTCCATCCTCGCATACATAGCCGACGTGCATTCACTCACTTATCAGTCCGATGACAATGAAGGCGGTCTCGACGCTGGCCGGTTGCGGTAATACGCTCGCCAGGTCGCCGAGGAAGTGGCCGTCGGTCGGCCTCCTAATCTGACTGGACTCGGCCACTCGGACGTTCTCGATGAGCACGGGCAGGCTTCGGCCCTGGCTGTTCTCTGCGAAGACGGCGATCGTGTAGTCGTAGCCCGGCAGGAGGCCGTAAAGCTGAAAGCTCGGCTCCTCGTTGCGATCCTGATAGACGGCTGGGCTGGTCGAGGTTGCCATCGCTGCGGAAGCCTCGCCGGCAGCGCCCTGGTCACTCTGGGGTATCTGCTGCAGGAGACCCGAGCTCTCCGAGCTGCTGCGAACCTCGATTACGAAGTGCTGGGGTAGTCCGCCGTTCGCTCCCGGGATGCAGTTCACCTCCATGGCGCTGCTCTCGTTGCGCAGGCTGCAGTCCACCGGCATCTGCGGCGGCTCTGCGTGCAAGACAGATATATTACACATTATTATACTTAAAATTCACCATCGCACGGTGATAATTTATTTTTCGTTTCGATAATATTAAATATACCGTATTCGTTTGTTCTTGATCTGTTATTCAACGCGTAATCAAAGAATTTGATATACGAGTTATCGCAGTGCTTTCATGCGATGTATTATATAGAAAGCGCGCATATTAAATCAATTCTTTTTTGGAAGCGCGGTCGCCCCAATGAGCGGATCTGTGGAAGGAGAGGTAATTTTTAACTTGTTAATTCGGATTAAAATCGTGCACCCTCCTCCCGTTTAAATTGCGATTCAGCACGAAAATTTTCCCATTGTCGCTCTCCCTGCGATTTTCTCCCGTAATGCTAATTCTGCCCGCGCGACCACCGACTGTGTGCTTCCCCCGAGAATTTCAACGTTCTCTTTCTTCTCCTTTTTCTCGATTATATTATATTCATTCTCGCTTAATCACCATTATTTCGCAGAGTTTTTACTCGTCGTGATTGCGCGAACGCATTGCGTTTTTTGAAGAGAATTATATTTTTTTCTATATAGGTGTTATCGTTGCGGTTTAATTACGTTTGCAAAATGCTGCGGGCTTCGTGCGCTCAATATTGTTGCGTATACTTCTTTCTTCACACGGTAACCTTTTCCACACTCTATATATGATATATGTATGTATCTGGTTAATTTTATAACACAATGTAGGGTATCTGCTCTTCAATTAAAGGCTAGATATTCGCTATTTATTTTATGGCATATAATTAATTGCTATAACCGTAATCTCGAAATTGAATAGAAAACTAAATACGATTGTTCTATATTAATCTCTTTAACATTCAAATTCAAATATTGAATTTAAATTGTTGGCCAATCACGTTCAGCGCTAACTTCATTTATAGGATTCACAACATCCGTTCATCATTTTTTTATCAGCGGATCTGAGCAATCCAGGAAAAATTTTAAGTAAACGTCAATTAAGTGACTTAACATAACGAATAAAAAAAATTCCACCCGGAGAGTAACGCGGTAATGTCAGAAAGGAAACCGAACGAACATGATATAAAAGCGGGTGATTATATTGCTGTCTGCGTAAACATAGAAGAAAATGCGCCTCGACACTGGAGTTTAGCATATACAATACGCGATGTATCGCGAAACTCAATGCTATACCGCGGCATCGCGAATCTCGGCCACGTCGAGCATCCTATGCCTCTCGGATTTCAAACCGTCGGTGTATATACCCAAAAATGTGTGATTCCCGTGCGCGCGCGTGTAGAGAGATACGGCGAAAACGAGTATCTTATCGCAAAGAAGTGCGCGCACAGTTATATATAATATCCATAGGTTAATGGCGTATAATCCTATCGCAAAACATTTGTTATTTGCAAAACGTGTAGCTATACTTGTGAAGTTTGCGCTCTAGTCTGGAAAAGTACTTGTGCCGAGAGGCCTTAATGTCGGTGCAATAACAGAGGCGAGCGTCTATTACGAGTGAGTGTAGTATATATATATAACGTGGTGGTGGAACTACTAGCGTCTTTCCTCGTGTATTGCAGGGAATGAAAAAAGATACTCCGCCTTCCTACTTGAATCTCCTTTTTCTTCGTGTAATTTAATAGACTGCCTATACCGTTGCGCACGAGTTTCCTTATTTTTTTATTTAACTTGCGTTTTCTTGTTTACCATCGCTTGTAAAATATCCTGCTACCCGCATAACGTTATATTATATATTCTGTTCAAGTGTATATATGCGTTTCGAGTGTGAGCAGTGGGATATTCTACATTTGAAGTTAAAATTTCAACGGAAATATCTTTGATAATTCTATTCGTAAAATTTGAAGAATACGCGAGAAATTCGACTCTACACAGCTCGTTAAATTGCGACGTACCTTTAACGATATGTAGTATAATAATAGGCCACCTCAAATTTCTCGTCAGGTTACATGCGAACGAGGATCCAATGGTATTCTAATGCGAAACTTTCCTCCCAACGAATCTCTCGAAATGCATAAATATAGACCCAGCACGAGTCCGAAAACTCGAAACTCGTCAGCGAACTTTATATTATGCAATGATTCCCGGTAAGCGTTTTTATTGCATTACAGGCGCTTCTCAGCGACAGAGCGAGATAAGTCTTCCTCTCGCTGGCACGCCCGACGATGCCGTATATAGTATTAGCACGCAACTAATGCGGTTCGCCAAATCCGTTCGTGCGCTCGTGTGTGCGTGTCAGTGTCTGTGTGCGTCTGTGGCTGCAGCTTTACTAAGGTACTTGTTCTGTCTGATTGAACCGGGTACATTGTTGTACTGCGAAACCATTATATGCTACGTATTAGATACAGCAGAATACATGCCCGCCTACGTCTAGACGAATACGCGTTCTCGCTCGCAATCGCTCTCGCATCTCATATATTCGACGGCGTAGAGGAGCTCGTTAACGCACACGGCAAGTTTGACGTTGACGAGTTCGCGCCAACTCTTGTACAATGGATTACTGCTATTTTCAACTCGTGTTTCTCTCCTATATATACTCGCGAATGCTTCGCTGCAGCTGTATTTTCCATCGAGTTCAATGCTGTATATGGGATATTCCACGTCAACCTGTGGCAAAATTTTTTTAAATCTCAGCCAATATTTTTTTCTAGTTCAGAATACTTCCAAAAGGACGTATACAAAGTTTCAGACCTCAAAGGGCCTTTGTTGCAATGTTATGGCCATATGAAAATTGGAGGTTTAATATTTTTTTTACTTTTATCGCAAACTTAAATCATTTTTTTTTTTTTGGCATGATAGAAGCATTCTAGGTATACATACATATATTGTAGCTTATTTCATAATTATGTAGAAATATCTAGATATATATACAAAATACACAAAGATTTTCTTTAATTAAGCTTTGATTTGCTATAATTAAAGTTCAATAGTCTCAATTTCTTTGAAAAAAAATCACAAAATTCTTTTGTAAGAACACCTTTAAATGGTTCTAGTCCAATGTTGGGATGCGTGCAAAAACGCAAGTTATATATATACATAAATATATAGAATTGTACCTATATCAAGTATTCAGAAATTGCGAACATAAATGTATGTATATAACCTAAAATGCCTCTTTCATGCCAAAAAAATGATTTAAGTTTGCAATAAAAGTAAAAAATCTTAAACCTCGAATTTTGATATGGCTATAACTTTGCAACCAAGGCACCTTGAAGTCTGAAATTTTTTATACGTTCTTTTGGAAGTTTAATTTAAAAAATCGCCATGAGTTGCTGTGGAAGGTCCCATTTATATATATAAAAGTATAAGCCTGCAAAAAAATAAGCGTTCACGCGCGACAAGAAGTAACGGATTCAAGCGGCATCTACACATAATATATTAAATATGACAGCGCGTCGAGCGCAAAGTACAAATCAATAACCAATAACCAGCGGCATCAGCCGCGCAAAAACATTTAATATCCCGCAGCGCCTTTTAACGCTAAACCGCAACTTCGAAGCAGCAGCAGCAGCAACTCGTCCCATGAATTTTGCAGCCAGGCTGCGGCTAAACTTAGCGGTGAGCTCATAATATAAGGATCAAGAGCAGAGGAGAGCTGCAAGCTGCGGGTGTGCGGGTGCAAGAAGGAGCGACATCGGAGATCGAACTTACTAGCCGGGAGTATGTTGAATATGCAAGGGCTCTTCTGTCGGCCAACGCTGTTGCTGGCCCAGCAGGCCAACGTGCCGAAATCCTCGTCGGTACTCGGCCTGTACTCCAATTGGCTGCTCAGCGGTCGTGGATGCGACACTGCGAAGACGTCGCCCAGACTGCTGTTCCTCGTCCACGAGAAGCGCACGCTGTCGCGAGGGTCCGCCTCGACTTCGCAGCGCAATCTCAGTAACTCCTCGCGAGCTGCCACCACGTCCTGACGCTCGTGACCCGGCTTGCATCTGGGAGCATCTGTATATGCATATGTAAAGGAGAGCTGTGTTTTTTCATTCGTCAAATTTTTGCAGAAAAAAACGAGTAAACCGAGTATACGTGCACTGAACGCGAGCTTACATTTCATGCGGATGCTCAGGGCTTCGCTTCGAATTTCGCCGACCTGGTTTCTCACTAAGCAGGAGTACGATCCGCTGTGCGCCAGTGTCAGTACCCGGAGAGCCAAACTGCTGGAAGCCAGGAGAACTCCGGCTTCGACGTTATGCTCCAGTCGCTTGTTCTGTAACATTGATTATCCATATAGTTCAATCTATATACATATACACTGAAAACCGTAGGCATCAAACATGTGTATTCATAAATTAAACAATATGAAATATGCATAAATAAGTCGCGCGTTTTAACGATTCATTAATGTATTTCTATCGTAGAGACCGAACGTGCTGTTGCCCGTTGCACAATATCGCTCAGGAAGAGGAGGTAATAAAGCCGTATGCACAACTTATCGAATCGCTGTAGACAGACGACACGGAAGCGGGGGATCAGCTCGATATTGTCTCGCAAATTGTGAACTGAAACGAGATTTTTGCTCTCGATAAGCTCGATACAGCTTAGTCGTTCCTTTGAATACACTGTACTTTTTCCTCCCGCGCCCGCTTTTACTCGGGACCACGGGGCTTGCAAAGAGACGTTCTAATTATCAATGTTTTCGAGTAAAATGAAGAATTCGAGAAAGAGAGAGAAAGAGAGCAGGCGATTGTTCAAGAAATTCTAAGATAAAGGAACGTTACTTTATGGGGCCAGCCATTTATTCATTATTGCCCGATTCTGTCGCGTTCGCGGTGCAAGATAACTCGAATCGCGCACGTATATAATATACAATGGGCTTACCTTATGCACTTGATATTTTTCTTTATTTCTCACGATAGTTTCGCGCGACGCGCAAATGCACTTTGGACATAATTCCCTTCCCGCGGCCGCTCTCATGTATCCCCTTTGCAGTTGAGAAATGATCATTGTCTGCATATTTTGTTTGCGCACGGTACGAGATGTCCCATGAAAGTACTTCTAATAATATTCCTAAAATATTTGTCGAGACTTTTTCTCGGCTGTTCGCGTAATTCACAAGGGAATATTCCCAAGACGATCGCGGTGCGCCGGGCAGTAATCTGGATAAGACTTATTTCGCGAAAAATGTACGTTTAAAACGTCTGGAAATGTGAAGGGTGAAAGGAAGGTGTGTTAAGAAGTTTCCCTTTAAAAGCAATTCAGAGATGTTTGACCGCGGTATGAGAAGTACGCGCACCCCACTAATATATTTTGCGTTAAGAATTATAATCATATTAGGTATGTGTCTGTTTGTTAATCAAGACAAAAAAATGAGAATGTGCAATATCAATGGGAGAAAATAAACTATTTAGCTTCTCATCCGTTATTTTCAGGCAAAAAATGTATATTTCTGAACATTTTTTACGCTGCAAACACGCCAATGTACAATGCATTAGGCGCGAAAAAGGTCCTATATACTTTATGCGCGTGTTGGGAGATGAGAAAAATGCTCCCCAGCTATAGGCCGCGTTAATTGTTTTATCAAAAGAGTCATAAATCTTCTTAAATGTCGATCTAAATGAGCAAAGGCTCGAGTTTGCGCTTCGCCTCTAGTTGACGCAGACACGAGAGACTGCAAATAGGTGAGATATTCTTCTCACTCATTAAAAGAAGTCTGCACTCCAGAGGCTTAATTTGCCAAATTATTCGTAATCATTTTTCTCGTTTTCGTTGAGAGATCGTGAGAGAAAAGGAGAAAGAGAGACTGCCGAGAGCAAAGTTTGCGCGAGAAAAATGAGGCTGAAATTGAGGCAAAAAAGTAGTTATAAAAGAATCGATAAACCAGATCGGCTGCTTGCCCATTAGCGCAATATGCACGAGTTTTGTCGCTAATGAAGGAAACCAGTTTGCTGAAAAATACGAAAGATACCTCTTTCCCTCTCAAAAGTTTGCGCTGCAGATGCTATGCAGTCGCCGTCGCCCTTATATACTGTAGAAGATCGATTGCCGGTATATATAGCTCTTGAAAAGAGCTCGACTGGTCTCAAACAATAAATATGTATAAAACTTCCAACGCTTTATGTATATATGCTTTTTCTCTCGGAGAATCTTAACAGCCCAACTCGAAGCCCCCAGCTCTTTCATTACCATTGATTACAGCTCTCGAGTATTTTTCTGCACATATAACGCACACCACTCACTCTTATATTTACCACTGACATAATATCCTCGATTCATCAGCATAATAATGTATTGCCATCGCGGGTGCGTGAAATTGCAGCGGGATTATAGCTTCATAATGCATTAAGCTTTAAAATTCCAAGCGATCGCGTGTTTTCAACAATAACGTATACAACGATACGAATAATCTTTTTCCTCCTTTCATTTGTTCTCTCTCTCTCTCTCTTTCTCTTTCTCTAATCTCTCGTTATATACTTTCTTCCCATGGCATTCTTCTTTCTCATCCGCTCGCGCCCACACGGGTGCTATACATATTTACCTAAGTAGCCTTTCTTTCTCGTTCTTACACTTTGGCTGTAGAGCCTTGACTTTCATATTATGAACGTTTTCGCTGTCTCGCTAATATCAAGCCTTTGTCGGGCGCATCGCTGCTCCACGCGCGCTTGCATTTTCCGCGATATTTTCTCCAATTTTTTTCCTCTCTTGGTTGTTTACAACATCAAGCTGCACCAGACGACCTTTTTTCTATATCGTAGAGGTTACTTTCATACTGATAATGATTATATATACGCGGTGCTTGACGCGCGTCTCTCAGAAATGCATGATGTACGCTTGCGTGTACAGACAAAGAAGCCTTTCGTCACTCGCGTTAAATGAAACGCTGCAGCTTGCCTTCGTCACCATAAATAATGTGGATTATATTTGTCTCGCAGTTTATTTAAAAACTAAAGGATGTCTTTTTGAAGTTTGCCTCGCGTGTTATGTACTATGTGCGCGGTCCGTTGAAATAAACATTTCTAAAGCTTTCTCTCCCATTCGTTCATTATTAATTGGAAGTTTTCGCATTTATGCAGGAGCGAAAAATTGAAGCTCGTTTGATGTTCGGCCGTTTAAGAAATTACTGAAAATGCAGTTGTCGAGCTTCGCATTTTTCTTGCTAAATCCAAATTCAATACTACAACGTTCCCTTTGAAATCCTTGAGAAACATTGGCATTAGCAGTCGCTTCAGTCTTTTTGCCAAACGTCGTCATTATATAATAATTTCCTCGAATAAAACGAAAAAAGTATAGAAACCGTTCTCGCTGACTAAACGAGAACGAAGTGACTTTGCGGACTGGAATATGAAATTGGAGAGCGCGGCGCGATAAGGCAGCTGTGAAAAGAAGTGATAATATAGAAAAGTACGTGCTGTGTGTGTGATGGGCGAGTCGCGCATGTAAATGAAAATGCATCGAGGCGCAGCGCGAGAAAGAAACGGTTATTATTCAATCAGGCGGGAGACTGTGCGTGATCAATGGTGTGCATCGTGTATATATATATATACACGGAGCTTTGAGCTTCGCGCGGGGCCATGTTTATTAAAGCGAGTAAGAATAATACATTTATCATCCTCCGAGTGTATATACTCAGTTGGGTTCTTTCTCTGTCTCTGCTCTGTATAGATCTTAAAATAATGCATTGAAAATGGATGCGCGAATTCCTATATTTTTCACAGAGCTGCCTTTGTGCTCTTGCGCAAAGAAGATATTTAATCCATCTAGTCGCCCTCGGATAAGGAATATATAGCATATATAAGTCAGACACGGTTGCGCGATGCGCAATTTATAGCGGGAAAAAACGAGAAGTAACACAGTGAACGCTCTCACATAAGATATATAAAAAGAAAAAAAGTTGGGAAATTGCTGCGATCAACTTACGTTGTGGAACCACTCAATGCTGCTTGGCTCGGGGTTGCTCCGGTAATTGCAGACAAACTTGACATCGTCGCCCTCCCTGAGCGTGTCCATGTTGAAACCGATCGCCAGCTCCACCGAAGCGCTCGGCGCGTCTGCCAAATAGGAAAAAAGCCCGGTAACGCCTCGTTGTTGTTGTTATTATTATTATTATTATTATTATTATTATTATCGTCATCGTTATACCCTCCAAGAGCCGCGTTCTGCTTGCTAAGAAAACTTTTTTATTTATCTGTATATTTGTCGCGCGGCTTCCGGCGCAGCAGTAGCATTCTCTCGGTATTCTCATGGCCCCATTTTCTTTTGTGGATAAGCTATGTAGCAAAGCGCGCGACGACGTTTGCTTTGCATGTCGTCGTCGTCGCCGTCGTCGTCTATCCCTTATATCCGGTAAACAGGGCCGCAAACCCGTCCGACGGATGCGCGCGAATCTATAGCATTATCAAGTTAGCGAGAGAGAAGGGCATGCGAAAAAGGACCATGTTGTTGACTCGCGGGCTACTGCGAGATATGGTGCTGTATGCAGAAGGGCCAGGAGTCTTGTCGAGAGTTTTTGGATATAACCAGGTCCGCGCAGAGCGCACACAGGATATCGTCTGGGAGGGAAGGAAAGAAGGAAGGAAGGAAGGAAGGAAGGAAGGAAGGAAGGAAGGAAGGAAGGAAGGAAGGAAGGAAGGAAGTGGCCAGCTATCGGAATGCAAACAGCAAGTTCGATCAGTTCGGAATCTTCGTATAGCTCGACCCTTTGACTCCCCCTACCTATATATATAGCATCGTATTCTATGTACCCTCGTTGCCTTCTTTGGGCTTGTTGTATCCTCTCCTCGCGACTTCGAGTGTCTTTCTCTCTCTCTCTCTCTCTCTCTCTTGCTCGGTTGCACTTTCGACGCCCTCTCCCCCTCTGGCGCGTGCATCTCGTTTATATATATATATAAACGGCGCGGACGACGAAAGTTTCGACTTGGTGAGAGCAGTTTCAATAGCTTTGTATATACACGACGTACGCGATGCTCTTCTCTCTATCGATGCAAGTTTGTACTCGCGCCCGTGACTTTTCGAGGACTTGAGTTATTCGTCAGTAATTACTCGAGAGGAGAACGAGCTCCCTCTCTGACTTTGATTGCAGATCAGTCGTTTAGCCAAGAGACTTCGAATACAAGTAAATACGAGGAAATATATAATAGGAATTCTTATATGAAGTTATTAGAAAAACGGCGACTTTGTTCAGCAAATTTAATTGATTATCATCACAATAGATGACTACTTTTCGTTATAATTTTTACAACCAATTCATCAACGCTCCACGATCTATATACATATATGGAAAAATGCAAATAAAACAGCACATATGTGAAAAAGAGTATAAAGAGAAAGCTGATGCGGTTATATATAAATACTCACAAAGGACCCGGAGGACTTTGGTTCTCTCGAGAACTCCCCCGGGGAAGCGTGGATTTTCCGCTCGACATGTCAGCTCCTTGCCGTCGTCGTCCTTGTCGAGGACAAGGGCCATCTTGCTGGCGGTAGAGTTGCTGCGCTGCTCTGTCGTTAGGCTGGACTCGCGGATAACGAGGCCGGCTAGTCGCCAGACGATTCGCGCCGCCGGCGAACTTCCCCAAGTCTCGCAGCGCGCGCTCATCGCTCGCCCGGCGTAAATCTCATCTTCGGCCAGGACAATGTTCACCACGGCCGGCTTCACTGCAACACAGGAGGGGAAGAAAAAAACCCTCGAGATCAAACTTTACCTCGGGCAACGAAGAAATGCCTCTCACCGGTGACCTGCTTGATGGACCGCGTGATATACTCTGTTTCGAAATGGTTTGCTCGCGGTACTGCTTTTTCGCAAAGTGCGATTTTTTATCGATTCAATATTCAATTTTATATATATATATATATATATATATATATATATATATATATATATATATATATAAGCACGTCAGCTGTTCAAAAGTGGGTGAAAATAACAGGCCAACAAGAAGCGCAGTATCACGTGTCCTGCATATACACATAAGTGCCGGGACAACGTACGCAGCATTATACTTTTTTTTCTTCCTCTTGAAACTCGCACGCGCACGGCGCATTTCTTAGAAAGACTCTGTTGCCGCCGAGTCAAAGGGACTCGCCTTTTTAAAAGTGCGCTGCTGCCGTACACGAGTAAAGAATTCGCTTGGCTTCCGCTCCACGTATATATACATATGCGCGCGGGTCACTATATGTATATATATATATATATATATATATATATATATATATATATATATATATATATATATATATATATATATATATATATGTAGCGCTCTCCTTCTCTATATTTAGATTCCTTCGTGCCTTCTTTCTCTCGTTCGCCTGACAGAGCGATAATACGAGATTTACATGCGGCGACTTTTATGGCCGCTGAACCGCGCGAACTTCGCAGGGATTGAAAATTCGCGCGTGCAAGATTCTTTATCGTACGTATATGTATATGTATATGCGCCTCTCCGTGTTATATTTTCACATTTTACTCGCGTGAATACTATTACATATACTATGCTGACGCTTATATTGTGCTAAGAATATGTAATACAATATATAATCCCGTTATAGGCTTTTATGTTAAAGAAAGCCTTCCCTGGTAGAAATCTTCACGGGTTTCCGAGTAGAAACCAGCGATATTTTCTACTTAATAAAATTATTTTGATAATAACACATTATATTTAAAGTAAATTGAAGTCAGGTTTCTGCAATTCTTTCAAGACAACCATTTTTGAGAGAATAATCATAGTTTCAAAAATGAAAATGTTATCAATAAATAAATATTTATAAATAATACTCCCATTTGATTAACACGTTAACGATAGATTATCGGAAATTTTCTACCAGGGTTATACTATCAATGTAAACAAAATTAAACAATATGAACGCGCGAAAGAGCACGCACCCCGCGAACGTATCCGTCTTCGAGCTCGCCGGAGAAGCGAGTCTCGAGCCATATAAATAATGCAGCAAGCGTGTGGGCCATACATATACATATATATATATATATATATATATATATATATATAAGTAGCATCGCCGTGAAAAGCGCAAAGCGTTTCCGCAACTTACGATAAATGTCCAGCGGCACCTTCCTCACGACCGTCTTTGATTTCTTCTGAGCGCGGGATTCAGCTCGGCACTCGAGCTTCGTGCCCCATAAAGATCTCGTAACCCGGCCGATGAATAAACGATTCTCCGTAAACTTGCTCGCCGAGCCGATCACCAGGGGCGTCTCCATGACGTCGTCCAGCAGTACGTCGCCTTGCCACCAGCTCACTTTCGGACGTGGCTTTCCTGTGGACGAGAAATATTTCAGCAAAACAATCTGACACCGTACCACATACATGCGTACGCGCATATATAAATGTAGTTTGAACGTAGCCTAATATTTATATACATATACAGTAGAAAGAGAAAAAAATCTGCTTTACACTTGGAGCTCGCTTTTTATTCGCCTCAACTGTTCGTTCGACGAATGAACTACAGATATGTACATATTGAGACAAAGCCTCGCAAGCAAGCGATAAAACGAACGAGCTGCGACGGTTACTTTGAAGGCTCCGCGCGCTTGCATTCTTCCGACGTCGTCCAGTCGGAAGTAATTCCTACGCTAATCCGACTTTGTGAACCGCACGGACTTTACCACACCGTCAGCTGTGTCCTTTACATGTACGTAGATATATACTCGTATCTGCCCGTCCGAGAGTTGTCTGCGCGACTTGTCGACCACACGCACATAAAACGCATCTACTAGTTCAAAGCCCGCATCCGCGGGATTACCCCCTTGCTTGTGTTGTACTCTTTGATCGTACAATACTGCTCCGATATTATATATATATAGTGTCCACAAGGACCCATGCAGGACAAAAGAAAAAAACGATGCCAATTCATTGGCACGTAGCTTCCTCCAACTACATTAATTTTTTTATTTAAATATTTTTAATATTAATTATTTTGCTGAAGGAGCAATTTTCTTATCAGATGTATTAAAAAAAACTATTTTTTTAGTTTTCGACGTTTAGCTCAAAAACTAATTAGATATTATTGTGTTTTATTGCCCTGAATTCTTTTTAAAAACCACTTTTTTCATCATAGCTACTGAACGGAACGGTCAATCTGGGGAATCTTCCGGGAAAAAGTAGACAATTATGAGCTCTCTTAGAAACACTATTGCCGGAAATAAAATGGTCATAAAAATTGGACATACACACACAACTATCCGCAAGGACATTTTCTAAAAACGTATGATAGCGAATCTGAAAATTTTACTATAACTACTATATATTATTATTTTTTCTTTCCGAATTTCTTGCCAAATTTGCAGTTACAGCTTTGCGAGCATATATCCAGCTTTAACTGAAGCGACAGCCATCAGTTATTTGTATTGGAACGACGACGTCAAGCTTTGTCGCGTCGCTATATATATAAATGAGCGGGAAATTAGAGGGAGCCCAAAGCCAATTTACATGGCGACAAGAGTCATTTTTCCCAAGCCACAGAAAGACTCTCTCGCACAGACAGTTCGTATATGTGTGCACCGTTGAAACGCGATAATAGGCAGGTGCGGCTATAATTCCAGCGGTTTCGGTCGGTTGATTGGCCGTTCATTTGTTCAACTTCAAAGGACGGTTCGCGGGTCGTGCTCGCCTGTTTTTAGGCTTGCTTGAAAATTAAGACGGTCCTTTTTGATCAAAGCTTCATCTGCCGTGACGCTTCTGTGTTTGCCGACCAAGTGGGTAAAATTCGCTTATATATAGCGGTATTGGTAGTTTCCCATTTAATGAAATGTATATTTACTGAATTACGAAGAGCCGTTGACAATTAATATGATAAGGCTAAGGTATAAGCAGTCGTTGGTCGACGTAAAAGTTCGCCGGCTCTCTCGATCGAATCGATAGTGTATTGAAAAAAAGCAAGCGAGAGCCAGCTCGCGGCGCCGCCGTGATTAATTAAAAGAGATTAATGAGCTCGCAGCGCGTTCAGGCTGCATAATAAGTTTTCAGAGAGTTTTTTTCGCTCCCTTTGAACTTTTTTTCGACCCAATGGAGTGCCGCGGCTGATGCGCGCTCAAAAAAATGTCGAAACAGCCGTGAAAAGGTCATAACTCACGAGGACGCGGCTGTGGCGGTATATAAAAGAAACGAAAGAGGGTGGGGGGAGGTCGAAAGGAGGACGCGGCGAAAAAATAAAAGAGAAGAAGGCGAAAGAAAAGTATAAAAAAGTCTGTACTTACCACCGGATACTTGACAAGTCAAGAGGAGGTCATAACCTTCAAGAAACGGTCCACCCACTCCCGTCACTTCCCTGCCTTGTGCATCGTAAATTACGGGCTTAGTCGGCTGCTCTGGAAAAGATATTGAGGCTCTTTATATTCCGCGTAACAGATAACCCTATATACAGATACATATATATGTGTATGCATATAGCGCGAAGCTGGTCCGCGCGAACAAAGGAATCAACTGTCAGAGGGGCTGAGAGCGAGTCAAGTTTCCCGGCTGCACGTCGTTCATATCCGCGTCGCGCACCTGCACAGGACGCATTCGTTCTGCCTCCGCTGCACTCGCAGTCGTTCGTTACCCGCTCTTTATTTTTATTCTAATGAGATATCTTTCCTCCGGTTGCGCATACACATACACACGCACGCACACCCGCGCGCACAAGGCGAGCCGCGCGCGAGTTTATGTCAACAGAGGGAGAGCGGGTTAAAAAGAGAAAGCGCAGGCGAATCTCAAAGCGAGATGAAAAGGGACGCGACGCGAGGCTGCGGCGGCGTCGTAAATTTGAAAATTTTCTTTTACGCGTAAGACCGCACTGCAACGCGCCGCGCTATGACCGGTCGTTAAAAGTGCGCGGGGCAAGGGAAGAAAGAACTGCGCGCATCCCCGCAGGTCATTACAAGCATAAAGCGGAAATATAGTTGGGACGAGCCCCTGACGCCGCCGAGTTACGACGACCATTTCGCGGCGAACCTGTAAATGTCGACGCGTTATACGAGAGAAGAGGGAGAGAGCTGCGGCCGGGACAAACTTGCTTCTGCCCCCCTTTGCTCGATCCTCTCTCTCTCTCTCTCTCTCTCTCTCTCTATATATATATATATATATATATATATACACTTATTCCTCTTCTTTCGCCCCCCGTACTTGCGTTTCCGGCTGTGGCACTACAACCTCGCGCCGCTGCAATTATCCTCGAATTTTCGTCGCCTCTCCATAAGGTAAACACCCGACCGTGAGAGGAACACGAGCCACTTTTCCTCGTGTGCTGTCAGTATTGCATTTATATACACACACGCACACAGGTAGCGGATCATGCCCTCGAGTAAAGGTATAACGTTCGCCCTTCGTGCTTTGCTTTGGAAAGTTTTTGAAATTTTGATAAGTCGCGGCCAGGGGCAAATCGATTTTCCCAATTGAAAACTTCAGAGCTGAATTTCTGATGGATTAAAGTTGCATATGCAAAGAACGCGCTGCTGCCCCCTCGGGCGCGGGGATCAAATTTCGTACGCGGAAAAGCGAGCTTTATTCGTTGGGCTCTTGTATACTGATTATCTTTCCACGACAAAGATTAATAGAATAATTGTAGACTAGAACATCTCGGGATCGTTCACTCGAAAGGCTATAAACAATTTTTACGAACGACGTTCCTTGTCGGTGCAAAATAAATTGCACGAATTAGATTATCAAATGCCAGCGCGAGAAGGAGGAGCAGGAGCTCTCCCAATTTAAAGTTTGGAATTCGATTTTCCGTCGGCGAAAATTCTTGGTCGGAAAACGGACGAAACCTCGGGGCGCAAAAGATCCTAATTCTATATGTATATATATATCCGCAGGCACGAGTTGCAGCAGATAGTTCACAGAAGTGTTTTTGCTGCAGTATAGCCGCGCGCCGGGTATATATATGTATGTATATATGCAGTCGAATGGAGCGAGGGGATAAATCGACAGGTGGAAATTTACCTATTAGCGTGAGGTTCACGAGGAAGTTGTGGGTAGGCGACTTGTCGAAGTCGACTCGACATCGGAATACTCCTTGGTCCTCGTAAGCGACAGCTTTGACTTTCAGTCTGGCCGAGGCCAGGTTCCCGTTGTCTACCTGGAAATACGTTCGATTTCCGAGGCTTCCGCTCATGGTCCAATGAACGGCTTTGTATAGATCACCGCTGGCTCGGGCGTCCAAACTGCGAAAGAGAGAAAGAACAAACAGAGTTTTTAATTAAACTTTCGTCGACTGTTTTTTTCCGTACGCAATCTTTACTCTTTCGCGCGCTTCGCTTCGTTTTGCTTTGAATGGTCCGAGCTTTGTAGCATAATTTGAATTATCCTGCAAGCTGCGATAGTCAGATCTCATGTACAGAGAGCTTCTAACGCTTCCTTTTTTTCAAAACTTTTATATTTAAAAAAAAGCAAGAAGAAGAAGATACTGCGGGCGTCATGCGTGTGTACGTTTGGCCGATGAGGCGGGAAAAAGGTGAGGGAAAGGAGCATAAAAGAGTTTTGCAAAAATTTCTATGAATAAAACTTAACGAGCCAGGGTCGCGGTGAAACTTTTCAAAGTGCTCGCACGGACAAAGCGATCTTATATGTATATATATATATATATATATATATATATATATATATATATATATATATATATATATATATATATATATATATATATATATATATATATATATATATATATATACATATATATATATACTCCAGTTATTTTTGAATGTCAAAGCATCTTAAAATTTAATACGTTCTTAATACTGGCGCGCCACTTTGAAAACTCGACGACATGTTTGCGCGTTCCATGCGGGAATTCTTCAATAATACAAACAATTGGAGCGAAAATATTCTGGAGCTTTATTATTCATCGCGCGGAATATTGTAAATTAATTTTGTGAAACAGATAACGCATATATGCAGTACCGGGTATATATGAAATTTCATAACACACGCACACACACACACATCGAGTCACAGTCGATCGAGTTTGGCATTTTTATATATACAATATTATCTTTCATAATTGCAGCGCCTGTTTAATATTTACATAGGCGCAGTTATATAGAGTATATATAAAATAATAAAAGTGAAAATTTAGCTCAACGATAAAAGAAGAAAACAAGACGACAGGAAGAACCTCATGAAAGCATTGCTACCTATAGGTACATCAGCGCGGGCGGGACGTCCGGCGGATAGCAATAGTTCGAGATTACGGATAGAGCCATCAGGAGCCCTCGCGGCGAGAGGGACATAACGTAAAAATGGCCGAGCGCGGCAAGTTGGAATTAGGTTCCAAGCAAGCGTGATAAGATTCTGAAAGCGAGTCCACCAATCGAGGCTCTTCAGTCCTGCGAGCGAAAGCCTGCAGTGTATATAGCTGTATATACGTGTGTATATGTATATATATATATATATATATATATATATACAGTATTCCCGAGAGATCCCGCAGTGGCAGGCGAGTCTCGGCTGATTGTTCGGACGCTGGTATATACAAGGAGTTGCAGCGGCCGTATATACAGCGCCGACGCTTCCGCGGAAATGGAATAGCCGTCGCTGTCGTTCGCTTTGTTCCCGGAGGGACGATTGAGAGCGCAATCGCCTCTGCTGGATCTACATTGCATCCGCGTGCGCAGGAGAGGAGCTGCGAGAGGATTACGTCTTACATCAGTGCGATTAAGAGCGCGTTTGCCTGCCGCAGCAATACATATATACACACACACACAGACTCCGTAGCGCTTTAACCGACCGAGCAGCTGCGAGTTTTTTCTGGGCGAGATCTTAACGAGTACGAGGCGTATAAGCCAACGAGCTCGAATATTCGAATAATTGAGAAAATATTATAATGTAGGAGAGAGGCGAGCGTAAGCGGTTTGGTTTTCCACGAGCAAGTTTGTTATTGTACAGTTTGCCAAAAGGGTGTAGGTGATACCTATATATTATAGAGTCTCGTTGATCGATGTAACAAAGGCTCTCCCAAGCGCACGGCGCGAGAGAGAATTGCCAAAGTTCACCGGCGGTCCGTGTGCGCGCATTAGCCGCATTGTAATTCAACCAGCAATTCGGCTGATGACAGTTTCTATTGATTCGTAATTGCTCTTTGTCGGCGACGTTTCGAGGCGGTTCGCGCGGAGGACGAAAGACAGGATCGGGTCCTCTCGCCTGCACACACGAATATGCATATATACCGACTGCAAACTTGACTCTGTAATTGATTCTCCGTACGCCACGCTGCCCCGGTCCATAATCTGCTTAGACAAAATTTTCCCCTTTATAATTAATTTTAACCCAGCATCTAAATCCACGCGCGAGAATTTAATCCTCGCTGCTTCGTTGTTTGTTTTTCCACATACACGGCGCCATTATTTTCGGAAAGCGCCAACCGCTCCTTTCATATGCGGCCAAAAAACAAGAGAAAAGAATGATTCAATTGTTCCCCGAGTTTTTTCTGTTTATCATAATCGCGTACGTCGTCCGCCGCCGTTTTCCATCAAGCTCGAGTGCCTCCATGTATAGTATTATTTTCAATCTCCCTGCTGCCTATATCCTCTCGGAGATCCTCTCTTCTATACTACACAACTTTGGCTCCTTATTCATTCAGCGCCCGGTTATTAAAAGAGCCGCGTCCATAAATTACGCGGCGAGCTTTTTGTTTGTCGGCGCTCTTCTGCTGTATATATATATATTTATACGAATTTGCGAAGAGCGCGTCGTCTTTTGCGGATAGCCCGACGAAACTGCGCCATCAATGATGCTGTGGAGGTTTCCGTGTCGTCGCATCTTCAAGATGAAAGGACCGCGTCAAATATAGAAGCAAGAGAGAATCACTTTTACCGCGTGAGCGCGTATGCCGGTCATTAGCGTTGTTCGGGATATGCCGTATACGCGAGGAGAAAAAAACAGCAGCAGCGTATTTTCAATACCGCATGTTGATTACAAAAGGCACTTAAACGTCGCTTGCCGAGCGATCAGCGGCCTGATTCCGAGCGATAATAAAGAGCGCGCAAGCTCGGAATGCAGTATACACACGTATATACACATACACTTATGTATAGGGGGCGCCGCCGCTTCTTTCAGAGCGCAAGAGTATAAAACAACGGAGAAAATAAAACAGCCGCGCGAGCTCTATAGAACAAAGGCCATCAGATGAATCGAGAAAACGTGGAAGAGAGAGAGAGAGAGAAAAACGCCGCGGTATAGATCGTTGGTAGAAAAAGTATATAAGTATACATATAGGCTCCGCATTTAGAGTGCCGTGTATAAGTAAGTCCAGCCTCTAGTTCGCGGCCAGCGGATGAATAAGCGCCTACTATAGACTAATACTATTTTCGTCGAGCTTTTTACGCGACGTTTTTGCGCGCTTGACTTCATTCATTGCGCAAAATGAAATCTGACGTAATCAAATTTGGGTCACGCGCGCGCGCAGAAGACTAATAAAAATGAATAATGAACTCGGAGAAGCTCTGTGCGATTGCAAACTTTGTGCCGTGCCTTATGATGCTATAATTAACACCGCCTATCCTATAGTAGAAATCAAACGACACTTTAACTAAGCTGATACTAATTTTACCGCCGTGTATGAGAAAATATTGTTAAGATTCTTAACCAAGATTTGCTAAGAATAATTAAGCTAATATTAAAATAAAATTATAATCGCTATGCATTATACCTCGATGGATGAACTTTATTTATACGACTGCACAAGACAGCTTTTTTATCTTCCTCTCGAGAAGAAAAATCGAATGATTATCTGATCAGTTTACGCTCGAAGAATCCAAGAAATTGTAAACAGCCCGCAGTTGGTTGTGCTCTCGGCACACGCACTTTACTCGAAAACTCTCCTCGATTTTACGGCTTCCAGCACCGAGCGATATGCACACGTCAGAACTTTCCGCGCTTTTTCAATACGGGGAACACCGAATAATACCGTGTATCTCATCAACTGTGCGTCTGCCTTGCGTGTTGTAATACAATACCGATCTACGCATCGAGATTACCGTTGAGCGTACAGTTTGCCACGTGTACAACAATTATAATATGCTATACGACGGCAGCAATATAAGCGATTCTTGTGCACTGCTACTAATACTATACTACTCTGTACATATAGATATATGCGCGCGCGGGATGCAAGGGAGAAACGCGTGCGCAGGAATTAACAGACTGCCCGCCTCGTGCGGAGAGGTGAGTCTGCGCTATATATACTCGAGTATTCGTATTCTCTCGGTCGGGCTAACGAGCGTCCGTATCCTCGGGGCGAGCGTCGTGGAAATTTCGAGAAACAACTTCGGAACAATGGCGTCTCTCGCAGCTAACAGGCATCGCCAACTTCCGTCGCTGAATCGCGCGCACACGCTGCTTCCACTCGCATATATTTATATATATATATATATATATATATATATATATATATATATATATATATATTTCCAAACCATACTCGTCCATATGCGCGGTATTATGTACCAGTACATGTGGTAATTCCAAGAGATAGAGCTGCGATTTTTTTCCGTGACCCACTTTTTTGTTTTTTACTTTTTCGACCGAACGAAAAGAACCTTGTGTTTTCGAGTGCGGAAAAGAATGTCTCGCTCGAGTTGCTTGTCCTACGTTTGGACTGGTCGAAGCGGCTTCCGCGTGAGAGAGAGAGAGAGAGAGACAGAATTCTCGTGGACAGAGAGTGAAAAATGCTTCGAAATTCAGACTGAGCGCACACACGCGCGCGTTCCAGTTTGGAGGGCGAGAATTATTTGAAAGCGCAAAAAACAAGGAGCGCGATACCTTGCGAGATGGTGTTTGCAATTGAATGAAATTCGGCGAATTTTTGCTCACTTGTACAGAGGTATTCCACCGTCGTCCTTGAACCACAACACCATGTTCACTTGGTCATTCCTTTGACTGGGCGTCAGATCGCACGGTAGCTCGATGTCTTCGCCAGGAATCGCCCATATCTGCTTGGTAGCTATATTGGAACAAAAAAGAAATAGCGTTAAAGGCAAGATAAATTTTTCATATTTTTATCTAATAGAATTTAAAAAAAAAATTGTCGAGACAGTAGTACAAGTCATGATTGATCAGACTGCATATGTAAAATTGTGGGGCTGAAACTTTATTAAAGTCTGGGAAGAAAAAAACTGAACTTAAGCTCCATTTCATATCGCCATTCCGACTACATGCATAATCCTCTCGTTCATTACCATAATATTGTTATAACAAAAGGCTGTGTATAAAAGGCCTTTCTCTCTTTAGTAAATCTTAAATTCCGAGCCAAACGAAGCGCAAGTAGTCATTTCCAGAATGGACAGACCGCGCGGCGCGTAGCCAAGCGACAAACTAGCCAGCAGCTTTCACTTCTGATTTTCTCTCTTTTTCGCTTTTTCGCTCGGCACTCTCGCGCGCGTTCGAAATTTCTATTTCAGTACCGGAGTCCCGTCTCC
Organism: Muscidifurax raptorellus; assembly: GCA_020010945.3. Lineage (NCBI taxonomy): Eukaryota > Metazoa > Arthropoda > Insecta > Hymenoptera > Pteromalidae > Muscidifurax > Muscidifurax raptorellus. Next base: position 15,052,765 of record CM052080.1, on the reverse strand, counting down.
TCCCTCCCTTTCTTCCATTGGCTCGCTTTCCGCCAGAAAGAAAAGAAGATGCCGACGAACGCCAAAGTGACGAAGAATAAAGAAAAAGAGAGCGGGCGATAAACAAGAACGACCTCGATCGTTAATTTAAAAGTTGATTGCTGTTTGCAGGCAATGTGGATATGCTTTACAAACTTCCACGGCAATTATCTCCACGGATTTTTTTACCTTGTAGTCGGGATGAAAAAAGAGCATCTTTTTTTTCGGCGTAAAAATTATAAGAGCGCGCGAGTTTTGGTTTACGCGAACCCAAGCTATTAGGACATTTTCACATTTAGAATATATATATATATATGTATATATATATATATATATATATATATATATATATATATATATATATATATATATATATATATATATATATATATATATATATAAATATGCAACGTTAAAAACATCATTTTAATGAGGCAAGCATCAAAACCCGCCACGGTAAAAACCTGAAATTAAAACTTGATCCTTGTGTTTGGAGTGTATAAAACTTGTTTTATTATATAAATATTGTAGTCGAGGAGATTGTATAACGCGCGAAAAATTTGAAGCGTGAATATTGCATTTCCCCGGTGTGTAAAGATATTATAATATATTATAACGTATAATACCGTTAAAATACATCGCACATTCGATCAATCATCAGCGACGCGTCGCAGAGAAAAGCGCTGCGCCACGCGTCGACCCTCGTTAAACGCGTCCATGCAATGTATATGTGTATATATATACACACACACATGTCTCGCCGGGCATCGCAACGATAAAGCAAATCTCAGCGAAATATAATGGAAGTCGTTACGAAAGTGTGACTGCACGCAGTTAGGAGAAATGTTTACAAAGTAATTACCTCTCCACTTTGCTCCTGCAAGCTGCTACTGCACTGTGTATATATAGCAAGAGAAATAAAAGTACAACATTGAGATATATGTAGATAAGTATAGAAGAGAGACTCGCAAAAAGGACACTATATACCTGCCACTAACTGCCGAGAGAAGCCGGAAAAGCTTGACTCACAAGATCCGCGCTCGATGCAGCCAAGTTCGCGAAAGGGGGCGCGGCGAGAGAGGGTCGCGTCGTCGGGGAAACTCGCGAGAGAGCTTGTTAGCTCGACATTGTCGCGAGCCGAGATTTCTCGCTTCTGAGCTGCGTGAACGTGACTGTGCGTGCGCGCGTATATATATATATATATATATATATATATATATATGTATGCAAGTAATTATGACCGTCGACATCTATTCACCGACGCGTGAGAATATTTGCGTCAAAGCTCGAGACGTTTTTTAAGTCCATTTCTGCGTAGGCCGCGCGCGGTATATATATTGTAAACCAACCGAGCCGAGGCTCTATTTTAAACGTATAAATCGTGAGCTGGGAACCAAGAAGACCTACGTACGGCGCAAGGAGGCGATGCACTTGCTCGCAGACTGCTCAACATGGTATATATAGCATTGAAAAGAAAAGCCGCGTTCTTATTTCTCGCTTGTGTCACTCGGGCCTCTCTTACGGTATATACTTCGGCTTTTAAAACTTTGCGGAGCTTTCAAAGATGGCGTATAAAAAACGCACTATATATTGTACATACACTCTCCTTTACGAGATACCTGCAACTCGCGGGCACGTGCTGCGAATCTAATCGCTCGATGACCTCCTCGATCTTGTTACATGTATGCCGCGTCGCAGATGGGGCCCGTCGAAGCCGGAAAAACAAGCCGAGTCGGTCAAAGCCGATATATGTATATATATATATAAGTACACGCTCTCGACTCGTTGATGATTGCCATGTGCATAATGTTTTGAATTTTCATTATACGCGTTCACGGTTTTTGTATAGCAGGCGTAACTGCGCCGCAGACTTTATGTATACACCCGAGTGACATTACAGGTGTAAATAATATGGGGAAAAAAGATTCTGGCGCGGTGACCTTAGAGATCGAATCCCTGTGTAAGCTGCATCTACGCACAGCATAATTTAATAAATCAGACAATTGACGCGTATAACTCAACCGCAGAATCAGCTGGATTAAGCGGAGAATCCCCTTTTGGGCTGCTGCACGCATATTTCTCGCGCGCGGCCTATAATGGACGCCGGCTACTGTAGCAGCCTCGAGTACGTAAATCCCCGGTCAACTTGTTTTCAATTCAGTCTTAATGGCGCGAGATCCTGCTTGCGTTCTGGATTACACGCGGGATTTCCGCTGTGAGAACTAGCCTGCCGTATGTGTGTAGTGTCCTGTGTATATATATATAACATTACCACGTGCACAGCGCGCCATATGTCCTTACGGCGAAAGTCGGGGCTCCGCAATCGTGTCGTGTATATACGGCCGAATCGGCATTGCCTTCCTCTCTCTCTCTCTCTCTCTCTCTCTCTCTCTCTCTCTCTCTCTCTCTCTCTCTCGCTCTCTCTCCGGGAAGCGTAATTCACTTGGGGCAGGAAGACGATAAATTCTCGAGCCGGTCGCTTCTCGCTCTGCGTGGGCTACATAGCAGCGAGAGACTTTGCCATATACAACGTTCTATATATGCTGCTCGCAGCTTTTCCGCGATTTTTCGCCTTGGAGGATGTGGCCTCGAGATGAACTACCTTGCTCCGGTCTTGAGACGAACGAACTTTTTTCTTTCTCTATACATATATATATATATATATACTTTCCTATACTGCGAAGCTCGGCCGGCGAACAATTTGTTTCGGAATGGCAAATAGTTGGCGCGCCAGCGCGCTTGATACATCTATTGCGAAATCTTAATGGTTCCCTCTCTCCTCCCTGATGGGATTACAAATTGTTTGCCGTGTACGTACGAATATTCGGAGAGCTTCTCGCGGAGATTAATTTTCATCGAGCGTCCTTTTAACGAAAACGAAGAGCGAGTTTCAGCAAGCTAATTCGACTTGACGGTAGCTGTGTGTGTGTATATATATATATTTGTATAAGCAGAGGCGTGGGTTTATTTGTTGAGCCCGTACTTGGACACCCGAGCGTTGCGGATAAAGGACTCTTCAGGCAAAATATATATCACAGCAATAATAGAACGCGACTAATGCTCTGCCGGAGCCTTATTGCAATTAATTATAATTATATAGCCAAGCGTGTTTATGCGCAATAGGTATGTTTGTTTGCTATAAGAAACTTGAAATCCCGTTGTAATGGCTGGAGTTATTGAACGAAACGATCACTGATATATATGACTAATGATATAGACTTACGAGAAGATGAAATTACGCGGCTCAAAATAACGTCGTCCATACCTCGGAGCCAGCTTGCTGCTGTTATCGAAGTCGTTTGTCGGTTTATTTCCTCTCGTTGCTATGTGCTCTAACGAATTCGTTTGTTCAAATTTTTTCTCCGCGTCGTCTATGGGATGAAAAAAATCGGAAATTCTTACCGCACATATAGTTCAGAAGTTCGGCCGAGTACTTGGTAAACCGATGTTCCGCGCGGGTTTTCTCTCTCTCTCTTTCTCTCTCTCTCTCTCTCTCTCTCTCTCTTTCTCTCTATCTATCGCTCGAATAACGATTCTCGATAACAGCGGACGAACTGCGCGCGATGGTCGCGGGCGCGTAAAAGTAACGATCCCCATAATAATGGCTTGGGATAGGAAAGTGGAAAGCGAGCTAGACGTATAACACATAACCGCCGCTGCTGTATAGCTATATATATATATATCTATGGAGCAAAAGAGAGAGAGAGAGAGAGATGGTAGAATCGATGCCGTTCGAATGCTCGTGACGATGAGTTCAGGTTAAGTTTCACGAGTGCAAGGCAGGTCGAGAGAAAGAGAGAGCTAGTGGAGGGCTCGGAGAGAGGCTCTATTTCGCGGCAACTTTCCCAACGATAGGAATTAAACTTTCCGCTCTGGGCGTCGTAGAAGTACTCGTTACGTCGCAAGAGAGAGGGAGAGAGAGAGAGAGACTCCTTTACCCCCGGTTCATCGGGCACGCGATCGATCTTTTTCCAGCGTACCTTTCGTCGTACTTTGTCGTCCTTTCAAAAACCAATTTAAGTGCTGATTGTAAGGCCGGGACGGCTTGGGTACAGGATATATATAAGAGAACACAGTTCTGGCCTCGGCTTGGAAAAAAGACCGAGAGAAAATTTGCAGTTCGTTAGAACAATCTCGTCGACCGCGCGGACGAGGTTAAAAAGAGCTGCTTCGATATTTCAGTCGCCTTTGTCGTCGGCGCGGTAAGACGTGCCGCGCAGCCCGTTTCTCTCTCTCTCTCTCTCTCTCTCTCTCTCTCTCTCTCTCTCTCTCCATCACAATATAGGTATAATATGTATACAATGGTGTTGTAAGTTTTTGAAAAGCTCGTAGAAAACGAGCCGACTCAGCTCGCCAAATGGATATGGCCAATCTTGATTTAATTTTGCAAATGCAGCTCCGGCGCGCTCATTTTTTCAGCGCCAGGTTAACGAAACTTGTTAAGAGATAAAATCAAAGGATTCGTTCCAAGCGTGTCTCAGGAGCTTCCAAGGGAGGAACTTAATTCACATAACTGACGTGTAGTTACAGCAGCCAATATTCGCGCGCTCATCAAAATATCGACTTCATAAGGTCAAAGCGGCAAGAGACAGAGAGAGAGAGAGAGAGAGAAAGTGAGTTGAGCAGTAAGCTGCTTTCGCCTGAAATTACATCCTCGAAGAACCACTTCTCCTTCCGAGACTCAACGCACAGTCCTCTCTTTCTCTCTCTCTCTCTCTCTCTCTCTCTCTCTCTCTCTCTCTCTCTCTCTCTCTCTCTCTGTCCTACACTGCCGCTTTGCGGAAAATCGATGAAAAGCCTTTAGCCCGGTTACTTTCCATCCCCTTTCTGGCTGGTAGCATTAGCGAACGATTACTATAGCCATATGTACCGAGAGACGAAGAGAGCGCGTCGCTCGCTGCTGCAACTAAGCTATGGAACGAGAGAGGCGTGCGATGAGAAAAGCAAAGAAGCTCCGCATTCCACCTCTGCGCTCTGCCATTTGTCAAAAAGCTCGCGGTTCTCGTCCGTGAGCGCGCGCGCGCGTGCACTCCGGAAGAAAGGAAAGTTTTCCGCGCGAGAAGCCCTGCACGGCAGCAGCGGTGCGCCACTTTCTTTAATCGTACGCGCCCCGTCCGAGATTTAAGAGGGAGAGAGAGAGAGAAAGCGAGATGAGGCCAGAGGAAAGTCAGGAGAAAACGAATGAAGGAAATTAAATAAAAAAAAGAAAGAGGAAAAAACTGCCGTATCGTTTTTCTCCAGCCAATTTGGAAAACGCAATTTCTGCTGCTTTACGCGCGAACCGGATTGCATGAGCTTTTATATTAAACGCGGAGCTCTGACCGCTAAATTCTAAAGAGAGAGAGAGAGAGAGAGAGAGAGAGAGAGAGAGAGAGAGAGAGAGAGAGAGAGAGAGAGAGAGAGAGAGTGTGTGAAAGGAAAAGCCGCGAGAGCACATATTGTCGCTAAAAAGAATTACCGGGCAATCGCGGGCGAAGAATTTTAAGAGAGAAAAGACCGAGGCAAGAAAGTTAGATTAATCTCGTACGCGTATATATACGGGCAAGACGTCGTTTAGCCGTCGTCTCGGCCCGCGTTGTATGTAGACGAGTCATTTCGAGGCGGCTACATATGCATGATGTGAGCACGTCACCTGCTGGAGTATAGAGCGCACTTTGACGTTGTGTGTACTGCGGGAGGACAATATTTTGCTGCAAGCATTCGGTCGAGTTTGCATTTTCTTGTACGCAAGATCTGCTGCTTCTGCTGCTGCTATGGTGATGTCGTTAAAATTTGCATGCATTGCGCTTTTTCGAAATATGTTCTCTTTTTCAAATAATATATATATATATATATATGATACCGAAACGCCGCGGCTGAGTATAATTATGTCAGATACTTGTTCGGAAGATCACCCGCGGTGTCATATAATTTCATTGTATAAAATAGTTAATCAATTTCGTTGAGAAATTCGCTCGGTGCTCTTCGAGTATCGGCTACTTGATGCGCTGTAACTTTTTCTCCTTACGGTCAAAAGCTCAAAGTTTTTAGCCTTTCTTCTAGAATTGAGAAACTTGGGACGAAAAAACTAACATACTTCCTGCAAAAAGTTCAAGCTCTGCTTCCTAAGGATATAACTTACGCTCTTCTTTAATTACACGCAGTGTATGTAAGTTTCTTCCATTTCTCTTCTTAATTCAATTGAAAATAAATATATATCTGAACTGTCAGTATTTTAAATACTATTCGTTAACTCTTTTCCGGTATAACTTACGATTGAATTATATAGAAAATCCATCTGAATATTTCAGGAATTTTACCTAGTGGCCATTTTTTACATTGCGAAAGCGCAGAAAATGCGGACAAATGACACTGCGTGGAACTGGCTTTGAAATTGTTCGCTATTCTTACTCTTTCGCATTTATGAGTCTCATAAATTTAATTTCGATGTAACCGACCGCGTAAGAAAAGGATAAAGTTCCTTCCATTAGGCCGATGAGGACGTTTATTATTACTGTAATGTATGGAGATATCATTTATTTCCGGGTCGAATATGGTGAGTGTATTCTTTGACATTTCAAAGAGATGTTTTATTATAAATTAATTAAGATTAAACGCGACTATGTTAATAAATGAGTTTTGAATGCGCAAACTGCAAAGATTGTTGGAGCATTACCGGAGTGCTCCAGTAGAGATGCTTTCAGTTGGACGTACTGTATACGTCCATCAGTAGCTCGTACCTGAGTCAGTCCAGTGATGCCAACTCATGTTCACTTAATGTAACAGGTGTAACGGTTGCCAGTGCAATTAACGCACGTTGAGCACGTTACGACGTCTCTCAAGGACAGAATCGACATTCTGTATAATACTTCTTTTGTTACAGCTACTAAAGGCGCAGCATGTGAGAGAGTACAATGTTATCACCTGCTCGCACACTGCTGTCAAGAGTTGACAACAGTGTGTCAGAGTAATTTAGTACTTATACTTTCGAGCCTTTCAATGAAACATTCGAGGCCTCAGCTTTTCAATAAATCTTTCCTGAAGTTATCCATAGTGCCATTGAAAATACACAATAAACTAATTACAATACAGTAATTAAAATATTTACGTGCAGCGGCTGTAATACCTGCTGTATCGATAAATGTCCCTATTACTGGAGGAGCGCACAGAACAGGTTACTGGAAGCAATGTTAGTCGGAGTAGTCTCCGGTTCACATAACCGAAAAGTCCGATAGTGACAACCGGACTTTTCGGTTATGTGAACCGGAGACTACTCCGGCTAACATTGCTTTTTGAGCTAAGTGATAGTAACTTTTTTTTCAGTGTTTGTAAGCAATTGAGTTTACTTGATTTACTCGTCCATTTCACGGTTGGGGTAAGCGAAAAATAACCGCGATACGGAAACAATTACACTGAAGATGAGATGCGATGATAACGATATATAATAACGACGCACATATAGAATAAATGCACAGAGCAAGGATACTGGTGCAGAAAGAGAGTGTGCGATATTTGGCTAAAATGTTGAGCTGCGCGATATTAAATTTCCGAGGTCATTGTACCTTTCGTCGTCTTCTGCGTTTTTTTCTCTGCCCTCTCGCTTCTCTTATATATCAACTCGTGCGTGGCCTTTTCATTTGGCCTGTTCTCCATTTCTCTACGGGTGGGATTGCGACTTTTCCGTCCGTTAGCCGGATGCGAAAGGAGCATAACGTGACAACGACTACGACTTCTCTCGGGCTTTACTGTTCGAAAGAGCGGAAACAAAAAGACAGGGAGCGAAACGCGAAAGCTCGTACGTGTACACGTGTGTTTTGTCTTTACGGGCTCTCCGAAGCTCATCTGCGCGCGCGAGATAAATAAGTGGAACACGCGAAAGAGAAAAGTAGAGAGAGAGAGAGAGAGAGAGAGAGAGAGAGAGAGAGAGAGAGAGAGAGAGAGAGAGAGAGAGAGAGAGAGAGAGAGAGTGAGTAAGAGAAAAGTGAGCCTAGATTTGTCGGACAGTATATAGCCAACGGAGCAGAAGCCAATGTAAGAGAAACTTATAAATTTATTTTCCATCTAGCAATTTTTTTGTTCATTTAGACCTTTTTAGCCATTGTTAAGCACTTAATGCCATTGACTATATACCGAGGGCTTTTCTTTTATCGTTATTTGAGAAAATCCATGATTCGGTATATTATAAGCCGTCGCACGCGTTTTTTTCAGCGCGAAAGGTTTTCTAAAAACAGCTCGGCGAATAACGGACAGCTGACGTGCGCACGGAGAAAAACGATCCTTTTCAGTTCTATATAATGCGTGGAATTAATTTTTTTAGTGGTATTGTTACTGACGTAAATTGACGTGTGTTAACTGGAATTGCGACTTCTAAAGGCGAGCGGTTTTGAAACCGCTACGCAGGCTACGCATGATCAATTCAATTTTGGAATCGATCGGGGCTGTTTTACTCGTCTCCAACCTACGAAGGTTGATGAAACGGCGAGTTCGGAACAGATAGGAAAACAAGGGATTTCCTCTGTGTCCAGTTGCCATGTGGAGACGTGTCGTCTGGAAGGTGAGTCCCTTCGTGAAAGGAGTCTCTATTGCATTTCCGGGAACACTTAATACACGTAGTTTTTTATCGTAGTATAATAAATTTGGTCAACTATGCTCGCGTAGAATAAGAAACTGTAGTATGTTTGGCAGATGTGTCAGTCTTTCCTGGCGTGGGTTTTCTCTCCAGTTTTTCCCACGTCACAAGCGTTAGCTTGGGTGAATGCGGGAAAGAACTGTGCATTTGTTTTAGGCAAGTATATTCGATACATATTATTTAAGGGTATGTGTTGTTCGAGCGAGAGCAGATCTCAAGTAGGCAGGCAGTGTTAGGAGTGTATTGTTTTTATGAGTTTACGGCCTGCGCCTAGCGCAGGGCGAGTCATTGAAAGCAAGCGGCGATATTCGAGTTCGCAGTCTTGGGCCGGTTAGCCTTTTTTTTATAACTGTGCGCGGATTATCGCCGGGCCCAGCGTTGAGAGCTGTAAAAGGGTCTTTGTAGACTCGATGCGTGCACATGATGCTTGTTGACATCTGTGAGTATTTGAAAATTTAGTCAGAGTAGGGTTTTTTCCAGCGATCGGCGGCGATGGTCGTATCGATGGGCTGAGGACCGGTCGCGGTGGCGGTAGTGGCGAATGAGCCCTTGGTAGAGTAAGTTACGAGTTAGGCCTCGGTAGAGTAAGTTCGTTGTAACTACGGATTAGTATACTGTGTACTTATTGTAATCAATCGAGTATCGAATATACGCATTTTGATGAAAGTAAATCTTGTCTATTTTCTCTTTACCTTGTCCACATTATTCACAAACTGAGATAGAAATAGGTATATTCATCATTTGCATAGAGCATATAAGCTGATGCTTATCTAATTTAGAAATTTTCGATATAGTTTTTAGGCTTAAAGAATTAATAGCATTAGTGAGTTTTTGCTGTAACTTCATTAATAATGGTTACTTTTTGTATTAATTTAAAAAGACGCCATACAAAAATATCTGTATTATTATAATAAAAAAAAACAAGCACATTGCTTGCAACCGACGAGAAAGCCCTCCGCAACCTGTTTAATTTGAAAGTATTCAAATAAAGAAGAAAGAAAGCATCAAGTATATAACCGTATATATTCCTGATGTATATAAGTTCCTAGGCCACTGCACACAACTTTCTTTACGCTATATACGTATGTAAATGTCGGCAATCTCTCTCTCCCTCTCTCTCTCTCTCTCTCTCTCTCTCCCTCTCTCTCTCCCTCTATCGAGAGTGCATCACTGAAAGTCGCAGAGAGACGAGCGAGTGAAAAGCAGTCAGTCTCAGCTCCTCTCGATTTTTTCCTCCACCTCTTCCTCCTTCAAAGCGCTTTATCGCGTACAGTAGAGTCGTTTTACTGCGACTCCCCTATATACTTCCCGCGCCGACTCTCGATCTTTGTTACTTATTGCCGGGCGATGCATCTACAACTACACATCCGTAAGCATATACACATATATATGGGTTCCCTGAGAGCGAGGGATGTGTCAGCTGTGCGACAAAATTTCATTTTAATAGAAGCTAAGAGGTCGCTCGCGCGCCTCGAGCTTTGCGTAGAACGATATTTCCTCTGCCGAAAGATATGTCGTCGCGTCTATGCAGCGAAGCTTAGCGCCCGGAGCTTCCACCTCACCCGATTCCTGTGGATGATTTCAAAAAGTCCTTATATACTTACCTACTGCCAGTAGCTTGTAATCTTCTTTTAAAATTTCTCGTCTACCGCGCACGCGAACTACGGATGCACGTGCGTTTAACCGATGACGGATTGAAAAACTATTAACCCATGCGGATATGTGCAGGTTAACGTGCTTTTCATATACTATATACTTATAATTCGAAGTATATAACTTATATAACACTTACTTTTGTATAACATAGATGCGCGCTGTTGTCAGTATTTTCAGCGCTTATTTCGAAATTCAACAGACACTCTCAGCCAAAACTAGGGAGCTGAATATACACAACTCAGCCGCAGGAATAAACTCGCGCGGCTTCGTTTACAATAACGATCGGAGTATATAGAGTTTCAAACGCAGGCCTATATATACACACGAGCTTTCACGACGCACATGCCTCGCGCGACTAACTTTTCGCCGCGAGAAACGCGCACGAGCATCCAGCAGCTACTTTGCCCACTGACCCTCGTGTCTATATGCATGCAATGCATATATGTATGCATATATATATGTAATAAATAAATCTGTCGGTTCCGGTCAGCTGCTTGTTTTTCCCTCGCGCGGCCGGCGCAAAAGCAGCTTGAATCACGTGCGAATTCCGCGCGCTGCGGATGTACTATCTCGAATCTATCCGTGAGATATTGTCAAAGTTAAATTCGTTATATATATATACATGTTTCGCAGAGAATAAGAAGCTGAACATCGCTATATAAGCACTTCCTCCTTGCAGAGAGCGAGGTGCGGTGCTCTTTGGCTCTATTGAATTCGAAATTTATGACTTTAATAGGATCCTGAGTTTTCTCCGAGGCTCGTAATTCACGTACTGCAGTTTTCGCTCTTATATGTATATATACATATATATATATATATATATATATATATATATATATATTATATATATATATATATATATATATATATATATATATATACACGACACTATAGCGCGTTCGGTTCGTCTCTGCGAGAGTAGTATCTGCTGCGCGGGAGAGAGGCCTCATATAACTCGAGCAGCTATACTACCACTGTCGCTTTTTACTCTGCGATATCGAGCCAACAATACCGCGAGTGCTATGGTTTTCCCTCTGCCTGTTCCATTCTGCGCTCTCTCTCTCTCTCTCTCTCTCTCTCTCTCTCTCTCTCTCTCTCTCTCTCTCTTTCTAGATCATCTATCTCTACGCGGTGAAGCTCTCAACCGAATGTTGGCTGTTCAAGTTCACCGAAGCGTTTTATTATACATATATTATGTTATATGCGACGCAATCGCCTCTGATATTGGGGGGGGGGGGGGAGGGGGGGGCGTATCACACAGAGCAGAATAGGCGAAGAATGTATAATTTAAGTGACGGTGCTGTTCTATTCCTGCATGCTTTTAATTTGGTATTTCATACCGATTCAATTTCGAACTTGCTTGTAGCACAATTTTGCATTACAATTATTTACAAGGATTTTGCATTACAATTATTTATTATGTTATTTACAGGGGATAAATAACGGGCCGGAGATGCATATGGGCTATTTCACGTTAACCCGTGGAAAAATTTTGCAAATTTCGGTTAAAATTTATTTCCCAGTTCAGTATACCCCCGAAAGAACGTAAAAAAAATTTTAGGCCTCTAGGTGCCTTCTTTGCAAAGTTATAGCAATATCAAAATTAGAGATTTAAGATTTTTTCAGATTTTTATGCTTTTATCGCAAATTTAAATGTTTTTTTAGGGCACGAAAGAAGCATTTTAGGTATACAAACGTGTATACATTTTTTGTTGCATTTTGTCTGTAGAATACTGTAAGATTTTTTTCGGAACCCAATCAGCTGATTTTAGATTGGATCTTATACCATGGTTCCGTAGATATATAGGCTCATTTTGGAGGTATGGTTTATGACGCATCTTCTGTCAATGCCCCAGAAGATGCGCGCTGCATTCTGGCAGACTTTAACATAAGTTTTATAGGTAGCGAGAAAGAAATCAATCAAGTAATTAAAAGTAATATTAGCTTTAATAAATGTAAGGTAAAATGATTGACATTATGATAAATACATTGTTGGGCGCCAGCTACTTTGTAGCACGAATACAATATTAAGTAGATATGAGCTTAGCTACGCGCGCGGTATCACACAATATTGTAGTGTAACTTACATATTCCGTCCTAGCGTGGCTCGTCGTCGCTCGTCGGTCGCACTAGGCTTCGATGTACAAGAAAACACTATTTAAACAAGGACGTCGAGAACAGATTCTAGGCGCGCTTTAGGTAGTCCTTCTGGAGCACAAGCTTCCTCACAATTAGTTTAAACGAAGGTTCGAGTACGAAAGCGAATGTTAATAACGCGTGGTCGCAACGATATCCAGGAACAAAGGTTGTCGAGTACAAAGGCGAATATTTACGAGCGAGTGGTCACAACGGTATCCGGGGACAAAGTGATCGAGACTATGGGAATTCGGCAGCGGCGTGGTCCGACTGCGTAGTTCCCATAACAGCCGTTGAGACGCTGAGAGGGCCAGTCACGTGACGGGGAAGGGACTATAGGAATGGGAGTGAGAGAGAGCGAGCGAGAGCGGGCATGCTGCTACAGCATGACCTACGACACGTAGTGCGGTGCGCGTGTACCGGTGTGGTTTCCTCTTGGTGCCGTGAAAATACGATAAGTCAGCTGTTCCTGCTGCCAGTGCCGGGAGTTGGCCGTCCCATCTTCTCCTCGACGATCCTGGACACAGTGTGCAAGAATGCTGGTGGAACTTGTAACAGGATAAGTACATACATAGGTTATGATACCTATGTATGTTGACTGTATGCTTCTGACAGTTTCTATATAGTCTATTTTGCTCCTAGGCAGTCTGGTGCCTGCTGTTTCCTTCTCCTGTCAGGGCATCCAGCGCAGCAACATTCTTCGATGGTGACTCCTTGAGCGATAGCAGGTAAGTTTAATTCCTTCTGTGCATCGTATTGAGTCTGTACTAATGTTGTCTTCTTTACAGGAGCTGTCTAGGAGTCGAGGTAGTGCATTCTGTATCGTTGCACTGTGCTAAGTATTTCTCTCTCTCCTGATGATTTACTAATATCTCTTCTTATTTACAGGGGACTAGGTTGGAGTACGACTGGCCTCCCAACAGCTCAACGCCTGCCAGGGCGTTGGAGAAGGAAGGTGTAAAAGGGATATGGGTAGAGCGTAGGGTAGTATGTGAGGGGATAGGGTAGCTTAGGCAGATTTAACTTAGTTAGGTAGGATTTAGCATGTGAGGGGTTAGGTGTTGGGGGGGTTGTGACGCATTGGCTGCATAGAGCCTGTCTTCAATCTATGCACCTTGTTCGCTAGTCAGGTTTTCTAACTCAGCATGAGCAGAACTGGTGCTTGCACTATCGCATCCTGCTCTGCTATGTAACACACACAAAGTGTGGCGTTACAAACTGCCCCTTCCTAAACCGGACGCGCTACGCGAGGACGGTTTACTGAAGGATTACAAAAAATTCGATCATTATTTTCTAGATAATTATTCCTACTTATGCTTTACATCTATTTCGAATACATAATATAACGTGGTACGCGAACAAGTCGAAATTCTCTTAAAACTATGCCTATTCTATGGTAACGCAATTTGTACAATGTTTGCCTATTCTATCTTAATAATTATTTTCGCATGTACGTGAGAAAGAAAATTTAATAATACTTTCGACTTATAATACAACTTCTCTAATTTTCATTGTCGTAGCCCTTCATGGTTTTGCTGGTGTTCCCATGGCTGGACTCTTTTCTTTCTCTGTCGAATGTTTGGCCCCTCTTCCTTCATTGGAGGTCTTTGGACGCAACAATCTTAAGTCTATTGGCATCTGAAATTCTTAAGTCTATTACAAAAATACAAAATCCTATTCGCAACAATTTTTCTTAAAAAACTAAAATAATGCAAATAGCAAGTGACACTTAACATTGTGTGAAAATTTTCTTAAATGTCTACGACTCGTACGGGAGTCTCGATCACTTTGTCCCCGGATACCGTTGTGACCACTCGCTCGTAAATATTCGCCTTTGTACTCGACAACCTTTGTTCCTGGATATCGTTGCGACCACGCGTTATTAACATTCGCTTTCGTACTCGAACCTTCGTTTAAACTAATTGTGAGGAAGCTTGTGCTCCAGAAGGACTACCTAAAGCGCGCCTAGAATCTGTTCTCGACGTCCTTGTTTAAATAGTGTTTTCTTGTACATCGAAGCCTAGTGCGACCGACGAGCGACGACGAGCCACGCTAGGACGGAATATGTAAGTTACACTACAATATTGTGTGATACCGCGCGCGTAGCTAAGCTCATATCTACTTAATATTGTATTCGTGCTACAAAGTAGCTGGCGCCCAACAATGTATTTATCATAATGTCAATCATTTTACCTTACATTTATTAAAGCTAATATTACTTTTAATTACTTGATTGATTTCTTTCTCGCTACCTATAAAACTTATGTTAAAGTCTGCCAGAATGCAGCGCGCATCTTCTGGGGCATTGACAGAAGATGCGTCATAAAATTGGCACTATCGCATCCTGCTCTGCTATGTAACACACACAAAGTGTGGCGTTACAGGTTATAAAGAAATTTTGACATTTTTTTCAAAGAAATCGCGAGTGGCGCATTTTAGTTACAGCAATATAAAGAAAATCTCTATGTATTTTTTATATATATATATATATATTTCTAGATTTTTGTATCAATATCTATAGATATACGAAATATACAGAGATTTTCTTTATATTGCTGTAACTAAAATGCGCCACTCGCGATTTCTTTGAAAAAAATGTCAAAATTTCTTTATAACCATACCTCTAAAATGAGCCTAGTCCGATGATGGGCCGAGCACTTTTACGTTATATATATCTACGGAACCATGGTATAAGATCCAATCTAAAATCAGGTGATTGGGTTCCGAAAAAAATCTTACAGTATTCTACAGACAAATTGCAACAAAAAATATATGCATGTTTGTATACCTAAAATGCTTCTTTCGTGCCTTAAAAAATCATTTAAGTTTGTGATAAAAGCACAAAAATCTGAAAAAATCTTAAATCTCAAATTTTGATATTGCTATAACTTTGCAACTTCCAAATTTTGGCCGAAATTTGAAAAATTTTTCCACGTGTTGACGTGAAATAGCCCATATGTATATACATACTCGTGGATATGTAATATAAGCAAAACTTGTACCGCGCTGCGCAACTTTATATTTAATAAATAATTTAATTTCGGCTCGATATATAATATTGGCCATTTTTATATAAAACATGTATAGTTTCCGACTTTTTGCGCAAGAGCAAAGTATTTCATCCGGCCGATTCTTGCGCGGCGCACCAAGTACCCTTACAATGTATATATATATATACCTATATAGGAATATAGTATTAGCCCTCTCGATTAATGTCCCCCTGTATATATGCACGTGCTCGATCATTATTCCGAGTATTCATTCGGGCAGTGGTCGGTGGTGGTCAGAGCCATTATTCCGCGAGCGTGCATTCGTTAGCGCGCAAAAGCGACCTTGCGCTAGCTGTAACAACGCTGCTGATGTGTATAATGCCGCGTACGCAGGGACTCGTTGGTCGCGAGCTTAATTTTCGCTGCGGCCTCCATTAGAATAGTTTTAGCTCGGTCGGGAGAGTTAGTTATCGAGCATCTCTCATACCCTCTCTATCATTGAATTATCGCGGATTGTAATACTCTTAGGGGATTTTCGATAACCTCTATGTACACGTACACCGGACGTCGAGCTGGTGGCTTAAACTGCTGAGAGGGTATTATCCGCTTCTACGAATGCATCTACACAATGTGTGTGTGGCTGGAAGCTCCATTATTTTCACAGTCTAAAAGAGCGGAAAAAGTGCGAGAGTGCGTGTGCAGCTGGAAGTTGCGGGCGCGTTATATATATATATATATATATATATATATATATATATATATATATATATATATATATATATATATATATATATACATATATATACATATATATTTATATATATTCGTGCTTCGATACGGCTAATGATATACAGTATACTGTATTATGATTGAAATTCAAGTTTGGGTTGTAATCAGAGTATATTTTTCCACTTTAAGGTCGGTTTGTGATTTGCTACTGTTGAAGCAATGTAACGATGAAAAATGTTATTGCCATTATTATTGCCAGACATGCGAGATATGTTCATGTTTGAATTTCAGCTGCTATAAAGTGCTATTGAATTTCGGCTTTTGATTATTCTGATGGAGAGGCTGTGCTCGTTAAACGTATATATTTGAAATATATCATATAACATGAATTCTCGCTATACAATTTTGTTGTTATTGTTGTTACTATTATTATTATTATTATTATTATTATTATTATTATTATTATTATACAACACGTGCCGCGTGAGCAGTCAGAATACTGTGTGACACTTTCCGTAATTATAATTAATAAATTATGCGCTTATCTAAACAATCAAAAATCTATATTTGTGGTATGTATTATAATTATCCGCAGCGAAATTTCTGGAAATGCTCGAGAATTCTATTTGGAATTAAAGTAACAATAATTTCATATTTATTTCTATTTACTAAGTGTTTATTTAATTGGTACCTTAATATCTGTTGAAGTAATACAAATATCTATATTTTTCCCAAATTTCAAGTGAATTGAAGCCATCTTACTTCCGTAAACACTGGATATAGAAAACACACTTTTTTATTTTTTATTTCTTACTCGAGAATTAATCCATGGATCGATTTGAAATTTTAACAGCTCATATGTATTATTATTTTGCAGAGTAATGGCTTTTTTCAAGACATTCTAGCAATTACTTTTGAAGATATAAGGGTTAATATTTTGCGAAAAAACCCGTTTATATCAATATCACAAAAGCTATATTGAAGAAATATAGATAATCTTTTTTAATTTTGGTATATCTATATGCTATGAGTTACATTTCATCGCATCTAGAAAGCTCGATTATATCATAAAAAATATTAAATGTTTGAAAACCAAATATCCGCTGAGAAATCGCAAAACAAAATACATGCCAAATTTCATTAACATTGACTATATTATAGTTCCTTGATTGATTCGCATTTTTAACATACCAAAACATTTTCCGCAAGTTTTGACGAAACTCAAAATTTTACTATTGCAAAGCTTTGAGAAGTATATTAGTACAGATGTAAAAGGCGCATACTGAAATCCAACTGAAAGATACACATCGTTTTAAAATTTTTCGCGCGTATACAAGTACATCAAGAGAGTTTTAAGCGAGAGAGAAAAAAACGACGAGCGCAAGCGCGCGCGCAACTGATGAGATAATGAGAACGCTCGCAAATATGAAAGCGGATGGTTCACGTAATACGTATCCGACTCTAATTTTTAAAGTTACCGCTTTTCATGAGCAGACCCCGGCACCGCATAGTAATCAGTGCACCGGAAAATATTTCACATCGCGGTTCGTCGTATCGTCATGATTATACAAATATATATATATACATGCGCTAATTAATTCATCGCAACGCATGAAATACTTATGCGGCGCGCTTTAATCGCGACGTGTATATACAAAAATCCGCTGACACTATATATCCGTGGTGGCACATTTGCAATTATTTACGCGGGTATAAAAAAAAGACCGCGAGCTTTGCAATGCCGATCAGCGAAACGAATATGTGTATATAAATACACATATAACGCGCGCTTACCGCACTCTAATTGCTTTTCAACTCTGGAGCGTACGGTGGGATGCAAGGGGGCTTTATGTGCGCGCGTCCATTCACATGCGTGCGTCGATCCCGAACTATATAGCTGCGCGGGAGTTTGGTTATTCTTTAGATTGACGGTGTACTTTTGTTCTAAAATTTACAACGGCGGCCGCGACTATATTTTCAATTTTATGCTCTTGGATGTTTCGGACCGGGCTTTTTTTGCAATATCGAACCGCGGACACCGTATTGCCGGGCTCTCTGTGCTAATTATCCTACCGACTCTATATATGTTTGAAAAAGTTTCCCGTTTGTAATCGTTCATTCAAACTTTTTCACAATGGGAGAAACTATTTTTTTTGTTAGGGACAGCGAATTGAAACGTGTTTTACGTGTAACGCGCCATCATCAGGGATTGCCGGTTTAAATCTTCTCATATCGGATATAATAGTGCATAGCTATTTACACTCGTATATATAGATATTATATAATATTGTAACGCACATAATTTAGTTTCGCGAATCAAGCAGGCGCGAGAATCCGCTCAATAAGGAATAGAACAATTACAACGGAGTATAAATCCTGACAAATCGGGCGAATCGTCGCGATAACAGCCACGAGCCGCTTAAGCCCGCGGTTTATATTCCCAGCATAGTCGCGGTATGTATAGGCATGCGTTGTTACTCGCGATTTTGTCAACTGCGTTCGCCGCATTAACGCTGATGCCTGCAGCAAAGCCTCGTACATATATATATGTATATATATATATCGCTGATTGACATTATTCACTGCAAAATAGAACCGTCGTGTTGATCGTTATTGTCGAAACGAAGCGTCGCGAGCGTGGGTTTTAACCTCAAACGCGCGACAAAAGTTAAAAGATCGAACACACTGACCACGACCCTCTATAGCTACACGCACGCGCGAAGGTATTGTTCGAGCTATACTTTGACCCCAGTATACATATAGCGTACACGTGTAATGATGCTCCATTCGAACGCTCGGATTGGTCGTGTCCATCAGTGATGCAGCGGCATGTCCCGTCATACCTACTGTTTGTGATTCCCAAGCCTTCTGTAATTTGTAACCCGCTCTCTTGAAGCTTCTGCCGCTCGCTCCAAAGGGAAATTGTATAATGCGGAAATGTTTTGACTGATCTCAGCTGCGCTGCTACTGCTGCTGCTACTGCGGAACGATTTCTTCTAATATGTGCAAGTCTGTTAATTTTGACTCCCCTTATTAGAGAGGAAATTATATTCTGAGATAATATTTCGGGGATGTATTATCTTCTTTATAGAGTATGCTTTTCATATCTGTATTTCTTCAATTGTATAGTTCTATATAATAATTGCGTGGATATTGAACCGTAGACTATATTGTGATCTAAGACTAATGTCCTGAAAGAATGCACATTTTAAAAAATATTCTTCTTTTTTTCTATTAATAAAGTGAAATAAATGGAGACGTACAAAGACATACCTATATATAATGAAAGTAACGTTTTGATCTAAACTGGAATTTTTTTTTCATGTATCAAGTGTTATTCCACACACGAGAGCCGGATTATTGAATTATTATCAGAAAAATTATCAAATTACAATGGCGAGTGTACCAGCATACAGCAATTATGAAATTCCGTGGGCGCGATATAGCGAGCCCATATTCAGAACTTTTAATTCGTCGCACCACTATAGCGCGCATCGATTCGACCCTCTCCAGCGTCTTCTTTTTTTTTCCAAATTTCATTCATCAGTTACAATTCCAATTCGTTCGGCAATATAGTCAGGCGTCCCGCACTGGTGAGATCCGCTCAAAAATCGGTTGAATATGCATGAGTCCAGCGCGAGTGCGGCATCATGAATAACTCGGCTCGCGCTACTCGATAAGTCGCAAGGAAAAAATATGGCTTCGGCCAACGTCCGCCGTGAAATATTGTCCTCTGCCAGAGAGAAAGAGAGAGAGAGAGAGAGAGGGAGAATAATTTTTAAGTACTTGCGGCTCAAGAAACATATATATATGTATAAACTCGAGGGGGCTGCCCGCGAGCTTTTAATCCGCATTGTTTTGCAGCGGTATATATATATATATATATTTATACACTGCCGCGTTGAGAGGAGATTAAACTTCTCCGATGATGAATAAGAAAGAGGAAGCGAGGAGGATGAACGATCAACTGTCGCGTCAAAGGCAAATGATAATCCGTCAGGCCAGAGGGATTTTTTTATATTCTGTGCTTGCGCGATTCAGGTGTATAAAACACCGCTATACAACGATATGTTTTAGACTAATGTATAAGCATTTTTTTCCTTTGAACACGAGCATATCGAAGGATTTTGAGAATGTAATCAGCTCTTTAAATATCAGCGGCGAAACGCAGCCTACGAAATCTACTCAGCCTCTCTCTCTCTTTCTCTCTCTCTCTCTCTCTCGTGCAATATAATCAGCGCATCAGAGGCGCATCGCACGCATCAAAAGCAAACGTATAATTCAAACACGTATACTCGCTATCTGCCGCAGCCTCGCGTCCTTCGCTCCTCAGAAGCATATTAGCTATCTTAGCCATGCGTCTCGTTCCACTAGCTGCGCTGCAGAGGCGTGTTAATTTCGTGTATCTTCCACAGTAATCGCATATATATATATATATATATATATATACGCATACACTGCGCTATAATGCAACTCGACGCGAGATTCTGTTCATACACGGTATTAAGTTTGTCATGCGTTCTATGCTTTACACCAGAGACGCCTATTAAGAGAAATTCTGAGAGACCAGCTAGTCTAGCGCGGAACTTTCTGTCTTCGCCATAAGTTATCAGATTGAATCTCGCATACCCTGCTTTCAATCTTGTTTGTCGCAGATATCGCAAGCTAGCTTATATCGCTCGACGGATATAATATATATATATATATATATATAAAAATTTTTTAATAATATATACACGTATAACCGCATCCGTCACCCCCGCTATATATAACAATAAACTGGGTGCAATGTACACGCCGGGGAAATTTGCAGCGAACCCGACTATTCGCGCGCAGTCAAGTTTCCCCTATTTCACAAGCCTAGAATATAAGCTCTGAGCTGTGTAAGGACGAGGCGCTGCTGGAACGTGTGCAGCCGACGAGAATGGATGGAAGAAGCGCGCGTGTTATATGCATATACAGCCATTCCGCTGCATCGCACAGCTGCAGCAGAAACTTTGAGAGAGCGCACGCGCGTCGTTGGGCTTTCTTTGTATATGCAGGCTGCGTGCTGCGTTCCGAATGTATGTGCGTGTGTGTGTGTGTGTGTATGTGTCTGTGTCTGTGTGTGGAGGAGCCGCAAACATTCGGTTCATCGTTGTATTGTAGGTGTGGTTAGGAGTTGGAAAAAAAGCGCGAAAATTCCGAGCATGATATCTCGTAATTTATGATATAGCAGAAAACATATATTCTGATATTTCGCAGTCCAGTTTGATGAGCGTGCGAACCGCAACGATGGCGGCTGAGCTGCATCAGATTTCAAAAACGGGCCTAATGCATTGGCCGATTTCGAACTGAACCGTAATTTACTGCGCCCATATGAGGGCATTCCGCCCGATTGTGGATTTACTGCTTTTGAATCGCATATTATATGTATATACGCATGTATATATATAGCTTTATAATTAGATGGAATGGTCGAACAGGAGGAATTAGACGCATAGAAGTCTTATTGGAAATATATAATAATAATAATAATTATAATAAAGGACCGGATAAACGCCCGCAGTTTAGCAGAGAGAGAGAGAGAGAGAGCAGGGCAACGATAGATCTCCATTTCAATTCCGCAATCAGCATTAGCAGGGTGGCAAAGAGATGGGCTGCCAGCAGTCGGGCCGAGTTGAAGGTGTGCTACATAATATATATATAGCGTTGTCATACAGGAATGCGCTCGGTCCTCTTTCGCGCGAGTATACGTGGTCCTGCTGGCACATCTCTCTCCCTCTCTCTCTCTCCGAACCTGATGCAACGCCGCGTGCGTCAAATTCGCGCAGGTAATCGGGGCTTTGGCTATGTCGAACAATGGTCATTCGGAAGCCGAGCCGCGCAACGGAGATTAGAGAATACCTAAACCCAATCCTCCGTCGATTGTGAAACGAATGTCGCCCGTAGTTCATGCGCTATATAATCGCGATAACCGGCTGGCAGTGCTCGTGCGCGCGCTTCTGAGCGATTATATGCTCGTAAACAAAGCCAACAAAGCGAATTTGTGGCAGAGTATCCATTGTCTTGGACAATATCGTGATCGACGCTGAGCATAGGGCAGCGCGCGTTTATGCATATGTGCGCGCATCAGCGTACACGCGTACCGTGCCTCCGTATGTGATCTCGAGAATAGTTGACTGTATTATTACTCTCTCGCGGTGTTGTGTGTTGTTCACGACTTTATCGAATTTCCATGACTCGAAGCAGGTGTGTAATAATAGAGAGGAAGGCGATTACTCGATCTATCTTTTTAAGCACTCGCGTGTGTTTTAGCGCGATGTGTACAGACGTATAGTAATAATAGATTAATCGCGCGCGGTTTATCGGTTAATTCTGATTAGCCGCGGATACATGGGCTTTGATATTAATTAAACGCGTTCATTATGGGACGCTCGAGCTATGGCTTCTGTTTACCTATATATATATATATATATACACACCTGCGGATATCCCCCTGCCAGCCGGTTCAATTGCGAATTATGCAAATTTCTATAGGAGTGCAATTACCCTATGTATATCTCTTTGGAAATTGGCCTCTCTCTCTCTCTCTCTCTTTCGCTTTCCCGCTTATAGAGCATTATACACACTGCGCACGAAATTAGCGGAGAGTCGACGAGCAATTTGTTTGCTCAAATTGCCGTCGCCGCTAAAACTAACAAGATCGAAGCAGATTAAACGAGCTAGAGGACTCTGTAAATTTTGTGTGTGTATTATACAACTTTTTTCGCCCCTTTTCGTAATTTGCTCTGCTCTCTTTTCCGCTTCGTAAGAAAATCCCCGCGATATATGCATGTATACACTGGCCGTGCAAAGGCTCTGGAACGGCTTTGACCGTAATAAATTAGCCCCGGCTAAAACTTGTTTGTTAGATTATGTTGCGCCGCTTACTCTCCGCAGAGACGTCCGCTAGAGAGATGCATAATGCATAGCCCCTCGATCTAGCTGCTCATCACTTACACGTTTTTGTCGAGAGCTATGTATGTATATATTTCGTGTGATGTGTGTATTAAAGCGTAAGTTTTTCTTCATCATCTGTTATGGCCATAAACCCCGGACCTTTTTCTGGTGTAATTAAACTGTACGTGAGGAGCAATAACATGCTGTACAGGAAAGGACAAATAAGTTGTAATTTAGTTAGTCGAGCCCTCAGATTAAGCTCTCGTGCCTGTTCAAAACTTTATACTCTATTTTTCACTATATTCAATGAGTACTGCTTTACTTCGGAAAACGATTGAGTTTTTTACTTCATGCTCAAGTACAGGCAGTTCAATAGTTGTTTTTTTCTGGAGAAAAATCTGAGCCTCGATGGAATTCGAATGAAGTAGTTTTATAATAAATAAGTTTGTACTCTCGAAGCCCACGGCGAATTTTCCCCCTGTCCATATAGTATATACTTGATACAGCATTCGTCGTCGGCGCAGCTTCGGGGGGCGTTGCAAGCCTTCCGGTCTTGAAGGCAACGCGTCAGCAACATGCAAACCACAAGTATAATTAAGCAGGTGTCTTACGGTTGCGCGATCTTAAGGAAACTTGAGGCTATACGCTGGCATCGTATATACACATAACCCTATGTATACATATATGCACGTACCTCGCGCTGTATAAATGAAATATTCACACGGGGATATACAGCGAGTATACGTAGTGCACGTGTATAAATCTTTCGATGCAGATTTCGGATCACTCTCGTGCGAAGTATATTTGGTAAATTATTTAGCCGCAAACTTCTCGTTACGCTGTTCCGTGTACACTCTTGAATATTAAATTTTTTTGCGACTTATCTTGATGTGTGCTCGAACACGCCGCTTCGCGTCGATATATGCGCTGGCGAAATAGCGATGTCTGTTCTTGTAAAAGTCAAAATAGTGCAGGGAATCTAAGCAAGTCTTAAAACTTTTTCGGTATGCAGCGATTTTTTCACTTGTAAGGATTAAGCTCGTGACCTATTGTGCATTTGCGTTTTCAACGAGATAGCTTGAGCTCTGCACGGCGTGTAATATTATACTATATTTTATGCTAAAAAAACAACTGCTTAAGATTTGTTCAACGTTGTTATTTCGTAAAAACAGCGATCTCTCTTGAAAATCCCAGATGTGTATAAAAGACACGATCCGAAAGGTTTCCAACAGTATTATTTATTATTTTGTACCTCTGCTCATATTTTCGCACGATATATTTTCTGTATTTCGCCTGCATCTACGTTGTAAACTTTGCTTGGTATATATAAATAATTGATATGATCGATATAAAAATGTTGATCAACATTAAATGTACAAATACGACGTAATCTTAAGATTCAACTATGATACTACCAAAGATGACAATGTACAGTTTGATATCGATAAATCAAAAGACGTGTCGAAAGGAACTCAATTTTTAATATGCTATAAGCAAGCAGAACCAATTAAAGGGCTGTCTCTTTTGCCCTACACGTCTACATATACATGTATAAAACCAGCCGGCATAGTGCAAGGGACTATAACATAAAAGGTCAAGATGCCGACGTTGCATTGATATATTAAAAGTGAGCTAATCACGCACCGCCGGAGAGAAGCAGACGGAGAGCCATATACACGCAGATAATGGGTGATTCCCCGGAAGCGAGGGCGCAATAAAACGGATCGCGAAATCCCCAGCCCAGAAAAATCATCGATAAAATTACCATAGAAAATGGTCATTCACGCGCGCCGGATTCTCTTCTCCATTATATTCTAGCTCACCTCTCGGCTTCGCTCACGTCCGCGGAAAAGCCTTCCTGCACCCGCAGCTGTATGCGCTATTATAATGTGTGCCTATATATATATATATATATATATATATATATATACAGCCTTGCGTTGTCTAGAGGGTATGCGCAACATTGGGGATCGAGAGATGGCACAGCGGTGATAAAGGGCTTCTCGCGCGCTGGCACGGAAGAAAAAATGCGCGGTTGTATAGACGCTATATAGTTGGGCTTGGGATAATTAATCATGAGATTACGTAGCCTGGAGCACGCGGCTCCGCGAGCGTACCTGGCAGTTTCCACTCGCATTTATTTGCTCGACTATTTTGTTTTGAACACGGCTTTCTTCGTGTGCTCTCTGCGTATCTCGGTCTCAACTATATGCATACACGAAAGCTTCCGAGAAGTTTGTTTATTAATTGCGTTTCTAATTGCTGTTATACGACGAATCTTTTTGCTAGAGTTATATATTCTACGCTATGGGCTAATAAGGTATATACATGTCGCGGAAGATAATTTACGATCGGCCTCTGGAGGGTATTTCGTCGTGTGTTTTACGTTTTCATATGCTCAACAAAGCGCCTACTGTTATGAATTTATCAAAAGCCACTCAGGGTTTTTGCATATTTATAACGTCGATGCCTGGGTGTACGAATTATTTTTGGCTTGATCAACTTTGTATTGCGCCGGCAGAGTTACGATCTTTTTGTCACGGTGTATCTTTATAAAAACTGAAAAATACATTTGCCTTATAATGAATTCATGAAGTGATGGAGAATAATGTGCCTCCAGCTCTTGAGCGTAATTAAATTAACTGGACCAGTTTATTAATAAATAATGCATATCGACGCGGTTATTAATATTTACAATTTACGGGAACAGGGCACACATCGAAAGTCTGTGATGTGTGCGCGTGTACAGCCTATATACGAATATAAAGTCACGGAGAAGTGTATATCGCGTGCATTTTGTTCCTGACCATAAAATGTTTAACGCGATCCGCATACCTGTCGCGTCGTATAATACTGCGAAGAATATAAAAAGTTTCGTGTGAAACCGAGCTTTTATTACAAAGGATTTATGCATTTTAATTTGTATTTTAATGCCTCTGCCTAGAAAAAAGAGATACGCACATGCACTCAAGGGAGTTCACACGACGGAGCACACTCCTTTGTTTTCGGGATCGGAAAAAATATAGAGCTTGACGTGAATCGTTCTTCCATCATCGGAGGTTAGAGAGCCGCGCAGATGCATGTATAAAACTATTTTCACAACGTGCGCTTGAAATCCATCAAAGGCATTTCCACTGTAGAAACAAGGGTCATGCCGTGGAATCATTCAAAAATTCGATGAGAAAGCCAGCAATACAAACACAAAGTAAAGCTCCCTCATCTCATCTCATCTCATCAGCGGGAGAAACAGCCTGTCTTCAACTCCCGTAGGTTATAGGTTTATCCGACGCGAGAACAACCAACTTCAATAGCCATCTTTCTTCCGTTCTTCTTCGCCATCAGCAAAGCTGAGCCCACTCTCGAACAAAAGTGCACGCAAGCAAAGCTCGCTCGATTCGCTCAACTTTGATCAAAGCTCGCAACTCCCTCTCTCTTTCTCAACTCCCTATAGGTAGTTATACCCGACTCAGCGCGCGCGCGCACGCGGCATTTTCAAAACAGCGCGAGAGAGCACATTAAAGTGGATATTTCGAGCGCGCAGCTATATAGTCCGATGTCTTCAGGGGAGGTAAGTTTAGCGCCGGCTTGAACTTAAAACGCATTCCTATACGCGAGCGCGCCACCGCGGGCCTATATTATGTGTCTATACGTGTGTGTATATATATATATATATATATATACAAAAGCGGCATCGATGTTACGAAGCGGAATAGAGATACAGCGCGATATTTCAGCGAGCGCGAGCTATATAGACGCGCGGTTTGTCGTCGAGGCTGTTTCGAGATATAGCGGCCGCGTGCAGAAGTATAAACAAGAATTTTTACGATCATCGCGATGCCTATATATATGCGCAGGGATTTTTCAGCGCGGAATCGTTAAGCGTTTTTTTTACGAAGCGTAGTACCGTTTCTCTGTATACTGCTATATACAAGATTTTCTGTGCTATACAGTAGAGTGAGAGAGAGAGAGAGAGAGAGAGGAGAGGGAGGGAGAGAATTGAAAACGACGCTGCATTTTGGTCGGAAGTAATATTGCGTTTCAAGCGTGAATATGTATAATTTCTCTCATTGTTGCGCGCTTAATTGAATACACATTCCGTAAACGTATACACGTTTGGCGTGCGTATAATTAATTGACTAGTGTCGGCTTTTGTAGTAGTCAGTGGATTGATTTTGAAATAGCTTTGTGATTTACCGAATTGCACGCGACTCCTGAGTTGCATACATACAGTTCATTTTTTACAAAGCAGTCTGTGATGAACAACTCAATAGCTGTCATACTGCTATAGCCATATACGATTATTTCCTGCACACATACAATTATTTTAATTGAAAACATTTTTATTGGACATACAAAGTATATATATATATATATATAACACGACAAGTTTACTATATTTCCAAAGCAATAAAGAAAAAATCTCCAACTAGCGAATTAAAATAGAACCTTGAACGAACGGCGCAACTATTAATACTTGGCAGAAGCCAGTAAAAATAAGCCGCGAGCACGGATACCGTGAAATCCCTATAGCTCTCGAAGTTTATTTTAGCTACCTTTGATATCCCTGAATCTCTGCTTTCGCAAATCCTTTTTCTTTGTACTATGTTATGATTTTTGTGTTTACAGATAATAATTGAAAATAAATGCGATCCAAGATAATTGAAGCACACACACGCACATGCATTTATCGCGGGGCTCTTAAAATTCCTCTTTCTCTGTTTTCATGACCTATGAAATATTTAGCGGCTTACTTTTGTCGAGAATTCACTAGGCACGTGTTCCGAAAATATCACGGGTTCGTGAAGCGGGACCCATTTCGCTTCTCCTATTTCCAGCTTACGACTTTAGGCAATAGATAAATATACGAAAGTAAATGCCCCAGCGGGTCATTCAAGAAACCGGAGATATAATTGTAGACGTAAATCCATCATAAGCAGCTGGTCTTGACCGATCAGTTCGAAACATCGTCCACCTTATTTAATAACTCGGATATTATTATTTTTTGTTAAAGTTCTACATTGAAATTTCTATATGTTTTTCTGAGTGCTTTTATATTTATAATTAATTTAACAAGAATAAAAATTCACAATCAAAGAAAAGTTAATTGAACGCAACCACAAATACACGCATACACATGCACATACACACACATGAATATATATAATTATGTACGCTTCATTCAATTTGATCTCAATTTCATGACAGCTTAAAAAGGTTGATTTAAATAATATCATCATGCATCAATAAACTGTAATATATGTTAAGCAGAGTAAGCATGAATAAAATGAAAAAGTTGTATAAAACGTGTCAAAGACGATATAGTGTCGCGCGTATATTCCAATCCACGAAAAATAAAGAACGACTTATGAGAATCTAAAAATTCCGAAAATTTCTTCAGGAGTAGTATCAACAATCCATTTTCAATGTTCTTATATTGCTCAAATTCAAAACATTACCCTGCTTTCATTTATATGCTTCTAATTTTTTCGTAAAAGTAAACTTCAGCCAGTATTCACTCGTCGCAGTACGAGTATATATAATGGCGTTTAGTTGTAAAATAGCTCGACCCGTTAACTCTATATACCTACTTGGATTAATTAACTTTCAAGCCCGTTCGTCAGTTGTATCGATCGTACGGATTTTCAAATATAACAAAGAAGTGGTGTATGTATCCAGTCGCATCTACCGGCAGGACAGATCAAAGCAACTCAATCAATTTACTCGCCGGTGCTTAGCCGCTCGCTCGTGACTATCCTATATATAGATTTAACGTTTCCACGCGCGCACTCGACTTTTCTCTCTGACGCGCTTCCGCTCTTTCTCTCCCTCTCTCTATACATAAATCCGGGACGCACGCGGAAATTCTTTGTCTTGTATCTGGACGCAGCAGCTCTTTTTTTTCAGCACTCCAACCGAGCGCGCGAAAATGAACGAATCGCGGGAGCGCCAGTCGTAAAAAACACTGACGGTTAATCAAACTCTAACGAACGTTTTTCTCGTCCATATAGCGCTCGCGAGGAAAAGAGAGACAAATACTCTGCCGCCGCCAGTTGTGCTATATCTCCGTCTTGCTTGTTCAATAGCTGTGATGCGCCATGCTATTCTCACCCCTGTGTGAGACAATATATGTACATATATATATATATATATATATATATATATATATATATATACAGAGGCGACTTGTCGTTTTGCCGATTTTGCTGTCGCATCGCTCGGTTCTATCCGTGACGTCACTGCGCGTATGTATATGCTACGTTCTGCTATACTGCTGCGCGTATATATATAT
This sequence comes from Muscidifurax raptorellus, assembly GCA_020010945.3. NCBI lineage: Eukaryota > Metazoa > Arthropoda > Insecta > Hymenoptera > Pteromalidae > Muscidifurax > Muscidifurax raptorellus. The sequence continues at coordinate 15,023,418 of CM052080.1, read as the reverse complement.
ATATATATATATATATATATATTCTTGGCGAAATTGAAAATAGCACTTTGCTTGATTACCAAGACTCATAATCAATGAGTGTCTGTTTGATTTGACAAAGGAAAAGCAACCGCATGCGTTTCATGCGGTGAATGACGGCGACGGTAGCATACACAACAGCTCGTGCTTTTTCTCTTTTGCATGCGCGCGAAACTCGCTTTTCGATCTGTTTCCTTTTGCGCGCGCTTTGGCTTTTACAAGAACTTATATACCGTTTGCGCGCGAATATTGATAAAGATATAAATCACGAGGCTGAAAGGGCGCTTTTGCTAGCCTCTTTAATAGCCTTATATTTAAACGAGTAAGTTATGCAAATTTTATCCACAAAACACGATAATTTTCTCGATGTATGCTCGATCCTGTAACGAATCGATATGAGTATGTTTGTATAGCGGGTAAGTAGAAGGATGAGGTACGTGTGTGGAACGAGAAATCACGTCTGCGCATACGTTTCCGTCGCAGTGGGACTTGACTCGGACGTTGCGTGCGAGAGTTCGGTCTCTCAGAATCGAGCCGTGGAAGGATCCAGAGCTCCTGGTTCTTCCCTTCACCATGCTAAACTGCGATCGATGTAAGTACCGATTATTTTACGAGTGTATAGCATCATCGCGTTATCTTTGAATTTAACCCTAACCGTGTAAATTTGAATTGTGTCATAGATTATTCGAATACCGGCATTATACTTGACCACGCTATCAAATCTATGACGACGTGCCCATTTGGGGTAAGAAAATACTAAGCGTAATTAATTGTGTAATCCGATCCTTCGCGTTATGTATATTAATGTATGGGTTGCGTTTAGCGGTTGGTGTTCGAACGGAAGCTGCCACTATCTACAAATTGTCACGAAAAACTACATCCAGATAACATTCCCACGTCTTTCTCAGATGTTCGGATCCCCATCCGACGGAAGCTCCAGTCTGCAGCAAATCTGGATCCACTCGAACAATAGTCAAATAAAGAGCGCGTATTCTTTTATTATATTCAATATATAAAAATTGTATTAAACTTGTATACCAATCGCAGCCTACTGTTGTAATCTACTAAACAAATCAGACTTCACCCACGTATTAAAGGTGGTCTCCTTCAATTCACTCGAGCAAATTTTCAAAGTGAAATGGTCATATGAGATAAAATCTTTTTAAAATCGGCAGTGAGCGTTAGAAAATGGTAAATTTTCGAAATGCGGTACAAATGGAAAATGTTCATTACTACAAGAGCTTTAACTTGGATAAAACATTGTTAAAAATAGATGCATTATAAAAAAGTTGCCATATTTCGTTGAAATACGTGCTCCATTATATTTCGTAAGCACTTTTTCGTTAAATTTTAACTTGTGAGTATAGGCGCTTATCCTATAAAAAAAAGATGTAATAAAATCATCGCCAGAGAGAAAGAAATAATAAACCTACAAATCGTGTTCTCCGAATAAGAAAAAAAGCCACGTCCAAATATTTTAATGGAGCTCAATAATTCACGCTTCTTATACTCACAGTCGGCGAAGCGGAACGTTTTCTTTCGTTCTCGCACCCGTGTGTATTATACAGCTGTTGAAGCATTTTTGATGTCAGTAGACTATTAGAACGCGAGGAATGAGGGTGAAGTCAAAATACCGAGGGGTCGCCACGGATGATCAAGTTTGCGCTTTTGTGGGGAACCCGTAGAAAAATATACACACAGCAACATCGGCGTGAAGATTTAATTCTGAAATCCGTTTTATTTCGGTGCGCGGCAGAAAATGTTCGTGTTATGCTCATACTTATATACGCGGAAAGGAAACGTATACTTTTAAGTATGGGCTTCCAGTGTCTTATCGAAAAGAAGAATTTAGAGAATTATTAGATAGTTAGAAATAATTCATGTGCTATTACAAAAATATAAGGGTGAATTTAAAGAAAGTTGTTTCAGAGCAAATAGCTGAAATAGCTCGATTCGGCAGGCTCCAGCTGCCATACAACTTCCCCATGTCTCTTTCTCTGTCTCTCTCTCTTCTTCTTCTTCTTCAGAAGATAAGACGGCGCGGCGTCGATTCACCAAAGTGTCATAGGCATCAACACCCGCGCCGCATACCTCGTTCGACTCCATTATCGGCTCTCTCTCTCTCTTTCTTTCTCTTCGAAAATAAGAGAAAGAAAAACGAGCATATATATATAGCAATAGAGGCGTCGTCGTCGTCGTCGTCGTCGTGCGCGGTGAAGGAAAAAAAGATCGCGCACGTAAGTAGTAATGGCTCACCTTTGTTCTGGATGTCGACGACACCTCCGGTCCTTCCCGCCGCAGCCGTCAGCAGCGTCAGCAGACTCGAGAGAAACAGCAACCGCGACGTGCGTCGCATTTTCCACTGGAAGCCCAACATCTCGTGTATACCTATATACCGGCCAGGTATGTGTTTGTTTGTCTGCGTGCAAGCGGCTATATATCCATATATATGTATATGGAGAGAGCGAGAGAACGTCAGGTGTCACTGCTGATACGTGGCCCAGTGTCGTCGTACGCGACTCGACCGCCAAATCGGCCTCCAGCGCACGCCTGCACCCTGGAATCGCGGCATCGAGTATATAGCGCGCGATGACGAGAGTATAGCGCAGCCGCGCGCGGATATCAAAGGCACTGAGATTTCACTCACGATCTCTATATTCGTCTCCAGAGCTGCGAGCTCTAAAAGGAGTTGTTTGGCGCTTTTACGCGCGACCGCGTTGATGCGCCAACGAGCTGCTGCTGATCTCCACGAAGAACAAACAAAAAAACGACGCGGAGTGCGTCATTCAAACATCCCGGCTTTTCATATCCGGCACTCGATGCTCTTTTGATCGGCGCGACTTTTCACAAACTGTCCGACCAACCCGACCGCTCTGAACTAAGTAGCAGCGGTTGCTTTTGAGCGCCGGGACTTTCTCGCGCGAAGCTCCGATCGCCCGTGCACGTGTGCTCGTTATTACGTCCGTCTTTTGATATAGCTAAACGAGCCGCCGCCGCCACCGAGGCTTTTTTTTCTTTTAGACCTCCCAGCACGTTAAGACGATCCTTTGTACCACTCTCTTTCCCCGTCCGACATGAAGGGAAAAAAATGCTTTTTCGCTTTGCGTCTTGTATACACAAGTTTACGAAAATTCACAATCTGCACAATGCTATCAGCCAGTCGCAAAACTCTCACTTATATAAACATCCACTTGATTCTACGCGCACTTTTCACACATCAATATTGGGGCAACGAACGCGAGCGCGCCCACACACACAGGCGCTTGTATATATGTATATATATATATATATATATATGCGCGGGGGCGCCTTATTTGTCGGCGAGAATTTCCCTCGCAACTTTCGAGCAAATCCGCGCGTTGGGATACCGGTGGTATACGCAGCGGCAAAGTTTGCCTAAGTCTCGCTCTCGAGGCGATGAATCACTCCGTATACCTATACATGTATATACAGGTATGGAAATATAAACGTCAGCTTTTCGCGCGTCCGCAAGTATGAATTAAAGTATAAGGCTCGGTATATATAGAGGAAAAAGATGCGATGCGCCGTCCCGGGCGGTTAACGCGAAACTAACCAAAACCGAAGACAGAGACACGCTCGCCACGCGAGTTTTCGTCGCCCCAGTACTATATAGAGACGCACGAGCGTATAAGTTGAACGCGTGCTCTCCTCTCTCTCTCTCTTTCTCTCTCTTTCTTTGTGCGTGTATATAAGCAACGCCTACACGGGAAAGAGGTTGAAAATACATGTGCGCCGGGCCTATACAACGCTTCTGTTCTATATATCTCGATCGTCGTGACCCTTCTCCCACTATGCCTACTCCTCGCGCAAGCTTCGTCATTCTCTCTTTTTTTGTCCCCCCGGCCCCCTCTCCCGATGCAGTAGCCGCCTGATGTATCCCCTCCACGACTTCTATTTCTCGACTCAGCCGGCTATGATGATGCGTGTGCGCGCGCGGCTAATGCGTATTTTGAGGGGGACTAAACTTGCGTCGTCTTCTATTACGCATACACTAACTAAGTGAGCTGTAGAGTATACGCACTCTCGAACCGGCTGGTTTGATTTTTCGAGTGGACACGTTATTGCGTCCCGCTCTTTTCCCTTCCGTTCCACAATGCGTGGCGTCTGCGGGTGAATCAGAGTTTTTTGTCGAAAGCAAAGTACGGATGGGAATATCAACGTTATGTGTGTGCGGGAGGATTAAAATGATAGCTATGCGCCCGCCCCGGATCTGACCAATTTCGCTGATTGTTCGTGGAACGCAGATAGGATTTTGGTATTTAGCCGCGCGGCAGCACACGCACCGGACGATCGGAGAAGAAATGTTTGTTTTATAAATTCCTTCGATGCTGATAATTATATTGGTAATGCATCGGGTAGAAATATGAACGATAAACTATCTGAATATTAAAGAATCTTCATCAATGTAGCTATAATTTTGACTATTGATGAACAAAAATACTTTTTACCCTTAGTGATAAAAAATATTGTTCGATACAGGTGCAAACATTTATTTCTGCGCTTAAGTATCATGGTAATTATGTATTATTTCATGTTATTACTTCTTATTTAGTTTCATTTAATATTTATTTATAATTATGTGCTTTATAATATTTTGATTTCGTAGACAATTTTCAGCTCGATTTTAAGTCAAATTTGAGTCACGTATTAAAATGATTAACTAATTCTTCAGATCTTAAAGGTTGAAACTCGTTAACTGTCCAGCAGGATGATTAAAAGAGTAATTAATGACTCTATATCACTACAGCTCAAAATCATGGTTCGAGATCCTTATATAACCAGTGAAATAAAAATATATACCAATACGTCTTCTATGTAAAATCAAAGGACATTTTATTCTAACAAACTGGATCGGCAGCCCCTGTGTAAACTGCACGTCACTGAGCTAAGCGTTCGTGCGTATGTACATATATATAGCTCCCACGACGGTATTCCAGCGCAAATCTGAAAAATTGTCAAAAAAGCATGACGATTTCGTTCCACCCAACTGTTCGCATTACACCACCCCCCACAGCACCTATATAACAACGTAGCCATATATACATATATATATATATATATATATACTCGACTAGCTGCAACTGGCGGCTCGTGTCGCGCGCGTGTGTATATTCATGAAGGGTGGAAAAGTAGTGTCGTGTATAGGTATAGGGGAAAAAAGGAAAAATGCTTCTCTGGCGTATCATCGCATCGCTCGCGCGCTCGTATATGCATGAAATATGGACAGATATATATATATATATATATATATATATACAGCAGTGGCGCACAAGGGTGATAGCTTATCCGCGCGCCGGCTCGAATCAACGAAATCACTTCGTATATTATATGCGTCGTGCAACGCGCGCGCCTGTCCTGAAAGCACTTTTTCTCTTCACTGAGTGTGTGTATGCGTGTAGCATGTCGTCTGCGGGGGTGATGGGCGAGGGAGGATATGTACAGGGGAGGAAACTCAACGACGTCGCGTCTTGAGCGACGGGAAAAGTTTCGGTGCGCATATATATATATATACATATATCGAGAGAATTTCGACGTTTTTCGATTTGCCACGGCTTGACGCCGACGAACGAGCGACTCTTAAAAGACTTTTTCCCTACACCGTCGCCTTCTACACCGCCACTGTATAGACTTCCTCAACTAGTTTTCTCTTCTTCGGTTCTCTCTTTCCACTACTTTTCTATGTCATTTTGTCTCTATATCCGCGTCTCTCAACTCCCGCCTGCCTATCGTATATGAACCGAGTTTTGTTTCTACTACATACTTTCTACTAATAATGTATTCAGCCCTACACATACATACGGCTATAGTCACGTCGATCATCCCTTAATACCAACGAGCCTATTATCATCGCCTCCAACTGTATGCCGCGTACAGCTGTAGTATAGTTGGCAATTCTAGGGGACTACAGACATACATATATATATATATGATATGCGCGGCAAAGGCTTAGCAAAGGATTAGAACCGCGACGTGCCACTACCGCCGTGCCGTCGCCTCCTCGGTATAATATACTAGTGTGCGCTATATAGACCGTGTCTGGATATATGCGCAGTGGAAGAGCATCTCTCGAAGCTCCACACTCGCGGCTCTCAGGAATTGGGTTATGCACGCGACAGAAGCGAGAGAGAAAGAGAGAGAGAGACCCTTTGACCCGACTTCAGGGGCGGCTCCGAACACACTGACTCGCGCTGAAATATTCATAACCCAGAGGATCATTCTTAACCCGATAATTAATATTCCCTGCATCCAGATGCCCCGGTACTCTGTGTGGGCCGAGGCGGGCACGTTTATACACATACAACCGCCGAGGCTCGACCAACAGGTGTGTTACTTAGTCGCGAGTACAGTTTATTAATATATCGCATCCACGGTGGAGCGAGTTTATTTTAGCGTGTTATTTAATTTCGAAACTTGCAAAAAGGTACAGCGCAATATTCTGCTGCTGTAGCCACATATCGGGAACAATCTTCCGATTGTTTGCATACGGGACTATGGCAGCGGAGTCTCAGCATCGGTGGCACGCTTCCGATATCGAGAGAGTCGAATTCAAGCCTGATGCACTCTACGAAGCCGCGTATATATAGCGGTATACTCCACGGCGCAGCCAACGTACCTTAACGCAATAAACCGCGCGGAGGGCCGTGTGTGCGCGCGCGCGCGCTGAATGCCGAACGGTAGCACACGGTGCTGCCGCTGCACGCGGTGACATTAGATTAAAACGTCTCGATATCGCCGTAGACGCATATCTCACGAAAGCGCGCGCGGAAGGCAATCTCGAGTACACGCGTCTGATGGGCCGCCGCATACATATACACGCGCTCTTGTTTATAATTGCGTCTCTCCCGCCAGAACACACACGTTGCAGATATACTCGACCCATTAATTAGAGTGGTTAATCGCCGCGGGATTCCCGGCGATTCATTCCCCGGTAGCTCCCGCGCATATATACGTGTAGTATATATAACAAGACGCGCGCGCGAGATACACGGAAGGAAGGAGCTCGCTCGTTGTGTACGTATTGTGTGCAGCCGTGTAACACATACAGCCCGACGCTCCTCTTCGGTCTGCCTCGTCGATCTAATGCACGAACACTCTCCTCTCTGTGTATACAGCACTCGTGAATCATAGGACCCACGCGAGAGCGCCATAAAAATAATACTAACCGCCTGTCACGCTGAGGTGCCTCTCGCTGTGCGTATGTGTGACTCATCATGATTGCCGGCCGATCTACCCTCCCCGCTATACGCGAGATTGAGTCCGATAGGAACTTTCACTCGAGAAAAGACGGACACGTTTTTTATCTTACGTCACGAGCATTCTGTTTTTCTGGTCGGCTATATATAGCTATACGGTATTGCGGAATGTACAATACATATTATATACAGGTATACATGAAGATTATACGCGAAATTCCTACATACATATATATATATATATATATATATATATATATATATATATATATATATATCTAGGATATATGTAGCTCTACGCGGATAAGCTCAATGCGCGCGCGCGCATATAAAAGATATTAGGCGCAGTCGTTCGTGACCCGATAAGAGCCCGATCAAATGGTTTATAGAACGTAATGAATTGCGAATTGTTTTCCTCCTATATATATACTCCTTGCGGGAGGAGGCGCCGTATAACGACTCCCTCGCTCTACCACCTACCGGCGTTTTCCTCAATTTCTTCGCTGACTCATCGTTAAATACCGTGCGTGCGCATATAGATATACATTATATGTACGAGGGGAGGCGAATTGCGCTATTCACGGATACGGCAATTATTCCCTTACGACGTGTTGTCTCGCGCGCACACAAGCTATTGTCTTATTTAGTACTGCGAACGAGGCTCGTGATGATCGAGTTATATTGTGCGCTCGTTATATCGTCCGCTTATTGTATTGTAGATTTTCTTTCGAATCATCGTTCACACATAGATGTGTGCTACATACGGAGTTGTTCGCCAGGGATCTATGACTAATAACGTACATACATACATAATGTGGGGAGCTGATTTTCCAAAGAGATTGAATAATACATGATAATCGAAAACTAATGGAATTGCTACCGCTTCGCCATTCGCCCTCGATGATTTTGTACACCAGGCTCGATTCATCGACTACTTTGGTAATTACGTACATTCGGCTCAGTATTATATGTGTTTCGTCGCGCGCTATACAGTTTAACGATGTACGTATATATAGAAAACCATATAACATGTATACAAAAAGCTATATATTTGACGAGGTATGCAGCTGAAACACCGGATAATCGAGGATGTCGTAACGCATACAGATAAAATGACGCGTATCAAACTAAATTGTCGAAGCCTTTATAAGCAAGTTTGAAAAGCATCCCGAAGCAGGCCAGAGAAAGCGAATAAAGGGGCGCACGGCAAAAGGAGACGGAAAGTGATGACTGCCGTATACATTACACATATATACACGCGCACCAGCGCAGTCATAACCGGCCGGGTACGTGCATACATATATAACTATATCGCGGCGGCAATATATCCGCTTTGCGCCTTATATAAATTGAGAAAATTGTGCGCGCAGCCGTCGCGCCGTATACACACACACACTGCAAGGGGTGCGAGGGGCCTCCAATAACATTTCATCCTGGGTATTTGTCAGGAGCATCTCTTAACAGGCTCACGGTTCATGTATCACTTGAAACATCGCAGGCGCGCAAGACTGCGCGTATATAAGAGACGGAGAAAAAGCGAGCAGCGCTTCTGTATGCGCATACGACGTACATTATATCATGCTCTAGCATATCACGGTCTACTGCGTTTCTAATATCATTCGCGCGCGAGTGACAAACTATCGTTCTGGATATACAATATAGCATTAATTGCATACGTATATAACTCGCACATACGGAGTTTCCTTTCCGGCCGCGTGAATCAATAGGGCAAATTTATTTTTAGAGCTACTACGGCACGTATAGCACGCGCGCGAAATGACAACGAGCGCGCCCGCATCTGCCAAAAACAATGTGCAAACACGCGGGGTAGCGGTCAGTTCTCTCCCTTCTACTACTATACTACTACTACTACTAGTGCTACGCTACTGTTGGTTCCGCCTGAAACTGCATTCCAAACATTTCTCGAGCTTTAAAAGCTCCGACGAGTCTGTGTATGCGCACGGGCGTACAGCAGCAGCCTCTCGCTCGAACATTATACGCATTTACACGATCCACCGTTGTGGCAACTAGCGCGTGTAGTTTGCTCGCGAGAGCAAATGGCTTCTGAAATGATGTCGGAAATGACTGTGTACATCGCAAGAGAGAGAGAGGTAGAAATCTCAGCTGGCACTGAAAATAGATACTCGTGAGAGAGAGAGAGAGAGAGAGAGAGAGAGAGAGAGAGAGAGAGAGAGAGAGACGGCGCAGAAATAAACAGAAAAAAGAGAGAGCGAAATGGAGAATTTTCGAGGTGTGTACCTTGTATGTTGCGCGAACATTTTTAGCGGATCTTAATATTCCAATAGTATCGTACACTTTGAACTATACGCAATTTCAAATTTAGAGAGTTGTGTGTGAAAAGCTCGCAGAGACGAAGATAAACGTGCGAATAAGAGAAATCACTAATGATTCGCTCACTTTTTCAGCGCAAAGTGGGGCAGATGCAATTTTTTAAAATTTTCCCGTGGACTGCGTCTAAATATGCTCCGGAGAGTGATAAATTCACGAGCGAAGCAAAACTTTTCTGCCCGACTAAGGTGTTTTTCCGAATTGCATCTGCTGTGTAAGTATACCGATTGCGTGCACACTTTGAATCTTCGACGATGAAGGGAAATTGTCAAAATATAGCATTTCTATACATTATGGACTTTAAAGTTTATAAAAATTTCGAAGAGAGAGAGAGAGAGAGAGAGAGAGAGAGAGAGAGAGAAAAGAGCAACATACATGAGGTCTGATGGGAAAGCTTATATACCACGCGACTTGATATCGCATGCATACGTATAAGAGCAGAACGTGATTCGCATAATGCCGCATATTGTTTCATCTTCCTAAAAACTCGCACTCGTACATTATGCAGAAAAGAATTCATAAATAAAGCCGTGAGCCACTCCCATTCAACGAATACATAATATTTAAAGTGCACTATAAGACCCGCGCTCTTTAATTCCCCCCACCCCCACCCCGTTCTCGCGTAAAAAGCGTCGCGTCGGGTCTCAATGTCTATACAGGGCGTTACTCACCACGGCGCGACATGGTTTTAATTTTACGTTCTAGAAAAAAAAGGAAAACGCAAATTAAAGAGCGCAGCGAAAGAAGAAGCTTTTTGCTCGTCGCAGCGCCAGATGGATGAAAAATGAAAACATCGCCCCGCTTTCTTCGCTATACCGGTTATCAGCGTTTTTCTCTTCCACGTATACAGCTTTCGCGTTGGCTTTTCATATAGTCTCTTGCCGTTCTTTTATACGCTTCCGAATCATATAATACTCGCAGCTCCGGGCTAGCACCCACGCAGCTCAGTGGATTAATTTACTCTTCGTTTTCTCGAATAGAGACTGTATACGGACCACGGTTTTTTGTTCGATTGTGCTGATTATTTCGACGAAGGAGGTGGGAAGAGAGGATTTTTTTATTGTTTATAAGATTCTGAGTACTTCTGGATTATTCCAGTGCAAATTCATACATCATACTGGTTTTCTTTTGCTTCATCTCTAATCCTCTGCGCAAGCTTATAGCAAAAAGCAACATGACTTGAGGAAATCATTTCATTTATATATCAGTTTATTTATATATATATATATATATATATATATATATATATATATATATATATATATATATATATCAGTGAGCGCAAAACGACGGCTCAGCAGAAGAAAATGCCAACTCGGAAATAATAGAATATAATAGAATATATAGATACCTAGAAATACGGAAGATGCAAGGTGACGATTAAAAAAAAAAGAATCAGAAACAGTTATTTAACATCAACGCGCGTACAATAGAAAGTATTTTTCTTACAAAATTTGCGAAAATAAAATCGCAATTTATGATTATTTTGAAGTACGTATTTTGAGTTATCATTTTATTTGGTGCCCAAAGATCGAAACAGTACATTCGCTATATTACAGAAGCCAATTTTATCCTATGATAAATGATGAAATTTTGTCTTCGTGTGTAAGTCGACACCATCACCTATTTTTGTAACATCAATCTCGTTAAACAAAGCTTTCCTATATACGTACATTTAGTTTGATTAAGAAACTCGAGCATCACGTCGATGAGCTCGCGGGCAATCTTTCAAATATTCAGTTAACAATGCAAACGATAAAAATGTAAAATGCCTCCTAAGAACTTGCGCATTTTGGAGGAGCCACATAATATGGATAGGAGTATCTCAGCTAACGTCGCTCACCCGTTCGCGGACAACAGCAAATCTTCATTTTCAGCATGATGAATCGATTGCTCCCGTCAGTTGGTATAGCCACATACATGTAAATTTTATATGGAGTAAAATGTTCACTTTTCTTACAGTTAAATGAATAATATAACAAGTAATACAGGAATAAGCAGTTATTAATTTACTATAATTATTTTTATAATTATAAAAAAAATCATTTATAAAAGTAGATTTGCAATGCTACTTCTGGGCCAGGCTAGAGTGATTTTCACTTTTCTAAAATTTTGACTGCATACATATAATCTCGAAAACTCCCGACAGAGCTATATACGACAGAGGAGAGTGATGTCATATATAGCGCATCCAGCAGAGTATACCTCGACCTGTTCATCCGGGGAGCGCCGCTGGAAGTGCCTTTTTTTGTCTCTCTCTCTCTCTCTCTCTCTGTCTCTCTCTCTCTCTCTCTCTCTCTCTCTCTCTCTCTCTCTCTCTCTCTCTCTCTCTCTCTCTCTCTCTTTTTTCAGCGCATATATGTATCGCCGCATATGCACGCGCACACATCCGTTCCCTTTGGCATTTCGTTTTCCGATTCGCGTCCACTCGACGACGCGAATTTTCAATCAAACGCCTCGATTTATTACAGGTCGCGTGCGAGGGCGGACGTTTTAAAAATAACCCTCCCGATTACGGTTGGCTGTGATGCGGAACTTCTCTAAAAGCTTCGCGTTGCCGTGCGCGGCTAACGTAACGAATTCCACGTACGCTTGGGATATATATGCAAGTGTGTAACTAGTTTACGGCGGCGACGAGTGCGCGTGCGTGTATATATATGCGTATGCAAGCTCTCGCTATATACAGCTGCACAGGAGAGCCAGAAGTTTGATGTTTCGAAGTCCCGACAACTCCGATACTTGCGTCCACGTAGCCTCGGTGCAGTGCAGTGCGTGTTGTGCAGAAGTTTGTATATATACCTACGCTGGCGTACTTTTTATGCGATTGCGAGGCTCAGAAATAAATGGACTTATTCAGCCTCGAGCTGTGGGATACGGCCCGATTTTTTGAAAGATTTCTTATAAGAGAATTTTTCATTAGCGCGTGGTGGAGAATCACTAACACTGTCTGGTAATCGCAATTGCTGATGCTTTTTCCATATAGTTAACTATAATATTTGCACAAATATATTAATGCTATAGAGTACGAGGTAGAGTATATAATATTTATTTATTATATTACTTCTTCATATGATAGTAAAGTTACCCGAAATTCAGGTAAATAAATGTATTTTACAGATTTAATATAATTTATATGCGTAATATAATGATTTGTAATGCTTTCGTTGTATTGCGTAAATAAAGCATTATTGTCGATAATGCATTCCCATTAATATTATTAGAGAGATCTGCATTGTACATCAACATAAACAAATTAATTAATAAACGCATTGAAATTTTCGCAAATCAAAATTCGATCTCCATAATTGCACTTCCATTATAGATTTAACTTAGGCTTACATACATACATACATATATATAATCCATTTTGGCACCACGAGGTTAGCACGGTACCGAAAAGGATTACTTATGCCACGCAGTGCTATATCCAAGTATTTCAAAATCATTCACTCGAGTAAATCTGTCTGGGAGTCGCACAATACAATCGCGTGAGCTGTTTCTGCAACCACGATACTTTTTCACGATGCAATTATATAATTATTCGTATAATTAAAACAACACAAGCTTGTTATTTTTAATTTGATTTGCAATGATTTCGTCCCGCGAACGGTAAATTAAAGGTTTATTATGCAAACACAACCGTATATATCTATATTGAAATGCATGAATGTATAACGTAAATCATCGAAAATCTCCTGTGCTAAGATTGTTTCTTCCGTATTTACATAAAAACTCGCAAGTGTATGCATATCTTGAGCTAGCGCTGCGCGCACTGATTGCATACGAAGCTTCGCAATACATTTTCTACATAAAAGTTGGAAAGTAAGCTTCTTTCCGAAATCCCCTGAAAGTTTGGTTATTTGGCATGAAAGTGCTCTGATCATTAGCGTAAAATACTCGACGCGAATAAAGTTAAAAGTTTTTCATGCTAACTGAAAACTACAAGCTGAATCGGTGCATACAAGCGGAAACTGATACAAAGGTAAATATAAATGTACCAAAGCTGACTATTTTCTTCGCTCATGTAATAGCGCGAAGAATTTGTTGCGTTACTTGAACACAGAGTTAAACAAGTAGTTAGTAGCATGCTGTGGATTCAATATGGAGAAATGCTTCTCGTTATGCGTTTCATTACAACTTCGCAAACTTGAATACAATTCAGTAACTTAGGAGGCAAAATATATAAAAACTAAACACACATCAATTGTTCATCATTATAATATAGTATAGCAAAGTTATCGGCGTTAAAATACGTGCCTTCATTTCATTAAAAAAAGAAGATCACTTTGAAAATATTTGATAAATTTACAATATTATATAAAAATACAATATTCCATAAATCCAATAACGTCGCGATTCAAGGCTCGGTCTTTTTTTTCACAGCTCTAATTTGCTTCCCGATAGCTTATATCATTCCCCGTTATTTATTCATTTTCAACATTAACATTTTTACGACTTAGTTCCGCAAACTAATGAGATCTCGCCTCTCCGTTGTAAATCACTGTGCACACACTACAGACCGCCTCCCCCCCTCCCGTCAATGTACGTATAAAAATAATATCTCTCGAACTGCAGGTTTATCAGGACAGCGATAAATCGCCGCGCGGGCAAATGTCCTCTATACTGCCTTTAAACGCGTATAACGAAATTCCGACTGTCGCAAATCGCGCGCGCAGATACCACGCTCGAACGCCTCGAAGCGCACAGTTGGCCCGCGCGTATAGAGTGTGGTACGGGGGAGGGGGGGCTGCTGGTAGATAAGAAAACAATAGAAGCTGCAGCGATCCCTTTTAACGGAAGCGACGTCGTTAGACGTTTTACCAGAGAATCCCATTGCGTTTCGAATGCGCGGCTGCGGCAACGATGCCTTTTTCTTCTCGGCGAAATAAATAAATCGGCGAAATGGCTCTCTGCGGGACCTTTCTTCCCTCTTGCGCGCCCTCTATATAGGTATATATAGTCCTTTTCGCATGTAGAGCGAGCGCGGAGAAGCCATTGCGGCGCGGAGGCGACTGGAGCAAAATGCGCAAGGCGGAGAGAAAGGCCGCCCGAGGGCAGTATATATAGTATGAAGAACGCGATTTCCACGCACACGCCAAACACAGCCACGCTCGCACGCCCGGCAAATTATATATTTGAAGAAAAAAACGCCGCGGGTGTAGCGCGACAAAATAGGCGCGCGAGTGTGTAGGGATGCTCGTATATAAGGTGGTGAGTAGTAAATCAGTAACTGATATTGGCGCGCATTGTCTTGTGGACAGACGGTCGCGTTTTCACTTCTCACGCGCATGAAAGGTGCTATAGTCTTCAACGGGAACGACTATATAGATTTTTTAGGTAATACTGATGCACGTCGTGGAGGACAGGCGTCGACTCTTTGTAGTATAAAGTTATTTGCTCGCAACACGTGTATTTCGTATAGATATGGAACATACTATTCGTATAATATGTATATATAGTACTCGCATCTTTTATAGATATCAATATGGTATAAGCTACTCGGCAATATATTATATAACTTTCCGACTTATATACATTTCAAAGAAATAATTCAAAGAGCCTTTGAAGCGTTTCTATCTAAAGGCTCAAACACCGTAGGTCTCCTCTATACTATATATGCAATATACACTCCATATCGTCGCGTTTAATGCCGCGGATAGTTTATATTGCGCTTCTATTTGCATTAATATATCCGGCTGCAATGAAGGCCACGGGCGAGCGATTTATTTCGAGTCGCGCTGTATGTAGTTAAGTTTCGCCTCACATATGTGTGCGTATGTGTGTGTGTGTGTGTGTGTGCGCGCTAGCGCTCTGCTTCTGTTGAGTGGCTTCGTTACGGAGAGCAATATATGCGAATAGGTATATGGAAACTTATCATCTGCTTTCACGCATATACCCCTACTATATATAAGAGAGAGAGAGAGAGAGAGAGAGAGAGAGAGAGAGAGAGAGAGAGCGAGATCGCATCTCGCCGAGTGAAGAAGGAGAGTTATCGATGAAATTTTTTGTGTCGCGGCGGCGACGGCCAACTTGTCTTTCTTCTTCTTTTCCTCTCCGTCATTCCAGAGAGAAAGAGATAAAAATAGAGCAGCATATAGCTAACGGCGAAAGAGAGACTTTGTAGACTCGGCGTGCGACGTATAGCCGAACTAAGCTGCGCATTTGAAACGCAGATTTTTCCTCATGCATTCGGCTCGCGCGCTCCGTCAGAAAGAGAGGAGAGCAAGAAACCGAGGCAACAACAAAAAAAAGGAAACGCCGTAAAAAGAAGCGAGCGAAATCGTATTGCTTTCCGAGAGTAAAGCTCGCGGGCAAAAAGGGAAAAATATCTAATATGCCAAACATTAAAGCGAAGCAGCGGGAGAGAGAGGGCTGGAGGGGAAGAGCGAAAGAGCAGGAAGTGGTGGGAGGAGTGAAGAGCGAGTGAAGGAACGTACTCGAGAACCCGCGCGGCAGTACGAATCGAGAGACTAAATTTTCCCCGGCCCGCCAAGAAAGCTTGCGCGGGATGTATAAAGGGAGAAAGAAGGGCGAAAGTCGCGGTAGCTCGCTCGCCGGCCAAAATAGAGGCGTGCACCTGTCGTGGCCAAAAAGGAGGATCATGAATCTGTATATATAGCAGCCATTTCCATCTGGTCGCCTTCTCTCTCTCTCTCTCTCTCTCGCTTCTTCCTCTTCTCCAAGCGCGCACATTATATATACCTATACACGTCTTCGCTCTGCTTTCGTCGCCTTCCCATTGGTATATCATACTCTGACTCTGCCGTTTAGTCTCCGCGTCCCCTTGACCCGTCGCTTTTATATATATATACAGAGATGTGGTTGGCTATATAGCTATATAAATTCGTCGTGCTCGTCACATCAGCATCAGTCCCTCTTATAAGTCAGCGGTTTGCAGTGCGGGCAAGTAGAGTCGCTCGATGTGTATACACGTTACGCTACTCGGAAACGTGGTCGGCACTGCTCTGCTGCAGAGGAACCGACCCCTCGCATAGCGGATTGCTCGGCTGCGGTAGCTCCTTTTAAGATGACAGTTGCAGGAATAGCTTTGATTACTGCGACTTCTGATGATCCGCGCATATTTGCTTGGTGCTCGATTCACTATATACCTCGCTATATACGACCTTTATCCTTGCGGAAATTGCTTTTCCATATTTCGGATTTTATACAATTTTTAATGACGGCGTTCTTATTTGTATCGCGTAAATACAACGAATATAAAAGTGTTATTTACTATTGATATATATATATATCAGAGCTCGTCCGATCGTCTTCGTTGCGACGACAGCGAGCACAATAGCCTCACGACGCCGATCTATTTAGGGCGAGAAGGGAATTCGTACGCCGGCTTTGCATACATGTACGACGAAATCAGAAGCGAGAAAATAGAAGAGTCGAAGAACGAACTGGAGAAACTGCGGTTTCAAGGTTAAGAGGCTAGATCTTCCGGAATCCTTTCTCGGGGTAAGATGTATGGTGCGCTCTATACGTTGAAATTTAGCACGTCCAATTCATGGACGGGTTGGTATTTACGATTCTCTTTGGGTTGTACAACTTCATATTTTCATTCGTTTTTTTGATTGAATAAAAATTGGAAAAATACCCATATTGTGCAGTGTATTCATATTTTTGATGTTTGTTATAGAGGAGAGCCTGCCAGTATATAGCTTCGGTTGCTCACAGCTGTTTTTGATGTAACTTTTTATTTGGGGATATAAATTTTTATTGGCTTAATCAGAATAAAAATTTCACAAAGGGGTTTGTTCCCGTTACGATAACAGTAATTGAGGCAAGTTAATCAGCCTAAAATACATAGTCATAAAAGCAATCACATTTTATTTTCAACGTTAATTTAAATGCAATCATAATAAGTAATTCATAGCGTAGAACGTTGCGCTCGAAATAGATTTAACTCCAGAACATAACAGTATACAAATCACCTCGGAAACACGCTCACCTCTCCATATAACTTCTACGATATGATTAACCTTTTTCCAAATTCTAACCTTAAATGCATCAACACTCACTCTAAACAAAGCCCTCGCTGCTTACCGCATTTCATCTACCCTGATTAATATACAAGTACTTTCCATTCCAAAACTCAACGAGCCTTTTAAATTATATTGACAAAATGCGCTCGAGCATCGAAAGCCAAGAATGATCCGTGTACAGCCTTCCTGGAATCCATTATCTTAGCAACTCTCATTTCACGCTACTCCCCGCTATACACAGCCTCGAAATTATCCCCAGAGCCCTTTCGAGCCCTATGCCACGGTATACAGCAGCAGAGCTCGTCGCAAAGAAAAAAAAGGAGAACAAGCTCGCAAAAACTGCGTGTGCTCGCGAAGGGCGTTTATTTTAGACTCTCCTTCGCCGAGGCTTCAACTGCCCGTGGCAGAGCAAAACTTCTCTTCCACGCTCGCGTGCGCGCCGCGAGCATTTCAAACTGATTCCCCTAGATTATTATACCCGTGGGATCACTCGACGCCGTTCCCTCTCTTCTCTCTTTCTCGGATTTTCGAAGCAAGAGCGCCAGGTTAAAAATATGAATGTATACACTGGGAGCTGTCGAAGCGTATATCCGAGCTAGTTCTGTGAAAAAATATTGGAGCTTTTGATCGGGCGATCAATTCCACAGAAAGCTCTGCTGCTGATGCTTTCTTCTTCTCCCCCTCTCCCTCCCTCCCGCCCCCCTCTCTCTCTCTCTCTGTTTCTTATTTCAGCAACCCACATCCGTTAGCGCGTTTTATGCGGAACTAAGAATAGAGCAGATCGAGGAGCAGATCTCGTTTTGGGGAGAATCAGCGGATTGTGAACGTATCTTTTAATAATAGCGCCGCTTTTTTTGTATCGTGATTGCATATACATTGCGACACACAAGCACGCGCTTCAAACCGGATTTGCGGACCCGAGTGCACGAGTAAATCATTCTGCAGGAAACGTGACTCGTATGTGAATACATAAACAGCGGAGGGCTTTGCGCTCGCGACGCGCGTATGATGTTTTGCAAACAATTTGCACTTTCTAGAGCCACTCGAACCTGCAAATTACGGGAGTATAATGACTGTCGGTTGACACTCAATATACAGAGCGAACACGATATTTTGCAATGTCGCGTTGATGCACAATTTTATTTATTGATTTTTTTATTGGGTAATCCAGCTATTTTCTGTATATGTATAATTTGTGGCGAACGATCATCGTAAATTTACTTTATTCGCCGTATCACAACGATACGAAGAAACGAAAAATGCATGTTTCCAGCTCGTAAAGTGTATACGAAAAACAAATATTCCCAGCGTTTTACAATAAATTATTTCCAGCACGATTTCCGACTTAGCCTAATACCGTTCTTATGCGGATTACAGACTATTGCGGCTTTCCGCGTATTATTCTTTCTCTCCGCGCTATATACTCATCGACGAAAGAAAAGTGGTAAAGAATAATACTTCCCTCTCAAAGAAAAACACTGCATCTTACGCAATCTGACGGCGAAAAAGAATGAGAAAAAGGAGAGAGAAAGAAGCGGGAAACCACGTCGGTCTTTCGAGCAGAAGCGATTTTTCCAGCGAGTCAGAGCCGTCAATCAAGAGAGCGGCTCGCTGGCCTCGAAAAAATTGTCTCCTATATAACTGCTCTTCGTCTCGGAGCCAATAGCTCGGCAACCGTGATGTCTTGTGTATATACGCACGACTTCCGCCAGACAACCGCATATATAGACAACCGCGAGGAAAAAAGAGCTGAGGTATAAGAGTGTAGCGCGCAGAAACAGCCAAAGATCGTTGAATAATAGTTGCCGATATTAATTTTATGCTTCTCTCTTTCGTCTACACAAGTATAATATATATCTGGCAGCCAACGGCTCTCTTTTTTCTGCCTCGGTCATAACGAACCGATGAAACAAATCAGCTCGTTCAAAAGATAGTCGAACCGTGCACACGCACACATGGTTTACAACGTTACACGCTCGTTACAGCCACAAAGATGAATTTCAAAGACGGAATAATAAACCAGCGCATCAAACGAGAAAGCCGAGCGGGATCACAAGGCTTTTCTTAAGACAAAAAAAAACTGAAGGAAATTACGAGAAACGCGTCGCTCGATCTGCTTCCTCTCTCCACATGCATACCAGTATAGTCCTCTTTTCATCGCATTAGCGCACAAAACACAGCAGCAGCGAAGGCAGTGGTTCGACATGTGCGCGTGCAAACTCTTTCTCTCTCTCTCTCGGCATTAATTACTCCCGATGGAAAATGCAGCGCGAAGCCCGATATCCGTTTTTTCAAAGCTTTTCTCGATCCACTGCAGCTGGTTCTATAGTTAGAACGCGTTACGTCCGCCCCGGCGGCGGCGAGCGTTTATAACTCCATCGTTTTCTCGGGCGACAGCACAAAAGGCGCCGCCATAGCGCGCTTCGAGTATAAAAACCGCGTGAAATGGATTCTAGCGGGCGCGTGTTTTGGAAAGGGGTTTTCCCTCCTCCGCCTGCAGCCGATTATGAAGATGAATGGCAGGGAAAGCCCGGATGGATGGGATGCGATGAAGATGACGATGGTGGCTAGCGGAGTTCTTTAAGAGGGGACTAATTGCTGAGGAAAACGAAGGGGCGCGCGCCTTGGATTTTTTTTATATATAGTTTATCGCGCGAGATTTTGTGTAGGTCGTGTCTCTAGAGATGTATATATTATATGTTATAGTGTCTTTCCTTCTCATGCGCAAGCGTCCAAGTTTAGCCGCGTGAAATGCAAGGGGTTATTTTTATAGGAACCTTTGAAAGCTTTTAATATAATTGATTATATCGTCATCCGTGCAAAAGTTCGGTATATCTGTCATACCCGACATTCTAAAGACGGAAGAAATCGATATACATACATATACGAATAAGAGATTATAGATTACAGAAGCATACAGTGCAGAGCGCGCTGGATTAAAATCCAAGTGTTTTCGAGCGCAAAAAATTTTGCTGAGAATGACTGATGAAGTGAGAAAAGGTCGGAAGGCAGTCGCGCGTGAGTGAGAATTTTTTCTCCGCAGATGGCCTAAATATCTTGCATATTATTCAAAGTCCCTCATGTACGCATGCGCATCTCGTGCATATCAAACACGTGAGCAAGCAAGCGAGCTACGACGAAACAGAACAAAAAAAAATCAATAAAATAAGAAAGTGAATTTCAAACTACCCGCATTATATATCGAGTCCTCTTCATCTTTTGAAATGAAGAAGGCGTGCGCGCATAGTTCTCGCGTCATCATCAGAAGGATTCGTGGAACTTGCCGAGTCTCGAAGGATCTACAGCACAGCATGTCGACGTCAACAACGCGCGACGCGCGCCTTTATTACAGAGCAGCTCTCTCACTCTCGTATACGTCGCGCGTTTATTATACATTTTCCGCGCTCGGGAATTCCCGCCTATGGCGCCATAATCGCATATATATATATATATATATATATATATACACACACATCTTGCCAAGCTGCGAATATTTAATATGTGGGGAATATTTCATTATGGAGAGATTTTTCTAAGAAGAAAACCTATAGCTTGTAGAAGAAAGGACTGGCACTGGCCATTACCAGAGAGAAGCAGAGGCAACGCCAGTCTCGTTCTGACCAAGAAACCAAGAAGTCGCATATTAGTGCGAGACTTATATTTTGATTTTGCTATTAAATAAATTATATATATTTGGTTATTAATTATTTGATTGAGTTGTGAATATTCTTAGTTAAATAAGTTCCTTACAAATATGTATACGAGCTTTCTTTCGATCCTCGATTAAATACACCAGGCCCCATTATTATTTATACATTCTTTTTCTTCCATCGCGACGCGGCAGTTTCACGTTCCATTATGCGAACTAAACTGAATAGCCTTTGATGCGTGTATATATAGAGGTATACATATATAGGTGTCCGTTGTACATATATGAAAACCGCATTCTCGATGATCTCGAATAGGTCTCGATGATGATCGCGATAGGAGTTCTGGTTTTGTTAATTTCTGCTAATTTGTACAAAAATATATAAGCACTCCAGACATGACTGTCATATGAGCGAGATACTGGGCACTTCGAAGCCCAAAGATGGAAATATTGTATTTTTGGTAGCTTATGCACCGAACCAAGTTTTTTACGAATGTTAGGGAATATAAAA